>WAHA01000018.1:0-600000 GCA_008973685.1 Trametes sanguinea
AACTCTATAAACCCTAACCCTAACCCTAACCCTAACCCTAACCCTAACCCTAACCCTAACCCTAACCCTAACCCTAACCCTAACCCTAACCCTAACCCTAACCCTAACCCTAGCCATCAAGCCATATACACGACTTGCCTCCCAAAAGGTGGCAGCCTTTGTTGGCCTACAACACCTCCGCCAGTGCAGCTATTGAGATGAAACAAATTGCTACAGATGCGTATGACTCTTGGCTACAACTTTCTCTCTGGTTGGCAGTTGGTTGGCAGGGTTGCTGAGGCAGAAAGGGCCAGATACCCCGTTTTTAACGAATTTTGGGGGTGACATGCAAGTGCCAATCGACCTGCCGCACCCCAACGAGAGCAGCTATTGGCTTGCAGCAAGCTGTCATACGTAGCCAAGAGGTCTATCTACAACTTTCTCTCTGGTTGGCAGTTGGTTGGCAGGGTCGCTGAGGGGGGAGAGCACCATGAATGAAAAATAGCCAAAATTCCGTTACACCACATGGCACTACCAATCGACCTGCAACACCTTAACGAGGACAGCTACAGGCATGCAACAAGTTGCCAGGCGTAGCCAAGAGGTCTAGCTCCAACTCTCTCTCTGGTTGGCAGTTGGTTGGCAGGGTTGCTGGCCGGCAAAGTGCCTCCGAACCCAAAAATACCTGACCAAACGTACCCCTCACCCGGCCGCATGCCCCATGCGGCCGGCATTATATAGATAGACTGTGACCTTCCCACCACCATGCTTGACCGTCTTCTTGACATTTTGAGGTTGGAGTGCCTCCCCGGTGCGCCTCCGGCAGTACTGCTTCCCGTCGGAGCCGAAGACCTTGAAAATGGACTCGTCGGAGAAGACCACCCTCGACCAATCCGCCACCGTCCAGTTTGCATGCTCGATACCCCATGCGTATCGAGCAGCGACGTGCTCATCACGTAGATGAGGCTTCGCCCAACGGATACGGCCATGAAGGCCAATTTCCGCAAGGTTCCGCCGCACGGTGGACTCCCCAGCTTCCGGGAAGAACGTCCGTTTCACGTCAGCGGCATCACGACACTCCCCTTTCTTGAGAGATCGCTCAGCCTGCCGCAACCCACGCTCATGGATTTTGCGAGGGCAGCCAGGACGGTGGGGCTTTGCTTTGAAATCGGGGTTCTTCTGCAACTTTGCGTAGTTGCGGCGCGCAGTAGAAGGGTCGCAGCCAATCTCCGCGGCAGCATCCCGGGGCTTTGCACCATGCTCCATGAGAGTATAGAGTCTGGCTTTCTTGGTTGGTGTGAGTTCAACCATGGTGAGGGGGCAGTGACAGAGATGTTGAGTGGGACAGATTGACAAGGTGATTGTTCAGAAAAAAGTGTTGAAAGATGATGGTACCGTCGAAAAACACGGGCGCTAACGAGGTCAAAATAAGCGCCCAAGCGCCGTTCTCCCCTCATGCTTGTAATCATGCACGGATCCCCTCAAAAATGTATGGAATATATTTCTAAAGTACTCAAGTATATCTGTACAAAATTTGAGAGCAGAGCGTGTAGTACTCGATGTGCTACGGACAAAATAGGGGTCTGACATACCCCGAGGCAGGACTTTTGAGCGCCACTGTATGTCTAACACCCGCCTAGGTTACAAAAAGGGCCTTCCAATGCTCTTGCCATCGCGGAGCTAAGTGCGGCATGCAAGTACCGCACCCTGGCACGTACATGGCCGTCCACGATCAAACGCTGAACTTTCCATCTGGAGCATCATCGGCTGGCGATGGAGGGCAGTGGGTGGTCCTTGCCAGCCCTGTGCAGGACGCGCAGAGAGCGCCCTCGGTCGCGCGTGGAGGGATGATAGGGATAGATTGATTGCGTTGGATAAAGACAACTAGTACACAGCGCGGACCGACAGAAATGCAAGAGAAAAAACCCATGAGCAGACACGCTAGTCGTCACCGATCTTTGGCGCGAGGTAGTAGTGGATGTGGCCCTGGTTGAAACCATACGAGACCTGCGCGCAAAGCGTGAGCGACGGACGACGAGACGCGTACACGAGAGACTCACGAGCAGCGGGACGTCGTTGCTCATCATGAGCTGGACCTTCTTCGAGAGCGCGGCGCTCTTCGCGAAGTTGACGAGGTACTTCAGGCTGAACGTGAGCGTGACGGCCTGGTTCATCTCGATGCGCACGCCCTCGAATTCCTCCTCCTCATCGTCGTCGTCGTCATCGCCATCCGCGGACTTTTTCGCCTTCTTGGATGCCTTGCGCGCCTTCCCGGGTGCCTTTTTGCGCTTCTTACTGGACCCCGACTCCTCCTCCTCATCGTCGCTGTCCGGCTCCTGCTTGCTCGCCTTGAACTCGCCCGCCTCGTCGTCGTCGTCGTCTTCGTCGCCGTTCATCTCGACGTCCTCGTCCGCGTTCTCCTCCTTCTTGACCTTTGCCTTTTCCTTCTTGATCTTCTTTTTTCCGCCCTCGCCGTCGGAGACCTCCTCCGCGTCGTCGTCGCTCGCGCCCTCCTCGTCCTCTGGCCCGTCGTCGTCGTCTTCCCGCTTGGCCTTCTTGGACGAGGAGCCCTTCTTCTTGGGCGCCTCGGCGGTCTGCTTGAGGAGGATGTTGCCGTTGGCGGCCTCGCCATCGGCGACGAAGCGGATGCCCTCCTTGGAGACCTCGATGCGGACGGACTCGCCGAGGTTGGAGAGGTCGCGGACGATGCGGCCAAACTCAGCAGAGGGCATGGTCACCGACGCGTCGTATTCTGTGTCGGGGATGCCGAGGGTGTCCGCGTCGATGTCCATGAGCTTCATCTCGTACTCTGCGATCCTATCCTGGTCTGGGGGACGCGTCAACATCAGCGGGGTGGGGCGGGGCGCGTCCGAGCGACCGTGTGCGGGACGTACTCTTTGCCTCGTAGGTGAGGGTGAGGACGTCAGCGTCGTCTGCGGCCTTGAGCGTGCAGATGTCGTCGTCCTTTGCGCACTTGAGGACCTTTGTGAGGGAGCCGAGGTTTACGCCTAGGGGAATGGGGCGGTCGCAGCGGTAGGACTTGAAGCCGTCGACGTTGAGCTTGACGGCGACGAGGGCGACGTGTGAGTTGTCCATGGCTTGGAGGGTCTGAAGCAAGGCGTGTCAGCGCACGATGTACGTTGGAAGAACAGATATGAGGGTAGGGACGCGCTCGTGGGCGATGCTGAGCGCGTCGCCGCCGGGGATGCTTTGTGGGACGCGCGAGGGGGGTACGAGGGGCACAAGGCGCGACTTGACGCGTCGACGGAGTAACAGTAAACAGTGTCAAATGCAAGAGACTACTCACAATTCCTTCGTCGTTGCAGTCAAAGTTTGCGTCTGACACGAGCTCCTTGACGGCTGGAGGATAGTGAGCGGGAGGAGAAAGGCGGGGAGGGATGAGACGGACCGTCGAGGAGACGTTTCAGGAGCGCGGCCTCGTTCAACTTCGCTTCAAGCATCGTGAGCAGAGAATCGGGGAGAGGAAGATGCAGCTGCCGCGGGTCGACGTCGAGGAGGAGGAGGAGGAAGAGGAGGAGAGACAAGAGAGAGAGAGAGCGTTACAGGCTCAGCGCGCGTGGCCTGACGCGTCTGTCACACCCCTCCCACGCGTATGTCACACTCTCCCCGTCACGCACACGGGCCTTCACTCAGACGAGGCGCACACCAAGTCCGCGACATTGGGAACTTCGTGATTGCATTGCATTGCGTGAACGTTAGATACATGACAAGGCAGACAAACGGCGTGACGATAGCGTACTCGAAAGCATCTCAGTCCAAACAGAATAATGTAGCAGCACCAACATCGGATCGTGAACGAAAAGAAACAGAAAAACGTATGCGGACGTCGTCAATAGCGTATGGTAGGCAAACGAAGCAAATATTACGGCGCGGGCTGCGGCGCGAGCGCGACGCCAGGTGCCGCATTGTTGAGCAACGCCTCCAGCTCCCCGATGCACTCCGCACACCGCGCATGCACCTCCCGCGCGTTCTCCAACAGCGGCTTGATGTTCTCCGGCGACATCGCCAGCTTCACGTCCGGCAACGGCCCACCCGCCATATCCGGACTCAGCCCCCCGCCCATCCCCTGCGGCGGCGCAGACCGCACCGAGCCCGTCGGATTCTTGCGGTTCCGCGACGGCGGCCGTCGCGGGCTCGGACTCGGTGCGGACTGACGGTGCTTGCTCCGCGACTTCGGGCGCACGCGCTGCTCCCCGCCGACGCTCGCTTCGCCTTCCCCCGCTTCCCGCACGTCGGACAGCTTGATGGAGCGCTGGTACGACTGCAGCGTCGACGGCGGGATCGCAGACAACTTCTTCGGCGACTCGCCAGGGCTCCAGATCGACGACGCCGACGCGTCAGGTCGGCGGGGCGTCTCGGGACGAGGCTCACGCTGGAATAAGTACGGCGACCTGCCCTTCTTCCCGCGCACCGTCGCCGTGCCGTCGGCCGACAGCCCCATCGTGCGCGCGGCGTGGTCCAGATCAGACACAGACTCGACGCGGTCCCAGTCCTCTTCAAAGTCATCCCCCAGACTCGTCCCCGAATTCCCGCTCCCCAGCCCCGCCGCGTTCGGGCTGAGGTCGTCCACAGACTGGCCTGCGCCAGCTTGCGTGGTTTTCGTCTTCTGCCCGAGCCGGAAAATGGACGCGAGCGACGGCCGCCGGGGCGATGACTTGTGCGGGACAGACTGGGTCGTGCCGTACGGCGAGTTCGGATGCACCTCTCGTCGCGAAGCGATCGACTCCGGGCCCGTGCTCGTCTTTGCGCGGCGGCGCTGGGCTACCGAGGGAGGGCGGGAGTCGCGCGTGAGGTTCAGGGAGGAGTCCGTGCTCGCGGAGATCGACGACGACGACGCGGGGACGCGGGGCAGCACGGGGCTCTGGCCCTGCTCAGAGTACGACTTCTTGAGCGACTTGAGCATATCCCTCAATCCGCGCATCCCAAGACGGCTTGTACGCCGCTTCTTCGTCGGCGAGGGAACGGTCCCGTACTGATGTCCGCCAGACTCCTCGCTCGGCAGCGTCACCGTGCTGTTCATCGCGTCGCCCCAGCGCCAACTGCGGTTGATCTCCTCTTCAGGGATGTTCGGCTCAAACGACAGCGTCGCGTTCGGGTCCGGGTTGTTCAGCATCTCCCGCAGAAGCAGCAGCTGCCGCTGGCTGAGGTCGTGCCGGCCCGTCGACGCGCGCCATTGCGATGGAGGGCTCGCCAGAGGCGGGGAAGTCGTGCCAAGCGTCGACGGCGCCGCGATCACCGGCTTCTGCTCGTCCCCCGCGAGGGTGATCGCGCGCTCGCGGCTCTTCCGCCCTTCGATGCTCGTCGGGACCGCAGGCGCAGATTGACTCGAAGAAGGCGGCGCAGAGGCGGGCGTGTCGCCGTTCGATCCACCGCCGCCCGCGAGGTCGATGAGCAACTCCGCGCACTCCCACGAGAGGCGGTACTTTGCCTCGATGTTGAGAAACGCCGCGTTGAACTGGTTGCGGTTAACGCTCGGGTTCGCCGCAGGGTTAGTGTTCGATCGTGAGCGCAGGACGGGTCTGGGAAGGTGGATGTAGCTAGGGGAGACCGGTCGGGATTGCGATTCTTGCGGATCGCTGAGCAGTTCGCGGACTCTGCCGACGAGCGAGGTATACGTCGATTGTAGCTGCTTGAGCTCTACACAGGCAGGATCAGTATGTGTACAAGCACCGATGACAAAGGCACTTACGCTCAACGCTGGACGCAAAATCTCGGACCATGTTCAGGTCTCTTCGCAAACTGACCTGCGCCTGGCTGATCCGCGCCGGAATCTTGAGGTCCCCCAGCGAGTTCCGCCGCAGCACCGCCGAGCTGCTCTGCGCGTCCCGCTCCTTCGGCGGCTGCGCCGTCCTGCCCAACGACGCCGTCTGCACGGGCGACGTCGACGGCTTCGGGCGCGTCGGAGACGGCAGCGGCGATGGAATCGTCGGCAGCGGGCTCTCCTGCGACGAGGCGTGACTCAACGACGTCCGCGGCGAGAGCGTCGGATGCGAGCGCGAGGGCTCGAGCGTCGGCCTGGATCCGTTGAGCGAGCGTCGCGTCGGTGTCGTCCCGGGGCCAGACGGCGGCGTCTTCCTCCCGCCCTTGGGCCGGGGCGGAGACGGCGGCTGGAGCTCGATCGGGGGAAGCAAGATGTCTTGCGAGCTCCTCACCACGCGCGACGGCGGCCGTGGGGTGCTCTGGTCCTGGAGGTCGGACTCCGGCTTTGGTGGTTTGGACGACGGAGACGGCGGCCGCGGCTGGTCAGGCTCCTTGGGGTCGGGCGCGGTGCTCTTGTTCCGCTTGTGCTTGCCGCTGCCCACCAGACTGATCCTCCGCATTCCGCCCATGAACCGCCTGCTCCCCTTCTCCTTCTCCGTCGCGGACGACTCCGTCGCAGACGCAGCAGGAGGAAGCGGGAGCGGTGGCCGGTCATGGTGCTGCGCCGAACTGTGCGCGTCGCTCGACCGGTCGTCCATCGCGGTCGTCGACCCCTTCTTGCCGCGGTGCACGTCCTCGACGCTCGCGCTCGCCGAACGCTGCTTCGAGCTCGCGCGGCTGCTGCTGCTCGGCGTAACGGGCCGACGGTGTCTTCCGTCTCCGTACGACGCATGCCGCGGCACGGGCGGGCGCGTGCTCCAGCTCGATCCGGACGACGACTGTGAGATCTGCATCGACGTCGGCCGCCGCGGTGTCCCGCCAAACAAGAGCGTCGAGGTCGGCACGCCGCTCCCATCCATCGCCTGCTCGAGGTCCTGTGGGAGCGCCGACGACCCCGTGCCTTCCCTCGCGTGCCGCCTCTGCTTCGCCGTCCTCTGTCGTTCTCGGGAAGACGAGGGGGAACCGGGCTCCGCCTCACGCGCCTCGCGCTCGTTTCGATCGCCGCGCATGAGGTGCAGCAGCCGCTCGACGCTCTTCTCGCTCTTCAAGGCCCCCTCGCGTGTCGGTGGCGAGCCCGGCGGGCCGTGACCGCCGCCACCACCGCGAAAAAACCAGCCGCGCGAGCCTCCGGGCGACGTCGACGCGACGAAGCTCGTCGGGCGAGACACGCCCTTGCCCCCCGCGTTGTCCTCACTGCTTTCCGCGCCCGCCGGGGCTTCGCGCAGCATGACCTCGGACGGGCCCGTGCTCGCGCGTTTCTTGCGCGCCGCCGCGCCCCATTTCTTGCCGACGGAGCCGATCCGGGAGAGGAGGGGCGTCTTGCCGGAGGATGTCGTGGCGGACGTGTTGCCGACGTCGGGCGCTGCGGGGTCGTCGTGGCCCGCATCGCGTGCGGCGGCGGCCTTCTTGTGCTGCTGATCGGGCGTCACCGGTCGTGCGGGCGGGTCGACGATCTCGGCGCGGTCGTCGAGCTCGAAGATGCCGTCCTCGAAGTTGGGCGGGGGACGCGACTTTTTGCGCAGTCGACGACGTTCGCGGTGGATCGGCGGGCTGGGAGGAAGGAGGGCCAGTCGGGCAGCGGACGAGCCGCCACCTCCGCCGCCACCAGAGACGGTCGGTCGAAGTGCGAGGTGTGCGGTGGACGAGTATGAATAGCCTGTGACAGAATCCCGGCCGGTGGTAGAAGAGACCGGGACAGAAAACACCGAGGCGGTGGGAGAGCGGGGGAACGGCGAGGGCAGGGGTGGGACGGGCGGTGGGGGAGAGTCGGCGGGGAGCTGGAAGGGGAGATGCATGCCACGCGAGCGAGAGGTGACGGTGCGGTCCTCCTCCCTGTCGGCATCACCGAACCCGTACTCTGCATCGTCGTGATCGTCGTCATCCTCGTCGGACGAGGGCCAGGAGCCGCGTTTGCGAGGAGTGCGGCGGCGAGGAGAAGGTGCGCCTGCGCTACGAGCTGCGGCGTCCTCAAAGTCGTCGTCCCAGTTCTCGATCATGGGCGAATCTGCTGTCGAACTGCTCTCCTCGCGAGCTAAAGGATGTGCATGACGACGGGACGTGCTCTGGCCTGGGGAATCCGGGTCCTGAAAATCGTCGTCCCAGTTCTCAGTCTGCGGTGAGCTCCGGCGGCGGTGAGGAGGAGGGCGTTTGGAAGGAGTGGAAGGGCCAGGATCTGGCCAGATATCAGCCGCTGATGTCGCACCCGACGCGGTGTTCTTCTTGTCCTTTGAGAGAGGCGTGGACGGCATCGGTTGCTGGCTGGACGATGATGCTGGCAAGGCTTGGGGATGAGCATCGCCGTGGGAGCTCGCGCGCTGCTGTTGGGAGAATTCAAAGTCTTCGTCCCAGTTCTCTGCTCCGTCGCCGTCTCCATCTGCCATGGCCGTCGTGGTCGTTAGCGGGATATAGAGAGGGCGTGTGCGGGCGTACCTATGTTTGAGGCTCGTGAGGTGCCCATGACGACCGTTCAGTACGAGGAGAGCTAGGCAAGCAAAAAAGCGATCGATAACATGAACATGAGATGAAGCAGGCCTCGACTTGCAGGCGTGGACGACGAGGAGAGTGAGGAGGATGATGAGGGCGCGGTCCAAGCCACGAACCCGTCCTCGGCGCGCGTCCTCGGCGTCGCACCCAGACGCTCGTGACCGTTTGCTTACTTTGCTGTTATCCTCTACTTATCCGCCTCTTACGAGACTTCCAGGACCTAGATTACTCGACTTACCTGAGCTATCATTTATATCGTAGTCTATCCAATGCAGAGTACAATGATCCATCTCTCGTCCCGTCGCATGGCAGCCACACCTGTGGATGATGGGCACCATCTCGAACTACGTACCGCTCGTGTGTGCAACTACCAGTACCGAACACGTACCTAGTCTACATGAAAGGAGCAGGCTGCACTTCTGTAATGGTCCCTCGCCGCACCTTGCTCAAGGAGGACGTTTGAGCAACAGACGTCTCCCTAGGCCCACGGTAGGTACATCTACTCATGCACAGCGTGCAAATCAGATCACCAACACGTCCTCTCCCTCTGCCACTCTCCGAAGTTCGCTGGGAACGACCTACAGCAGCTGCAGAGCTCCGCAAATCAAACCTGGCGTCCATCAGCTCTCCCCGGTGAGAGCCTCGAGATTCCCGGCTGCCTTACACCCGGATGCCGTTCAAATTCATAGCGGTCGAGATTGACAGCTCTCGGACAACGCGCCCTGCCCTCCTCGCCCACCCAGACGAGGTTGACGAGCACGGTTCCGTCGCCAGCACGGGGCATGTCGCCAAAACCCTCGTTCGTGAAAAGACTTCACAGTCTGCACTACCGTCCGCAAGGATCGGAGGTGCGTCTGCTCGGTAAACACCCCGACGGCTTCCAAGCAGACCTCGACGTGGTCTATGACTACGACGTGCTTTTGCGTGCTGAATTCGTGCATGCAGACGTGCGGGTCCGGCGCCAGTGGGGGCGATATGGTCGCCAGCAGCTCTTGAGCTTTCTTCATGTACCCAAACGCGAAATTGACGACGACGATGGCCAGCTCCGACGCGTGCTTTCGCTAGGAACACCGAGACAGTACACCTACTATCGCGAATCGTGTTGTTAGATACCGTCCGACGTCGTAACGGTGGAGTCAGATTTATACGGACACGAGTACTTGCCAAGGGTACTCTGAAAGCTTTCGTGCCTGGTATATGAAGATCTGTTCGTTTCGAATGCGGCTGGTGGACGGACTCGACTGGCGAACATCGTCCACAAGATCAAATTCAGATTCTAGGCAGGCCGCTTTGGATGGTCTATATAAATCAAGATGTACCGTTCAGCTGTGGCTCAAACATCCGGAGCTCCTTTTTACGATTGCTGGGACTCAGAGGTGATGATCTTCTGCGGATCTTCAGAGATGTAACGACGACGTCTGCGATGGGATGAGGGAGTGCATTCGGCCGAGTGGAAGCGTAGTACCGGTTGAATCCACAATTGAATATTGAAGGCCCGTCCAAGTTCAGTTTGAACCCCGAAAGAACGTATGTTACAAGAACTTCTTTCCGAATTCGAACCCAGCTGATCCCGCCAGGCTTATCAACTACCGCAGCGGATGGCTTTTCATGATCCTGCACATGCACAAATGCTGTGCCGAATGGGGATAGGCCTTCATCGCATAGAAGAGCTCAAGGTCTATGTCTTGATTGGCTGTGACACTGGACACCCGCGATATTGACTTTGAGGGCCGCATGACTCGGGTGTATCGCTATAATCAGCTGCAGGTAAGACCGTGGCACACTGATGTATCGCCAGGTCTCGTCCAGTATCTTAGCTCCCACACCATGATCTGAGGAGACCCGTTCTCTCTTCGACCAGAACCACATCCTGGCCTCGATAAGAGTAACGGTGGAATCATAAGTTCCCCCTCCTTCGGTGGATTCTTGACACTGTTTACCGCTGCTATTGATCATGTCCATCCACTCTGTAAAGCGCTCCCAGAGCCATCTCGCCTGGGATAACAGGTGCGCCAACGAATATGTGATCTGTCTCGCTTACAAACGACCCTCAACTCTCTTGTTCACAGCATCCCTCCCGCGATACGTGTTGCGTCAGGCTCAACCGTCTCCTTCGACTGCCTCGACGCGTCCAACGGGCAGCTCACCGCCACATCCCCGCCCTCCTCGCTTGCTACTCTCGTCTTCGCCCAGCTCGACCAAGTGAATGGTCCCGTATACGTCGAGGGCGCCGCTCCCGGCGACACCCTCCGCGTCGACGTCCTCGACGTGCAGACCGCCAAGTGGGGCTGGTCCGCCATCATACCCGGCTTCGGCCTCCTCGCGGACGAGTTTCCCAGCCCTGCGCTGAAGATCTGGACCCTGCACCACAACGAGGGCAGCGCTGCCTCGCAGGGCGACAGCGAGTACTATGGATACGCATGGTTCGACGAGGAGAAGGGCATCAAGATCCCGCTGCGGCCGTTCGCGGGGGAAATGGGAGTCGCGCCTGGAAAGCCTGGCGCACATTCGACGATCCCGCCCTACAAGACGGGCGGCAACGTCGACACGCGCCACCTCAGCAAGGGTTCGACGCTTTACCTTCCGGTGGAGGTCGATGGGGCGTTGTTTTCTATTGGAGTGAGCTATCCAGGTCATGTCGGTGCTGAGTAGATTTCTTGACTGCGCAAACAGGATGGACACGCCGCACAGGGCGACGGCGGTAAGGTTCATCTAGACGGTGTATCCGTGGAACTATGACTGAGCCTGAGTGGACTCTTGCAGAGGTCTGCGGTGAGTCAATACTTGGAATTGGAGTTGCAGCATTCTCGCATGCTGATCCACGAGTTCGCAGGAACGGCCATTGAAACACCGATGCAAGTCACCGTTCGCTTGACGGTCGTAAAAGACAAGCCATACGTCAAGACGCCGCACTTCACCGCTCACTCCCCGCATGGCCGAGACGAAGAATACTACTGCACGACTGGCGTTGACTCCGGTATGTTGCTACGAGATGACACAGACGCTCGCGCCCCTGTCTATGGAGCCGTTAGGATTTCAGATCCGTTTGCGATGCGTGTGTTTCCCGATGACTGACCGACTGTGGCAGATTTTCGTGAGGCGACGCGTTCGGCCGTGCGACACATGATCGAGTTCCTCGTCGCTGAGTACGGCCTGACGAGCGAGAACGCATACATCTTATGCAGCGTCGCTGGAGACCTGCGGATGCACGAAGTGGTGAGCATCGAGTCTCTAGGCGTGCAACTCATCCTCGAAATTGACTGCCAATCTCCAATGTTCCGTGTACCCTGACAGGTTGATATGCCGAACTACGTGGTGAGTGGAGCGGTGTCACTGGAGTCGATTGACGGCGTCTTATCACAGACCGCCCACCTTATCTCGAACAGATCGGTATGATGATGCCCAAATCGATATTCACGAAGGGCAACTGAGTGTCTGGAGTGTGTCCGTTGACGGCGGTATGAAGCGGTCACATTGCATCGTAACAATGACAAGCATGAATCACAATTTTTGTCTCCCAATGAGACTGCGTACGACACTAGGCGGCGGAACCACGGTGACGCTGCTGTTTGTGAGCCTCCGGAAGCTACAGTGGACCGCGGTTAGTAACAAGTCCGTGATGGTTCAAGATGCAGCACTGGGGTGACCGACAGTGTTGAATTGACCGTAAGCGCGTGGGACTGATCCTACACACATAACCTTGCCTAAGTTGATATCCTGGGCTTAGCTACAACGCTGTTGCTAGCAGAGGTAGTTCGGAATTACGTTCGAAGAGAGCGCCGACAGTTTCGATCCACCAGAGCAAACAGGTACAAATACTCCCCAGGAGGGACAAGGACGAATCATAACCTGCATAAGTACGACCGCCGTGTGCTGACCCGATAGCAGGACATTGAGGGACAAAAGTGAGCAGCCCTTGAGCCCTATGATCAACTGACAAACTATTTGAGGAACATCAGCGCACATGAAGGGGCGTGCCATAGCCCAACAGAGTTGCTGACTTACCTCGCACAGTATTCAAGGGAATGCGCTGAGGTTCTGTCGCGCACATGCTCAGGCTCCCGCACTTGGGCTAACACGCCTCTTCTCTCCACTTGGCCGTGCACGAGTACCAGGAGCCGGGTCTGTACCGGCATGAGGTACTGCTGAAGCTTTCGCCTTGGCGGAAGACGCTCTCAGTCTTTCTGACAGTGGTCGTACCGGGTCGTCCGCGGCTGCCAGTCTCCATTGCACCGGCTGCAAAAACACCGTACATGCGATGTCTGGTGATACAAGTGAGGATATCATGGAGTTATATAAGCCATGTTAATGACATGAATGCCTTTGGAAACGGAGATTCGAACATACCGGGCGCATCGTTCTCTCCCCTGAGCGCACAGACGCTTATAGACGTCGCTGCTTCGGGAGGATGCGCGATTGAGGTTGCAGAACGGGCTGCGAGAGCGCAGATGCGAAGGGCGGTCACGCCGGGTATTTCGAGGGACTTTGCGGTGCCCGCGCCCTTTTATATGTTGTGCCATGCGACGTTGAGTCGCGTACAGAGGATATCTGGCGTCGCAGGACGTCGCTCGCCCAGCGACGCGGGATATCTTGCAATGCGTGGGAACGAAAGCGCGCGTACGCACTGCACATCGCTCCTGGATCCTCCGCCCGACCCTTGACTTGCAGCCGCACGATCAACGCCCCAGCACAAGATATTCGTCCGCCATGTCGTGGCCTTTCTTGCCCATTGAGCTGATAGATCTTATTGTGGGCCTCTTGCTCGACGATTGGCGATCTTTGGCAGCGTGCAGCCTCGTCGACTCCACGTGGACCCCGCTCGCATTCGCATACCTCTCTGCGTCCAAACTGACCCTTGAGATCGACTGGCCACACTGCCCCGACGTCGACGACTTTATCAGTATATTTCTACCAGGGCTCCCAATATCTCACACCGTCTCCCATCTCACGATCCGCGGGACCAGCACTCACGTCGCCAACCTGCTTCCCCTTCCGGACGCCCTCGATCTTCACCACCTCTCACAACTCACATCCTTGCACCTCCAGCACTTCCTCGTCCATAGCATGCAGACTTTCACCCTCTTTGTTTCACGCTGCTCAGCTTTGCGCGAGCTGTCCATCGAGTCTGTCGGCACTGAGATGACGGCAGCTCTCCAGCCGCTGAAGCCAGGGCCTACAATGTATCCCATGCCGCCCAACTTAAGCAAACTGCGGATTGTAGATCCGCCAGAAATGGGTCCCATTTCATTTACAGAACCTCTATACTACTCTTTACTGCTCAACGAATCTCCGGCTCCACTGCAGTCCCTCATGGTCCATCGTCCCCCGCCGTGCCACTCATGGGATGCGGCCGCACGGCGTAGCGCAGAGACCCTCACACATCTGAGTATCACGATCTCCGTTGAGCTCTATCTAGGACTCACCCATCGTGAGCAATCTTGCTACTCATATCATCATCCCGCTGTACAATACTGACGGCCGATCCCAGTTGTTCGTCACCCTCAACTCGAGAACAACATCGCCGCATGCCCTCATCTGAGGGATGTAACCCTTCGCTACTTCCCAGAAACCGCTTCCGAAAGTTCCTTCCTCCTCGGCCTCCTCGGCAATTTTGTACTGCCAGGTGGCCCTATGGAGTGCGCGGGTGTTCTGGAACGGCTCAGACTTGCTCTCTCCTACAGCCGCCCAGTTGTCGATCTCCAGCACATCCTGAATCAGTTTGCGCTCCTTCCGCGTAAAATGTCAAAGGACGACTACCCCGCGTTATCCACGGTGCACCTCGATATCATCTACGATCCGAGCGACCGCGAGCCACACAGTCCTACACCAGAGGAAGTACACGCCTTCGTGGATGCGGTCAGATCGACATTGCAAGCTCAGGACCCGCGAGACGCCATAATCGAGGTCGTAGCCGTACCTGTCGACGAATGGGAATCGCAACACTGCTCGCTCTCTGCATGGTCCAGAATCGAAGGACCGCTGCAGCACTAGACATCCGTGCGGCTGGACCGACACTGCAATCGCTCAGAAATCTCGAACAGACCGTGACTCTCCGATGGACCTCAGTGAATATGGGAAATGGTCATCTCATAGGGCACATATAAGCTGCGGTGGACCTGCGCTGTCTCACTGCTTCGAGTCTCTACCAATGACTGTACCGTTCCCCCTCCCAACGTAGCCCGGTCGTCTTTGCCCGTTGAACTGGTCGACATGATTCATCGCCTCCTTCGTGACGACTGCGGATCTCTACCTGCCTGTCACCTCGTGGACCCCATAGTATGGGCCTCGCACGCCCTCGCACATCTCTCTGCATCCCAAGATCTCACCATTGTGGTTGACGGCCCCGACAGCGCCGATGTTGTCGACTTTAATCGCATTTTCCTACCCGATGTACCGGCCTCGCACGCCGTGCGTCTCATCACCATCCGCGGGGCCAACACCGGCATTGCCGACCTGCTCCTCAATTTTCGCCACCTTCCGTGCCTAACCTTACTTCGAGTGGAATGCTTCATCGTGAACGATCTCAGGCTGCAGCAACTCAACCTGGTCATCTCGCGCTACCTTGCCCCGAGGGAGCTCTCGATCCATTGTGTTGTGTTCGACAAGCTTGCAGAGTCCGCGGTTACACCCTCTGTCTGCTTACCTGCAGAGAATACGGATATCGGAACCGTTCAAAATGACTTCCATCTCCTTGGACTCCATATTGTTGTCGATGCAAGCCGGACACCAGGCCTCTGCACATTCCTTCATGCTCCACCCCGGTTATGGGCCTGTTCGCGGGCCTGCGCTGGCTCCATCACTTGACTCTTGGTTCCCGCGAATTCGAGACACTCTGAAATGTCTGAGCATCTCTCTGCCTGTCCTGGATCGCCCACCGGAGATTCTACGTGAGTGACGATCCTCAGATCTATTCCCCGGTGCGACTGCTGACCATCTATGCCAGACCATAATAGATTTAGCCTCGCTTTCTATACGCAATGATTGAATGTCTTTATCTCGGAGAACTCGCGATCCCCTACCAACAGGAAGCTAGCGACGCTGATGCCGACCACTCGTCTTACATATGCACGCTCAGCCGGTACCTCATGCCAAAGCGCCTCTTGTAAGGCGCGCGCGCGCTGCGGCGACTCCAGCTCGCGTTGACCTACAGTGATCTGGCTGGTGACCTGCGGAAAGCTATGACCGAGTTCGCGCGCGCCCTGCGCGCTCTATCGAAGGACTCTTGTCCCTTGCTTATAGACGTTCACAACGACGTCACCCGGGGTTCAGAGGATCAAGCATCGCCTCTTGCGAGCGAAGTAGATGTTTACATGCATGCGTTGGGGATCCGGATGGGGACGGAAACGTCGCTGGCAAGTGCGCCGTAAGGCCGACCTAGCTTCCTCAAGTACCTACTTGCATCTTTCTGTCGTATACACTCGGTCTAGAAGCGGGAGAGTTCTTTCGAGTCGAGCACGAAACAATTTAAAGCCTGACTGAAATAGGCGGACAACCTGGATGTGGATATTAGCCTTTTTGGAATATTCGCACGACCTCGCCCAAAATGAGCGCCCACTCCCTGAACGGGCGCCTCTTTGGTTTCTGCATTTCAGCCTTGATTTCTGCTACCCTCCGACATCGTGCCTCTTCTATCCAAACGAGATGGTCAGTCAGAGTAATTGAGCGGATTGTATGAAACTAATCACGTTGCGCGAATGCAGACTGTCTGCACGGATTGCGGCGGGACGGTCATCGAGTACGATGCCTGCCGCCGGCAACGGTTTCTGCGTGAATTGCGGTACGGTCGTTGAAGAGAACACGATCGTCAATGAGGTGAGTAGCGAGGTAGATCGGAATATGTATCCATGGTTGACGACTATCCTTTGCTAGGTTACATTCGGCGAGACGAGCACTGGTGCCGCCATGGTGCAAGGCACGTTTGTCGCCCAGGGTGCCAGTACGTCTAGTGTCCCCGAACCTCTAGAGTTCTGCTAATGTCTTGCAGCACGCGCACGCATGGGAGGGATGTTCGGTAACAGGGGAAATTCAGAGAGTAGAGAGCAGACCATCGCGAACGGTGAGCGTCTTCACCTCCGCGACACTTCTCGTCCACTTATCCTGCATTCAGCGAGTCGCAAGATCCAACAAGTCGCCAATGTCCTCCGTCTGTCAGAGGTCGTTTCCCTCGCGGCCACTCGTCTCTACACTCTCGCCGTCGAGCACAAGTTTACAAAGGGCCGCAAGAGCATGAACGTCGTGGCTGTATGCCTCTACGTCGCCTGCAGACAGAAGGAGACTCGAAATTACATGCTCATCGACTTCTCGGACTTGCTCCAGGTGCGTCCCATTACACCTGCCCTGGCTCACAAACTCACAGTCGTTCTAGGTCAACGTCTTCGAGCTCGGGCACACCTACCTCCAGTTCGTCCAAACCCTCAACCTCCGTCTCCCTCTCGTAGATCCCTCCCACTACATCTCCCGGTTCGCCGCGCTCCTCGAGTTCGGCGACGAGACGCACCAAGTAGCCATGGACGCCATCCGGCTCGTGCAGCGCTTCGACCGGGACTGGATGACCAAGGGCCGGAGACCGGCAGGCATCTGCGGCGCGTGCCTCCTGCTCGCCGCGCGCATGAACAACTTCCGGCGGAGCGTCGCGGAGATCGTGCAGGTCGTCAAGATCGCGGACACGACACTGAAGAAGCGGCTCGACGAGTTCCGCAAGACGCCGAGTGGTGCGCTCACCCTCGCCGACTTCCGCACGGTGTGGCTCGAGGAAGAGATGGACCCACCGGCGTATACGAAGGGTAAGGAGAAGGAGGAGAAGGAGCGGCTGTTGCAGGAGAACGGCAGGGTGTTGCCCGAAGAGAAGGGCAAGGGCAAAGGGAAGGGGAAAGGGAAGGGCAAGCAGAAGAAACGGAAACGGGACGAGGACGAGGATGAGGACGCCGTGGACTCTCCTTCGCAGCCAGATCCAGCTGGCCCGCACGAACAACCTCACCATCCGCAGCCCATCGACCCCAGCCTCCTCAATCAAGGTATCCTCGCTGGGACGACAGGGCCACTCCCGCTGTTCCTTCCAGACAATGCGGAGGACATCCAATTTGGAGCATCTCAACCACCGGCCGACCCGCCTATTGACCCCGCGCTGCTCGACTCCGAACCAGAGCGTACACTGGTCAATCCTCCAGAATCCTCGCTGCCACGCAAACCCGCCGAAAGCGATCTACCGCCCGACAAAGCACTATCATTACCAGACCGTCCACCATCTCCCGCTCGACGAGACGGTCACTGCTGCCGTCGAGCAGGAGGTCACGGAGTTCCTGACGTCCGCACAGAGCACGCTCCTGAACTCTGCGCTGGAGGAGGCAGGAGCGACGTCGGCACGAGCAGTTTACAGGCGACGACGAGTTGCTCGGACTGGACTGAAGAGGAACTTGACCAGTTCATATTGACTGAAGACGAGGTCAAGATCAAAGAACGCGTCTGGGTCGAAATGAACCGCGACTACTTGGAGGCTCTCGGCAGGTGAGTGTCGCTCAGATAGTGCTCTCTATGAGCAGCATTTCCGTCCAACGCGCCGTTGCTGAATGGTATGTGACAGCGAAAGCGGAGCAACAGGAAGTCGGAAGAAAAACAGAAAAAGCCGCGCAAGGTTCGTATCCCGCCCAACGCATCTTTTCCGCCCTTTTCCGCCCTGTGTGCCCCTGTTTGCACAAGTGGCATGGCCCAATTTCCGAGGTTCAACTGCTCAACCACCTCTACTTTACAGCGTCGGAAGACGAACAATAAACCTCGCGACGCGTCCACGCCGCACGGGGCTACCGCCGCCGAGTCCTGTGCGCAATCTCATCAAGAAGAACCCCAAGTACAGCAAACGGATCAACTACAACGCCCTCAAGGACCTCTTCACCAACGACGGCTCCTCGTTCCAGATGCCCACGGACGAAGACGGCAAAGACGACGGGCTGTACACCCTCGACGACAAGGACGAGGGCGAGGGCAATGGTCATCGTCGAGGAAGCCGGCGGTGGGGTCGGCCAAATGCGCCAGGCAAAGTCTCGCTCCGCGAGTCTGGTACCGCCTGCTGCTGCCGCTACTGCCGCCGTCGCCGAGGACTTGCCTGAGGCCGCAGAGGACGAGGATGCGGAGGGCGAAGAGGACGTCGAGGAGGCCGGGAGCGACAAGGACGATACGTACGCCGAGTGGGACGTGTACGAGCAGGAGGTATAGTACTGTACACTAGATGGACCTGATGTATTCTTGGGGGGTTGTATCATGAGGTTCCGTTTGTTCTGTAATCCTCACTACCGCACTCTGTTGATGAGACTCGATTCGTCACGCAGGGCTATCCCGGTACGATTATCGAAGACGAGGGCGTTTCATCAAAGCATATACATCTCCTGCTATCGAGTTGTCGGTACGTCTCCGGATCAGCTCTGAGCGCTAAGTACTATATCATTGACGCAACGCCAAACTTCCGGTTGTCTATAGTGTTTGTTGCAAGAAAGTCTACACCTGAAGTGGGAGTACATAGGAAACATAAAGGGCGGTGTTTGATAAGAAACATGCGTCACATAGGTATGTGAGGGGTAACCATAGATGCACAATCATGGCAATGTCAACAGACCTGATGGCGCGCTTGACCTTCCGTACCCATCCTGTTCCACGCCGACAGCGAGCCATAACACTTCCACTCCTCCCCACGGATAGCATCAACCGTGACTACAGCATCTTGCTTACTCTTCGGTCGCACCGCAGACCTCACCGCATGCACGAAGGCATCGACCTCGCTCGCAACAAGCACCTCTTCACCTCGCTCGTCTAGATCCCACAGGATGTCGATGTGGACGTCTGAAAGTGCAGGATACACGTCCTTTGACAGTATGTGCGGGACGCGCGCAAACTCGGCCATGGTCGCTTGTAGATCTCCAGTAGGACGAGTGTAGGGCAGAGCGAGCCTGATCCGCTGCAGGACCCGTGCGCTGACCAAGGGGCGTTTGGGCATGAAGAATCGACCGAGTGCGCTCATGTACGACGAGACGTCCTTCCGGCTGGTAACGGATCGTGAGGTCACAAAGGCGAGGTAAGTCGATGATCGCGTCAGGGAACCTTTGCAGGTAAGCCAACATGTTAACTGCGACGTCGTCAACAGTGACGCGGCGAATTCTAGCAGGTGATCACTCACGGAGACTCAGACGTGTTGATGCGAGGTGAACGACGGGCACAGATATGCTGAGACGCATCAAAGTAGCCTGAATGCGCGGAAACCAATGTCCAAGCAGGGACAAGAACCCATCCCTCGAGTCCGGGCCGAGACCGCGGTGAAGCATGAGAGAGTGTACTGGAAACGAAGTTTCCGAGGTGCATAACATGGAGTAGATCAAAGGTGCCACGAAAGAGATTGGACTCATTTCCCGTGGTTCTAATATCCGCAGGGTTTGCAGGTTGGGAGGCAAAATATATGTCGCCGGGCCTGCCTTCGGGGTATTGGTGGCCGCCTCCCTCTCGAACAGCACTGAGTCAATGGAGAGCTCGCGCAGGGCGTGACAGCGCGCGACCATGAGGGTAAATGTCTGCAAGCTGTCTACGACAAAGCGTTGCACTCGGAGGGAGGTCAGGTGCGGAAGGTGGCCAAGATCGAGCTCATCCGGGAAGGGGAGCAGCTGGTCGGCAATGCCGGTGTTGGCTCCGCGGACGGTCAAGAAGCGTACGGCTTGCGAGATCGGTCTGTCAGGTAGGAAAATGCGATGGAAGTCTTCGACATCAGAGCACCCCACACGATCATCGACCACGATGGCGAGGTCTTGGGATTTGGAGAGATGTGCGAGGCTAAGAGGAGCCCACACATCGGGCTCGACGAGGTGACAGGCGGCAAGAGCTCTCCAGTCATCGCGTAGGAAGCCAGGGATCATATCGACCAGCTCAACCAGCATGATGGATGGCCGGAGAAGGAGGGACGAACGTGCCTGGAGGAACCGCGCAGTGCGCTGATGTACAGACTCAGAGTGAGTGGCCTCTATTGAATACATATCCGAAACACGCTCACAGTCAACAGGGAGCTGCGGTCACGCAGCTGTGTTTGTTCCAGTTGTTCAGGCGGGAAGTTGTTGAGATGGGCAGATGTGCAAGTGCCCGTCTTATTCACAATGACTCGGACCAGAAGGAAGCGCAGGCACGCGGCCACCGGCCCGACAGAAACCAAGAGGACGGCAACTGGCTCTCAATGCTCATGACTACTGAGCAGCGGAGGAGAACATATAGTTGTAGTATTGTGTCATTTTCCCAACACATCACCACATCTCGCACACAACGACTCCTCGCGAATGTCACGCTTCCAGCTGAACGTCAAGGTTTACCCTTGGCTTTCCAAGTAGAGCTCCAAACGCGGCCCTCCACCTCGCCACCACCCGCTCATTCGTCTCGTCCCCTAGGCGCACCTTCCCATCACGCGCGACCCAGTTCTCGCTATCTGCGAGCCAGATCTGCGGATTCACGCGCAGTCTGAGCCGGCGGAACAATGCGTACTTCGACCCGTCCAGCAGGATTCTAGCGAGACGAGAGCACAACGAAGGGCTCGCCGAGATCATCGCTCCTTCGCGGTCGATCATCGACAGCTCGAGACATTCGAGCAGCGGGAACGGCGGTGGGTGGCGCTCGAGCACTTCGCATACGGATTCCAGAAACTCCAGCGACGAGGACGCATGCTTGAACGAGAAGGGACGGTGCTTGAGCGTAAGCGACTCCAGAACGGTGCACTGGGCCAAGGTGTCCATGAGGTACGCGTGGTAGCTGCCTGCGTAGATCATGTGAGCAGCGTTGTAATAAACATAGAAACCGCCAATGAACACGCTCACGATATCCTGCCGGCAAGGTGAAGCCATTGCGAGCGTCGCTGCACCCGGGTAAAGGACGATCGGCGGCCGAGATGACCACAGAGCGTAGACTGCCAGCAGCGGCACGGATGACCGAGATCCACGGTAGCGTCTCGGGCGCATTCTCCCCGAAAGAGATTTCGATGGTCTCCAGGCTGTCGACGCTCTGCCGGTGCCGATCAAGAAATCCCTTCGCAAGTAGTCCATCGCACCAAGCGCCGGGTTTCAGCACGAGACATTTCAGCCTCGGGAGCGCTAAGCTGTCAATCTTGGGGAAGGAAACGTGTAGGTCATGAGGGGGAGTGTGGTTGGTGTTGGTGAAGAGCATGTCGCACTCGAACCACTCCAGTGTTGAAAGCTTGCTCAAGACGAAGAAGATCTCGTCCGGTGAATTTACGCGGAGCCATTGCAACCTGAGAGTGCGGAGCTTTGACAAACGATGGAAGGGCAGATCAAACAGTGGGTTGTGCGCGTCGAAACGGAGACGAGTCGTTGTCAGAGCCTTGATAGAGGCGCCGAGCGTAGGGTTCTCTTCGAGAGTGCGAGCGAGCAGAAGTATCTTCTTCGATGCGCGACCAGTGAGGGTGATATGGCGATACAGACGGGTGCGGGTACAGAACCACAAAGAAGTGTTGACGAGAGCGCAGTTGCATAGAGCAAATAAATCCTCTGCGAGATGATCGAGGATCTCTTCCAGGACGTCTAGCGGTACATGCTGTGAAGTCGACAAGTACTCGGACATATTGACGCCTTTGAGCTATTCACAGTGAATCTTGTCCAAGTCAGTTCGTGTCCCTCCAGTTGATGGCATATCAGCGGAACGTACGTTGCAAAGAGCGGAGAGAAACTGGGAAATGTAACCGGTCGCTGCAGTGATAGCCCAAATCTCAGTCCGATGCACTCGGTGTGGAGTAATACTGACTGATGCGAAACGCCACGCAGTCCCTCCCGAGCGTTACTTTTGGAATTGATGAGGGCATCGTTCGCGCGGTCAGGCAGGATAGGCGTAATAGGGCTGTAGTTGACGGCTATCGCCATTGAATGGTGGTACCATATTGGCGAACAGTGTCGAGATGACGTACAATTATGGTACGACTCGGGGGCATCCTCATGACCGCCTTTGCGCCCACCACAGGTCCACGTCCAGGGTAATGCCGGCTACACCTTCAAAAGCAGATAAAGCCGTCTTCCACCGTCGCACGATTACCGCCCTATCCCAGGGAGTGATCTTCACACTGGCAGTCGGCAGCCACCTTGGTGAGTCCTCGTGCCAGCTCTCATGCACGATGCGTACAATGAGTCTCTTGAAGTGAGGATAGCGCTTCCTGTTCAGTAATGCTCGAGCGAGGTCATTGCCAAGTTCGGCAGTAACGAAGGGCTCTTGTCCTTCACGATCGGGCAACTGCAAGTGCAGTCGTTGGAGGGCAGGCCAAGGTACTTGCTCGCGTTCGAGCACATCCCGCAGTGCTCTCACGAATCCGTCCGACGGCGATGAATCGTAATTCCCAAGGAGATGCGGCAAGTATTTCAGGGAGACGCTCTTCAAAGAGCTGCAATTCGCCATGTTGTCAAAAATGTATGCGTGATCATTTTCTGTAACATAGGCAGTGCATCAGCCCTGCGCACGATGAGAGGCGGTCGCAGAAACCTACCGTACTCATCCGCCTCAGCAAACGATTCTGAAGGCAAAGAGAAGCTATAACTCTGCCGAGAGGCGCGATCCACCATAGACACGCTGACGGACTGTAGGTGCCGTCCAGCGGCGCGAATGATAGGGGCCCATAGGACAGCCTCTCCCGATAGCCCGAAGGAGAACATCGCGGTGTGGAGATGCGATACGATCTCTCGGCAGTCATTTGTAAGTTCGGTGATCAGCTCTGAGGGCTGCCATTTAGGATGCCTGATCACCAGTTTCTTCAGGATTGGAAGTTTGCCCCCGCCATCGGTGCGAGAGCGTCCAGGGGCTGCGGTCGGAGGGTCGGAGGTGCCACGATGTGATGGCGGGATGCCCACCGCATCCCAGATGCTATGGCATTGCAACTCTTCGAGTCGTGGGAGAGACTTCAAAATGAAAATGACATCAATAGCAGCCCTGAGCCCCAAGCCCCCTAGCTCGAGAGTACGCAACTCTGATAGACAACCGAATGGCAAGAGATCCGGGTCAAGCTGTGAATGTGCACCCAGCGAGATTCTGAGCGTTCGAGTGAGGACGCCAAATGAAGGATCGGCGCGGAGGGTCCTGGAGAATCGCTGAGCCTTCAGAGTGGCAGGAGTGTGATGGGGGAGTCTGCTGGCAAGATTGACATTTCTGTATAGAGTCTGGCGCGAGCAGGCGAGGAAGACGGAATTGACGAGTGCACAAGCCGTCAGCGTGCGGGGGCGACCCTCTAGACAATCGATGATTGCCTGGATGATCTCCACAGGGAATGCTGGTACGGATGAATCCATGAATTATTTCGTGGTTTCTGGTGCCTCTTGCAAGGATCAGTGCGAGTCAATGACTGTTGTTGAGTGTACTTGAGCAACGCGCGAGTGCAAAAAGTCTTGCTGGTGCCAGCTCAACGTTGTTGCACATTGACACGTGGAGGGCGCTCCTCCGAAGTGTCCCACGCGCGCCGCAGCCACTACTTAGCGACAGACCTCAGCCACTGGCATTTGATTCTCATCTCACAACAAATACGTGAACATGTGTAACAGTCTACAAGGCCGATGCTGGACAGGTTGTGAGTAGGCACAATGACCCCTTCGCTCATGCGTTGGCGCGAATCATATTCAAAGCTTCTCGCTCTCGGTCTCCGTCCCAGAAACCAAACCAACCTGGCCTACTGCCGATTCTCCGTCTCGCCTGATAGACACCGTTCTTCCCAAAGCGCGTAAGAACGTTGTCGGAAGGGGTCTATCCGTATGAAGACAGAAACACACGTCTTCGGTAACTTCACTGGCTGAGGGACCACACGGCAACTCCGGTTCTGCTCCAGGATTATTATGGCCTGCGAAGATCGGAACACCATGCAGGTCCAACTCACCGAAAGCGCTTTCGTGCTCGGTATTCGGCACGAGGTCGCAAGATCCCTTGATTTGCTGCGCTACACCTGCGATCCACGGCAAAGCGCTCAACTCCATTCTCTGAAAACCCTCGGCGTCCCATACGACCGAGCCAAGCGCCTGCAAGTGCTCGGGAAGGTACGTCCAGGTACGAGGTGGATGTACCGGGCCCTCAAAGCTTATCCTCTTCGGCAGAGCGCGGAAGGAAGAGCGGCTGATAGATAGGCGGAACCTGAGTCTCGTCGATGGCAGCGAGACGATAATGTCCGATCCGTTATCCGAGTCGACGCTAGGCCGGGTGGTCAAAGCCGTCGTGCTGCTCTGTACCACATCGGAAGCTTGCTGTTCCCCCGCGGCCATCGTGTCTGCACCCTGCGTTTGGGACGCAGCGGCGCCAGCCTTCAATACCTTCGTCGACTGCTTTTTCTTCGGAGTCTTGCTGTTCGCCTGTCTTCTGCTTGTGGTGGTAATCCTTGCCATGTCCGGCTCGAGTTTCACAGCAACTTCGTCTTCTGCCTTGTGCTGTTTCGGCTGTTTCGCCTTAGTGGTCCGCTTCTTTTTTGCCGGAACGGCTGCACGCCACGGCGAGTCAGCTCAGAAATCCAGCACAACGACCATCCATGTATGCTCACAAAGAACTTGATTCTGTTGAGCAGTGTTCGAGGCGACCATTTCTTGCTTCGCTTGGATGCTCGCCTTCTGCGTTCCTTTACCCTTCTTCTTCATAGGTGCACCTCCGGCTGTCTTCTTGGCGCCTCTCTTCCTTCCACTAATCTTGCCTTCAATGGCCTCGACCTTGACTGCCGCAGTCACCCTCCTCCGAGCCAAAACGATGGCAAGCGGCTCTACATAGGGCGCATATATACACATCAGTGATCAAGTCGCGCACAACTCGCGAACCTACCGTCGTCTTCGTCCTCGCCTAAGGCGAGCAATTCACCCGCTTTCCACAAGACTGATGTTTCCTCGCACGGTTCGATCTTGACGATACCGGCACTTGCGGACGCGATATCCGCAAGGACCATCGTCGAGGTGGGTTCCTGGCTTGACTCCTCGAACCTTGTCCCGCGCACCGGCTGCGCTCTTACAAGGGTCGTCGCATGTTCTTGCACTTCCACAGGCAGCATATCGGCTCTCGTCCGTCCTGCACTCTCCACATGCATTGCGGCTGTCATATAAACGTGAATGTCGCCGCGACGATGCGCATCGCCAGCTGGCCGAATTGGCCTCACAGGTTCGGGGGTGCACGGTCGACTTCCTCCACCAGGCGGACCGGGCGGCGTGCGCGCACGTGGAGGAAACGGCAAGACCAACGGCCGCATGCCTTCACCACATTCCCCCTTCCCAGCGCCCGCGGCGACCGCCATCTCCTATCTGAGAGTCAGCATCCTGCACTGCCGTTGAGAAGTATCACAAAAGTCACCTCGCTCACAGCACTGGGACGCGCAGGCCGCACAGGTCGAGGCGTACAAGGACGGCTCCCCGCGTTGGGGGGACCAGGAGGAGTACACGCACGAGGCGGCACCGGCACCTCCCTCTCGGCGTCTTTCGCAGGCCCAGCCGGCGAGCAGTCCGTATCAGACACCGGACGAGGAGGCCTGGCTGGTTGCGGTGTTCCAGGCTTACTATCAGGTGCAGGTCCAGAGTTGGGAGGGGTGCGGGTACGCGGCGGGATATCCGCCGGGGGCTGCAAACACCGCGGGCTGGGTGATCCAACAATCGCAGACACAGTGTCGTCGATGTGTTGTACTGCGTAATACATATCGGAGTTGACAGAGAGACGCACAGGCACGGGCGATAAGATTGGACACGACGGAGATGAACGCGGTACAAGGACCGGGGAAGTAGGCGGGGACGAGGCTAACAGGGCTTCAACTTCATCCTCTCCCGGAGACGAGGAGTGGGCAGGTGAGAAAAACGAAGGCGAGAAGAACGATCTACTATGAGATCCAGAGGGCGCGTGCGGACTGGGCGTTCGAGGGAGTGAGATATCGACAATCTCGGGAGAGGCGGAGCGTCGGACTTTGCGCCTCTTTGAGCCAGATACTCTGAGAGCGTTGAGAGGTGATATCGAGAACTCCGATGGCGTGACAGTCGCAGAGAGCGGATCACAGAGATAAGACACATCAGGGCGAGTAGCAGACTTATCCGCGAAAACAGACTGGCTAACCGCAGAGGTACACGCATCAGAAGAGCGACTATCCAAAGGCAACCCAGGAGCTGGAGACAAAAGCCGACCAGGTAGAGGAGCCTCATTGGATTGTACAATGCCAGAGCCTGCAAGTGCTGTCCGTTTCCGCTTGGGAAGCCTAGGAAGAGGAACGCCAGGAAGCTCGAGACCAACATGTCCAGCGTCGGAGTCTCCAGCAGAACTTGATCGACGAGTGTATGCGGCCAGAGCTTCTTCAAAGAGCTCATGGGCAAATCGAACGCGGCGCTGACCACGAGTCGAGGACGCAGCATCTGAAAGAGGAGCAACACGGAGAGAGGACTTGAGCGAAGGAGGAAGAATCAGACCAGAATCCACCGCGGCAGGCGTAGTAGAGGATTGAACAGAATCGGAATGAGCAGTCCTAGACAAGGTGGCAGAAAGTTGACCGAGAGTGCTTTCACTAGCTTGTATGCAGGTCAAGCAGGCCGGGTTTGGGTGGTCGTTATGAGCGCGAGTATGCCGAACTGAGCCCAAAAGCGTGATGGGGTTTTCAGGGACAGTACCAGACGAGCTTACACGATCAGGCAGCGGGGAGGACTTGGGCTTCTTAGCGAGCGGTTCAGTGAGGTCAGGCGACGCAGCGCGCTCCCGCTTTATCAAAACAGCCTTCGCAGGTTCTAGATGGGCCAAAGGTGTGCTTCTGGCATCGGTTTGTGTTTGTGTGGTACGAGTCTCTGTGGACGGATGACTGAGGTTATATCCAATAGGGCGGTGAGTTGAACCGGCTGAGGGGATCTGAACGGTCGTCCTCGTTGATCGCGAGTTCTTCGTCTTCGCCATGATGCAACGGTATAAGTGCATATACACCGTGTACAGACCCTACGTTGCACAGAGAGCCAGAGAGCTGACTGGTCGAAGATGATGGCCGCAAACAACCTCCGGGCGCTTCCAAACTTTCAACATCTCTGTGACGCTGACGCGATCACGTGCATGTGACGGCTCGCGGTTCTGATGGAGAGCCTGCGGTCACTGCCTCTCTACCACAGAGTGCACTGTGCCAGCCGGACGGTAACCCGACCAATATTTACTGGGCCGTGATTTACTCTGTTCTTTCCTTGGGCTCTTGCACAACATGTCATTCTCTGCGAGCTCGTTCATAACGTTGGTCGGATTTCTGCGATGTCCGTCCTGCGGTCCTGCGGACACACTTCCATCAAGCCAAGCTGATGGTCATTAGATGCACGCTCACACATAGCTACGAGCCGACCGTTTTGGCATTTGCCCAGTGCGAAAACACAATCACCTTGTAAGTGACCCTAAACAACGGTCGTCACCGAGGGAGGCTTATTGACAGGCTGCGGCAGACGCAGTGTCGCCAGCTTGGCATCTCTATATGCGCTGCATCGTCCCTGCGGTATCTTCGATGTGTCATCAAATAGTACTGCATTTGTTTGAGGTTGTTGTAGCTACGGCTACAATGAAGTGTCGCTCTCGGTCGCACCCTCAATGGCCCTGGATGGACACCGTGGTGACGCCGCAGGCCATCCTTGGGTGTCACTGTACAACGACCGTGTCTCGAAGGGGACAATCCCAGGCCTGAACTGTGCACTAGTACAACAGCTTCAAATTGAAACCAGTCAGCGTCAATCGTGTGGTTACGGGGGCGTCCCTGCTCCACTCCGATCACTCTTCCCCATGTAATGTAAGTAAGTTCAGTAGATCTCACGAGCATGCACTAAGTAATCACCCCTCGGGCAGCATCAAAACCGAAGACCGTTTTTGGTTGCCCCAAAGATGGTTGATGTGCCAAATCCCGCAACGCGTGCACCTCGTTGGCATGCACGGCGTGAATCGGGAACTAGATGAACGTCTGGCCAGTCGGCGCGTGGCTCACGCTGCGATAGATTACATCTCTCTGCGGTACTGCTGCGATACATTTCAGCTTTCCGCCATCCTGCAAGCTTGGCAGTTGCACTCGGCCTCGACGACCATCGGACATCGCCTTCATCTTTGGGTCGGCATGACTGGCTCCGTCGCTTCGTGTCATGGCAAGCGCATCCCGACCTCCACCCTACCATGTGCTGCATCTATGTCGGTTGCATCAGTGTACTCGCCGGCAGTGCGAGCCACGACGATGTAGGGATTGGTATCTTGTTGTGAAGCTGCCAGTATGTCGTATATAAGATGCTGCACCACCATCGTCCACTTCAGCACTCTGCGAGCCGCCTCATCCAGTCTTCCTTTGGCCTTCCACCTCATCCTGCCCACGCTTTGCAATCTATCTGTTGCGATCACTACCCATTGCATCTCACGCCGTCGGTCATCCTCTCAAAAAATGCTTACCGCTCCCATTTTTGTTCTCTCCGCCATCGGCTCGGCCCTTGCCGTGTCCGTGCCTATCTCCCGCGACATCGGCAAGCTTGTCACTCGCGATCAAGACTTCACCGACACCGACCTCTTCAACTCCTGTCCCGGAGGCCCTGGGTCAGACAAGCTCGAGCGCGCAGACAGGTGCACTCTCGTACGTCAATCCCTTCTGCCGTTTTGCACGATGAGCATGTATCTCAGTATCTTCTGCCTTTGCGCAGGTCAACATTGCCAACAACCCAAACGTCCGCAAGTTTGAGGTCCTCGGAGACCCCCAGCTAAAGTGCGCTTTCCAATCCCTTCAAAATCCAACCGAATCAATGTACTGACTCATAATTAGCTGCGGCGGGGGCACAGACCCGGTCACCGTCACTCTCGGTGGCTCCACCACCATCACCACATCCCAGACGCTCGACGCGAACATCGGCGTCAACGTCGAGGGGATCAGCATCGGAGGCGGTGCGTCCACGACGGACTCCAAAGCCACCACCGTCTCGCAGCAAGTCTCGTACTCCATCCCCCCGGGAAGGCAGGCCGTGTACGTTGCCGGCACGAACCAGCAGTCCCAGACCGGCAACGTGCAGGTCAACTACGGGGATCGCCAAGATGGCCATTTCATCGTGAGTGCTCGCCCACTGCGGAGTCGGAGACAAGGATGAAACTGATGATCTGGGGCAGTGGTTTACCAACGCGAAGGTCACCATCCTGACGCCCATCCCGAGTGACGTCGAGTTCGACGTACACGAGTCTGATTGTGGTACGTACTCCGTCCGTGCTGACAAGCGTGGGGCATCACGCTGACGAGCACGCAGGCACCGACCCTCGCGACCTGTCTTCTTACAACGGATCTTCTTGAGCGACGCAATATAGCTGATGTGTTAATCACACATGTGTATAGTTTCGTACCTTACCTGTAACTTAATTGTACGATGCTGGAACATCGAATAATCTATTAGCGTCTGAGCAACTTGCTCTGCCGTGAGATGATACCTGAGATTGATCTAGCAACCCGAGCGCGACACGGCACACTGAGAGCCTGCCCACACTCCCGCAGCAGGATTCGTGTCTCCTTTGACCATGAGGGTACCGTCGTGACGCACCGGGTCCTTCTCATAGGATATTCGAGCCGCAAGCCGATGGGCTTGTGAATCTTCCGAGTCTTAATCTGTACGGCCCGGGTGCTGCTTTCGGCTGGGGCGCTTTTGTCGTCTGATTGGTCACTTTCAATTCCTAATTTCTTGCACTGTCTGGGGTATTCTTTACGTTCGCCCTCTGTGTTGTCCCCGTCTTCCTCATCGTCTCGTGGTTGTCCAGAGTCCCTGTTTAGCGCTGGTCTCGACGCGTGTGTCACGGAGAACTGATAGAGCGTGACTGACGCGTGTGTGACACGGTGGCTGACGCTCCGGGAGGGGCGGACCGAGGACGAGAGAGGGACGATCAGCATCTTCATCTTTCCGTCTCACCACCACCATCACCACTAGCCACCACTCCTGCTACCCATCATCATCTGCGTGCTGGTCATAGCAGCCTCAGCCACACATGGCAACACCATCCTCGTCCTCAGACGCAGCAGCGTTCCCCCTTCCCCTCGCTATCGCCATTGCGGACCGCTCAGTCACTGTCCGCGGCAGCCCCAGTCCCAAACGACCTCCATCACGAGCTCAGCAGCTCAGCGACAAGGCACAGCAAAGACTCATGCGTCAGGCAGTCATCCAAGCAGAGCTCGAGGCGGAGGAAAGGGAGGCTCTCAAAATGACACCGGTATGTCTGCCCGCACTCTCGCGAATCGCCCGGAAAGCTTCAACTTAGCCACACCCCAGGAGGAGCTCAAGACCCTTCAAGATTCTGTCGCTTCCGTCAAAGCGGAATTCTTGGACCTTGATGGCCTCTCTTGGGATACCCCAGAAGGTCGCGAGCTTCTTGCGCAATGGGTGCGTATCTATCTCTCGCCTCCGTCCTATAGCCACCGCCTAACCGTTCCCAGCATGCGGAGCAAGCGGCTCGTCAACGCGCGACATCTCCAGATGGCGCGGGAGGCGTACCTCTTCGGCATTCCAAAGCTCCTAGCGCATTGTCGTTTCCTGAATCACCCGTCATCGACATCACGCCTGCGCCCTCTCCGACTGCAGATACATCGGACGAGGACACCATCCGTATCCCACGCTATATCGATTCTAGGAGGAGCTCTGGTGCCTCTACTATAGTTCCGGACCGCGAAGACCAGGCGACACCACTGCCTGGTTTGTTCTCCTCGTTGGACGAGAAGGAAAATGAGGGCCAAACTCAGCCGGTCTTCCGGCCAGCAGACGATTCAGCTGCAGATTCCGCATCCTCCCCAGACGGTGCCGGAGGCGTCCCCATGCGACGCTCCAAAGCCGGATGCGCTCTTTCTATACCTGTATCACCGTCCACCGACGTCACGCCTGTCCCCTCCCCTGTTGCAGCGGACTCTGACAGGAAGACTCGCCGAATGTCGCCGAATGTTACCTCCGGGCCCAGCTCTGGCGTATCTAGGGTTCTTGCTAGTGGCCACGCTAGTCAAGCCCCGTTGCCGAGCTTGCTCGTCTCTATGGCTAACAAGGAAAATGGGACCAAGTCCTCCTCCGACAGCAGTCGGGGCCTGCCCAAATCCCTCTCTGCGCCACAGATCACATTCACGAACCCCTTTGCCGACGATATGGACTCGGATGGCTCCAAGATCGCTGAGGCTTCAAGCGGACCGTCACGCCGTCTCACCAAGGCACTTCCTCCGAGTCGCATTCCCATCCTCCGGAGCAAATCGCTCTCCGCAAAGCCGTCTACGACGAAGTTCACCTTCACCGCCCCTCCTGCGACCTCGACAGTGAAAGAAAGCCCAGTACGGCGCGCCGTCTCCCTCAACGCCAAGCGCGTCGACCCACGCGCCATCCTCACCGACTCCCTTCGGCGCAACGGCACAAGCTCCCCTCGCCAACAGCGGCAGCAGCAGCCCGTCGTCCCCCTTTCCCCCGCCAAGCGGTCCGTGGCCGCTGCCGGCCTCTCCGCCTCTCCCGGCCGCCTCCCGAGCTCCCTCACGTCTCCCCGCCGCGTGAGCGACGTAAAGAAGAGCAAGTTTCGCATCATCAGCGCGCCGCCCCCCGTCACCATCCCCACTCGACCCGCCACCGCCCCGCGCAACGTCTCCGGCCCTTCTCCAACTCCCCCGCGGGTGACCGCCGTGTCCAACACCTTCCGCCCTGGCACGCCCGAGCAGCGTGTCCGAGGGACTCCGCCCCGCAACTGCAGCCCGTCGCCGTCGCCGTCGCCATCGCCAGCGCGTGCAAAGGCCGCATCTGAGAGGATCCCTTCTGGCTCTGCGCGCGCACCGCAGGACTCCGCGTTGCTCACAGGGAAGCGCGTGCGGGACCGCCGCGACGAGGGCGAGCCCTTGTCCTCGCCCTCTCGGGCGCGCGTCTGCCCGGCGCCAGGTGGGTTCCCGATGAAGCGCGCATAGGCGACGCTCTCTCATCCTCGTATTTCCCCATCACATGAATGGAACCCACGTACTATACTGTTGCTACGTTATTGTTGTTGTCGTCGCGCGAACTCTGACCATCGCTCGGACGGACTGCGCCGCTGGCCGCGGCACGGCGCTCCGTCCTCCCTCACGCTCGTTACGACCCACTGCCATCGGAATCATGTCTGCTATTTGTAGTCTTGCCATACCCTCACCTCACGCTCCTTATCTCATCTCGTCACTATCTTGCATTGCTGTGTAGCGTCCCTCGTTTGCTCTGTGCCATTTACATCACTTGTTGCGCATCCACTCATACCTTATGGTCCACTCCTACTCATAGTACGGACTCGTCACCGTATCACGTAGTACATACCGTCCACCGCGGTCCGCATCATCGCTTTCGCGCCAGAGACTTGCATTTAGCGAGCCTCCTATGCCTCACATGTATGTAGCACACTGATTGCGATAACAGACTCTTGAAGTATTGAGGAAACGCGCCATCTTGCGAGCAGACCGCAAAGCATGAAGCATTGACACGGTTGAGTACAACATTGCAAGGAATCCCCACTGCGTAGCCACAGCCACAGTCCCAGCCTGATTACGACGACCACACCTCCCTCCCAACGTTCCCGGGCTCCGTTCATCGTACATCGTACAAACGACTCACAACGTACTCGGACACAGCTCCCGCAGGTCGCAGCATTGATACCACTCGGGCGCACGTCAAGGCCTCAAGCCTCCCCGTCGCTGTCCGTGGTGAACGGGCTCGCCGTGAAGTTCTTCTTGATATACTCGCAGCTCTTGATCGCGAGGCACATCGCGGTCAACGTCGCTGCCACACCCGCCACAGACAGTGAGCACACAGCACAAGGGCAACAAGCGGTAAGCACTGACGGTTCGAGGCGTACGCGGTGCCGATGTTGCCGCAGCCGCCGAGGAAGAGGTTCTTGACCCCGAAGACGCGCGAGTCCGTGTCGACGCACGCCTTGTCCGCCTTCTCGTCGAAGCCCATGCGGTGGGTGCCCTATATGATGTGCGCGGAGAGCGGTCAGCACCCGACACGTCGGCATCCTAACTCTGAGTGCACGTACGCCGAGGTGGAGAACGAGACCGGGCTGCATGTACTGCGGGTAGGAGCCGGGCAAGCTGAAAGATGGCGTGAGCGAAGCATCAAGAGGGCACGAACAGTCCAAGACTCACAACCCGCCGACCTTCGCAGACATCACGCACATATCCCTGCAAGACAAGAACGCCCGCATGAGCACCTGGTATGTTAAATGAGGAAGCAGACACGCACGTCATCATCCTCTCCGCCTCCTCGCTCGTCCGACCGTGCGGGAAGCCAAAGTCGAACGTCGGCTGCGGCATGTTGTACTGGTCCGTGAGCTTGTCCGAGAACCAGAGCTTGTTCTCCTCCTTGGGCTCCGTGCGCCCAAAGAAGCGCCAGTCGACGACCAGGCGGCTGTCAATACTCTCCGCGACTTCGCCGTAGCTGCAGGGAAGATGGGAGTGAGCGGTGGAGGAGAAGGGGGACCCAGATCAGCACACCTGAAGGCATCGCGATGAATCTACAGAGGGGAGGTGAGGCTTGTGAGCATCGCTAATCAGCCTGATACGCACCTGAGTGTGCCAAGGATGGTCGTCCTGGAACAGCGTAGTCACTTGCGGCTCTGCAATGTTCCATGCATAAGCGCACTGTGGCATCAGCCCAATCGCAACCCTCACTCACCAGGGTCATCGAGCGGGATCGGCAACGGGTCCTCCTGGTGGTTCATCATATGCCTCACCACCTTGTCGTTCCACCAGTTCGGGTGCTCGTTGTCCGGGTTTGTCGGGTCGTACGTGACCTTGTACCCCGGCTCGCCCGGCTTCCCGATGATGGTCAAGTCGGCCTTGACGTACTCGACGAGCTCCGTGCTCAACACGGTCTGGCAGAACGCCAGCGTCTGCTCGGTGATGTGCGTCCCGAGGTACGGGAGGCGCTCCGGAGGCGGCAAAGAGGGGTCGGGACGTCCAGGGCGGCCAAAGCCAGAGTTGACGAGGATCTGACAAGATGATAGGGAAAGAGTCAGGATCGCATCGAGGAGAGCGAACACGCATGTGCGCACCTGCGGGTTATGTACCGCGCCTGTGGCGAGGATGAATACCTTCGCCTTGATCCTGTATCGCTCCTGCCCGACCAAGTCATGGATCTGGATGTAGGCAATGGTGTCCGTGTCGTTCTCGTCCCTGATGACACGCTCACACATGACTGCCGGGAAGAGGTTGAACCTCTGCCTGGGATGGTCGTGGTTCGGCCTGTTCCTCAGGTCGAACACCGTGTGCGCGGAGCTCCACTCGATGAATCGCGCGTCGGGGTTCCCTCCGGGGCGCTGCGCCGCGAGCGGGATCTGCTGGAACTCGCGGGTGTTGGAGTATGCCTCCCGGAGGCGGTCGAGCACGAGGGTGTGGCGAATTGAGTGCTCAAACTGCTTGTGGCCGGTCTTGATGTAGCTCTCGGCGATGCCGTAGAGCCGGTCCCACTCATGTTCGTCCGCGGCGTGGCCGCTCTTGACCAGGCGTGGGCGCTCGGAGGGATGGAACCGCGGCGTCGCGCACGTCCCTGGTGTAGGTGGCGGTCAGTCTTGTTGATCGTGGTGATCTAGCGAGAAAACTCACAGTGAGTGGCCATGCCACCAACGACGCGAGTGACGGCCTGTCCGCCAAGGTTGCGGAAGGGGTCCTGGCCTGTTTTCACCGATCCGGATTAGATCAGAGCGCAGATATGTATAGGAACGCGAGGTACATACCGGGGTTGGCGCCGTTGCGAACGAAGAAAGTGGATGCCTGCCAGCTCGCTGGACTCAGCGTGTCGGCGACCACCCTATTGACAGGAACGGACACTGGCATGAGTTGACCCTGGGTGAGTACAGTATCAAAACGCTGCACCGTCGCATAGAGGGACATAGAAAGAGCCTGCCTGGATGATGCTGCGAAGCAAGCTACGTAAGTCCCGTTATAGTCAGGCTCCGGGGGCAAGTTCTACTCACTGCACAAACTTGTCGATGTTCTTCTGGTATTCAATGTTCTGTCGAGCGGTGTTTTAGCACAGATACAGTGATCGCATCGATAAGACTGACATTTTTCTTGTGAGAGCCAATCAGCGGGCCGGAGTCGCTTCAATAGACAAATCAGCAATCCATGATCGCGCGACACCGACGGGCCTTACATCTCGCCAACGTCAAACATGGCCACTTTGTACCCCGCCTCGACAAGGATTCGAGCGTAGGTAGCCCCGATAGGACCAGAGCCAGCGATGACAACGTCATACTCGGGTTCAAGACCCTGCGGGAAGAACGAATGTCAGCTATATCGCGGAAGTACGAGCGAGGATGGATACTGACAGACGGCAGCTGCGGAAGAGGGAGGGTCGGCAGTTCAAACTCGCCAAAAGACTTTCCCTCAGAGATGGGAATAGAGGCAATGGTTTTGCTCTTCCATTGAGATTGTTCAAAGGCGAAGGGGGTAGTGTAGGATTCAGCAGCCATGAGTGCAGTAATGCTGTGGGAGAGTCGACTTGGTAGGCAGTAGACGAAGCTGGGGTACACTGAGGGCATATACATCCTCCTCTTATACTCCCTGCAAGGCGGTTATCTTCACATGTCAATGAAACCTTGAAGGTCCTAGTGTGTGCGGGTGCACTTGCTGGCGACAGACTCCAGCACTGACGCGAAGAAGGTTAGCCGGAGCAGCACGAGGTTGCCCCCTGCATCTCACGCTTGTCCGCAAAACAAGGACAGGTGCGTCAGCTGGGTGTGGGATATCCGTCGGTGAAGTGAGAAGAGCGGAGGGAACGAGGAAGGGTTCAGGTCATGAGCGACCGGTGGTAGTACGATCCGGATTCTGAGAAGGTGAAGTCCCCGGTGAAGTCGCAACCATTGGTCACCTCACAATCCAGACCTTTGTTAGCACATATCGCACTGCAATTTGCCGAGAGAGAGAGAGAGAATCACCCTTGATAATATGGACGATTGCCTGCACCAAGAGTGGCCAACCGCCGGCCTACTGTATTACCCCGAGAATCAAGGATAATTGTGCTTTCTAGTGCCTGATCATAATTTGGTCATCAAGGACTTCGACCAGTGCTGTCGAACACCACAACGATAACTGCACAGCACATACATCACTTGCTTTAATCTCTTCGGATTTCAGTCGAGGTCGACGTGGCCCCTTTGGAAACGTCGTTCATGCATGCACGTTTTCGGTGCCAATTTCTGACACTGACAGACAGCTCTTGAGGAGGTACGTGAGGATGTGTCCTGTTGACTTTCTTGAGGCCGACTCGCATCTAGCGCATCGACAGCACTCATGAACGACGGTGGTACACTGATCACTCCGGGCAGTGCTAGTGAGCGCTTGTAGACAAGCGCCGGGTTTGATTGCTGGCGGGGAAGGCTGAGGCTGCTGAGCGGGGTTTGCAAACGACGCTCATGTCGATCTCCACCCAATTCATTTTCGTCGCCTTGTGCCCATTGCGAGAGTCGCGATAAACGTAAGACGTGTGCTAATTTGATCTAGGGTGACAGGCGCAGCCCTGACAAGAATGGGGGACTCACTTCATGATCTCCGGCGACTCCCCTTCAAGTTGCAGCCCGAAATGCTCTACCACCGCGGGCGATTGACGACCTCGACCTTTCCTTCTCCGTTGCGTTGTGCTTCATTTACCTGAAAAATGGGGCACGATTAGCTGACACAGGTTCCCCTGTTCTGCAGGATTCGAGTCAAGGCAAATGGTGGCACGGTGTACTTATGCTGGCCTCAAGAGGCGTAGACTAGGACAGACACGCTGCAACCATGCCCCGTACGTGTTCCAAGGCTTTGGGAATCCCTAGCAGATGACCACACAGCGCTTTCAGAATCTGCGAAGCTGACATCCTTCCAGGCATCGCGTCCTCCAAACGCCATGCGAAGCCCACGACGCCTCGCAAATGTGTAGCCATCTCCAACCGTATCTTTGTTTCGCCGACGTGACGAGTGTAGGGACGCTCACATAGGACAGCCGACACTCCCCTCGTTGCGTCACCGTGCCAGGCTGCTTCAGTTCTGCGTCAAGGGCAGCCCGTACTTCGCCTCCCTGCATTTTGACACTCCCGGTAGTCGAACCCCCGGTTGTGAACTCGCATGTACATATAAATGGTCAGGTCCTACCCCGCCTATCACTCATTCCACCTGCAGCTCATCTCATCATGTGTGGCGGACACGGTACATCTCACTCTCCAGCAGCTGCGAACGGCAGCTGTAACGCGATCGCCCCCGATCCTACCGAGACTCTCGTCGCGCAGAACCTGCCAGACGGCTACTGGCTAGAGGCGTTCTACTTCAACACTAAGGATCAATACCCCGACCTCATCGGTTATGGGCTCGGTTTCAAGGACAAGCCTGCGACTATAACCCTCTTTGTAAACCCCAAGAACTCAGCGTCAGTCGATTTATCAATCATCTCGGACATCTTCAGCTTCACTGAACTATCTGTTTGTAGAAAGCCGGGCATGAAGACATGGGATGCGATTCCAATCCAGATCATGGATTTTCCTGTAGCTATGTCCTTTGCCGACCTTAACCGGAGATGGCTACAACGACAGTTAGTTGACTTTTGTGTTGCTTTGTTGCTTGGGCTCATGTTTCCGCAGTCATCATTTGTGACCGATATGGTCCGACGATGGACAGCGTTCGTTACCCCTGGATTCAGGAGGGCACGTATATCAGCTGATCGTCTACCTCAACAGCTCTTGGACGCAGAGAAAGATGATGGCGGTCGTGTCCAATGGCTGAGAAACCCTGGAAAGCGGTCTGCTCAGTCATGGGTCGCTATGCATATCGGCAACTCCACAGGGATGCACAGGTGTGTTGTCTCAATCAATTCCGTATCGCGTGCTTTGTCCTCAGCTCACATGTTCTCGTCCCTTTAGACTCAAAGGTAAGCGCCGCATTGCTCATGTCCATATCTCTGAGCATTCTCAACATTGACAACATACCTACACATCATAGCGGGCCACTTTACTATTACTTCGCACTTCCAAGTGCTTGCCATTCCGATCATCCCTCGCTCGAGCGACCTCAAGAACCCTGCCCCAGTGATCGTCTTCACGCCCAAGTATGGATCCGACCCCAGCGTCGGTCCTGAGTCTTGGGAGAAGGACATCCCTTTTGCGACAGAGTTCCGGCTCATTCACGATATCAAGGTTGTCCCAGCGGCTCTCAATCCGAGTCACAATGGCCTCGACACCGCGCTCGTCGCGGGGCGCGAGGGGGTCGTGTACTTGCATTTTGACGCTGGCGGTAAGAAGTGGAAGTATACGGTGGTGGGCACAGGATTACTGCAGCAGGGAGACAATCCGTACTGGGGCTCTGGCTCTGTCGACATCGGCGCTGTCCGCGACGATCCTGTCGCATACATCGCCACTTGCGAGGTGTGTGTCTTGATTTCCGTTAGATCTGACTTCGCTCAAACTCAGGGCAAATACCAGGGCTTCCACGGCAACGTCGTCTCCGTATACATTAAGAAGAGCGGTGCTCCGAAGGGCGCTGCCGCCCTGCTCGACAGCAAGCACTGGGAGCGCGTGAAGATCGACGACTTTGGATCGCTTAACCACGCGCACACCGGGACTATTCACCACGTCTCAAGCGGAGATTTTGACGGCACTGGCGTTCAAGCCTTTGCCATTGCTTGTATGGGCGAACGTAGGTTGCCCTCCCAGCATCCTTCATGGCTTTTATTCTGTCGCACTCACCTGACTACGCTCTGTCCCCCCAGCTATTGAGAAACGTGAGAAGGTTTTTCTCCTCGACCTGCCGCATGTTAACTGATTGGGCGAATGATGTACACAGCCGAGAATCAAGGCGTGTACGTGTACAGGCCCTATCGACCCGAGCAAAGGGACGTTCCACAAGTCGAAGGTGACGAACCGCTCCGCAGGGCGAGTTGCCATCGCTCCATTCACCACCGACAAGCTCGTAAGTCCTCCTCCAAAGTCGTCGGTCGAGCGCGCGCTAATACGCCACACCCTTCTGCTCGCTGGCAGGACATCGCTTCGATCTCGTATTACGTCCCGGGCTACTTCACTGGCCCCGACTGCCCCAGCATCCGAATCAACCCCAACGCGTTCTTCTCGCCCCTCGCCGCCTCGGACATCCGCGTGCATCGCCTTGCTGATGAGGTGCTCATCCTCGTTCCACGCCCGACTTCTGCAGTGTCTGCGACTGGAACGTCTATTCCTGTCATCGATGTGGCGGGTCGCAGGCTCCATATTCATGTGCTTCCGCCCAATGCGACTGTGTACTTTGACCCGAAGGACGGGGTGAAGGTCATCTATGGTATGCATGCACCACACTTCCCAGATCATCGTCATCGATGCACTGACCTCGTGCACGGCAGGCGAAGTAATCATGAAGGACTCGGATGGCAAAGAGGTCCGTCGAGGCCTGGCCCCAGAAGCACAATCAGGCTGCGACGACCCAGGTTCTTTCACCCGACGGCAAGGTTACCGCGGGCTCGTCTGGCGCCGTTTTCATGCGCATGGAGTACGTCTCCTCTCTCTACCAGGGCCCGTACCACACCATGAGCGAGCTCCCGATCGGGAACGTCTTCCCCGCCTCCGCGCCCGACGACGTGCGCGCGCTCGCGTTCGACTTCGTCAAGTGCGAGAAGCTCGCGTGGGCCAGCAACGGGAGATGGAACGGGTTCGAGTTCTACAACATGACCGGGTTCCACTGTGCACTTCGGGGACGACACGTTCGACAAGCTATGCCACATTCAATTATGGACACTTGGAATGGGCGAGACGGTGAGTCCACAGTAGTTGTGCGCTTGCTTTGCGAGAGGATGGCTCACCTGCCGACTTGGTTGTAGGCGCGCTTCCGTATGTACACTATAATATGCGTAACAAGGAAGTTTCGTGAGCGCTGATATACCGGCAATTGCCATAGACATCCACGACACGCAGCCGTTCTGCGAAATTCACTGCTGCATCACCAATGGCGGCTGCACCGCCGGCATGGTAGACTCTGTTCACTCCTCTCGCATCGCACTCCCACTTAGGCTCACGTATTGCTGTCCGCGTAGCGCTGGTTCCCAGACAACGTCACCTCGGTCGATCCGGACGCCGAGCTCAAAAAGGAGTTCGTCGAGAAGGAGACTAAACAGGTGATCCTTCCGGCTCTGCAGGAGCACGGCCCCCTTTGGAAGGTCCAGCCTGGTAAGCAGGCGCAGCCGAAACTCCTGCCGAACGGATGTGCCGACTACCCCTACCACGCGTGGCTCGCGAGTAACTTCGGGTATAAGCCGATCCCCATTCAACCGCCGCTGGGTCCGAGCGAGCAGAAGTACGACGTGTGGCTTGCGTAAGTGCACTTCGAGGACGTTGGTGCCTAGGTCGCGATCTCATACTCATGGCGTCATTTCACCACAGCTTCGAGTTCCCCATCCTTGCCTTCCAGTACTGAGCCTCAAGACGAGAAGGGAGCGGAACGGAGCTCGCTCCAGGTCCTCTATCATGTGTTGAGTCGGTTGAGACACTTTAACTGCCATTGTATGTGTTTCCGTAACGTTGTACGTCAGTACTAGTGCACCTGTTGTACGATACGACGGCCGCCTTTCTTGAAGATCACTACTGCCCTACTGCTTGGAGAGTTGTAATCTCTGACAGCTGCGTGGGTGAGGGAAACCCAAAGCGACGTTAATGGGCCCGCATAAGTCAATAGCTTCCCGTACGCTGACTGGGTATTGCTCCACGAACCATTCACTATTCAAAGCGACCATGCTCCACAACAATCCACTGCAATGCCGGTCTCACAATGGCGCCGTCAAGTTAGCTGACACTGAAAATATAATCTGCAAGAACTTCCATCTCATGATCATTGAGCCTGGTGCGGTGCTTGACGCTGAAAGTGCCTCTGGCCGACGGATTGCTATATCTCAGCGGATAAGAGGAGCGCAGCGCACCACTCCACATGGACGACGATGTCAACTACAAGGGTTGCCTAATTGGCTCGGGTGCATCGCAATCGGCAACTAGCGGTGCTGGAACCGCTACTTTCAATGTAATACGTACGCCATCTTCCTTCAACGCGACCATGCTCTCATCGTTTCGCCACGCCGCATACGAGATCACACCCAATCCTAGCCTCAATGCATAATTATAGTGCACATGAGTCGACGTGAGTGCTCTGAACCATATCATATCGATTGACCCAACGGTGCGGATGGAGTCTCGTCCTGCGTGCGAGGCATGTGCTTACTATGATTCTGTGATAGAGAAACAAGGATAGCAGGCTCCAGTGGATCAGCTGCAGAACATGCGCCAAATCCTCACAAACCGCGTCAGGGATCCTCGAAGCGAGGTTTGACGATGGGCGCTACTCTAGGCGCTAAGGTCTCTTGAAGGCGGGGAAGAGGTCCAGCTTGACGTCCGGAGCTCACCCCAACTCCCTCTCTGGAAGGCACGCCCCTACTTCTTCCCCTAAAAAGGGCTTCAATGCATTTGTAGACGGCGTCGACTGTCTGCTGAGCGTTCGAGCACGCTTCTCCACCGCTACTCATGACCACTGGGCACTTATCCTTGCTCGGGAGCTAGTACCGCCCGCTGCTCATGACGGCATGCTCGCTCCTACTTGCACAGACTCTGCTCAGTATGTACCTGCTCATCTGACGATAGCTCCTATCCACTGGACAGCCGTGAGATGTAGGGTGCAAACTCACTCTATGTGGCGTAAAGATGTCCGCTACTCTGCCGCGCAGATGCCTTTCGCTATTCGCACCGGTTGGTTCACGTTACGTGGAACGAGATGCGCTGTGCTTGGCAGAGCTCGGGTGACGATGCGGGTAGCAGTATAAAGGTGCGCCCCTGTGCACAACCTTGAAGGCAGGTCGAGCCATACTCTGCCTCCGCCACCTTCACCAGTTAAACCAAAGTACACCATTCCGGTATCGCAATCACCATGTCCAGGGACTCCCAACCCGCACGGTTTGCCTTGCACAACACCTCTTGGAAGAGCAAGGCGGCATCTTCTATCCCTCTGGACCACGGAAAGTCAGCCGGAGTCGCTCACAGTCTGCCGCCCCTCCCCATTCCTCGTCTTCCTCCAGTACGTCAAAATATGAAACGATACCAGGTTACAACGCTCATGCACACGTTATAGGGCGTTGAACCCGAGTATGACGTTGTCATTGCGGGCTCTGGCCCAGTGGGTGCGACCTACGCTCGCGTCCTCGTCGAGGCTGGCTATAACGTTGCCTTGTTCGACGTCGGTGAGAAGTAGGTCGTCTTACTTAACTCCTATACTTCTCTTGCTGATACACGTGATCAGTGACTCTGGACCGAAGATTGGATCCCACAGGAAGAACGTCAGCCGACCGTCCGCTTCAGTACTCCCTTACACACATGCTGATTACCACTGACATGCAACAGACCGTCGAGTACCAGAAGAACATCGACAAATTCGTGCAGTGAGTGTGCCCGTCCTGCTGCTCGTTGCCATAGCTAACCATGCTTTTGTCCAGCGTGATTCTGGCAAGTACCAACCAACGAAGGACCTACATCACATGCTGATTTGTTGACGCCGGGTAGTCGCAACTCATGCCGGTCTCTGTTCCTGTCAACACGATGGTTGCGACAACGCTCAGTCCCGCCAGCTGGCAGGCGTCGGACTCGTTTGTCCGCAACGGTGCCAACCCGGGTATATATTGATTTCATCTGTTTCAAATGTCATGAAAATTGAATGTGTTTGTGATACAGAACAAGACCCGTTCCGCAACCTCGGCGGACAGGCGGTCGCCCGTGTGGTGGGCGGCATGGGCACACGCTGTACGTCCCCCGTCACAGTCACTGCGAACGTCCCGTGTCCAGTCGACCGTTGTCCTAACACAATCCGCAGGGACGGCCTCCACGCCTCGCTTCCACCCGGACGAACGTCCGCGCCTGGTCGCAGACGACGACGCCGCGGACGAGTTCGAGTGGAACCGTCTCTACACAATGGCCGAGTCCTTCGTCAAGACCGGAAACACGCAGTTCAACCGCTCGATCCGGCACAAGCTCGTGCTCGACACGCTCAAGGACGCGTACGCCAGCGTCGGCCGCGATTTCCAGCAGCTCCACCTCGGTGCCGTGCGCAAGAGCCCGACGTTCGTCGAGTGGAGCTCGGCCAACACCATCTTCGACCTCCAGAACAGGCCGAACGCCGACCACCCGGAGCAGCGCTTCAACCTCTTCCCGGCGAGCATGATCGAGCGCGTCGTCCGGTCCGACAGCGACGGAGAGACGATCACCAGCGTCCAGGTGAACGACGTCGTGATGCGCGAGAAGTACACGATCAAGGCGAAGGTTTTCATCCTCGCGACCGGCGCCGTGCACAACACGCAGGTACGCGCCGTCCTCCTCTGTATCATTGATGACAAAATTCTGAGGCGTTTTCCTGAACAGATCATGGTTAACTCTGGGTACGGCAGCGTCGGCCGCCCCGACACCCGGCCCCCCGCGACGCGCCTCCCGTATCTCGGCTCCTTCATCACCGAGCAAGCGCTCTCGTTCTGCCAGACCGTCATGAGCACCGAGCTCATCGAGAGCGTCAAGTCCGACCTCATCATCACCGGCACGCCGGGCGAACCAGACTACGACGTTAAATACGATCGCGGCAACCCGAACAACAAGCACCCGGACTGGTGGAACGACGCCGTCGCCGACCACATGAAGAAGCATCCCGAGGACCCCATCCCGATTCCCTTCGAGGACCCCGGTGCGTGCGTTGCCTTTGGATCCTGCGTAGAGGTGTCTGACGATCTCGCTTTCACAGAGCCGCAGGTCACTACGTTGTTCGCGCCAGACCATCCCTGGCACACCCAGGTGCGTCTCCGTTCCCTTTCCGTTTCAGCGTCATCCACTCGCACAGCGGCTCACACCGACCAAAGATCCACCGCGACGCCTTCACGTACGTCCCCGCCCTCCTCCTGTCCCGTCGCCCATCACTGACACGTCCACAGCTACGGCGAGGTCGCGCAGAGCATCGACAGCCGCCTGGTCGTCGACTGGCGCTTCTTCGGGCGCACGGAGCCCAAGGAGGAGAACAAGCTCTGGTTCTCGGACAAGATCACGGACCAGTACAACATGCCGCAGCCGACGTTCGACTTCCGCTTCCCCGAGGGCCGCACGGCGCAGGAGGCCGAGAAGATGATGACGTACGTCCCCCTCGCCCGCCGCCTTCTTTCTTCCGCTGACGGTGTTGGTTGACTGCGTGGGTGTACAGCGACATGTGCGCGATGTCGGCCCACGTCGGAGGATTGTACGTCCCTCTCTCCTACCTTGCCTCGCGACAACACACTCATACCACCCCCAGCCTCCCAGGCTCGAACCCGCAATGGATGGAGCCCGGGCTCGTCCTGCACCTCGGCGTCAGTACCCGACCTCCTTCCTGCGCCCGAGCCCAAAGCGGTCGCTGACCTCAATCCGCGCTAACCCCCCACAGGGCTCGCACCGCATGGGCTTCGACGAGCAAAAAGACAAGTGCTGCGTCGACACCGACTCGCGCGTCTGGGGCACGAAGAACCTCTTCCTCGGCGGCGTCGGCAACATCGGCACCGCCTTCGCGTCCAACCGTGCGTGTCTTTCCGTTCCCGCCGCCCCTGCCAGTGGCGGCGTGCGCCGTGCGATCGCTGACGTGTGGATGTTCGGTCCTGCAGCGACGCTCACGGCGATGGCGCTCGCGATCAAGAGCTGCGAGTACATCAAGAAGAACTTCCCGCGGAGCACGCCGAAGCACGCCAGCCACAGCCACGGCCACGGCCACCGCGCCTGAACGCCTCCGAGTCCTACCCTCGTTCTTCTCCTGGGCACGGGGGCGGAACGAACGGGGTCGAGAGGTACGGTAGCAGCTGACGCGGAAGCCGAGTGCTCCGGATGAACTTTCGAATCTTGCGACTTCACATCTTGTGCTGTGTATCGTGAATCGTGTATCGTGTATCGTGTATCGAGCCAGGTTTGTACGAGTAGCGCGGCGATGTAGCAGGGTAGCAGGCGAGGATGTAGCCCGCGCCCTAGGTCTTGTATCAGAACACATGGCAGTATATCTCTGCGAACCCGCTCAGGCTTCCTGCACTGCAGCGGTAGCACTGCGTCCACCGCAACACCGCGACATTCGCCTCCCTTCGCCTCGACGACGCTGCGCTTCGGGTCCGAGTCCAGAGCAGCACGCCCGGATCCACTTCCACTTCCACTTCCACCTCGCTACCGTACCGCACGCCCAGCGCTCGATAGGCCAGAGCTACATACATATGTAGACAGGGCAAAGCACCGACTCGGACGCCTGCTCCCGCACGCTCGGCGGCGGCCTCCCCCCCGCGCGCGACTCTGCAACCGCTAGACGGGCATTCCCGTTCACGTGTATCGTCGCACGGGACCCGTTCGCCGTTCGCCGTCCTCCGCAACTACTTATAGGTACATACATATACTGTACATACCTCCCAGAGCCTGCCAGTGCCGCAGCCCCCCTCCCCCGCGCGAGGGGCGACTCGGAGCCTGAGTGCCGTGCCTGGATCGTCCCCCGGCCCGGGCGCCGTCACCGCCCGCCCTTCGCCCCGTCCCTCCGTCCCTACACTCCATACTGTACAAGCACACCGAAGCACCGAAGCACCGAAGACGAATTCGAAGGCGCGGAGAGAGACGACGGAGCGCCCGCGAAGCGCGTCCCCTCCCTCCCGCGGCCCGCGACCTGGCATCCACGCGCGCCCTTCAGCGCGCCACGCTGTGCCTACTAGTGTGCCTGCATCTGCCATGAGCGGTATCATGTCTACAGTATGGATACAGTACGGAGAGCGCGAGCGCGAGCTTCGCCGCGCGAGGGGGGCGTGGCCCGCGGACGCGTCAAAGAGCCGTTTGAGCGGGGGAGTCCGAGTCGGACCTGACATCATGATCATGCTCATGCTCATGCTCAGCTCGTGCCTCGCACCTCAGGCTGGGCTTCGTTCCGTGGCGTGGTTAAAAACAGCGGGTGGAAGAGCTGGGACGGAGGGATCCCACCGCACCCACCGCACCCACCAACCCCACCCACCCTCCAACCCAAGCACCAAAATGCGCACCCTCCTCGCAACTACCCGCCTCCTCCTGCTCCTCCCGATCCTTGCCGTCGCCACCCCCGCCCCCGCCCCTACCACAAACGCGCTCGGGAACGGCTCCTCCGGGCCCTGCCCGGCCTCCAACGCCGCGCTGCAATGCTGCCACACCCTCGTCCCCGCCTCCAGCCTAAGCCCCGACAGCGCGCTCTCCGCGGTGCTCTCCGCGCTCGGGCTCGGGCTCGACGGTGCAGGCGCGGCCGGCGAGGGGATGGTGGGGATGGCGTGTGCGGGCGTCGAGGACGCGGACGCGGACGCGCTCAGCTGGTGAGTGACTGGCCGAGCCACACAGTACTAGTATCTCCTCCAAGTCGTCGTTGGGGGCGGAGCGGGGAAACCAAGTTGGGAGGACGGGGGGGCTGACGACCGGGGCTGACAGCGACTCGGACTCGGGCGCGTTGGCGTGTTGCGCGGGCGGGCAAGACACGATTTGTGAGTGGCCTAGTCTTCTCTACGCTGGACAGTACTAGTACTAGTAGTAGCGGTCACCACCCAGTGCACGGCACGGCGGTGACACAATATCGTGACTGAGTGACTGACGCCGTGCTTGTCCTCGCAGTGGGCATCATATCGCTTGGCTGCCTTCCTCTGCCGCCGCTGTGACCGCCAGCGCCAGCATCATGTCGACCGCGAGGAGGGATCGTGCGCGGATGGAGCACCGGAGAAGGGACGTTATGGTCGGGAAGAGGCACTGGCAGGCGGATGCGCGCGAGACGTTGTCAGCCCAATGGGGCTTGGTACCGTGCTAGGCAGTGAAGCGAAGGAGGCGCTTGAAAGAGGTCCTGTATGATGATTTCCGAGTCCTAAGCCGCGAGGCGAGGTTGTTCTTCGACGGTGTCGCGATAAATCAGTTGGACCTTGAGAAATCCTGTGTGCCGCTGTGATTAGCAGGGACTTGTGCGATGGCCGTCGTCGTCGTCGTCATGGGCGAACGCTAGTCACGAAGGCGCCGCTTTCCAGCGGTGTGGCACTGGCAATATGCTGTCATGTTGCAGGCCGACGAGGACGGAAGGGGAGGGCCGTGTGGGCGACACGGTGAAGGTGAGACATGGAAGGGGGGCCCTACAAGGACATACATGATGCATGGTGTGTCGCGTATCAGACGGTTACCGGCGGGGGCCGCGGTGGCAATAGACACTGCATTGACTGCGTCGAGTCAGTTCCACATACACATGCATGCATACATGCATATATATATGCGCTCTTGGATACGCATCTGGCACCTGCTAACTCCGTTCGCCAATGCTGCAAAGCTCTTCCATGAATACTAGCACTATGCATTTCTCAAGGAGGAGAGACGGCTGCCTGCACTGGTAGGAGGGACGTCCATGGCCGGCGCATCTTTGCTTCGTGTGGGCAAGCTGGGAGCCGGGGCGGCTGAGAGGGGCAGTAAGCAAGTGCTCTCCTGTGGGATCGCACCTCGCTCAGGATGGCAGACGGTGGCAGACGCGGGCAGACGCCACTTGGAAGGCAAGCTGGATAGACGCCAGGCTGGCGCTGCCGAGAAAGGGAATTGCACGGCCGGAAGGAGAAGGAAGGTTGCAATTGGGATGGGGTCAGCGACGGTCAGCCCCTCATATAAGTACATATACCACCCTCGCTCTCTCCTCCTCCTCCTTCTCCTTCTCCTCGCCGTCGTTGTCTCTCTCGAGCCCTTCGCTCTCCCCACAGGCTAAGCAAGCCACACGTTCCTTACTCCCACTCTATCCTTACCGCCATGCTCTTCTCCTCCCTCACCCGCCTCTCTCTCCTCTCCCTCCTCGCCCTCCCCGCCGTCCTCGCCGCCGCAGGTGCCCCCAGCCCCGTCCCCGTCCCCCCAACCCCCGTCCGCCGCGGCCTCCCAGAGCTCGACTTCAACCCCGCACACCTCACCCCACGCTCCCTCGCCCTCAACCCTGCAGACCCCACCCCACGCGTCCTCACAAACGCACAGCGCCTCGCCCGCGGCCTCCCCCCGCGCAGTCCCCGCCCTCAACCGCCACTCCCGCCGCGCCCGCGCACTCGCTCCCCGCCAGTCCTCCGCGCCCTGTCCCCTCCCCCAGGAAACAGGCCGCATCCGCGCCGTCGGTCCTTCCCGGCGACATATACGTCGCCCGCACCGACGCCAACGGCTTTGGTGAGTATGGCATGACCGACGACCCCGTCCCAGGCCCTCTCCAGTCGTCCTCCACCGCTGCACCTCCAACTCGGTCCCCTTCCAGATCGAAGCCGTCGTACGTCTCCTTCCCTGACAATTTCTTGAGCCGCACACGTGCTGATTGGCCGCCGTGGACGTAGAACGGCATCGCCGCCTACCCCTACTTCGGCGGCGTAGTCGGCTTCGCAAACTCGGACGACAACCTCGGTCCCGGTTCGAGCAACTACGTTTACATCGCCGGCACGTCCTCCGGTACGCCTCCTCCCCCCGCCCAATATCGCACCTCCTTCCCTTTAATCAACTGACCTGTCCTCCCTCGCCTCCGCTCGCAGTCCCCGCCGGCCCCGCTCAACCCGCGCCCAACGCCTTCACCGCCTCCACCGGGCTCGCCGAAGACGTCGAGTCCACCCTCTGGACCCTCACCGACGCGAACGTCCTCGTCCCCACCTGGATCAACACGGACGGCACCGCCGCCGGGCCCGGCACCACGCTCGTGTACGTCCATACCGGCGGCGCGTTCGCGCTCGTCGGCGACGTCGCCGCGTTCGTCGCCCAGTTTGGGCCCGCGACGCCCGTGGTGAGTGTCCGCTCGATGCTGCGCGGCGTGAAGCTGGGTGTTGGGGCGAGATGCTGACGGGTGTTACGCCGCAGACGTTCGTGTTCGATCCATCTTCCAGCTGAAGACGGTCATACCCTCTCCCGCTCTCGGACTCGGACTCTTGGAAACCGCAGCCTGGATACCAGGACTTGACCCTTGGAATGCCGTCACGTCCACGTCCACGTCCCGTAAGCAGTAGCATATTTCTCCTCCCTTCAAGTTCAGCACGGACGCCTGTAGATAAGTTACAGTCGGTAGTATCCCCTTAACGCCGCCGAGGGAACCACCCAGCTTCGCCACCCCAGCGGCCCCTTTACACAGTAATGCCATCTAGTACCGTTTTCCGCACTGAGAAGCGCAGCCGTCCCGGCCTCGTTTGACTCTAATGGTAGTAGCACCCCTCCGCCTGGGGCTTCCGCACAACCAAGTTGAATCTGGAGTCGTTTGCCAGTTGGCTTGTGAGATCGACTCGGAGTTCTGGCGCCGCTCTCCTGTCCGAGCCCTTGGCTCCTCTGCCAGTGTCCGACGTCGTGACTCGGCACGCCGTACTCAGTCTTGGTGCTGGGATTCACCGGCAATCCGAGTCGGCCAGAACGTCCCGGATGGGACAGATCCAGTCCCCACGCCCGCAGGGCCTAACGCCCACAGCACACCACGTCTCAACGAATCGCACTCGAGACTCGGGATTCGAACTGGGACGCGAGCGCGGAATCGATGCGCACGCCCAGCATCGACCGTCTGGGCAGTGCCGTCGCCGTTCCTACCACTAGTACTCTCGCACCCGAGCTCCAGACTAGCTAGCACTCCATCATGCTCTCCCACCCGAGCGATGCGGCCCCCGCCAGTGCACGATCCCATACCACACAGCCCCACCACTCAGGCTGGGAGTGCTCAGGCTGTACATGCATGCATACTTGTACAGCAGCAGCAGTGGCAGCATGTCCGAGTCCGCCACTGGCAGCCCGAGCAGCGGCCCACTGGCACCAAAGCCGAACGCGTAGCGTAGCGTACCCGGGGCCCGAACGACACCCGGTCCACACCTCGCTCTCCCCGCTCTCCCCGCTCTCCCCGCTCTCCTCGCTGCCGCAGACTCGGCGCGACGCCGGGCTCATGATGCATGGTGACGCGGCGGACCGCCGGACCACCGATCTGAGCGAGGACTCGCGCTCGCGCTCGCACTCGCACTCGGAAAGGGTCACGCTCGAGCTCGTAGTATACTCGCCGAATGCCTGACGTGCCGGCGTCAGTACTTGCAGACCGAACACCAATATCGCGAGGGGCTCGATGTATATATACCGAACCGAAGGGAACCGGGCACATCCCCGGGCGGGGCCGCCCGCACCCAAAGTCGCCAGCTGTTCTTACCCCGCGCCAGACCCGCATCGTGACGATATCGCCGCGCGCCGGGTATGCAGCTGGGGACAGCTCGCGAGTCGCAGTGGGCGCTGCCAGCGCCTGGACATCCAGGGCCCCGTGAAGATTGTACTCTCGCCAGGGTGCAGCGGATGTCGAGCGCGCCCTCGCTGTCGTCTGAACTCAGATCAAGTCGAGCTCCCCGAGCCCAGCTCTGCATTCCAAGCTGCAAAACGCACATGCGGACTCTTCAAGTTCCTCCGCGATCCGATGACGATGATGATGCTGCCGCTATCCCAAGTCTCGCTGGGAGCATCCTGAGCCGGAACATCCATGCGTGTTATGAAAGAGCTGAGATGCCCACGCTTTCATCTCTTTCTCGCTCCTCGTCACACCCCGCCGGATGTGGTATGCGGACCGCAGCGAGGTGTTCAACCGCGAGATCGTACCACACATCGACTGACAGGTCGACTTGACATCGCGCGTCGTCGACCCTCGTAGTACGGCCGGAGATGTGGAGGTCGTAGACGTCGTCCGCGCTGCGTTCCGTGCCTGACGTCCAAGAGAGACTGGTGAAAAGCAGTGAAAGCAGGAGGAGAGAGAAAATCGCTTGCCAGTGCCTGAGCCTGAGCACTCGTACAGGATTCGACGCGCAGTAATGACCACCCAACCAGCTTACATCGTCAAAGAGCCTCGGTTCTCCAGCCACATCGCCAGTTCCGCATGCACGGCTATGGCCATCGGGTCGTGCTACACCGCGGCCTACAGCCGTTTCGCGACGTCGTCAACTAGGCAGGCGTCAGATCCGCTTGCAACGCAGCGAGCATCGGATAGACAGCGTGATGTGCTCACATAGCTGCCCGTTTATGACAACCAACAGCTTGGCTTTGAGCTTCGGCATCGCCGCGCGGATCGCTTCGTTCACATTCCCAACGTTCGATGGATTGAAAAGACGTGTTCGTTGTCCCTCACGACTCCGTTGGGCGATGTAGTCGAGTTGGATCAGCAATTCACGAAGTGCTGGTAATCGGTTGCAGACGTCGTCCAGGTGGTGTCCAGGAGCGATCAGCCCTTCGAGGTGACCGGTCTCTGGATGTGCCCATATGTGGAATCGCAAGTGCATTCGTCGCAACGATGGGCACGATTGTGGAATGAGGGTATCGCGAAGCCAAGGAACGAGGGTCTCCACCACGAAGAGCGACGGCGTTTGTGACGGATTCAACGGCCATATATCCTTGTGGACCCAGAGTGAGAACTCGGCCATGAAAGGAAGACTTGAGATGTAATCGCTAATCAAAGACCCTAGGACGTGTATGCGCGCAACGTCAAGAAACCCGAGGATCACCAGTTGAGCAAGCCTGTGGTCGGTCAAGTGCACAGTTGGCGTACCTGCATGGCACAACTTCGGCAGCGATGTACAATCGCAGGACAAACCCAATTGACGCACAGAGGTACCAAAAGCGCACTGGTAGGGAATGGCGGGTACTACGCCCTCGGTACTCCACTAGGCGCACAAAGTCAGAGATCCTGTGTTTCGGGTGGGCGCAGCCACTCACGTTAATCATGAGACTCTCGAGGGACTTGCAGCGAGGCCTCTGTATTGCAAGGTTACGAAGCCTCTCGTACGTAGGATCAAGAGAGTCTTGAGGATACACATCAAACTGGACAGAATGTAGGTGCAGATCTTGGAGCTTTTCCAGCGTCCAGATGAGTCGAAACATCTCTGTTGGGGAGCGAAACCAGCAGGCCAAGTACAGCGTCTTCAGCGAGCGATATCGGGCGATGTGGAGGTTGTACACCGCAGGGTAGGGCCACCAATACGGCCCAAGATAGGCAATGGTATGGAGGTTGGTCAGCCTATGGATCAGCTCGGTCCTCACAAAGGGGATGTACTGCTCCACTGGGTGGCCCAGGTGACTTCCCGGATAAATAAACGCCTCAGGACTGACCCACAGAGTTCGAATACAAGGGAGCATAATGGGGCCGCATGGTGATGATTTCGACGAGTCGATCCACGCTTTTGTAGTCCTCGAGGATGATACAGACAGAGTAGAGGTTGACGAGACTGCGGGCAAGCCACTCGCGGCATGTGAGAGCGCAGGCAAGGAAAGTGATAGAGGATTCGAAGATGGAGTATCGCAAAGCCTGTTTTTCGGAGTAGAGATCCAAAGAAGGGGGGACAGCAATGATCGATGATATGCTCCCACAACTCCTTAGGGAGACGTTTGGGCGCAGACGTTGTGAGCCGGATCATCGTAGTGGAGAGCGTGGCCTCGTGGGCCAGGAAGGCCCTTATTAAGGACATCATGATGGCAAGCGGTGGTCTCGGAGAGGTAGGGGGCTGTAATACTGGCACGTACGGTCAAGTGGTAGTGGTGAGTAGAGTCAGAGGACGATCGATGATCGATGATGTATCTCGAGTTTCACGCCGTGGGGACGAGCCATGTGCCTTCGACGCTGACTTGATATGAACATCACGTGTGAACTGTACCTACAACCCAGACGATGCGAAGGAGCGCGGCGACGTGCGGACGCCTGACGATGCCGGGCAGGTTTGTATGATGTGTTCGCGCGAGTCCATGGGTTGTCTGGGAGGGGCCATGTCAGGCAGAAAGCGCATGCGAGACTCGAGTCGTCAAGGTCATGAAGGGCAAGAGATTGAAGGCGAGATGGTCCTGCAAGGCTGATACCTCGATGACTTGCCCGTGGCTCGCAGGAAGCCAGGTCACAGGTCACTGCATCTGGGGGCAACTCCAGCTGGCCTCAACACATCCGCACGTCGGATTTCTCTTCTTACCTCTATGCGTTGAACGGTCTGAAGCTCGGGTCAAGGATCACCTTTACCTGCGGGTGCGCCGTGATAGAAGCCACGGCGATGCGGCCCGGTAGCTCCGCGGGTGCCCTGAGGCAAGCAAAGACCTGCAGAGACGGCCGGTGCCGGAACCGGACCAGAGACGAGCGGCAGAGCAGGGTAACACGGCAGAGAACGAGCATACGACAAAGCAGAGAAACGCAGCATGGAGGATCTGACGGCGGGACCCGGCGGGAGATGGCCGGACTCCTGGGGTTTTGGAAAGCATGATCGTCGCTGCGCGCGCCACTGCAAGTACTGCATGGATAAGCGATCTAGAGGCCGGCAGGGTGTGGGAAGATGGAGAAGCACTGGCAAGACATAGACTTTGAGCGAGCACGTAAATCAGGCTTTGACAGCCTCCGTGGGCGCGTCGACGGTAGCAACGGAAGAGTGGTCCAGGGACCGAGCCAGGCGGTCGAACGCGCGCAGAGTTTACTAGCTTCAAGCAGACGATGCAGGGCGAGAAACCCTTCGGAACAGAGGAAGATCACGAGAATGAGCAGAACATGGCGGCAGAGAGAAACGGTCAGCGATCTGTCAATCCAAATGAGCTTAGCGCAACCGTCGTCGTCCATCCCAACCGCCACAGCTCCCTTCGTATGGACTGTCTACACACGGCTGCGGCGGTACCGGGTTCGGTCACCTACCTTGACCTGTGGCATTCTATGAGGAGGCTTCGAATGAGAACAGAGACGGAGAGGAGGTAGCGGATTGGTTGTGGTGGTGGTGGTCGGAGAGCAAGGACGGAACGGGAGAGAGACGCCGGGGACGGGGCGCGGTGATCCGGAGGGCGCTAAGGGAGGGAGGAAAGTAAGAAGTACGCTAAGTAACAACAGCACTGCACACCGCCTCACCACCTTCCCTCCCTCCTCCTCCTCCTCCCTCCTCCTCCCTCCGCCTTCCCCCGCTTCCTTCCTGCTGCACACCGCCTCTGCTACCACTGCCATGGCCGCGCGCAACTTCTGGAACGCTCCCGACCCCGATGACCCCCTCGCTCGCGCCCTCCAGCCTCCCATAGACGAGACTCCGGAGGAACGCGCCGCACGTATCCGCCAGATGGAGGAGGCCCAACGCGTCTCCAGAGAAATTGACGAAGAAATCGCTATCGCGCGCAGAGCGTACGACCGGCGGAAACGCGCCATCAAGATATTACTACTAGGTACGTTGTCCGAGCTGTGGCAGGTTAGGTCAGATATCTGCGTGTTTGTCGATTCGCTTGCACTGCACACGTTGCTACGAATGTGTGCAGGAGCTACGAGCCGCTGTTGACCTGCGTGTTTGGCTGCACAGTCGTAAGCTAATGAGCGGACCGAGCAGTCAAACACTCAGAGTATGTTCAGGCCAACTTGGCCTCATCTGACCGGACCTCCAGGGAGCTACGCTTCCTGATTGTTTCGTCCCTTACACCTCTCACGTCATTCACGCAGGCCAGGCAGAATCGGGCAAGAGCACCACACTCAAGAGTACGTGCATATCCCCGTTTGCGTGATTGTCACACATAACCCGGCTTCTAGACTTCCAGCTACAGTTCTCACCGCAACACTTTGCAAAGGAGCGCGCCGCTTGGAAGACAATCATACAGCTCAACCTCATCCGGTACATTAACCCTTCCATGTCTCCCTCGCGCACTCACTTAGATCATGCACAGCTGCGTTAAACGCCTCCTGGAGGTTTTGCAAGAAGAATACGAATCGTCTCTCCAAACCACCACGCCTGCCTCGATCGCCAAAGGCAAAGGCGTCGCCGGGCGCACGCCCACCACCGTCGGCGTCCGTTTCTCAACATCCCCACTCAACGATCACCACCGTCGAATCCGCATGCGCCTCTCTGCGCTTCTCCCCGTTGAAGAGGAGCTCATGCGTAAGCTGCTGCCCGAAAGCGCAGGTGGACCCGCGGCACGCAACGACGTGTGCGTGCGCGCCGGGAGTGGTTGGAAGGGCGTGCTGGCTGCACTCAGCGCGAACACCAGCACGCTCGATGTGCCGCAACCACCACAGCCCCCACCGCTTGTGTCAGCGTTGAAAGGCGGGTCAACGTCCAGACCGGGCACGGCGAATTCGCAGGCGAGGGACAAGGACAATCCCACGGCTGTGTTGGCGGCGTGTAAGGACGACATCGTGGCACTGTGGGAGGACAAAGTGGTTCAGGCGGTGCTCAAGAAGCAGAACGTGCGCTTGCAAGATATGCCTGGATTGTACGTCGCGCGGTCATCTTCCATCCCGCGGGTGGGCTTATGTGCGCGTATAGCTTCCTGAATGACGCCGCACGAGTTGCGGCGGTCAACTATGAGCCAACAGATGGTATTTATGGTGTGTTGTTCCGAGCTCGTGGATGATACTAAGATACTGTTTCAGACGACATTGTACGGGCTCGCGTTCGTACACTTGGTGTCGAGGAGCACCACTTTACGATGGAAAGCGGTATGTCTACCTATTGCCACTCACTCCCATGTTCTGCTGACGTCCCATGCATCCAGGAGCACTACCGGGTACAGAGTGGTACATCTACGACGTGGGCGGGTCTCGAAGCGTCGTGCGTATCTTCCCCCCATTCGCTCCGCCCTTCGTGGGATTTATCATTGATCAATCTATCGCGCGACTTCGATCGGCAGAGACAACATTGGATACCGTACTTTGATGATGTGCAAGCGATCATCTTCCTCGCTCCACTCGCATTCAACCTCACGCTCGACGAAGACCCCAAAGTAAACCGCTTGGTACGTCTCGTCTCGTCCTTTGCCGTCTCCCATGATAAGTGCTGCGCGGTCACGTGCACGCGTCGGGGATCTGTGGGCTGCTTCGTGTTGGCGCGCGACTAACGTCTCTTCTTCGACATGCGATGGTGCTTTTGCTGATGAACGCCCATTCATCTGTTCTCTACTCGTGCCGACGATGATCCCGGCTGTAGGAAGACTCGATCATGCTGTGGCGGGAAGTATGCCAGAATGCGCTATTGGCGAAGACGACGCTCATTTTGTTCCTGAATAAGGTGCGTCTTGTCTCCCCCGGCGGTTTGTCCGTAAGCGCTAGCCGGCCGTGTTGTGTTGCGGGCCGTGGCTGTTCGGAGAGATTGGCTGTGATGTTGTTCGTTGCCAGGCGCAACGACGCAATGCATGCAGCGGTCTATTTCGCGCGTCACGCCTTCGCCTCTCGCGGCATGGGAACTCCGCCCAGGTGATACCTTTGCGGTCGGTTCACTTGTGTTCCCTTCTGTTCTCTTCATTTCATATCGTCGTGCACGAACGTTACAGGACACGCGCTGACGCATTCTATCTTACCCGTCCTTCTTCCGCCCATGATCGGTCTTGCGGCGTTCTGGTGGTGCTGATGTTCGCGATGGTGGTGGTGATATGGCGGTGGTGTTCGGACTGCGCAGATGGACATTCTACAGGCGACGCTCGCGGCCGGGATCCGGGTGGTGAAATACGTGCCGAGTTATGGCGACCAGCCCAACGACGTACAGCACGTTACTAAATGTACGTCTCAGGTCTCATCTGTGTCAGTCCCCTCCTGCTCACCATATTCTACATTCGACAGACTTTCGCGACAAATTTCGCGGATATCATGTACGTGTATTCCCTACGCGCACGCCCTTGTCGCAGGATCCGTTTGGACCCTTCCTTCTCTTGTCGTCGCGAGTGAGATGCTAATGGCTGTCATCCTGACAGAAACGCCTCTCACCAAAACCGCGGCCGTTCTACTGGCACGAGACCTCCGTCATCGTACGTACCTCCCCTTAATGTTTATGTTCTGAGTGCCGCTCGCTCGTCTGCTGCGTTCTGCGCGCTTGCCCCATGCATGCGTGCGGAAGCAGTAGCTGGCGTGGCTGTATGGCTGATCGCTGATGGACTTGCTTTGTTTGGGCCGGCTTCTCTTCTCGCTGCACTGCATCTGCATCTGCATCTGCTTCGCGCGTCTGATATGGCATTCCTCGGGCCGTAGGATACACGCTCGACTGCGGCGATCCTGGTAGGAGGTGAGTGTTGTTCTTTTCCGTGTTCTATGGCCGGCTTCGGTCCCTGTTGTTCCCTCCTTTCGTCGCGTTCCATACATCCGCCATCTCTTCTCCACTTTCGGCGGACCAGACGTGTGCGCGTCTGCATCATGGTTTACTTGCCTTCCCTTCTCTTCCCATCCTTGTCATGTAACGTTCGTCGTTCGTTGATGCCGTCGGTGGTGCCCAACATCCTTGCTGATCGATCGTTGCCTTCTTCCTCGGCCCTCGCACCTCAAATCAATGCTACCCACCGTCGCACGTCCGCGTTCAAATCTACTTGTCGTCCTTCGCACACCACCATCCTATTCGGCCGACATCGGGCACTCACATCCCCCTCCTCGTTGTCTCTGGCGTTCATCCCCCTGCGCCTGATCCCCAATGACTCGGACGCTGTTCATCTCCGGGCGACAGTCCGTGAGGGCATCCTACGCGCACACTTGCAGAGCGTCAACGTGATCTGAATGACTCAGGCAATACCCCGGGACGAGGCGGATCCGACGCTCGAGGACAGGGCCGGGAGGAGCATGGTCCATGGGTCGGGGAGGAGGTTAGAAGGAGAAGCTGTATTAATTATGTGACCTGGCTCGACGCGGCTTGCTTGACACGCTTTGCTCACTTGCATACCCTATCACTGTTGTAGTGTAATACATACCACCACCTATTGGCTCTCCGTTTCTTCACTCGCATGCTACACTCCTACGCTAGCCTACAGTCTGGTTCTGGCTCTGTCGCTGTTTCAGGGATGAGAGGCCGGGAAATGCGCGTGTTGTGGGGTTCAGTGTGGGCTTCGGCACACAGGCGACGTACCGCCGTCATTATACTGTACGCATCCGAACGTCTCATGAGCACTAGTACGGGGACGGGGGCAAGTGCGCTGCGCCGCCTCTCAGAGCCTCAAATGGCTCTTGCAGTTCGTGCTGCAGCATAGGGCTCGAGCGCTGTAGATCTGCCATACCGGTACAGATGACGCGTGATATCTGATGCAAGCTGGTGACTACCAACTTGAACAGTAGCTCTTATCATCTTTCGCTTCTACTACTACGTGCCAGTGTCTGCTGTCCGGTAGGTCAAGAGCCCTGCCGCGGCACACCGTCGAAGTGACCAATATCGGCTATTATGCCGTCAACGGCTGACCTGACCCGCACGAAGACGATACCCAGTAGGATGAACCCACAACTGCCCAACTTTCTTCTGCCTGTAAACTTGTGGGAAGAGGTCATCGATCATTGCGTCTCCCCTCCTTTCGGGTTCTTCCCCAACAGACGTCGGTTGCGACACTCAGTCGTTGAATCTGCTGTGACTCTCCTTGCCTGCGCTCTCACATGCCGCGAGTGGCTTGCCTCGCAGTCTCTTCAACCTCTACTCCTGTCTGTGTCATCCTCGAGGACTCGAAGAGCGTGGATCGACTCGTCGAGATCATCACCAAGCGCCCTCATCTTGCCCCCTTTGTTCGAATTCCTATGGGTTAGTCCTGAGGAGTTTCTCTCTCCCGGAACTCACCCAGGCCTCCCATCGGAGCAGTACATCCCCTTTGCGAGGACCGAGCTGATCCATAAGCTGACCAACCTCCACACCATTGCCTATCTCGGGCGGTTTCGGTGGCCCTACCCTGCGGGTTGCAACCTCCACATCGCCCGATATCGCTCACTGAAGACGCTATACTTGGACACCAGGTTTCGTTCCCCGATAGAGCTGTTTCGACTAGTCTGGACACTTGAAGAGCTTGAAGATTTGCACCTGCATCGCGCGCGATTTGATTCGTACCCTCAAAACTCTCTTGATCCTGCGTACGAGAGACTCCGGAGCCTTGCTATACAGAGGCCTCGCTGCAAGTCTCTCGAGAGTCTCAATGATAGACGTGAGTGGCTGCGTCCGTCCAATACACGCTGGGATACCCTGACTATTCTTCTCTTAGTGGGATTGGTCTGGCATACCCGCCATTCCCTACGAGTGCACTTTTGGTACCTCGTTGCTTCGATTGGGTTTGTCGTACGACTGTAGAACGCTGTCGAAATTGCTTCAAGGTACGCCGGTCGTGGTTACGCGCAATGACCAGAGGCTCGCTCGACTCTTATCCTCGACTTTCTTGACCGTGCACTCATAGACGTCCTATAGAGCCTTGGATCAGCAATTACATCTCAAATCTTCCCTCCATGGCAGAATTCACCCTCGCGATCCGCAACATGTGGACTAAGGAATGCAATAGAAACGCCGTCGTTGTTTGGCATTCAGACTCTCGTGCCTTGGCTTTGCGACACCCTGGTCCCACAATCTTGCAAATCGTTGCGACGAATACACCTATGGCTTCAAATCCCGTTACAGTCTGAGAGCAACCCCCTCGATGATCTGTTCACTCCTGATCACCATTTGGACGACGTCTGCAACCGACTACCCGCACTTCGTGAATTGATCATACAATTTGACTACGTCATCCATCATACTGCAAATGGGTTACGTCCTCTCAAGCCACCGGACACTAGATATCGTCAACGAGGCGCTCCTTGCGGCGATGCCAAGACTCAAAATCAAGCTCTTTGTCATCGTAAACGGGCAATTCCGTGAGCACACTACCATTTCGCTCTATGTCATAAGTGGGTCTGATGCTACTGTACATAGTCAACGACATCGCAGAGCTGTAAACTTGTGGAGGCCGCAGCTCTGAACAATATTCCTGAAGTCGCCCAAGATGTTATCGATGCGGCCTACATGGACGTCTGCAACGGCCTTCTCGTATCTCTTGAGTCGACAAAGGACATGATTCGGATTGGAGGGGAGCCATACTAGCTAATGCTACATCACATTCGCATCGTCGAAAGAAACCACCAGTTATGATACACAATACGTACATACTACACAATACAGACCACGCCACGAACCCCAACCTGACTAGCCTCACGCCATCGATACCGAACTTACCTCCCAGCTGTCCCGCCTCCCCCATTCCCTCTTGATCCTCATAGTCTGCAGTTTCTTGTCGCGCAGGCTCAGCTGACGGTGCTAGAATGTCAATCTCTACTCCCTGAGCCTCACCGAGTGAGACACCAAGAGATCCGACTACTCTGCATTCGATTGAACCGAAGGACGCGAGCGAGGCTTGGTACGTCCGCGCTTCTGCAGCTTTGCGGAGGTCGGTGAGGAATGAGGCGACGAGGATCGCCGTGAGGCTGCGCGAAGAGGAGTGTGAGTCGTATGCTATCCTAGCACTGCGGAGAGGGGCCGCGTACGGTTCGATGAACTGGATTATCCCCGCCGCGATATATTCTGGGCTGGTCGGAATAGCCTACGTGAGGGGTTGAGGCACATACTTGGTATGGAGCAGATGGTCGCCGACGTACCATAAAACACGCCATGAGCAATTGCGGGACGTTCAACACCGTCAGAACCACAAAGTACTTGATGCCTTCCGTCCACAAGCTCAGTATCGCCCCAAACACGATCTCATCCCGGCAGCTCAATGCAGTACTGACCATTGTGGTATAGCACGGTGGCAAGACTGGGTCTACCCTTTCTAGCGACGATGGCACCCAGCTTGTGGTCCTTGTATTGCGTCTTCCAGGTGATGACAATGACAGCAACGTCGGCGAATACGAGTGGGATGCGGGATAGCAGAGGTCCTATGCAGTAGAGCAATTACCGTCAACAATTCACTTCCATCCGCAGATGTACTGCGTGGATGAAAGCTCACCACTAGATACACTGTTAGTATAACGAAAGTCCTCGATCAAGTCGACGTGCGTACCCAAGTTGCAACCATGTTGGTGAATTGTCAACCAACGAGCATCCGAGAGTCGGGAACGTGTATGCCGACACCCAATGCAAATCGGCCTGGAGGATAGGGCTCAGTCAGCGTCCTCGCAAGGGCTTGGCAATCTTTCTTACTTACCAGGAGACCGACCATTGGACTCAGTGAGAGTATGAATATCACGATCGCCCATGCCAGTGTTCTCTGCATAGCGTACGTGCGCAGGGCGGAGAAGGCTGGAGAGTTCATCGGTCCAGGTTGAAGCAAGGTTGCAGCGGGAGATCGTACCTCCCCAGACCAAGTATTGAAGAGCCTCCAGGGTGACGAACTGATCTCTCTTCTGCTAGACATCTGCGTTTGCGTGAAGCTCCGTCATTCATCGTTCCTTATCCTCAACAAACCAACTCACGCGCTCTGTGTCGCACGCAGCACTTCAGTTGGAAGATGTCCCGGAGCAGACTACAGAGTGCACACATACCAGACCATTAGACACCGGGCTCCACTGGTAAATGGCCACCGCGAGAGGCAGGTACCGGTTGGCCAGGTAGATCGCGGTCGAGCCGGTAAACTTTTGCCGGGATATCTGCTCGACCTCTTCGCCAATGGTGAGCACGTAGTGGTATCCCAGCAACGTCAATGCGGAGATTTCGAAGTATTGGTACACCGTGCTATATCGTTCAATTTCGTGAGCACTCCAACGGAAGTGACGCGATAGATCGGGAAACCCACTCGGTGTAGTACGTCGCTTCGATGTCTGACAGTTCTTGAGCAAAAGACATACTACTATCGAGCAGGGCGAAGAGATGATGAACGTGGCTCTAACGACATGAGACCTGGATACGCTTGCCCATACATATGCTATCCGCATGTTGTCTTGCTCACTGATACGCTGTGCGACTGTTTATCTGAGCAGTCGCAAATGTACCCCAGGAGAAGCATGTAGCGATGGAGGCTGGTATCGCAGCTACAAGATACTACCACGACCCCTGTCGCCCATCCCACAAGACGTGTGATCGTTACCTGCGAAAGTGGAGTCCGAGCGGTATGCGGCCGTACCGCCACTGAGATGCTGTTTGCTGAGCTATCGCCTGACGATCTCCCAGCACGCACGAAGGTATCATGCAAGGATAGCTAGATCCTCAAATAGCGCGGCGCAGCAGCTGGCTAGTCGCCGAGAATAGCCACATTCTCTAGACAAACATTGACGTTCTGAGGCCATCCGGGTCATCACCATGTGGATCGTAGGGGTTCGCATGGGGCATCAGTCTCAGTCCGTGATTGCGGTTGGATGAGCTGTAATCGTTTACGTGACGGTGATGGCGTGTGCATAGGTTGCTGAGGACGCGACGCGAGGATTCTCTGTTGTGCGGCTGTACTTTTTCGAATGCAATGCACTGATTCTGAAAGAAGAACAACGGAGTGTTCGGAACGCGCATGACCCACTCTGCGCGATCAGGTGGTCGTCGCAAGTGAAGCCAACATGATCGAGTGATCGCACACGGTCGCAGACGTCTTCTTGGCCTGTAGAAGCTAGCGGAAGCGGAAATAGCGTCAATGCGTCGCAACGCAGGTGCAGCGATGAGTCGAGCCCGAGTCTCGAGAGGGAGGTACTGTACTCACATAGATATACACCTCGCAACGGAGATGCAACCGCACCTTGCAGCACGGCCACCACATCAGGTCCTACACAGCCTCCATCGACGCCGACTTGGATCCGCGGTATAACTCGTAGAGCTCCCGAGGGAGACAAGCAGCTGCGCTTGGCCGACGATCGCCGCCAAGTCGGAGGCTAGAAAAGCAGCGTATGGGTTCTAGAGAAGGCGTCCTCAGACTGGTAGTGCGCAAACCATGCAAATGAGCTCTCCGTTGCGGTCAAAATACCCGGATGGAGCGCCATGTTGCCGTCTTCCCTTTCGTCTCTTCAATGATAAGTAGCTCAGATGGTGAGGTGACTCGGCAATCCGAAGTTAATGGCTACTCGTTCGGTCTCTTAGCGCTCGTCCCACGGCCAACGAAGCTGCGGCCGCAAGCATGGAGGGACTACAAAGACGCCCTGCGTCGTTAAAGTGTGCAGGGAACAGCGTAGCATCGTTATGCAGACAATTCCATGCCGTCATCTAGGCGATGCCGCAAGCTGGAAGAGCACGACTCACCACCCTCCCATACACGCCCCCCACGTGCAACCGCAACACGAGGCGAAGCGGCCTTAGAGCGACCCCGTCGGGAGACCTCCGTTCTCTCGACTCGGAGCGGAACGCCCGGTACGTGGTTGCAACAGAACACGAGTGACCTCATCGCCCCGACAAGACGTTTCATTTCCGCGGGGAGTGTCAACGGCGGCCGCTACGTATATGTCCAGTTCTGTGAGGCGTGCCTGCACGTCGTCGAGGGCCGCAGTCGCTACGTCGCCGTTTGTGCCTAGGTGGACAGACTCGTAGAGAGCACGGAGGCAGAGCGGCAAGAGAGCGCGAGTGTGGAGCGGAGAGTGTCAGAATATCATGACAGGTCCGTCGCGATTCCGCTGAGCGTATATGTTCAGATGACGGGGACGAAGTCGCGATGCAGCGTGTCCTCGGAGTCGCCGAGCTTGAAGGACAGCTCTTCGTCCTACACGCGCGATGGAAACGTCATGCTCGTCGTGCTGTGCATCTGGGATATAGTGTCCGGGACGCGGTGATTACGCGCGCCTGCGGCCAGAATAGCACAGAAAGGCGGCTCAGCGGACGATGAGAACGGCGAGGAAAGCATGACGAGCAAGTAGGCTTCTCCATATGTAGAAGCCCGTCGCTGTGTGAGCCGGTTGTTTCCTTACGCTATGGCTGTGTCCGTCTTCATGCAGTGATTGGCGGCACAAACGTCAGGCCAAGGAGGATGTGATAGCGAACCTGTCCGAGCACCAGATCCTGCATCAGCGTCTGCAACCATAAGGCGGATGAGACGCACACTCATGCTGGTGTGGAGCGGAAGACCGCGTCCAATGGGGATGTCGCATGATCGTCCATTGCCTCACGTTGGACTTTCCGTGCCTATGTCCTCCAGTCTGTGATGACTGCATGTTAGGGCCCCAAAAGAAGGGTAGTTCGACGGTTCCTGCACGCTTCACATGCCCTAGACGGGTGGAGCTGGTTTGAATCCCTGCGAAAGTCGTCCAGCCCTCGGCGGTTCCGCGGTACGTGTCGTTACCAGTCTATGGAACGAGGAACGTCGCACTTGAACCTGCCACGATGAACGTCGTCAAACAAAGTGGCTGCGAGGTATAAAGAGCCCTCGAAAAACACGTCATTTCCTCACTGAACACTCACCGTCGTTCAAGCCAAGCCTCAAGCAGCCTCACCATGTTCGCCAAGCTCACTACCGCCTTCACCGCCTTCACCGCCCTCGCAATCCTTGCCGTCGCCACCCCGGCGCCGAACAGCACCCCCACCGCCCCCGCTGGCGGCTCGCCGGGATCCTGCACTACCGGCACCCTTCAGTGCTGCCAGACCGTGGAGCCTGCGGACAGCGCCGCCATCGCTCCCCTCCTCGCTGCTCTTGGCATCGATGTTCAGGATGTGAACGCCCTCGTTGGGCTCACCTGCTCTGCAATCAACGTTGTCGGTGTCGGCGGTTCCGACTCTTGGTGAGGAGTTCCTATGTGGTGTACGGGGTACCAGCGATACTGAGAACAATTCGACAGCTCCGCCAACGCTGTCTGCTGTGAGAACAACAACGTTGGTAAGACCCACATGACAACAAAACAGTAACCCCAGATTGAGGTGCTGACGTTGGCCATAGGTGGACTCCTTTCCCTTGGCTGTCTCCCTGCCGATCTCTAAGCGGAAGAACACCTGCCAGTCTGGTCCCAACAGGAGAGCAGAGCGACGGAGGAGCGGTGATGAGAATACGGGGGAGGGAGGAGCGGGGGAGATGTTGCCCCAGTAGAACGATAGTCCCGACGTGTTTGTGTCTGTGTACCCACATATGCGATTGTACGTGTTCCCGAACGCTTAGCCCGCCAGAATGCGTATCGGCACAAACTGTTCCAGGAAGAACAATCGGGGTCAGTAAACGGGTTGCTGGAACGCTTTGGTGGCATTCAGCCGAATTGCACCCGCAAGCTGAGGCGAGTTGCAGCGCACGTTGGTAGCGCAGGGTAATTCACGGCCACGCATGGTAGTACCTTCTTCTCACAACAACTATTAGTACGAGGGAAGAGCCGTCGCTGACGCGTCGGCGTGACCCTTGCTTGACGTTACGTCGAATGACGCGCCTGGGTTTGAGCGCTACATATGTAGATACAGACGATCACATAAACCTGAGATCTGGTGCTGCTTGGTTGCGCGCTAGGGAGTAGCTGTAGCGTAGAGTGGTCGATTGTCTATCCTCTCCTACCCACCCCTTCGGACTCGCCGGAAGTGACACAGTCAGCTTCTGTTCATCTCTCGCATCGTCGCTCAGTATTACGCATACCTCGGTCCTCCTCACAAATTCCCTGAGTTTGTCAGTAAACGACACTCTTGGCGGAGGCAATAGGCCAGGGCTGTGTTGTATGGGAGTGCAATGTAAGTTTTCGGCCAATAGTAGAAGAAGATACAACGGAAGTGAAGTTGTACTACGTTACGTCCAAGTCTAGTCGCTACGGCAATTGAATGTGGGGGAGTAAGTGTAACGTAAGTATAGGATGGTTGAGCATCATCGAGGGATGGGAGAGGACGGTTGAGCGTCGCCGAGAGGTGATTCGTGAACAAGTTCGAGCGGTAAACTCGACCGCCAGAGGCCACGGCGCCTACCCGTGGGATCGGACTGTCGGGACTGCACGGAGGGAGATTCGGGTATATTCGGGTCAGGTATATGCGGCTTCAATTTAGGGGGGCGGTAGACCCTTGTCAAGCAAGGGAATGTACCTTCTTCTCACAACAACTATTAGTATGAGAGGCGTCTACGCAAGTTAAACGAATGGGGCACGGGATCAAGGACTGAAAGAGCATACCGTAGGATGTTGTGGTAGTGATTCCTTGTCCGACTTACCTGACGGACGAGCCGGACGACGTGCGATAGGCAGCGATGCTGGTCATGTATCTACCATGTACTGTCAGAATTCGGAAACGTCAGCAAGATCAGCACAAACTTGGCGTGATGGCCTCTGTTGGTTTGACCGGACAACTACTGCTGTAGCGAAAGTATTGATTTCCGGTCATTCCAACGTACCCAGCATCTTTCACAATGTCATACTGTGAGAGCAGTACGTACTACTCGAGGGAGTAGCACGTTGGACAGTAGAACTTAGAACATGACGGTAGGTGGAGCGAAATAGACGCCCATGCAGCCACAGACGCGTCGTGAGCGCTTAGCGACTCTACCGCTTCTCGTCCTCCACTTCACCAACTCTCCTACCCGCGAAGCCCTTCTCCTTCTCTCTCTCGTGCTGTCGACTCCAGATAGAAATTTACACTGGGACTACTTGAACATCTGATGACAGACACCTTGTATGCCTCTTGCGCAGAGGTGCTCTCCGTCTGCCAGGCAAACAAGGACAACCTGGAAGCACTTCTTCATCCAGAGACCGGGTTTGCCCCGCGACTGCGCCAAATATGCGAGGCCCAGTGCGTAATCTTCACCTGCGCTATAATCCATGACAGACGCCAACAAAATACATAGGCTGTCAGAGCTGAGCGATAGCGCCGGGACAGAAGGGTCAATTACGATCGGCGAACTGGAGGCTCTCAGGATGGAGAGCGACACATGGGCTCTCCTCCAGGCTCTCATGTCGTGAGTCCAACTACTGTACTAGCTCTTCTCGTGTCGCAGCGCTAAGCTTATTGTGGGGATAGTCTGCGCAAGACCGCTCGCCCGGAATATCCTCATCCGCGCGAGCTCCTTGCCGCGAATCCGTATACGCCACCCGCCACGCTCGCACAGTCCATTATGCACTCATCCCCCCTTCTCTCCGAACTCGTCGTCGTACGCGAGTGGCTGCACGACTCCGCGCCCTCTCCAGCGGCTCTCGACCCTGGCGCCACCAACGGTTATTGGCGGTTCACACGGAACGCGCTTTTGCAGGGGAAGCGCACAGGGAGGATGGGAACGGGACTGGTGACGGAACTTGATCCTGACGCGGTGAACCGGGATGGCGTGGAGGAGAAGGGCCTTGCCCCTGACGATGCGGTACGTACGACACTGCTACCTGCATTGTGGCTATTCGCTCACCTGGCATCCTGGACAGGCTTATGAGAAAGCCGTTCTACAAGCTCTATACGCACATGTACGCGCGGGACAACTCGAGGAGGCAGTTGAGCTCTGTAGGAAAGCGAACCAACCATGGCGTGCCGCAAGCATACGCGGTGCACTTGCTCTTCCAATGGCGGCGCAATAGGTATGGTCTTAGTTTTGCGGCGCCGCTACTGAACGACCTCCAACATCCGAGTTTAGCGAACGAGCCGCGAGAAGTGGATGCCATGGACGATGAGGACGCGGAAGACTCACATCAATGGCGAGGAAACGTCCGCCGGCGACTATGGAAGAAAGTATGCTCCCAAGCCGCAGCCAGCGTATGTACCTCATTGCTCGCCGTCACCTATCACCCATGTTCACGCGGCATCAGTCCTCCCTATCACCGACCGAACGCGCCCTTTACGCAGCGCTCGCGCCAAGTCCGCAAACCGCGCTCGCCCTCAAGTCCTGTCGCGCGCACATGGGAGGATCATCTCTGGACGCTCGTCAGCCTTGCGTGTGAGGAGCGTCTTAGTGCGGGGCTTGCTGCGATTGAGCGAGAATGTTTCTGGGAGAATGGGCTGGGAGCGCTCGAAGGTGGCTCAGCAGCGATTGCCGCAGGAATGGACGCGCAGGAGGAGGCGGGTGTGGAGGAATGGGAGCAGGAAGTGATCCAGGCGTTGGAAGGTCTGTCAAATGTTGCGGTTGCTGAGGGGTGAGTTTTCCGCGATGTGCGAGTAGTTGAACGCAAGCACTGACAACGTCACAGCGCTTCCGCGGACAACCCGTACCACGTCTCGCAGCTGCACATCATCCTCGACCGAACAGACGTGCTTCTCGAGGCATTCGCGAGTGAGCTGCAAGAGGGGACTCACGTCTCATCGCCCGAGTAAGTGCCTACTGATACATGCCGCCGAATCTACGTATTGACAATGATTGGTAGATACACCTCGATGACGCGTTTCTTTGCACACCTCTGTCTCTTCCTCCAAATGATCGACATGCCCGTCTCGCCCTACGCGACACAGGTTATCCTAGAGTCATATCTTCAGGTCCTCGAGGTACGTTGCGACTGTCATCACCCGATTTGATTCATAGTCTCATTCCGCCACAGCAAGCAGGCCAACGCGAGCTGATCGCGATGTACGCCGGCGCACTCGGCGACAACGCGGTGGAACGCTACGCGCTCTTCCTCACGTCCCTCGAACTCTCCGCTGACATCAACGAGCGCCGGCTCGCGCTCACGCGTGCGCGGGAGCACGGCCTCGACATCGAGCGCGTTGCGGTTGTCACTGCGGAGCGCACGATTGAAAAGGCGTTCACGGTACGCATCCCGCACTATCCTCGCAACGTCCTTCTCATGTGCGCATATAGATCCTGCCGCCGGCGAAAGGCCCGTTACCGTTCATCACTGCGATGGAGCCACCGCCTTCCGAGCCAGAATGGCTGCTCGTGCGCTCGATCGAGTGGACGACGTTCCTCGAGACGACATACGACACCGCGCTCGAGCAGGCCAATGTCATCCTCCGATACTTCCTCGGTACGTCTACCCTATTCCCCGTCCTCGCGCTACTGAGTATTCACTGTCTGAATGACAGGCCACGGCCGCGTGCAAATCGCGAAGACACTCCTCGACATGCTCCCACCCGAGCTCGGCACTCTCCGAGAACCAGAAGAAGAAGCGACGGAGTACATGCATTACCGCCAGTTCTTCGCCGTATGGGACGCGCTCGCGCGCGTTGTCGAGTGCGAGGCGCTCGAACAGCCGCAAATGAACAAGGATACGCGCGCTGCGTGGTTGAGCGATTACAAGGTGCGCTCCGTCTGCTGCTCACTGCGTGGGCCGGTACTGAACCTCGCTTGCGTCAAATCCAGACGTTGATTGAGCAGGCGCGTGAACAGGTCGTGAAGCTGCTCACGACAGATTGGCTCGTCTCCGATGCTGAGACGCGCGCTGCCAGTAAGTTTGTCTCCTCATCAGTGCGTTGATTCAGCGATGCTCACGGGATTCGCTATGCAGACGCGAAGCGCTTCCGGGATCTCGTGCGAATCCGCCAGATCTACATCCCAGAGCTGATCATCCGTCTGCACTCGATCCTCGTCAACTCGCGCAGCAGAGTGCCAGAGTACGTCACGACCTACTCATGGCGTTTAGTGCAGTTCCAACACTGACGTCGTCCCACCTCGTTTACAGAAACCTAAAACATGCGCTGCTCCTGGTCAACATCGTCGCGGACTCGCGTTACAGGCTATATGACGACTATTCCAGTCAGCCCGGCCGGAGGCTGGGCGACTATCTCGGCGCGGTGCGGCAAGCGGTCTTGGCCGGGTTGGAGGGCGGAGGCTCGGACCCGTTCAGGATCCTCACTGTTTAGACGTGTGTGTATGTGTATGTACAGAGCCCGGAGCGTGGGCAAATCAGTGATACTGCTGTAATCCGGGCTGCAACCCTCTGTCAGGCCTCTCATCGCGTCGCTCAAGCAAGCTCAGCTTCCGAGTCCTCGACGTTTCCTTCCTGCCTAGGTCGCTATCACCGTTGTTGATCTCCTTCCACGTCAGACTTTCTGTCACACTATAACAAACAAAGCCGCAAGTACATATGCCTCGGGTTCAGGAAATGGTCTCGTTACTGACCTCTCTTCCTTCTCAGTGGCGCGTTCACACCGTGACATTCCGGACGAAGCATTCCTGGAGCAGTGCTGTCGAATTGCAACAAGGGACGGTTACGTTTATCAGGGCACGCGACGACCCGAACCTAACAAAGCAATCCCTTCCGTCGCAGGCCGACTCCCGGAGGGTCAAGACCGCTCAAGATCGTGATGAGGATTATCGCCGCCGCGTCGTGAAACTATGCCGATGCCTACACCGACACCCACGGCACGATATGCAGGTCAGCCCTTCGTGTATAAGACCGGACCTCCATGGCCCCAGCGCACCGAGCCCAGCTATCACATCGTCCGCTTCTCCCGCGAGCTTCGTCCTGTCGACAACCATCCCATCACGGACTCCTGGGACGGGATCCTCACCGATGTCGAAGCGTACCTCAAGGAAGTTGGACAAGTATTCACAGGCTGTCATGGGCGTAGGATTCGCCAACCAGAAGGATCCGCCGTTCAGACCCGGAGTCGACCCGGAGCCCCCCATTCTGTCCGCTGGTCATGACGATCGGTGTTGAGCCTGAGACCGTCGCTTTTGAGGACGCAAGGAGAATTGCTGACTATGTCAAGGCTAACATACTCGGCAAGGCAGGCTTCCCTGACATCGACGTCGCGATCTGGGAGTTCACCACCAGCTTCTTTGGCACAAGCGGCCCCAGACTCCCGCCGCTGGACCCAGACATAGATGCTGAGACGATGCCGCTTCGCGTTCCGTTCACTTCCTCACTCGGTATCCCCATATCCCCTTTCAAGGATCCTTACGTTGAGGGGACCGTTGGGCTGTTCCTTACGCGCGGCGAGGGAAAGGACGACATACTCGGTTTAACGGCAGCCCACGTCGTTTCTCCACCCTTCATTGACCCCAAAAATATGCGCAGGCCAGAAACGGTCTCGCCGTACGCAGTACCTGTCGAGGAAATAGCGGTTCTTGGAATAGAGGCTTATGAGAGAGCCGTCGCTCGCCTCGTGACCGAGATCGGTTCTCTTCAATTATCCATCCAGACCTTGGACGAGAGGATTTCCGAGCTCAAGGAAGAGCTAGAACGCGGTGAAGGGAATGCTGACAATGTCTCCTCTGACATAGAATTCCTCGCTCGCTCGGTCAGGATCGCTCAGTACACGACCGCAATGTATGACACGCTTCACACCCGTGTCACCAAGTCTATGTCCGTTCTCAGAGGTCGAAGCATCGGCTGCGTCTTGCATGCGGACCCTATTGGTGCTTCCGACGGGCCCCCAGGCAGCGAATACACCAACGACTGGGCTGTCATAGAGATCAGAGAGGATGCATTCAAGAAGGAAGGATTCTTAGGAAACAGGGTATTCATTCGTACGTCTCGCATTCCCCTAGCTGTGTCGTCCCGTTGTTGACGTGCCACGCTCTCACACAGACGACCGACTTCGATTCGAGGATAAGACTTTCGCCAAGTTGATGTTCCCCAACGTTGCAGAACGTAAGGGTTCCTCGTACCCCGCGGGCGGCCTGCTGGAGATTCGAGGTGTCGTTCCAGCGGACGAGATGCGCGTACCCACCCAGTTGAACGCTCACGGAGAACCTGCTATGCCAGTGCTCAAAAATGGCGGTAGCACTGGCACGACCGTCGGCTGGCTCAACGGGCTGAAGTCTCTTGTCCGCCACAGCGACTATGCCAATTTCAATGTCGACTTCACCTCTCGTGAGACCACTATCATCCCCTACAGCGCGAGGGAAGGCCCCTTCGCTGCGCCAGGCGACTCCGGCTCTATCATCCTCGAGAGGACTGGCCGCGTTGTCGGAATGCTTACTGGCGGAGGTGGCACGCCCGAACGCGCCGAAGTGGCTTTTGCGACTGCGTACTGCGATCTGGAGAAGCGTATTGCGGAGGTTTTACCCGGCACCCGTATCTACGATTACGACTGTCCACCGCTGTATCCGCTCGGCTGAGAGTCTCTGCCAGAACGCAAGCTTCGCGCTGAAGCCTGAGCCGGTTGATCATCTCAATGAGGTGTGGCTTGTCTCAGTGGACTTCGGTACTACTAGTACTCTAGTGGCGTCGCACAAATACCTGTCTGCGCCGTGTGTCTTTACGAATCAGAGGTTTCTCCCATATTTCAGTCTTTGTATGTTTATCGTCCCGCCAGGTACTGCTTTGACTTGCATCATGAATCATTGTGCTGTAGATGGTGTACCCCGGCCTGTCAACAGTCGTAATTGGCCACAATCCCTCATGTACAATTCTCAAGTCGGTTGTCGAATAGTTGCCCTCACAACGCGAAGCGAACGGCGTAAGCGGACACGTATTGCTGTAAGCACTTTGCCAACATCCCGTTTAGCTCAGTTGGTAGAGCGCGTCACTAGTACCATGTCATTGGTCAATGACGAGGTCAGTCGTTGGAGTCGGCTAATGGGAACTGTAGTGATAGGTTCTTCCACTTTTTATGCCACTGGCAGCCAGTGGCAGGGAGCAATGTCCCCTGATCAGGCTGGCGCGTTTGTCGAACTAACTGATCCCACAACGAGCTCTTCTCCTTGTTCCTGACTGGTTCAGACTTGTCACTTGTCGAAGTCCAATATGGTCCCGGAGTAAGAGGTAAGCGCCAAGCTTGGCGTGGCCAAAGCTCGTTACCACGAGCAATATACTACGGTACTCCGCCCAGAAGTGGGATGACCTCCACAAAAAAGTGACAATCTCCGTCAAATCGCTGTTTTTCTGTGTAAATCTCCTTCAAGCAGGCATGCCACTGTCCAACGGACCTCGTGCAAAAAAAAGCAGAGCGAAACGATGCGAGGAAGTGGTCGGTCTTGTCGAAGACCGGGAAGTGGGATGATGGGAGAATGGCGAGTTTGTCACATGAGTCACACTGCCGAGTGCTGCCGAGAAGAATCTCCGCCGGTGGGGGTCCCAACTCCGCCGCAGAACGTATCGCTGTGCCGCAGCCCCCGACAAGCTCCGACCGAATCCAGCCAACGGAAGAGAGCGTGGTGTCACGCTTTGGATTCTCAGCCCTCTTCTTGAGCTACACATGGCACCGCAGAGTTTGAATACCATTCAGTATGCTTCTGTAGCCCCGGATGGTCATGGCTTTGAAGGAATTATGGAAAGAACACCGAGATTGGCTCGGTTGAGCCAGGCGCTTATCGTGCGATGGCTCACTTGCTCCCTCTGGTACTTGAATTTCTCGTGCTCCTCCGCTCTCTTCTCCGTTCTTTTTGCACGCATGATTACAACAGAGACTCATAAGGCCTATCCTGGCAAAATAACGGGGTTTTATGGGGTTGTGTAGGAGGGAACAGCCGTTCATCCCACTTCTAGGTCTGGTCGGCGCCCATCCAACTTCTGGGCGGAGTACAGTAAACATCTCCAGATTCCATACCGCCCGGATGCAGTCCGGACTCCCCGGGACAATGTCGAGACTCCATCTCTTCTTTGCCACCGACCGAATATCTCTGCTGTGAGTCCTCGTCTTCACTCAGCCAATTATGGTGGTCTCTTGAATCAGTTTCATGCCAGGACAACGTGCGGATTTGCTCAGGGCTCTCATGATTCACTGCGAAGAACGCCTCCGTACATTGCGAATGTGCACTTCCCCACCTATGCAACTATCAACTCCACCACTCTGTCCCGGCAGCAGCCTCTAACTCATCCCAAGCCTACCGCCTCCTTGCCCTTGATACTGATATTGATGACTATCAAGCAGAAACCGGCGCACAGCCGATGGCGACTAGTCCACCTGTGATCAGAAGGTTCAGTTATCAGGTTCAGACTTCACAAGCTCGGAAAGTTGAATCTCTAACGCTAACTTACCGAACGAGTTGTTCTCGCAGCAAACAGTGTTAGCAGAGCTAGCAAAGGTATCCTTTAGCTCTACTTTGGCAGTGCTGACATCGAGGTTGGTCAGTCGCGTACCAAGCATCGCTGCCTCCGACGCCGACAACATTGATGGGCGAGCAGGTGATCCCAATCGGCGTGGTCACGTCTTGCACGACAACGCCAATGGACTTCAGCAGGTTCGCGGCGGTCGCGCTGCTAGCGGGCTCGACGGACTGGCAGCACTGGATAGCACCGGAGCTGCAGGACGCCTCGGGTGTGGGGGTGGCGACGGCAAGGATTGCGAGGGAAGCGATGGTGAAGAGCTTTGCGAACATGTTGACGAGTGAGCGGTGCTTGGTAGAGCTGTTGGTTGAGGTTATGCCGTCGATGTTGATGCCTTTTATACCGCAGCGGGGGTTGGGAACACGGCCATACTAGTCGCGGTCCGAACTCGTCCATTGACACAACACGAGATGTTGTCGTTCATCGCGGTACCTGTTCGTCTGTCGTCAGTTCCCTCACAGTGCGCAGCTCCACAGCTCCTCAGTTCGAACACCAGACGAGCCCGCTATGTCGCCGCTGAAGACCGAGGCACGAGGCACCTCGTCAATGGGCCAAGATAATAATCAAACTCACTGAGGATCTCTCTTCCTACTTGTCATGTGTTGAAACCATTCGCCCATAACTCTAGGATGAAGCAGAGAGATGAGCGAAGGCTCGCTGCCGGGCTTGCTATTCAAGGACCTGGCGTTGTCTCGCTAGGAACAGCATACAATACAGGTTGACGTCTACGATGTCCCCTCTCCCGTTACGACTCCGGCGGTCCCAGCGCTCCTCATCGACACCACCACCTCGCGAGCTCACCCTGGCTTCCTACGGACGATTGAATAGTCTTATGCGAGACTGCGGTGGTATGACATTGCTCGCGCTCTTACAGCGGACATAGATTCCACCACGCGGCACTAGACGCCTTTACGCGTGGGTTGTCAAGCGGTCATACCCCGACTTCCACCTTGCTGTTGACGTTTCTCAGCTCCAAGACCACGCTGCTACGCTGCTGTTTGTTGGAACTCTCCGGTCGCACCCTCGGACTTACTTGGATGCCTTTGTACCCCGGTTCCTGGGTATCGCTATTCCTCGCGAGTGCAGTAGCTGTGGCGACTCCGAGGGTGAAAAGATCGTTTGCTCTTCCCGCTCACACGTTCATCTCCGCTGCAGGTATGGAGCGTATACAACTGGACGGCCGTTATGTGTCCGCGATATCGAGACGCGTATGTCAGCAAATCATACGTGCTGTTTGCGGCGTTGTCAGCTCTCAGTCCCCGATTATCAGCAAGGCGTGGGGAGCATGCCATTACAGTCACTTGAAGCTCACCTCTACGATGAAGGACGCTTTCATTATTCGACAGGGTATAAACAAGACTCGTACTCGCTCGAAACGCAAGAATATGCAAAAAAAAAACCATCTCCGCTCATGGCCGGCCACAGTACCGTCACGTACATGCAACGTTTCGAAGCTTCTACATTGTCTGTGCCCCGGTTGCGACATCGGCCGAGCCGCGGGACCGTTGATTTCGAGGCTATTGTTTCCCCAGTACTGGCCATGCAAGAGCCATGTGTAAGGATGCCGATCTCGTTCTATGACGTCGAGAGGTCTGATAGCTTGTACCCAGAATCCGCGGGATCGCACAATTTCGGAGATGGGGTAAGAGCAACTCTGTTCGTACACAGAACATTACAAGACTACAACGCGACTGTTCACGTATTCATTCAAAGCAAGCTCGAGTTATCCGATTCCGGTGGTACGTTTGGTTGCGGATGGCGCTCAGAGGCTGACCGGCACGCAGCCGAGGGAAATGAGCGAACCTGCGAAAATAGTCAGTTCCTTCTATCCGTGAACTCACTACCGTGGTCTTTTCAAGGTATCTCACCGTGGGAGTTGTCCTCGCAGCAGACCGCGTTCGCAGAGCTGTAGACCGGCGTCAGAAACTATGACCATCCAGATCACAGGCTCAGTGGAACTTACCAGCCGTTGCCGCTGCCGACGCCAACAACGGTGATGGGGGAGCAAGTGAGGCCAACGAGCGCGTTCACGTCCTGGACGACGATGCCGAGGCCCGCGAGAATGCTGGCAGCGGCGTCGCTGCTCGCGGGGACGACAGAGTCGCAGCACTGGATGGCTCCGGTGCTGCAGCTCGAACCGGACCCACCGCCGCCGGGGACGGGGGCGGGGGTGGCGGCAGCAAGGATAGCGAGGGCGGAGAGCGTGAACAGCTTGGCGAACATGGCGAGTTTAGTGGGTGAGTGTGGTGGGTTGATGTGCGGCGGTGGGCTGGTTGGCTGGTTGGCTGGTTGGCTGAGGATTGACTCGCCGAGCAGGACTGCTTTTATACCCTGCAGACGGGGTCGGCTGCGCGCGACAAGGACCTTGACGCACAGGTGCATGGACGCCCAACTCGACGGAATGTGTCGTCATGTTGCGTGGAGGGTCCTGCTTGCCTGCGCGCGCGTCGGTGCCGAGGGGGTTCATTCGCAACGCGTCTATGCAACAGGATACGTCATACTAGTCAGAACTTAGGCTCCCCGCGCATTCGTTCGGACATGAACAAGGCGCGCGTCAGGGAGTAGTATACACACCGTGCGGCTTCAATCAGCCAGGAAACATGTGGCCGCGTATGGTTGTCTGCCTGCTCGTGTGGTGGTGACTATCTGTCCACACCGCACAGGAAGTAGAACGAGCCGCCCATATGTCACGGCCATCTCGTTCAGCCCCACAACGCGTGCGGTAATTACTCCCCGCGAGAACTGTCATAATTCAATGCTGGGTGGCGCAAGTTCGTCAGGAGCGTGATACGCGGCGATAAATCGCATACACAACCCAACTTACGTCGTAACAGCGCAAGAAGAGCTGCGGTCTGCACGTCATATGGGGCCGCTCAGTGCATCTTGTACCTGGCGATGAAAGAATGCGCTGAACACCTAGGGTTGCAGTCGTTGCAGCTGACATCTTGACCTCTACGTTCCGTGATATGATCCAGACGCGCGCTGAAGATGTGGAGAACGGTGCGCGTGGAGTCCATTGCTCTGATGCGTGGTTCAAGTCCTGTCCCATGAGTGGGCCAAAGAGAGCACTTGCGTCAACCATGGCCATGCCAGTGCGTCGCCATCACCGCTGCTGCACAAGAGAAATAGGCTACCTGCAGGCACATAGGGATTCAGGCCCGCCACGCCACTGAGGTCTACGTCGTCGAAGTCTTGAATGGCATGGGGTGCCAGACACAGATCCTGCAAAAAACATCTCTATTGCTGATACAACCAATGACAATCATACAACGTGTGACGCCGGATTGAAGCTACATTACCACTACATGTTGACTGGACTTCTCCTGCCCCCGCAACCTTCTAGAGGACCTTCTCGACGAGGCCCATGCCGTGCGCCTCCAGGAATCTCAGCGGAGAGGGTCGCAGATCTCCTTCGAGTAGGGCGCGAGGATGCCCGGGGTCTTGAAGACGCCGTCAAGGACGAGCTGGACGGCGATACCGCACGGGACGCCGACGTAGAGCGCCATGGCGGAGTGGCCCTGGGGCTCGCCGTACGCCTCGAGGGTGGAGGTGATGGTGTCCGTCTTGCCGTCCGCCCACTCGACGATGAACTTGTGCTGGAGCATGACGAGGTCGCGCTCGCCCTCCTCGTACTTCATGAGCGTCTCGAGCTGCGCGCAGAGCGTGTCGAGCAGGTTGCCGTCCCGCACCTTCGCGGGCTCGTTCGAGAAGAGGCCGATCCACTTCAGGCCCGAGATGATGCGGCGCGCCTCGGCCTCGTTGGGGAACTGGCAGATCTCCTTGACGCGCGCAACGAGGGTGCTGAGGGGGCACACGTCAGTCTGGTTCGACATTGTGCCGGGAGGAAGTAGACGCGTACCTCTCGCTCGCATCGGCGGCGCCGATGGCCTGCTGCATCACCTGCGCCCAGGTCAAGCCCTCCTTGAGCCACGCCTTCTTCTCGAGGTTGAGCCAGCCGAGAGCGACGAGCGTCTTGATGAACTCGGGGAAGCCCTGGTAGCGCAGCGTGCCGCGGACGACGGTCTCCGCCTCGGGGATGTTGTAGTACTCCCGGAAGGGGACCGAGTTGCGGTTCGGGTAGCCGACGAACGCGAAGGCGGGCGTGATGTAGTACGGCTTCGCGACGTTCATGAGGTCCTTGCCCTGCACGTCGACCTGCTTGCCGTCCGCGAGATACGAGGCGTTGTTCAGGAGCGCGAGCAGCGCGCCACGCGCGGACCACGAGAACTTGTAGCCGAGCGGGTTGTCGGAGCACTCGGGCGCGGGGAGACCACCGCAGAACGAGTGGAACTCCTTGATCTGCGCCATTGTGTCAGTAAACCAAACAGATCCAGGTCCTGACGCCGCATACCTTGCCGCCCTTCGCGTGGACCTCATCGATGGTCTTGACTGCGTACAAGTGGTCGACACCGGGGTCAAGACCGATCTCGTTCATGACGACGATGCCGGCCTTCTTGATGTCCTCCTCCAGCTCGCGGATCGCGGGGCTGATGTAGCTCGTCGTGACGACGTTCGTCTTGCCCTTGATCGCTGCCTTGATGACGTTCGCGTGGTAGATGTAGGGAACGAGGGAGATGACCAGGTCGTGCTCCGCGATCGCCTTCTCGAGCGCGGCCTGCTTCTCGGGATCCTCGGAACCAGCGTCGAGAGAGACCGCGGTGGTGTTGCGGAGCTCGGCGGCGAGCGCCTGCGCGCTCTTCAGGGTGCGGCAAGCTGTATGAGTTGTATGAATTGAGCCTCTCTCATACATCTGTATCTCGATAGAACAGCATACCGATTGTGAGGGCGTTGTCGGGGTTGCGGACAACATACTCCGCGCACGGACGGGCGACGGCACCGCTGCCAAGCAGGAGCACCTTCTTGGAGGGCGCCTTGTCCACAGCGTTGGGTCCAAAGCGGGGACGGACGTCCTTGCCCTCCTTGAGGAGCGAAGCGCGCGAACTCGGGGAGGACGAACGCAGCCTTGTGGACCTCGGCGTTGTAGTAGCGCGTGTTCGGCACGGTGCGGAGCGGCTTCGAGAGGTCGCGGCCGGCCTCCTTGGAGCATACCATGAAGCCGATCTGGCCAGAGGGGTAGGTCGGGATCGTCGTGAACGCGTACTCGGCGACGGGGAAGAGGGTGCGGGTGGTCTGGAGGAGGTCCTGGATAAGGGGGAGGTGGAGCCAGAGACACTCGCCCTGGGTGGAGATGTGGCCGCCGGGGGTGAGGGCGTCACGGAGGAGCTCAAAGTAGGGCTTTTGGAAGAGGGATGCGGCGGGGCCAACGGGGTCGGAGGAGTCGGTAATTATCACGTCGTAGGTCGAGGTGTTGTCCGCGAGGAACTTGAAACCGTCGCCGACGAAGACGGTGACACGGGGGTCGTTAAGGAGGGAGGACATGTGGGGTAGGAACTGCTTGGAGACACGGATGACGGCCTCATCGATGTCGCACAGAACGACCTGCTCAACAGAGTCGTGCTTGAGGACCTCACGGACAACACCGCCATCACCGCCGCCGATGACGAGGACCTTCTTCGGGTTCGGGTGGCTGGCCAGAGGAATGTGGGCGATCATCTCCTGGTAGCTGTGAGATCATGAGTACGATTACTTCGCAATCTACACGACGAGCAAAGCGCGTTGTTTTTCTTGCAATCAGGACAAGAGACGATTGTGCTGATCAGGCCTGTCGCCATTGGGAGGCACTAGCTTGTTGCAAGGCAGAACATCCCACCTTGCCCGCCGTGTAAGTCTTCACAAATACTCACGAGAACTCATCGCGCTCGGTGCACTGGATAACGCCGTCAAGAACGAGAACGTTTCCATACGTCTCGGACTCGAACACGAGAACGTCCTGGTACAGGGACTTTTCGACATGAAGGATGCGGTTGACCTTGAGGGTCATGGCCTGGCCAGGCCACTGCGAGGAGATCTCGCGGAACCAGCCATCTGACGGATCTTGTTAGACACGATCAAACAAGATGCCTTTGCATCGGACATACCCTTGATGCAGCGGTGAGTGAGAGGGGCCATGGCTGCGATACGGGTCAGTGTGGAGGAGGACTGAGCAGCTTTCCAGTCCTTTGCTCGAAATTTTGACTCGACGCCGATTGCAGCCATCGCGGGGATCAAACAACGTCTGATAAGATAATCTATATCCCACTTAGATTCCATCGGGATCTGAGATCACTCACCCGGCGCTTGCGGAGCCAGCACAACTTCACAGCACGCGTTTTGTGTCCTTGCCTCCAAGGGCGCCCGAGCTGCTCGGATTACCGCAGGACCTATTTGTCGAGACGTTGGCGCGTGTGGGTCTATAGGGCATGTATGTCGGGACTGCGCATGCCCTTAGAAGCCAAATAAACCACTATCCGGTTGGACGGACGGATAGAACAATTCCCGAAAGCCCTATGTTCATCAGTTAGAGCCGGGGAAGGTGCCGACACCCCGGGAAAGAGTCGCGACGACGTGTGTGAGGCAACAGCACAGGAACGCCTGCTCCCCGCAACATCCCAGCCATACAGGCAGATTAAACAACCCATAGTATGCCCAATGTACAGAAAGGGGTGCAACGGCTGTGGGCTCAATGGAAATCCAGGCTCTCTGCAGCCGGAAACAAGACCGACCGAACCGCTCTCAGGACCCCACGGAGCTACCAACTCGACCTTATCACGCTGGGGGATGTCGCGCCGCCTGTCCGACACTCATACCTTCGGAGGACGTCTCATCCATATCGAAACACTCAGAAGCACTTACCCGATAGCCAAGAACCCAATCAGCACCCGCACGCGGTCCGACGTCCGTTCCAAGATCCAAGAGCATAATAATACAACATCCAAACAGATAGTGTACATGAACGCGAAGGCAGGGGGGTACCAAGCGGTGATCGTTAAGGCTCGCGGGGGACCATCCATTTCCAAAAGCAGCAGCAACAGCGGAGGAGGACGGGGACGAGAGACATGCACGTTCATGACGCGTGACGAGTACGTGAGGGCATATGGTATGGTATGTGGGCTCGTAGCGTGACGGGGAGCAGGAAACGCCCGCCGCGGCAAGAAGGGAGTATCGTACTTTGGCGCGAGAGCAGGGGGTAGGACGACGTGGCGCAATATACAGGCAAGATGATCCGAGCGATGATGAGCGACGGAGGGGTAAAATGCACAGAGAAGGGGGAGAGGAGAGGAAGCTCTCGGCGAGAAGTGGGTCGCTCAGACCTTTTGCTCGATCGACCGCTCCGACGTCGTCTCGTTGACCTCGTGCTCGAGCACTAGAACCATCGCGAGTGAGTGAGTATCGGTGTATAGTCGGGCGAAATTCTGTATGCACGACGCACCTCTTTCTTGCCGCGCAATGTCGGCCCGCCGCTGGTCCGCCGAGACGGAGCCGAAGATGATGTCCATCTCCTCCAGAGAGCGGCCCTTTGTCTCAGGGATGGCGCTGTGCGAAAACAGAGAGAGAGGACCCGGTCAGCGCGCGCACGGTGTGGGAGAATCTCGCTTAGGACGTACAGAGAGAACGTAGCCATACCGCCGATGTTGATCGTCGCGAACATCAGGAAGATCTTGTACCCGAGGTCCGTCACCATGTCAGGGGTGACCTTCGAGAGCACAAAGTCTGCCGAGGAATTGTCAGGGTCGCACGAAACATACAGACGCACATATACGCACTGAAGAGCCATTGGGATGCGCTGGCGACGGCGAGACCGTAGTGCCGAGTGCGGGTGGGGAAGATATCGGACACGTAGACCCATGGGAGGGGTCCCCAACCCATACTGTAGAAGCACACGTAGAGGTAGAGCATCTGCGGCCATGGCCTTGCTCGCCGGGGGAGGAGTCGCCGTGGGAACAGTGGGCGGAGGGTGCGTCTTCAGGAGCGCGCCGATGATAAAGAACAGGATACCCATGCCCATCGAGGAGATGAACAGAGACATTTTCCGTCCCAGAGAGTCGACGAGGAAGAAGACGAACAACGCCGTTGCGACGACCTTGACGATGCCGTAGATACCGGATGCCAGGAGCGAGTTCGATGTACCGGTGTATCCGATCTATATTGCAAGCATGCATATTTGTCAGCACTCCATCTTCCCAAAACTCCGGGCATAGAGATACTCACGGATTGGAAGATCTGAGGCGCGTAGTAGTTGACCGAGTTCTGCCCTCCCCATTGTTGAAGCAGGAAGATAACGACGGCGATGACGAAGCGAATGAAGTTGCCCTTGCCGAAGAACGCTTCGCGCAAGCCGAGGCCCTTGCGCGCCTCACGCTCCTCCTCAATGGCGGCCTCGATCTCAGCCATCTCCGACCGGATGCGCTCGTCGTCGGGGCTCAGCCTACGCAGATAGGCGAGGTTGTTGATAGCCTCCTCTGTGCGGTCCTTGGATGCGAGCCAACGAGGGGACTCCTTGACCGTGAGAAGGCCGATGGCCATGATACCAGCAGGAACAAGCTGGAATCCGAAGGGGATGCGCCACACCCTCGGGCCGGACTTGATATGCAAGCTAATGCCCACTGGGGAAAGGTGTCAATTCCCCTGCGCTCCAAGGCCGAGTCATGCGAACTCACAGTTGATGAAGTAGGAGATCATGACACCGACCGCGACCATGATCTGGAAGAGACCAGTGATACGACCACGGACATCCTTGGGACTGCATTCCGACACGAAGGCAGGAGCTACAGCAGAGATGGCTCCGATGCCAATACCGGCGATGACTCGGCCAGCATAGATGTAGCCCAGGCCGCGCGAACCACCCGCTACGGTTTGTAGAATCTGTCGATTTTAAGGTTCATCAGGATGGGCGCGGCGGATGGACGTAAAGCTGTCACTTACGGCGCCCACTGCGAAGATGATAGTCCACAAGAAGAGAGACCATTTCCTTCCGATGGCCGCTGCATACGAATATCAATATAGTCCATTGATCATTACTCCGGTCGCCGCGCGGGGAGCCGCTTAGCGAACCGAACAACCAAAACGCGTACCTGAGAGCGGCGCACTCCCGAGGGCACCGAAGAATGCACCTGCCTGGAGCACGGAGACGACGTTCGAGGAGACATCGTTGGCTTTCTTGGTGTTTGAAGAGCCGTCTGGGTTTGTGAGACCGAAGTGGCTCTTGAAGTAGCCTTGGGAGACTACACCACCACCGATACCGCTGATATGCAACCTGGGTCAGAACCGATACGCGGTGATAATATTTGGGCGACTCACGTATCGTAACCAAAGAGGACGATACCCCAGTATACGATGAAAGCGAGCCCTGTGTGCGCCAAGACCAATCAGTACTCTGACCGGTTTGCAGCGAGCGACCGAAGGATGGAGGAGACGGGGAGACGCACAGTAAACCCGGATGTTCTGAAAGATGCTCAGCTTGTTCATCTTGAGGGCTCGCCGAGGCGCTGGGAGATGCGACGACGGATGAAGGGGGAGAAGGAAGGAGTCGCCGGGGAGAGGAAGGCCAGCGACCGGGGGCTTTTTATCGTTCTGGGTGACTGGGCCATGCCATGGGCCGTGCATCACACCCGGCCGAGCACGCGCACACTACCCCACGGGCCGCCAGATCGAGATTGCGGGGAACTCATCAATGAATTCGTTCCTGGATCATCCCCGGCCCGCCCCCGGCCCGCCCTCAACCCCTCAGCCTCACCGCTGCGAAGGGCAGGTCTCCTCGTTGGCCTCTCGTCTAGTCCCGCTAGTCTGCACGGACACGCCGTGGATACTTCAGCCGAGCCCGCCTGCGCGGCCAGGCAGTCGGAAACAGAGTCGTAGCGGTAGCGGGCGCTTATCCGCGGCGTCGCCAGGGTCACCTGGTCAGCTGCTGCCACCGTTTGCGGCCGGGATTAAGATTGACGCCTGCAACCACACAAAATCATCATCCGTGCGGTCAACCCCATTCATGGCACGATCCTCGCACCAGTTGCGCTGTGTACGAGCGTCCCAGGGTTCTTGGAATGGCTACCGTGCCGCTACGCTACCAGGACGAAGTTCAGTCACTCTGCAGCCGTTGGATGCTGTGCAGACATACCACAGAGGAGAGATGACAGGGGTAAATGTCAGTCAACAAGGATTGCATGGCATCACACGAGCATCAGACCGTGCCCTCTGCTCCTGGTGCCAGCGGAAAGTGAGGAGTCAACGCCTCTGGCGGCCCGCCCCGAGGAGTACGATTGAACCTTCCATGGACGGTCATAGCGAGTCTGACGACAAGAGCGACGTCCAAGAGAAGCCGTACAAAGAGAAGCACGGACAAGGCGACAGGGGCATCGGATGCGGATCTCACCAAGTCAATGTAAAAGGCTAGCTGCGATCATTGAGTGCGCGCACTGCTCAGGCAAGCATCCAGCGGCGCGCTTTTCGGTCCTGTGCGGGAACGTCTGGTAGGTCACACATGACGCCGATCGGGAAACGCTAATTGTTGCTGCGTACGCGTTCTGAGCTCGCGCCTCGCGGAATGGTTGCTACGAGCGAGAACGGAGGACGACGGAAAGCTGATCCTCAGCACCGGATGTGACTTCGGAGCTTGCGAGACCACGACTCTGGCTAGTGCCTGGCACGACTCGGCACGACCTGAGGACGAGACGAGACGTACGGCTCAGACTTTGTTTGACTGCGTGTTCGCCCGCTTGCGCGCGCAACGTCCAGCCGGCCCGGACGCCACAGCCCAGTCGATCGCTAGGCACTAAGTACCTAGTCGTTAGCGGCGGGGTATTGCGGGGGGGCGGGTGATTCTGCGCGCTGTGCGTCGGCCGCGGCACAGCTGCTGCACTCAGCGAACATGCGCCACCGATGCTAGTGCGGGGTAGTCGGGCGCGTCTCCAGCCTCCAGGTCGTGGACGCGGACTGGGAGTGGATGGGCGGTCCGGGCTCCGTGACTTAGAATTTACCTGTTGCGCTGGAGCGGTCAGTGCATTTTGGCCCGCCCAAGCCCCTGCCGAGATGTCATTAGTACGCGGTGGCGACCGGGCCGGGGACGAATACCGTAGTACCTCTGCAAGCCAAAGTTGCATGTTGACATTTCGTCCGAGTCTGCGTGTTTCCCCAAGACAGTCGGCCAAGTACTGTTCGCTCACATAGCCAGCCAGGTGTGGGCGGCCGCGGTCCGGAGAACCTGCTGTCTCAGCCGCGCGTACTTCGATTCGTCATTCGCTCCGCTTCGGTTCTACGTAGCGGCCGAAACAATTCACGTTCACGTCTTCTGGGAACCGTGGGCGCGTCTTCGCGATACGGCCGTGTTCTGCTTCTGGGCGATCAATCCAGAAGGTGCGGTGGTAGGGTATAGCATATGCTCACGGAGCATGGGCCCGCGCAGGTACTTTTAGCTGCTTGTGCACTGTGTCAGTACTTCACGATCCAAGGCGAGCGAGCATTCGAGAGCGGGTACGTAACCTTTGGCCAATGCTCACCTCTGCCCAGATTCCGGAAGCGGACGCGACGAGCACGATCCGCTGCATGCGTATGCATATGGCGGTACGGTACGCCGAACTCGGCACATCCTATCAATACGTAATGCTGGTCTTGGGTACCTCACCCGAATATCAAAAATTGCATGACGTTCAACTTCCAGGGGACTCGCGGAGCCTCAGGAATTCGAAGGCGTCCATCTGTCGTCGTCTGATATCGCTTTCCATGGTAAGCGCAGAGTTGCAACGAGCAAGAGCCTGTGAGAAGCTCTTGAACTTGGAAGTCCTCACGGTGTCCGGGCGTCGCGACAGAAAGGCGGAGCCACGGTCACGTTACCGACGCGATAATCCATCGGCGCTTCCTCCTACTGACATAAGTTATCTCGTTGAAGTTGCCATGGTGCGGCCCAACAGAAAGACTTCAGGCTACTGCTATAAATCCAATTTGTTTCGCCTCGCAGAGTTCAGCTTGTGAATCGAACGCGTTGTGAGTTTCTGACTGCGGACTTATATGTCGTCGCAACGACGCGACAACGTAGCGATGTCTCCATTTCCGCAGACCTTTAATAGCTTACATACAAGGCATGTTCTCTCTCCCACCAATCACGTATTCCCAAGAAGACATATCCACAGCCGCAATGCCGGTGCAAGCAGTAGTCAAGAGCAGATCAAATGTAGATGGGCAGCGTCGGGTTGAGGCCAATCCAGTCCGGACCCTCAACGAAGTCCTTCTGGTCGATCAAGAAGTCCTGCGTACAGGCGCGTCAGGATCATTCAACCCGTCACGGAGAGAGGGCTCGGAATATGTCGTACCATGGGACACTCGACCAAAGCGCCGCGGACTTGCGACAGTCGCTCCTTGATGCGCTGCAGCGGGACGTCAGGGACGACATGGCCCGTCAGCACTTTGGGGACGTAGTTCTGCCACACAAGCACCATCAGGTATGTAAAGGAACGAGGGGATAACAGCGCGTACATCATAATCCTTCCACGAGCGGATGAGGTTTGTCGGGACCGGGCGGAAGATCTCGGTGAAGATCTCGCGGTTCCTACGTGCGGTGTTCATCCAGAGGTTCATCGTATCATCGGACAACGGATCGGCGACCATCCGGTCTTCATCCTGGTCGGTCTCGTCTTCGTTCGGATGTGGGGCAGCACGCATAAACGAGTCGGGCTGGTTGTCGCACCATTGCGGAGCAATCAACCCAAGATGCTCTATAGCGACGCTTTAGCACAGACACCACGCTCGCAGGAATGGACACATACCGCGGTAGAGCTTGCGGCGCAGAGTGGCGGCAAAGCGAGCGGCTTGGTAGGGCTCCCCGTTCATGCTGGATTCGATCATGTCCTCGTCTTCCTACGACGAGAGCGATTTCCGAGTCGCCGTCACCCTGAATTGCGCTGTCAGCATGACTCCCTGGGCTGCGAAGCATAGGCGTACCTTCTGGCTGCGATCGTTGAGGTTGGCCGACCCCATCTGTCAATAACCAGTTTAGCAGCGAATATGCCGGCAGAACTGGTTGACATACAATAACGCGCCTGTCGTCCACGATCATGACCTTGGAGTGGATGTAAAGCAACTCCGACACGTAAGCGTTGCGCTCCTCCTCTTCAGTACCCAGCCACTTCTCCTCGAGCAAGCTCGTACGGTCATGCAGCATGTGCTGAACGACGTTGTCCGCCACGTCCTCATCGCTGCGGATCTCCTCGGCACAGCGGATCCAGCGGTCGATGATCTCCTGAGCCTCCTCGACGGTGGCGGGCATCGGGTAGGTCTCCGTCTTCATCTCGGGCTTCGCGCCGGAGGTGGTTTGTTCGTCTAAAAACTTGCCCGTGGGAATGGAGACGGACACATCCTTGGGATCCTCAGGGCCTTCACCGAGGCCCACCCATAGACGGCCGAGAGCAACGGCCAGCTGATGGAACGGGATGCCGCTGTTCTCCTCGATCTTGTGGATGTACGTCTCTGCATGTTGCATGTAAGAACAGTCATCGTGCTGACGATTAGCAGCCCAACACCCACCGAACGGAGCATTGATACGATCGTATGCGCGCAGGTGATAGAAGCGGATGTAGTCCGAACTGTGGACGTGGTCAGCTTCGTTGGACGGGTGCACCCTGGTCATTGCGGCTCACGGCTCATATCCTGCCTTGCGAACCTCTTCGTAGATGCTGTGTCCGCCTCGGTTCATAGTACGGTACTGAGCGGCCATGATAGTCTTCACGGACGTCTCGTCCTTGACTGCAGCCTTCCTCAGTAGGGGAGACAAATACCTCATGTGATTCACTTACCCTGTCCAGCAAATCCAGGCACTTCGGGGATGACAACCACGACCTACAACGCTGTCAGCCAGGGTGGGAGCGAGTAGGAACGACGGTACATACCCTGAACTTCTTGCCCTCCCTCCCTGCACGAACGATGCGCTCAACAAGAGCCTTAGCAATTTGGTTTTTGACGGGACCATCCTCTTGAGTGTTCGAGATACTGTCGAGTTCATCAAATGACTGAGTGGCTAGTTCTCCATTCCAGCAAATACACTCACAAGAATTGGTTCTCTAGAGTAGCAATGTTCGGTCATGCGATTGGCCGTAGGGAGAGGGAAGGAATGCGTACCGATGTAGATGAAGTGCTCTGACTGCTGAATCAACTCAATGTCTGGCGCAACCATTCAGCATTGTCACCCTCACGTTTAACGGCAGTATCACCCACAAGCGTTCTGGATGCTGCGCTCAGTGAGCACACCGTGGCTCCAGTCCGAGACGCTGCGAACGACCTGCACGCGACAGGTGCCCTTGGCGACAGGATAGCCCTCGTCATAGTCGGCAGTCTCACTGTGGTGCCAGTGGCGAGAGAAGTGCTCTCTGAAGTGCCGGCCAATCTCGTGCCAACGCTCACGGTGCGGGTGGCCTGTTGGATGTCGGTCATTACGCGAAGGTCAGTTTGGGATTATGGAATCAAGACTTACGGGACAACCGCCTCATTGGGAGCGGCCTCGACGTCATGCGGTAGAGCAAGCCAGTCGTAACGACTATGAGGAGTTAAGCTCACATGCAAGATTGTAGTAAAAGAACGAATTCCCACGTGTCGTTACGGTACTAGTAACGGCAAACTGGTCAGTCTTCGAAGGTGCTCACGGACAACTTTAGTACGAACCTTGCGCTTCTTAATCTCATTCCATCGCTCTACGAAGTGCTGTACAATATCCAGAACGGCAGTCCCAGTGATCGTCATGTGTACATCGTGCCAGGGCATGCGAGCACTCTCGATGGCGCTAAGACCATTGCTCACATAGTTGGGGACGTCCTTGAAGTCCATGATACGAGCATTGTTATAATCTTGTCCAGGGAAGAGTGTGTCGAATGGGTTGGTGGGATGGACATCCGCAAGCGGGTGCGTGTGGGTGTCCCACCGTCCAAAGCACAAATCTAGGCCACCAATGCAGGCGTAATGGTTGTCAACAACCACGACCTTCTCATGGTGTGACCAAAACTCGACGTCGTCTGCATCCGGTGTGAGCGCACAGCAGCCTCGTTTCAGGCGGACGAGAGATGTACCTTTGCTTCCGATATGATCGGGATGACGCATGCAAGCCACATTCGGGTGCAATGCCTCCAAAGTCTCTTTCGTGTGGTGGGAACTCATGGTCATGGTCTGTACGACTTCTTTGTACACGACAACATAGACCTTGACGCCCTGTTCAGCTTTGCGCTTGAGCACTCGGTCGAGGCGCCATTCGGGGTACTTTGCCGGAGGTCGGCGCAGGTACAGCTCAGGGGTAAGCCACCAATCCTACAATGACACACAATGAGGAGCTGCTGTGGCATGATGGTCCCGGTAATGCGTACCAAGATGAAGATGGCCTCGCGAGCGCTCTCGAGCAGCTCGGAGACGGCCCACATATAGTCGTGACCATCAATATGCCTGGCAAGAGGGAGTCGGTGTGAGTTTATGCGCAGCATAGTCCGGGGTCTCCACCTGCCATTTCACAAAGTTCTGCGAACGCTGGTCCGCGAACGAATGGAAGCGATGGCCGGACATTATCTCCGAGCGAATCATGTCGGCCTTCTTCTCCTCTGGGTCATCGTGACGACCTATAAGGTGTCGTGTTATACACACAAACGACTTAGCTGCACAGCTGCATGTAAGACGCACGATCCGGGTTGAGGATGCCTGATTAAGTAGTCGTGATGAGTGGCCATTGACGGTGGGGCGATCATTGTGTCCACTAACCTATGGCCATAGCCCGCGCATGCCCGAGTCCCTCTGGTATCTTCTCCGCGAGGTGATCGAGCTTGTGCAGAAACTTGGACATGGTGTACAGGCTGTATGGTGGCCACTTGGTGGTCGTTGAACAAGAAGCGTTTGGTGCAACCGGCAGTGCAGCGATCGCTAAGATGATAATGCCGGCAACAGCCGCCCTAGCATGACGATGCCGAGCCAAAGCGCTGACTGCGGGGCTGTTCCTTTCAGACAATTGTGGATCATATCTGAACACTGTGTGGGTTTAGGGGGCGCAGGTACATACAGGAAATGATCATGACGGACACAGTCGCATCTCAAGACAGCAGTGATTGAGCAGCACTAGCGCCTGCCATCGCGGCATAAACAAGTGTATATGGTCGTGTGCCTGGATAAACGACGAGATATCAGCGGACAATAAGGAAAAAAAAGTGTTCCCACTAGCCGACTCGAACGACTGACCTCGTCATTAACCATATAGCGGTTACTAGTGACGCGCTCTACCAACTGAGCTAAGCGGGATGTTAGACTTCTATTTCTACCGTTGTTTATCATAGACACGCGCCCAATGGCAAGCCAATTGTTCGTTCCAGACTGGGGACGCGCCCATTCCAGACAATATGTGGCTCAGGATCCATCTTGTTCTGAACCACGATGCCTACAGCAACGCAAGGAGCAGAATACTCACCAACGCCAATAGATGGCTATGTTACACCAACATCTTCACTTCAGGCATCTACAGAGAATATCATCAAGTCCCATATACCACCCGGCGGAACTTCGCAAGCTGAACTGCAGAAGAGATCTCACTTCGAGTTCCTCTTGCGCAACCTGCGCCAGGGATTTCCTGAGCGTTATACTTCGCAGGACGCGAGTCAGCCTTGGTTGATCTACTGGACGCTCCATGGCTTCAGCATCCTCGGCGCGGGATTGGACGATCAAACAAAGAAGCGGTACAGTACCGTTGCCTGAAGCGTCAGTCGCGATTAGTCTGATTTAGGCCGTCCAGGACCATAGAGACACTGTTGGCCCTCCAGCATCCTGATGGCGGCTTCGCTGGAGGTCCAGGTCAAGCAGCGCACTTACTTCCTACGTATGCTGCGGTCTGCGCATTTGCCATCGTCGGTCGACCCGGCCCAGGAGGAGGATGGGAGTCCATTGATAGGTGACACGATGATCGCAACCATTCGGAGCTAATTGACCAAAATCTCACGAATCGATGTACAGGAAGAAAATGTACGACTTCTTCATGTCGCTCAAGCAGCCTGATGGCTCATTCCTTGTGAGCCATCATGGCGAAGTCGATGTCAGGTCAGTACGTCATTTCCCATTAGGATGTGTAAACTAGGTATAGCTTCCGACTTCTGGGTGACTCCTTCTGACGACCCACGTTCTCTCTCACATACGGCGGAGAGAGGTGTCGCATAACCTTCACCGGCCGGCGGATATCCATTACACCGCCTCATTAGCACAATACTGACCTACTCAATATCAGAGGGATTTATTGCCTATTGGCTGTCGCCACCCTCCTCAACATCTTGACCCCAGAGCTTCTCGCCGGTGTTCCCGACTTCTTGGCGACATGCCAAACCTATGAAGGTGGCTTTGGTAATGCATCGTTCCCCGGATGGGCGTTCGCAGCCGGTGAGCCAACTTCAGGTTGAAGCACAAATTTGTGGTATCGACCCCGACACAACTTCCCAGACGACCCAGAATCTGAGAAAGACGCTTCCGCGTCCTTCGATCCAACGGCACCTCGGCCCCCACTGGGTGAAGCTCACGGCTGGTTACACCTTCTGCGCCACCGCGTCGTGGATTATCCTGCAGCCCTACCTGAGTCTATATTACGCCCGCACGGGCGCATTTCCCTCTCCTTCCCTTCCGCGTCAACCTCAAATTAACACCCGTGGGTTGCTGCGGTGGTGCACGCAAATGCAGGGCCTTCCCATCGAGCTCGGCGGCTTTAGAGGTCGCACGAACAAACTCGTGGACGGCTGCTACAGCTGGTGGGTGGGCGGCTGCGTCGTCCTCGTGGAGACGCTCCTGGGCATCGGAGCGCAGCACGAACCGCCGACCGAAGAGAACGTCAAGGAGGATGACAGCCACAAGGTCTGGGATGACGTTGATGGTGAGCATAAATGATTCTGTCCGCTTGGTATTGCGCGGGATTCCTGACGATCGCTTGTCATCATCTACCATTCTACTCGGCCGGGTTGACTGACGTCTGTCAGATTCGCTCTTCAATCGCCAAGCGTTGCAAGAGTACATCCTGTGTGCGGGTCAGCACCCTGCAGGAGGCTTGAGAGATAAGCCACCAAAGTACGTTCCTCGCCAGGGCTTGCGCTCGATCGACTCCCCTGCTACAGGCACTCACGCCTTCTCTTACGTTCACCAGGCCTGCAGATGCCTATCACACCTTGTACTGCGCCGCCGGGCTCTCTGCAGCCCAGCATCGCGTCATCCCTTCCGAAGCACGGAGGAAGGCCGTCATTTCCGCCTGGAACGCAGAGCAGGCTCGCGCGCACGACAGTACGTCTTCCATCTCTGCCTTACGCGGCCAACACCGCCCTCACCCCCGAGTTTATCTGACCGCCCCTTTCCCCTTCTCCTGCATCACCCAGGTACCGGCTTCGCTACAGCGTCGGACGCAGAGCGTGAGAAGCTCGATTTGCTGCGCAGGGACACATTCGCCCACGTCCTGTCGTGGACGGAGGAAGAGGGTACTGCCCTCTATGTCGGTGGTGCGGCCAACCGCGTGGTAAGCCTTTCGCCTGAACCTGTTCTGCGCATCTAGCAATGTCGATGTGCTCCATTTCATGCTCTCTGATCACTGCGTTTCGGCAGAACGCGACACACCCCGTGTTCAATCTCACGACGACTCATTCGGACGGTATGCTCGCCTACTTCTACGGCCAAACGCCTCCTTCGCGCATGCCTTCGCGCCCCAAGGCCTGATTTCAAATCGCCTACGACGAATACCTGCCGCACAGACTACGCGAGCATGGAGTCAATGCCATGGAGCACGAATATTGGAATTTCTCAGATTGATGTACACGCCAATTTGTAGTAACAGAGGACGGCCAAGTGCTGTTTCGACATGTTTCCTCGCATCCGTGTCAAGCGTCAAGCGGCAGAGCTTCAAGCAGCGTGAGCATCTGCGGTGCCGAGCGCCCTGCCATGGCGTGCCCAGGGCTATCGCGTGGGCTTCATACATTTCGTGCGAGCTTATGCGCTCCGTCCTGCTGGCCTGCGTGGCTCGCGGCAATTAAGGGTTCCTTCTGTGGGAACACTTGTACTTCCCATGTCCCGCCCAGAGAAGGGACACGCAGGAACAGCATTGGCAGCAGCGATCAGCTGACTGCGTTCTGTCGACGAGCGACATTGTTCCCAGTCCCACGGCGCGGCGCTTTGGTGTAGAGATCCAGAAGGAGGGGGAACGGCGAGCCGATGGAATCTGTGCGGCCCAGGGCGTAGATTGCGGTACCATGGTGGGACCGTCCGGCCATCGGCCGTCCCAAACTGAGGCCGATTAGGTTTTGGCTTCCCCTGACGCGCTACGAGAATGCTTCTCTCGGTCCGACGCCTACATAGCGCGGCTTTCGAAGAGCAGCAGGCAAGGGAAGATGCGGACACGCGATGAGCGTCGTCTTCTGCTTGAACAAGAGCGGGACGCTGGATGCAGTCCGTGGCAGGGGCGCGGGGTTGAGATTGCACCGGTATGCCAGAGCTAGATTGTCATGAGCATCGTGTACAAGTACGAAAGAGTTCTATGATACATCTTTATGCAAATATGCAAGATGGCAGGTGCCGCATGCGTACCGAGTTCGACGTGGGAGGTGGGAGAAGAAAGCCTGGGTACGCCTCACGAGATCCAGCAGATGCGACAGGCGGGAACTAGAGCGGTCGTATATGCCACTGGGTCTCCCAAACCGGACGCACACCCCGAGATGGTGACCTCGAGTCCAGTAACGCCCTGCACGACTCACACTCTGCACCCTGGCTTTCTGGCTTCCTGCGCAACGTCGACAACCGCCCCTGCGCCCGTCTGCGATGCTCAGGGCGTCATGCCCGTCCGGCTCCGCAGGTCTTCCACCTCACGCTCGAGATAGGACAGCCTCCGGCGGTCCTCCGAATGGGACACCTCGAGCGCCTGCATCTCCCTCTCCAACACGGCAAACCGCGCCTTCTCCTCTAACCGCGCCTTGATCGCGATCGGAAGCAGTTTCGCGACGTCCGTCCAGCGCATCCAGAACGTGGAAAGCTCCGTGCGCATCTCCAGCGGCACGAGCGCGTTCTCCAGCGCGAAGTCGAACGCGTCCGGCCAGCGCAGGCCGCAGCTCACCGGGCAGCCGAGCGGGAGGAGCTGGCTCAGAAAGAGGGTGACAGGCTCCGCTTTGACGATGGCGGACAGGCCTACGGCGAGCGTTTCGAGCCGCTTGAATCGCGTGATGCCCGGAACGAGGCTGGCTGACATCTCGGGGGGCTCTCGCGCGTCCATGTGCAGGGCCAGGTAACGCAGGTTGGAGCAATGCTTGGCGAACGGGACCAAGGCGCGGAGAGACAGCCGAGGCCCGTTGGGCTCGGGGACGGGCTCAGGGTTCAGCTGCAGGCTCTCCAAGGTGCGCCAACCGCTCGCAAACTCGTTCATGTCCTCGTCAGATAGATTGAGTGCGTAGTCCCACCGGAACTCGAATATCCGAATTGTGCGCGCGGAGAAAAGGGGCCGAAAGGTGGCAATTGTTGGCCGGTCGAGGTCGGGAGGAGGGGGAAATGTCAGAGGCGTGTCGGGAGCGATGATGTAGTCCACGGAGAGGTCCACGAGAGATGTACACCTCTCGCTGACAGCGCAGAAGAAGTCCCGTACGACAGCAGATGTGACGGTTGCCACGGTTTTGAGGTGGAGGCGTGTGAGGCGCGAAGGAAAGAAGGTGGTGTTGAGGAGGCGTGTCGCGTCCGAGAGTGGTGCGCTGAAGGCCAAACTTCGCAGCGATAGCAAGCCGTCCTCGGAGATCTTCGGCAAGAAGTCGGCGACGTCTCCGCGATCCCCAGGCTGTGCCTGCGCAGGGTTCCCAAGAGAGATGGTGGCCAGCTGCTTGAGGTTTGATAGCTCCGTGAGTATGCAAGGAGTGAGAGAGAATATAGGCAGAGACACCTGCTGCAACCGACGCAGGCCCCGAAGCAGAACAAGGACGTCGTTTTCGAGATATCGCATGGGCTCGTTCAGTCTAAGTTCGAGGCTCGTGACGCCAGAGCACCGCGAGCAAACATCTTTCAGAAACCCGCTAGGTCGATTGTGGATCAGACCTGTACAGGTGAAGCCCGAGATGTCGGACACGGTGGTGCATGAACGTTACGCAGAGGTGCTGCCGTGCTGGTGCACACGAGTACCACGTTAGGGACTGCAGGTTGGGGAAAATGTCTGGATAAGGGCATGTGGCCGACAGTTCGTCGAAAACCTTGGAATGCAAAGGCAGATGCCGTTTCGCTCGTTCCGCGGCTGCACGGACGTGGCGTTGGTCGTGGCGCAGTCGACGGACCCTGACTGAGTAGCGCTTGAAGCGCTGCCAGTCGTCCGGCGTGAGCGGCCGTCTGAACGCCTACATATGGTTTGAGCATTAGCACAGACGCGCACATCAGGAATGGACGTGAAGTATACCCACATATGCATTGGGTGGACGAGCGGTTGAGCTGGCACTCCGTTCGGGTTTGAGCGAAAGCGGGGCGAGCACGGTAAGAGCTCGCCGAAGGTCGCTGACCTCGTTCCAGAGGCTATCGAGTGCGATGTCCGACCAATGCTTGCAGACGCAGGCTGCTCGGGATAGTGCACGATCGTCGAGGTAGGAGAATATCATGACGAGGAGCTCGTCGATGTGGCCCACGGTGCGGGCGAACTGGTTGTCCATGGCGCACGACCTGCGTGAACGACCGGGTGCGGTGTTGAGGGAAGGGCTGGAGGAGCTCGAGGACGAGGTCGAGGATGAGAGGCCGAGCGAAATTGCCGGTCTATATACCGAACGCTGTCTCACAGACGGATAGACACCGATAAGACCCCGGGATCTCCTTTTCGCTCAGGAAGCCGGAAAATAAGCTGATCTGGATCTCGCCCGCCCATCTTCCCATGCCAGCCAGCATGCCCAGGACGGGCAAGGCGCGCTGAGAGCGGAGGCGTGCGTTGGACGTGTTCCAGTGTCGCATGCGAATTACCGTCCGCGCAAACCGGGCGTGGTCATGCACAGGTTGAAACAAGCCGCCATCCTGCAGCTTTCGCCCGTGCGCGCAGAGTGTGCTCTGGATATGGCCGTCGAAGAGCTGCAAGTGGTTACGGAAGAGATGCGTGGAGATGAACGCCGGCCGCAGACCGCGATCGCTAGATCTTTGCTCACAGTTTGTAACCGCTTGCGTTGATGCTGGCTTGCCGCTCGGCTGCCCAGCGACTTACTGTACCCTTGTTGCCCATACCCTCGGCCTCGGGCTTTAAACTGCTTCCGGCATCCAATTCAATCATTCCGCTCGGGCGCCCTTTGCTTGCACGTACTACTTCTCCTACTAATCGTGCGTTCACCTTCAGTCGGCGTAACACATTAGAGACCCCCTAGTGTAATTAGCGTGATCGAAACGTCTCGGGTGCGCAAATTCACGCAGTACAACCAAGCAATTGCAGCGAGCTGTGAGCCGGAGCCTGCAATCGCTGATGGGTGGCAGTGGGCTCATCCTCGGGGAGCTGAATGAGCCCGAGGCTGTCATGACAGATGGAAACTGCGCCCCTATTCGAGGGATCAATAGACCACGCTGAGGGGCATCTGCTCAGGCCCGCGCGGTTATGATCGAATAACTACTAAACAAGGAGTGCAGCGCCGAAGGAAACAATGCCATGGCGTTACGAGCTGTGCTTTGGAGTGGTATCATGGGCTGGACGGGCATCTGACCGGCCCTTCCTGTCTGAATGATGTCGGTAAGCGGCTTCGGTCCCACGTCCGCTTCTGATACGTTCTAGGATGTCGAGAGGCCGTATTGATAGGTCAAGCGTCTAGTGCCGGGGACGAGATGGCGACATGTGGTATCGAAGATACTCACGGACGGGATGAAAGGCGCTCGCTCGTCGGTTGCCGGCAGCTCTCCAATTGGCTTGTACACCGGGTTATTGGCCGGTCAATCGCAAGTTTCCGACGCACACAGTAGCGGTCCCTGGAGAACACACCACCCGGCTTCACCATACTCTCATTGCCAGCCTGTTCTTCGGGTTGTGAACTGTTCCTTGAGGATGGTGCTCCCGCTAGCCGACAAAACACAAGCCGCATGGACTTGCTGCCTAATGCTTGGGCCGCTGATGTTAGTCGAAGGTGACGTCTTGAAGGAGCTGCGCTCACCGGCGATACCAAAATTTCAACATGGACGCTCGAGCACGACATATTGGGATAGCCTTGCTAAGGCAGCCAGCGTACGGAGCCAAAGGACCCATCGGCGGAGAAGCTAGACGACCACCGCTATCGGGTCACTCGGGCAAGGCTCGATACCAATGGAGCAGGCGTTCTTTGGCGAAACGATACCGCAGCAGCTTGTGCGTCCGTGGCATGAGAACAGCCTTCGACTGCATTGAGTGGCAGGAGACCAGATCCACTGCCGTGTTGGAACCTGCGTGAGCCTAAGGGTTGTCAGTGATAGCACCAGAATCAAGCTGATCCCTGCAGATCTCATTCGCGCTTCAAGGTCCCCATCTTGCATATTTCGCCGGGCGCGAAGGACACGTCGGCGTTGCTGGGTGCGTGATGCTCACGGGCAAGGATGACAGATGATTAGCCGCGGGCACTGATTCTGCCGACAGCGGTGGCTCGGGGGCGAGGTCTCTGGGCTGTGGGTACGGGTATCACGAGTACGGACCACCGTCGGCGGTTCACATGAGAACACGCCTTTGGGCGCGACGGCTCTGCTGATGACGTCCTCCGCGTACCGAGGTTTCGCACCGCAATATCATGCAGGGTCGATGGCCGGTGTGTTCGGGACTCATGTACGGCACGTTCGCTGGGCCTTTGGCCGGGACGGCGAAAACTGTACCTCGACTCTCGAGACCTTCCCTCCGACCGGGCAGGAAGGCATGCACAGCCCATATTGCCCTTGATTTGATTGAGCAGCCTGTCACCGGTGATTGCGCTGGTGAGCAGATCAGCCATCCCACACGGCACCGTAGAATGTGCACGGTGTCCTTTCTGCCACCGCCACTAGCCGACTCCAGCCCATAGGCTAGAGGTGAAGGTATATAAGTCATGCGTGCAATCCCGTGAGTGGTCCATATTACACACACCTACTATTTGCGATTTGCGGAGATAGATGACGGAGCTTTCTCCCAGCCGTAATTTGAGGCGACATACTTGCTGAGGGAGTCGTATGAGATATCGGGGTGCCTTTCCACTTGGGCACTGCCCGCAGTCGACGAATTCCAAGTTAGCAAAAACCTCAGGCTGGAGAGTGAAGACGGTGCGGCCGCCCTTCTGAGAGGTAAATGCCCTAGAAAGATGATTTGTTTCAAAAGAACTATGAGCATGTCCATCTCAAATGCTCTGGCCTACTAGTGATCTTGAGTGAAGAAAGGTAGCAGACCTAACATGTAGTCGCAGTCGCAGTTCAACGTTCAACGTTCAACAGCGCCGCAGCCGGCCGCGCGCGGGTCGTCGAGAGCCTCCGACTCAGTTGAGCTTTGGCGCCCAAATGGCATGTGCGGTCCGAAGCCCGAAGCCTGGGAATCATCAGACCGTGTTCGAATCTGGCTGTGGCCAATTTCGCGATCGGTTTGCCCTTGTCCAGTATCCATCACGCGACAAAGTACAGTTGTAAGTTTCGCGGAAGAGTCATAGTATTCTTACTGTCTGACAAAGTTGTCGTGGTGCCAAGGTATCCACCAGATATGACGCAGCAAGTCGTCTCGGCATACGGCACTACCGCGCAGCGCGTCCTAGCCATCCCAGAAATCCTCGAGTTGGTTTTCTCTTTCCTGAGTACCAAGAACACTGCCAATTGCGCATGCGTATGTAAGCGCTGGTCTGAGATTGCCTTGGACACATTGTGGCGCGACGTGGACGATATTCGCCGCCTATTTGGCCTGTTAGCTCCAATTGAGCATGGTGCCACCCCTGACGACCCCCATGTGAGCCACTGTCCCGTCTGCTATAACCGCAACCTTGTGTTCTGAGACGCCTTTGGGATACTGTAGCATTTTCCGAGACCACTCGAGCCTACCGACTGGGCGAGGTTCATGCGATATGCGCCTCGGGTGCGCACACTCTCTGTCACCGCCATCAATGATAGTCGCCTCCGGGGCCAGCTCGTATTCGATGAAGTAGCACGGACTCGTTCAACACTCAATCTCCTACCGCGGCTGTCCAAGCTCTCGTGGACGTCACAGCTAGGCGACCGTTTGCGGCTGTCGCTCATGTTCATGCACGAGAACATCAGGCACTTTGCCGTGCGGCTCGTTCCTTCCGACAATTACCCCTTCTCTGTTTACTTTGAGGAGATCGCCCTCCGCATGCCAAGACTAACGTGCTTGGATATGAGGTTTTCGTTTGCCGTTCGCGACATCGAAGCCGAACTATGCAAGCTGCTCGATGGCCTACCGCACCTTCAAAAGGTCATCCTCCCCAAATTCACGCTCACCTCCAAGATCATCGAACAGCTCTCCACGAACTCATCTCTGAAGGTCGTGCAGTTCGAGTTCATGGAAGAGCAAGGCTCGGGCGAAGCGTCGGACGTCCACAACTGGTTCCCGAACCTCCGCCCAGGCGCATTCCCCTCTCTAGTCGACCTGTCCGTCAGCGTTCATCTCCCGCACATGGTCCGCTTCCTGAAGTCTGGCTCCTGTCCGGCGCACCTCCAGTGTCTCTACGTCCATGTTCTCTACATCGTGCCCCCGTACCAAGTTCGCGAGTTCGTGGACGCCGTGAGCGAACATTGTCAGCAGCTCACCCAGCTGCACATCGACTTCGTCGGAGACCCTAGTCCCCTCATGTTCCGCACTCGCCTGTCGGACGACGATCGCATTGGCTTGAACACCCTCCGTCCTCTCCTCAACCTCACGAAACTCTCGCAATTCATCCTCAACTGGGATGCCCCGCTGGCTTTGACACAAAATGATATCGAGGAGCTCGCCTCGAGCATGCCATCCCTCGAGGTCCTGACCCTCTGTCCAGAACCAATGCCCTGTCCACAGGCGCCCCCGCTGACGCTCAAAGCGCTCATTCCTTTCGCGCGGCACTGTCCCAACATGCGCGAGCTCAGCCTGTACCTGGACGCCTCCACCGCCGACCTCGACGATGCATCTCGGCAGCTCTACACTGCCCTCCCATCCATCCACTTTCGCAAGCTGCAGCGAGTCAACTTCGGCCTCTCGCGCATCCCGGAGTACGAACCGGTGGCGCTGTTCCTCAGCCAGCTGTGTCCCCCAGGCTGCAAGGTCGACGCGGGCGTCACATGGCCCGAAGGCTTCACTGCTATGGAAGCGCAAAGCCCGGAGGACGCCTCGGTTTTGGTCGATATGTGGGGTCAGGCAAGCGATTGGTATCCCCGCTGGCAAGAGGTGAACCAAATGCTGCCGCTGCTTATAAAGGTCCGAATCGAGGAGCGGATGCGCAGGAGAGAGCTGCAGCGTGAGGTCGAAGACCTAAGGATGCGGTGTCGTGTATGGGAAGAACGACTGAATGTCGGTGTACCACAGGATGGAGGGTGTACCATGATGTGAATGTCGCACTGTATAGGTTATGGGCACACCGGCTGTTCTACATGTTGCATACCACGATTATGTTGCTTACACAGTGTATGTTGTTGCGTTCCGGGATATGGCCAAATTGCTATGTTCGCAAAAGAGACGCAAGCAAAATGATTCCCATTAGCCGACTCGAACGACTGACCTCGTCATTGACCAATTACATGGTACTAGTGACGCGCTCTACCAACTGAGCTAAACGGGATGTTGACAAAGTGCTTACAGCAATACGTGTCCGCTAACGCCGTTCGCTTCGTGTTGTGAGGGCGACTATTCGACAACCGACTTGAGAATTGTACTACTACATGAGGAATTGTGGCCAGTTACGACTCCTGACAGGCCCGGGTAATCCATCTATAGTACAATGATTCATGATGCAACTCGAAGCAGCACCTGGCGGGACGATAGACATACAGAAATCGAAGTATACTAGTAGGAGAAACCTGTGATTCGTAACGACACATGAAGCAGACCTAGGTATTTGTGCGACACCACTAGAGTAGTATCGACTCGGAAGTCCGCTGAGACAAACCACACCTCATTTAGATGATCAACCGGCTCAGCGCGAGCTCGCGTTCTGGCAGCGACTCTCAGCCGAACGGATACAACGGTGGACAGTCGTAATCGTAGATACGGGTGCCGGGTAAGACCTCCGCAATACGCTTCTCCAGATCGCAGTACGCAGTCGCAAAAGCCACTTCGGCGCGTTCGGGCGTGCCACCTCCACCAGTAAGCATTCCGACAACGCGGCCAGTCCTCTCGAGGATGATAGAGCCGGAGTCGCCTGGCGCAGCGAAGGGGCCTTCCCTGGCGCTGTAGGGGATGATGGTGGTCTCACGAGAGGTGAAGTCGACATTGAAGTTGGCATAGTCGCTGTGGCGGACAAGAGACTTCAGCCCGTTGAGCCAGCCGACGGCCGTGCCAGTGCGACCACCATTTTTGAGCACTGGCATCGCAGGTTCTCCGTGAGCGTTCAACTGGGTGGGTACGCGCATCTCGTCCGCTGGAACGACACCCCGAATCTCCAGCAGACCGCCCGCGGGGTACGAGGAACCCTTACGTTCTGCAACGTTGGGGAACATCAACTCGGCCGAAAGTCTCATCCTCGAATCGAAGTCGGTCGTCTGTGTGAGAGCGTGGACGTCAACAACGGGACGACACAGCTAGGGGAATGTGAGACGTACGAATGAAAACCCTGTTTCCTAAGAATCCTTCCTTCTTGAATGCATCTTCTCTGATCTTTATGACAGCCCAGTCATTGGTGTATTCGCTGCCAGGGGGCCCGTCGGAAGCACCAATAGGGTCCGCATGCAAGACGCAGCCGATGCTTCGGCCTCTGAGAACGGACATAGACTTGGTGACACTGGTGTGAAGGGTGTCATATATTTTCATCACGCACTCAGCGGTCCTAGCATGGATAGTGAGGGATTTTATGTTCAAGGAGACTCTGTCAGCATTCCCTTTACCGAGTTCCAGCTCTTCCTTAAGCTCGGAGATCCTCTCGTTCTTGGTCTTGATGGATAATTGAAGAGAACCAATTTCGGTCACGAGGCGAGTGACGGCTCTCTCATAAGCCTCTATTCCGAGGACCGCTATTTCCTCGCGAGGTACTGCGTACGGCGAGACCATTTCTGGCCTGCGTATATTGTTGAGGTCAACGAAGGGTGGAGAAACGACGTGGGCTGCCGTTAAACCGAGTATGTCGTCCTTTCCCTCGCCGCGCGTAAGGAACAGCCCAACGGTCCCCTCAACGTAAGGATCCTTGAAAGGGGATATGGGGATACCGAGCGTGGACGTGAACGGAGCGCGGAGCGGCGTCGTATGAAGGTCGAAGACAGGGTCCAGCGGCGGGAGTCTGGGGCCGCTTGTGCCAAAGAAGCTGGTAGTGAACTCCCAGATCGCGACATCGATGTCAGGGAAGCCTGCCTTGCCGAGTATGTTAGCCTTGACATAGTCAGCAATTGTCTTTGCGTCCTCAAAGGCGACGGTCTCAGGCTCAACACCGATCGTCATGACCAGCGGACAGAATGGGGGCTCCAGGTCGAGTCCGGGTCCGAACGGCGGTTCCTCCTGATTGGCGAATCCTACGCCCATGACAGCCGTGAACGCTTGTCCGACTTTCTTGAGGTACGCTTCGACGTCGGTGAGGATCCCGTCCCAGGAGTCCGTGATGGGATGATTGTTGACAGGACGAAGCTCGCGGGAGAAGCGAACGATGTGATAGCTGGGCTCGGTGCGCTGGGGCCATGGAGGTCCGGTCTTATACACGAAGGGCTGACCGCATATCGTGCCGTGGGTATCGGTGTAGGCATCGGCATAGTTCACGACGTGGCGGCGATAATCCTCATCCCGATCTTGAGCGGTCTTGACCTTCGGGATGGCCTGCGACGGCAGGGCTGCTCTTATAGGTTCGGGTCGACGCGTGCCCTGATAAACGTAGCCGTCCGATGTCGCAATTCGACAGCACTGCTCCAGGAATTCTCCGTCCGGAATGTGTGCACGCGACACTGCGAAGGAAGAGAGGTCAGTCAAGGAATCGAGGGCGGTGTAAATGATGGCATACTCGTGAATTGTCGTTTAATGGCGAGGTTATTGGGAAAGCCGGGTGTGGTCAAAGTCAAAGAACGCAGTGGTCGGGCCCGCGGTACTACTTAGCCTTACTTAGCCTGAGCGCTGAGCGCTCGCGGGGCGGTGAGCGCTTCCGTCCCCGTGAGATGCCTATTTCGGATATTCTCTCTCTCAGGACCAGTGTGAGTTGTTCGTGCGCCGCGCTCGCCGAGTCTTTCCTACAATATCGTTCGACCAAGCAGACGTCTTGTGTGTCTGAAGAGGACGCTGTCATGGAGCACCACCGTTCTGATGGTGATGAACAGCATGGTGAATCTCTTGTGTGCGCCGTGCATTCACGAGGACTTGGTCAGACGACGAATACGTTCCGGCCCGCCTGGACGACATCCGAGGTTCGTACGAGCTACTGTCGGGTCCACCGTCCAAAGACGACACGTGACAGCACTACATGTCAACGTATGTTAGCAGTCCGTATCATGATGCTTCTTTTGCACTACAGCACCTACAAGGCAGGGTGTTGGCAATGCTCGGGTACGGCCGGCCTGCTGCTCGCATGGTGGGCAGAGCATCGGGCACAGTCTTGCCACACTCTCGTCCGAGATCATGCTGACATGTCACAGCACAGCAGGTGAATTGGACCGACAGAACGCAGTTGATGCTCAGCACCTGAGGTCACTGGACGCGATCCTCCCCACTAAGCGGTGGTTCGCATGCTGGTCATGTACGCAACCCCCGGCCCGCCCATCAGCTCGTGACCGCTACAGATGGCATAAATGACCTCAACAACGATCTCCAGTGCTCGGCTTGACCTCGAGCAATACTAGCCCAGGTATGAGAGCGACTTTGAAATCGCTGATTGGCGCAGTCCTTGCGGCGGGAATTGTCTGTGCAGCTGCAGTGGACGAAAGGGGACTCAAGGCCTGCAACTTGAGCCCGCTCGGTCACGGTAAGGATGATACAGACCAAGTGAGGCCACTCATGTGACTTCATGGCATATGTACTCACTGATCACTGCAGGTTGAAGCTGCAATTTCGAAATGTGGTCACTTTGGGACAACGGTGTTCGGACCAGGGCAGTACAACATAACCAGGTACGTCGCTATAGTCGTTTTCGCATGAAAACTACTGCAATGAATACACCATGGTGTTACAGAAAAATGACCTGGGACCTTGTTTCGTCTCGAGTCGATATGCACGGCTACTTGAATGTAAGCTAAGTCTGGTGTTACAAGTCGAAGAGTGGGCCCTGACTGCGATGCTAGTTTAAACCCGACCCGGAGTATTGGTTGAACGCCAGCAATACCTATCGCGTCATCTTCATCCAAGACCAAGCGTCCTGGTTCGTCATCACCGGTCACGACTTCGTTGTCGACGCGCACGGCTCTGGTGGGATCAACGGCAATGGTCAGACATGGTGGTCGTTCTACGGCAATCGCTCGCGCTCGGACGGCGATGGCCGACCTGTATCGCTCACGTTGTCGAACGTGACGAGAGGCGTAATCAAGGACTTCAGGATCGAAGCTCAGCCGTTCTGGTGCAACGCTGTCGCCGATTCGAAGGACGTCGTCTATGACGGCATGTACTGCAATGCAACTAATCAGGATCCCCTCTATGTTGGACAAAAGTGCGCAGATAGTACTCCGTTTTCGCGGCCGAACTGAACAATGCACTTCCAGCGTCGTGCCCAATACCGACGGTATGCCTAGGCTTCCGTGTCCGTGAACTTGCTTCGCTTTGCTTATGCGTCACAGGAATCAATACCTATCGTTCCGATAGCGTGTCCTTGCTTCGATTTGACGTACGCCACTCCATAGCATCCGTAATTCTAATCCTCACTTGTTCCCAGATCACGTCTGGAGACGATTGCCTCGCGATCAAGGGAGTACGTGAATGGGCGACGTATGACCTCTACTCAGGACAAATCTGACGCCACCTTGCAGAACTCGACCAACATCTTCGCAAACGACATCACCTGCCGCGGCGGCAACGGGATAGCCGTTGGCTCTCTAGGACAGTACGTCGACCTTGTGAGTCCATCGCACATTCCCTATGGCTTGTCTTCCATTCATGTCATTGCTCCTAGCCTGACATCGTGGACAATCTAGTCATTGAGAACGCCAAGGTGCCCCTTTTCAATGACCCTTGTTTGTGAGGGAACAATCTAACTGAGGTCGGCATAGATGATCCGCCTCGATCCGAAAGTGCAACCCAACATGGGCTCAGGCATCTATTTCAAGACATGGACTGGCTCTGTCCATGGCTCTCCTCCAACAGGCGGCGGAGGAGGCGGAGGTCTGGCCACGCTTCACTTCTCTGAGTGACGATATTGATGATAGTCGCTTGCGCAGGCTTTGTCTCGAATGTCGTCGCAAAGCAGTTCTCCCTGGATGAAGTTACGGTACCCATCCACGTCTACCAGACCAACGGCGGTAGCTCGTGCGTGGTTTCTCAGCTTGTCATCGCCTTTGTATTCACGCCTCGTATGCCAGTGGCGACACGCCCTCGAAGCTGCAGTTCAGCAACATGACGTTCAGCGATTTCACCGGCACCTCGCAGCGTACCACTAGTACGTCTCCGCACGTTATGCATTGTCGTATTTCTCATCCACTCTCCATGACGTCTCACTCGCAGTCGTCGACATCGAATGCAGTCCCGGCAGTGCCCTGCCCGAACATCCGCTTCCACAACATCGACATTGCCCCGCCAAACGGGACCGCGCCGAGTTACAAGTGCGTCAACGTGGCTAGCGAATACGGTCTGCCGGGTACGCCCACATTCTCTGATACTGTTCGGTGCAATTGCACTCATGCGCTATGCAAATCAGCTTGCAATGCTACGGGAACTGCATGACGTCTACAGTAGAAGCAACGTTGGTAGAGGCAGAACACTTACTGACAATGGCTACATCTTACACGTCCATGGCCGTGCGCATGCACTCATTGTCTCAGATTGCTTGTCCTGTCTTCCCCTAGTGTCATCTTATGCTAGGAAGTCAGATAACACTCTACCACGCTCACGTGGATTGTGCATCGCCACACGATGCCATCGAAAGGGCACCTAAAATGCACCTTTGAGAGGATTGGATCACCGCGTGAACACAAACAGAGGGTGCAATAGTTGAACCGGTCTGCAGTCTGCCGGAGCGGCCGGAGCGGCCAAGGCGCAATATTTACTGTGTAAAAAGCGAGCTGATTTGCAAGCTTCCCATTAGCCGACTCGAACGACTGACCTCGTCATAGCCCATGCACTAGGGTACTAGTGACGCGCTCTACCAACTGAGCTAAACGGGAGTTGACACAGGGTAGATGGGCATGACAATCTGATCTCAGTACAGAGTAGTGAAGGGAGCGTCCATCACGTCGCCCCCAGTCGGAGAGAAACACGATCCCGACTCAGTCATTGGCTAACTGACCGTGCATTCTTTGATATACATGGTATCCCAAACAAGCTACATCAAAGGCATGGCATTTCAGGGCTCAGGCCGCTAGCGTCGGAATTACGATACAGCACTGGTAGCATGTGCTCGTCAATGCTCGCACATATTGAACTGAAGCTCGAACACCTTCTCGTTATGCTCAACCACGAAGTTAGCACGCTGCCCTCATCAACCGCTCTCGATGTTCCTCAGCCTCCTTCCGAGAGATGGTGTTTTGCCGCGCATAATGAGCGACCATCTCGAACAGCTCTACTGGCAGTTGCCGGAGCGCAGGCGCACGAACCATCTCGCTCATCGACCAATCTTCTTGCTGAGGCGGCACGTCACTCGTCGACAGAATCCTCTGCAACGGGTCCACAAGGAAGAAGCACAAGATATTGCGGTGACCCGGCTTCGAGGGGTCCGCGAGCTCGAACGGCTCGACGCGATGCTGGTAGATGTTCGGAAACGCGATGCACTTGTCCTCGTCGGCCACGATATGGCCAAGCACCTGGTTCATCCCTTGGCCCCCGGAAAAGCCAAAGGCGGAGTACCATCCTTGGTCGTCGTTCTGCTCATACGACATCCAGATTCCACCGTCGGCGCCTTCGCCAACCACGGTCCGGAAGCTGAGGCGTGACTCGGTGATGTTCTCGCACGCATAGTAGTACAGCCCGGTCGCCACGATCTTCTCGTTCGCCATGCCCTCGACGTGCCACGAGCCGCCCGGGTATTTCGGGTTGTCCGGCGTAAGGTGGATGTTGGCGAGCTTGACGATGACCTGCACCGTCCGCCTATTCAAGTCGAACTCGATACGCCCATCGCTTTCCGGGGGAGAGAACGCATTCGGCTCGGGGATGAACGGCCACTTTTCTGTGCGAGCCCACTTCTCCCAAGGGTCTTCTTCATCCGTATGGCTATAGCGGAACTCTGGCTCGTGGATATGGTCGTGCCATCGACCGGGATCGACCCTGATAGCGAGCGGAGGCTCTGGGCTGAGCACATCAGAGAGCACCCTGTTAAAGAGAGGCACGAAGCGTTCCAGAACGGATGAAATCGTGTTATAGAGTGAGCGGTGCTTGGTGGGATGGAGGTTATTGATGTAGCCCAGCGGTTGGACACTGCCATCTCCAAAGACCATAAAGTCTGTCGGAAGCCACTGGTAGTCGGAAGACACGAACTCTTCGACTCCTGCGAAGTCTGGCCGTTGGGATGCGTAGTCCTCCTTGCTGAGTATGGAAACAACGTCTGCACCCGATTCGTCCTTCCGACGGACAAGAGACTCGCCGATTCGCAGGCAGTAGAGAGAGGGGTGAACGAGATCCAGGACTTGCTTGTTTGTGCCAGGATGCCAGTCCTTCTCTTCCTCCGGGACGGACTCCAGGTCAGACACCCCTGCTACGAGGTCCGACTTGAGGTCGGCGGGTATAAGGCTGCGCGATTCGTACACCTTCGGAATCGCAGCCGCCTAGAGGGTTAAGGACGGATGTCAGCGACGACATGTATGAGACACGCTTCAATGCTCACAAAGATGCCTGTCTCATCATCGCGCTGGCTCGACTCGTACTTGAGCTGCTCGAAGATGTAGTCCAGCTGAGAGACTGTGATTTCATCGCGCGGCCACTGTTTCTTGCCCCAGCCATGTTCGAAACGCTCCTCGCCACCCCAGAGCTTCTCCACTGCATCGCGGTCTTGGTCGACCATCTCTTGTCTCCACTTCGCGACAAGCTCTGGGTCATGGATCTTCACCCACCAGTCAGGCTTCGACCTAATCATGCCGGACAAGGTGCGCATGCGCAGCTCGACGAGGGTGATGGGGTCACGATTAATGAAGATGAACGGCGTAGGGAATCGGAGAGGTTGAGAGTCGCGGCCGACGTCGCGAGCGCGTCGGATCTGACTGGTGCGCGCCATGGTGAAGTTCTGGATGCTGTTTGCGTATAGATTGCGCGGAGTTGCGGAGCGTGCAGACCTGCAAGAGAATGCACTGGCGAGAGCGATCTTGATCCTTCTGAGCAGCGTAGTGCTCACGCTCATTATATACCCCCGCACCACATTGTCGAAGTTGGGTACGGAGAGGAGGAGATCCGAGCTTAGCGGCCTCAATCATCGCCGACCGTCGCCGCCCTTGCAAGCGCCCACGGTGCCTGAGCGTCGCTGTGGCAGTGTCCCGCCGTTTCCCGCACTGATCAGGCCAAACGCAATGACTCCCGCTGTACTGGTGCTACATGCTGTACTAGTAGTGGACTGGTCCGCCTCTACCCCTTGTTCACAAGATTGCCACCTCTGATGATCATCAGCTATCGATACACACGCAGAGATGCAATGACTGCTTCTCGTGACCTCTTACTAGCACTGCTTGCAAATTGTCTCCATTGACCACGAGTCGCTTGGTTCACGTCATGGTGTCTCTCCGACCGTTGGCTGCTTGTGACTCACCAGCAGTCATTGCGAGGCCCCTAACGTGATACTAGGATGATCCCTAGCAGGGAGCTGTCAGTATTGGGAGGTCAATGACAAGGGCAGACTTGGAGTATTCGACTCCTCGAGACCAGTCGACCCCAGAGTCAGTGAGCAGCAAGCCGAGGATATTCGTGAGCGACTTGGAGATCCGATTCCGACAAGTCACTGACCAAATTATCTAGTGGCTAGGTACATACGCACATCGCAAGCTCAAGCTCAGAGCTCAGATTCACTCACCTGACATGAAAGTCGAAGCACGGTCATGTGCATGGCAGGTGAATACGCTGCGCGGGGCAGCTCATAACTGACCTAGAGGGCAATATCCAGGGATAGGAGTGTAGTGCAAACTCCACCATGTTGTGCCCGAAACCTGACTCATGGAAGCCGCCCTTCTCGCGGCCTCACGAAAGTGGGCGGATCATGCTATCCACGCTTTTGTTCCATCCGCGCCGCCCGGTTGCAATCATTGCCTGGAGGGCTCGCCTCCGCATCCCTGATGTGCTAGTCACAACCTCGGATATGCTGCCGCCCATTACCTAGCCAGATGGATCATGGAAGCATGATGGCCAGCGCCGACTTTGGGCGCAGTGCCATACTCGTATAAGGCTGTCCCCGGAGCGCCTCATTCTCCGCTTGTCTCTCTGCCACATGGTCAACAACAATTCTTCAAGTTCGCCTGCATCTCAACCCACGTTGTCCATGATGGAGGCCAGGTAGATGCACTGGTATGAACTCGCTCAACGAATAGGCTTTCTCACCTGCGCACCTATCCAGCTCATCGCCACCGTTGGGTTCCAAGAGAGGCATAGCCTTCTGGATGGTCTTCGTTTCGTGCCTCCTTGTCGACATGCTTTCTGCATTGGACCTCGTACGTCGACATGACCTGACCGCCTCGGTTCATTGCCGTTCACAGCCCATAGACTGCGATATCCACTGCGCTTCCGACAATCGTACAGCATTTGAACGGAACAGACTTCATCTGGGCTGGCAGCGCGTACACGATAGCTTCTACAGCCATTCTTCCCCTTATTGGTAATCTAGTGTCTGCATTCGGGCGCAAACCAATCTTGTTCGCGTTCATAACCACATTCGGCATTGGTTCTGCAATCTCCGGTGCGGCGCAGAGTATGAACATGCTCATAGCCGGGAGAGGTACGTCTCAGCCATCTCGCCAAATCCTCAAGTGCCAATGATTCGCAGCTGCCAGTGTGCAGGGACTGGGAGGTGGCGGCTGTATTGGCATCACCGAAATCATCTACGCAGACCTGATTCCTCTGCCGGAACGCGGGAAGTTCCATGGCGTCACTGCATCGTATGTCCCATGACGAAGTATGCACTCCTGACACGTCTGATTGAGCTGACTCGCGTACAGGATCTGGGCCTTTGCGTGGTGAGCAGTTACTCACGCACGTATCGTGCACTCGGACGTTGACACGTCATCAGTGCAATCGGGCCACCCATCGGCGGCGCTCTCGCTGACAGTGGTGCATGGCGATGGCTGTTCTTCTTGAATATCCCTCTATGCGGTATAGCTGTCGTCCTCAATGCCATATTTCTGCGCGTCCATACGCCCAAAGCGAGCCTGCAGGAGAAGCTGCTACAGATGGATTGGGTGTGAGTCCCGAGAATGGTGCAATTATGCACATTGGATCAGACTGACCAACTTTTCATCAGCGGAATCATTGTCATGATTGGCAGTACTGTCTCCGTACTGCTCGCGATCACATGGGGAGGACTGCAATTTCCTTGGTCTTCAGTGCACGTCTTGGTCCCTCTCATTATCGGTGGTCTTGGCATCCTCATATTCTTCGTGCTGGAAATGTTTTGGCTGAAAGGCCCGACTGTGAGACACTGTTCGATGCATCGCTCTGACGCCTGTAATCATTGACGTTCACCACGTAGGTCCCCCACTTCTTCTTCACCAATCGGACGACATTCAGTGGGTATGTTGCTGCGTTCGCGTACTACAGAGAAGCAGAACCCTCTAACATTGTAGACACAGATATGCGGGGACATTCTTCCACGGAATCGTCTCTCTGGCGTCCATCTGTGAGTAGCCCAGGTAGGCGTAGCTGCGGTTCGAATATTGACATCCATCCAGACTACCTCCCTGTCTACTTTCAAGCCACGCAGGGCGCATCAGCTGTCGGCTCCGGCGTGGACCTCTTTCCTCTGTGCCTGACTGTTCCCGCGTTCGCAATCGTCGCTGGGGTCACGGTGACGGTGTGGGATCGGTACCGGCCTCAAAACTACGTCGGATGGGCCTGCATCATCATCGGTTTCGGCATACTCTCTATCTTGGACGAGAACAGCTCACGCGCAGCGTACATCGGGTCCCAGATTCCCCTCGGTGTCGGCCTTGGGATCATTTGGATCAGCACCCAATTCCCCATCCTCGCTCCTTTGCCATTCTCCAACAGCGCAGCACGCACTCGCCTTCTTTACCTTCATTCGGTGCTTCGCACAGGTGAGTATCCACCGCCCTCACCGATCACACATGCTCACGTCGTGCCGGTCACGCAGAGCTGGGGCATCGTCATTGGCGGAACGATCCTGCAGAACCAACTCCTCAGAAATCTCCCGGAGGCGTTTCAGTCGCAGTTCCCGCAGGGCGTACAGATCGCGTACGCTGCTATCCCGACTATCTCCAGCCTCCACGATCCTCTGCGCCGCGAGATCCGCGCTGTCTTCGCGCACGCAACGCGCTTGATCTGGCAAGTGATGATTGGCGTGTCGGGCGCGGGGTTTATAAGTGTGCTCATTATGCGTGAGGAGAAGCTGCGTAAGGACCTGGACGAGCAGTGGGGCTTGAAGGAGCGAACGGACAAGCAGAGCCTTCCTTCACCGCCCTCGGAGATTGATTCGAAGCCTGTTTCGGGAGACGATGAAGTTACCGTTGCTCAAATGGCGTGATTGTATCTTGAAGTGCAGTCTGCTGTCCTCTCTGCTGGGGACTCCTTAATACAACAAAGACATTGATGATTCAGTACGTCGAGCCACCACAACGGAGTTACTCATCAGTGGCAAGCGAGCGCGGGCGATATGAGAGTGCACTCCACGACTTCAACTTCCCGTGATCATTTATCATGATCGACCGCTGACTCGGCAAGTAGCTTCAAGTCATGCTGATGTGGCTTTGGTACTCTATCCTTTCTACATAGAGCACTGCCAGGACAAAGGCAGGCCGTACACGCAAAAGCACATCATCGAATACTGATCGTATCACTTTATTTAGTCGCCCAACCCTCAGCAGTCTGGTAACGTTACGCGGTTCTAGGCATAAGTACGCAGCATGATCACTGTGGGACATTCAAATGGACGAGGAAACCATGGAATCGTTCGGTCTATGACTCTCACTCTTCGTGACACTACTAGGATGTCACTCAGGCTCATACACAGGATGGCTACGTCAGTGGTACGGTACTCGGACGTGGTAGGGAGTGCAACGAGGACAGTAAAGACGAAGTGCGGTCAGTCAGAGGTCTCGATGACCGACTGTTCAAGGGGAATTCCACCGTGACGGTGTGCGTACAAGAGCTGGGGACGAACTATATAGGTGCACGTGTCCGCAAAAGCACCGAAGGCTCCTTGAAACAGGTGATCCACAAAGTCCCAGTCCTTCGCGATTTCGGGATCGACAGAACGAAAGATCGTGAGCGTCAGTGAGTCCAGTTTAGGTGCGCCGTACTCGGCCCTCTGGGACAGACACCGGAGGAGGACAGGGAGGAAGTTGCCCACGCGCCATTGTATCCCTTTGATGACCACAGTGGTGAGGTTGGGCCAGCGAGCGATGTCGCCGTTCGCGTCGGGTCCGTCCGTACGAGCGGCTAGCACGTTAAAGAGCGCGAAGGGGAAGTCGAACTCGGGGTCCTTCTTCCCGAAGCCCATCTCCAGAGTGCGGATCCCAGGGAAAGCAGATATGAGTGCCTCGTAGGCAGCTGACTCGATTCCAGAAGGACGTAAGGCAAGATCAAGCTTTGTAACAGGTGCTGAGCGGAAGAGGTGCACGAGATAAGACAACGCTTGATATTCGACGTCCCTCGGATCCCGCCGCGTGTGGTCCGTCTGGCATTTGAAGGCCAACGTGAGTGATTGCTGTCCTGGGGCTTCGCAGGTGATGACCCATAAAGCCCATGCAAGCTGCACGACGTGCAGTCTGACGCTGGTTGCCTCCTCGAAAATGGCTAGCCGGGGACCGTGAGCGATAGGCCAAGGCGAGCTGTACTGCAATCGACCAAGGTCATCCTCGACCATTTGAAGTTCGATACTAAAGTGCAAACTCAGAGGCCTGTCGCTAGGAAGTGCCAGGTACGAGAGAAAGCATGTGAGCCACGAGCTTTTCTCCGAGACATATAGGTCCCGAAGCTTGGGCAGATGGATTGAGGCGGTCGGATCTGATGGTCCTGCGATTGGGTAGTCGCAACTCTGGCTGATGGTGTCCGAAAGTATAAGTACCTCGAGTTGTTGGGCACAACGCAGGACGTCGATGAAGGTCTCAAATGGTATGACGGAAGGTTGTATGGTGCAATCGAGGAGCTCGAGTGAACGTAAGTGCGCGACTGCGGAAGGGATCCACGGAAAGTGGATATGAGCCAGGCTGAGCCGAGTCAGGCGGGGGTAGTTTGCTGGATGGAACTCATAGGGCGTGCTCCTTGTAAGCCCGCCGTTGTGAAGGCTCAGGTCGAGAGAAGTCAAGGAAGGGAGGGGGGAATCAAGCAAGGGTAACAATCCAACAGCCTGCGAGGCCTGATGACAGGACGCCTTCAAGCGCTCTATACGACCGCTGTGCGGCAGTAGTTTCGTAGTCATGGAGGTAGGCAGCGACAGACCGTAGTTGAAGTGGAGATTCAGGCCCGTATTTCCAGAGCGAGTGACCGCGAGGTCCCACCATTGACTATTCTGGGCGACGGAGATATTGCGCCAGAAGCGTGGGTTGGTATTGACTACCGCCCACCAATGGCGACAAACGAGCCTGAGCTTGAACCACTCCGCTCCGTTGTGGCCTCTGAAGCTGTATTCCCAGTCCTCAAGCGGCACCCCAAGACAAAAGAGAATGTCTGCCAACGTCTCGACAGGCAGATTGTTGACCTGCTGACGAGCGTTCGAGAGCGCCCTGCAGCCGGCCAGGATGAGATCGGCGGTAGCTAGTTGTGAGTCGGGCTCAGACGGGTCAATGAGCGATAAACGGCCTTGTTCATCTTCCCTGGGGGGTGGAAGGCCATAGAGAGGGCGGCCGTGTGGATGACGGTTGATCTTGGTCTGCGTTGCCCCGACTGGCAGCGAGCCCGTCTGCCGAGAGATCTATCAAGCTCAGGCTCACAAAACATGGCGAAGATTGCCCTCGTACCTCAGACTCGCTGCCGCCCAGCATGTTCAGAGCGGCATCTGAAGACATAGATGCACTTGGGCCCTGATGAAGTTGGCCGCGGTGATGTTTTACAAGTCTCGGCCGTGTTGAATCCACTGCAGCTCCGCCGGAAATCGCCGCGGTGTGGCGCGCGGCGTGGAAACATACTCGACGCCCAGTCCGAGCTCGAGTCTGGCAGAACCGTGACTTCACCCACTCATCGTCAGAGTACCCCACCATCCAACATGCATGTGCTAATGCAAGTCGCGGTCGTGTGTGAGTGATTTGCTACACGAACAAGTATACTAGTGAAGTGCCTGAGCGGAACAACGCTAATAATCTAGGTAAGAGACTCGGATACAGGACTTGTGTCTTCCAATTCGTCAGGTTGAATCCGACGCGCCTAATGCTTCCTCCACATGAGAATCCCGGATTCCCTTCTCAGGGCAGACAAGGCTCAGAACAGGGTGAATCATATAAACGAAGACCTTGCAGCATCATGCTCTACTTTGCCAAATTGCAACGTCCGAAGGCATTGCCTCCGACTCGAAATATCTGATATCTATGCGGTTTACAAGCTTGGTGATATGCTGCTCGTGGCCTACATAGTGGCAATGGAACGATCATGGCCAGCGCGGACTCTTGGGTGCAGTGTCGTTCCAATATAAGATTGCTCTCATAGCTTCACAGGAGGTTTCATCCTGACTCGGCAGCAAGCAGCGCTCCGGGAGTCTTCGAACCTGTTACGTTTGATGGCGCCGGTGACCGCTCTCGAGCTTGTACGTAGTACTGCTAGTGCCGCGATGGTCATTGGCAATTGGTATCGTTCATGGCTTCCGGTCTGGCGGCGAGCACGGGTAGCAGATAGTACTGCTTCACTGATCTGAATTGCAGTGATATCCGGTCCATGTCAAGAGATCTTCGCACGCCTTTGCGCGAATCCTCCTGTCTTGTATATCCGGACATTCAAGATGAGCGGCGAAATCCAGAGGATCGCCAACGCAGGCGGGTCGCTATCTCATGCATCTGGCACCCCGAACAGCAGGTACGATGCGTATAAAACGTGCGCCTCAGTACTAGTGCCTTCCTCAGCCGGTCTACCATCCGATTACAGGTTTGCTTCCGGCATAGCCAGCGTGGATACCATTGACCATGGACCCATCCGCCACAATCTACACCAAGCTGATGCTCCAGATATATGACATCCTAGTCCTCAACCTCTCCAACCGCTTCGCCTGGCGCTGCTCTACCCCCAACATCCTGCTCCCATTCTACCAACAGCACCTCGGAGACAATGCCCACCTCGAAGTCGGTGTCGGCACCGGGTACTACCCGGCCGCGTCAGTCTCTAAACTCGCCAAAACGAAACTCGTCACGCTGCTGGATCTCAATCCCAACACGCTCGCGATGGCCGAGACGCGTCTCTCAACCGCGGGTTACCGGGGCGCTGTCGAAGCGGTCGAGCGCAGCATCTTCGACCCGTTGCCGGAGTCAATGAAGGGGCGGTACGACTCTGTCGCGCTTCTCTACGTCCTTCACTGCCTGCCCGGTGTATTTCCCCAAAAAGCCGACAAAGTGTTCGAGAACATCATCCCAGCGTTGGCTCCGGGCGGAGTCGTCTTCGGGTCGACGATTCTGGGCAGAGACGTGGACCACAACTGGTTGTCGCGGACACTCGTGCGGATGTACAATCAAAAGGGCATGTTCGGGAACTTGAACGACACCGAAGCTAATTTGCGGCAGTCGCTCGAGCGATACTTCGAGGAGTATGACCTACGGATGGAGGGGATCGTCGCTATCTTCACTGCCCGGAGACCGAGGGCGGTGATAGAGGAGGCTTGAAGGTATGTATCATGCATGTGTCGCATCGTAATCTTCTAGCTAGAATCTGACTTGAATATGGCATGGCTCATGTTGTAGGGAAATCGATATATAAGCAAGGGCCACGCCGATAGGGTATAATGATGCCGTAGTATTAATGTCCGTTCTGCTTGAAACGTCCGGGACTGCTGTATATGCCATTCTCGTCAAACACAATCTCGAGATGATGCGCTGGTGGACCTACCTACTGCATGCGGCTCATAGTCTGCTCAATGCCCCGAGCAGCACGCTGAGGAATCTTGAGCCCTTGTACCTCGTTGTTCTTCATCACGTCTTCCGCGTCGGTGACTGTGGTGGTCGAAACCTCGATAGCGATGGGTAGCGATACATTGACCTGTTTCCGAGTGAATGGGCTGAAGGTTGAGCCTTGGGTGCAGCGAGCACATACCTCTCGCTGTCGGACGTTCCACGTCTCAAGTACTGTATGGGGATTCCGCATCTGAGAACGTCGTTCTGGCGCCACCGACTGGAAGTCGCCATCTTCAGATTCGGGCTCCTCCGTCATCAGTCGTGCGGCGAGGGACCGTCGTGAGTTCAACCTGTTCCGCATCAGTAATGCACGAGACTTGAGAACGTAGATAGCTATAACGTACACAGCCAGGGTTGAATTCGAATAGACTATGCAGGTTCGTCAGCTGGGGGAGAATGGACGCAACAGTAAGGTGAGGAAACATACGTTTGACCCCGAAGATGCTGATACCCCCGTAGATCAGGTCATTCGGACGTACCAACGCCTGAAGGGTGTCAGCTATGAACGTTGAACATAATGTAGAATGCGACACGTACGAAGAGGAAGATGAGGAACGTGAAGATACTGGGAACATTGAGCTATCAATTAAAACGCTGCGAAACAGAACACGCGGCGTCTCTCACGTTGTTACAAGCCCTACGCCATGGCGGATAATGAAAGAGTAAGTTTGATGTCCGATGAGGACCTCGTGTACCAGCTCTTACCTGTGTTGATGGTATACACGATCAGTACGCCGACCACAGAGTCCGTACTGCAGGATAGCGGATGCAATTGTCAGGTCATTCAGGCTGTGAGTAGCAATGACCGAGGGACTGACCGCTTCACGCCCGTACGTCGACGCCAAAGCACATAAACGAGGGACGAGGTTGTGATGAGATCACACAGCACCACATGTCCGGATGACACGCATAGTATCCACTATGCAGAGGGAAACATAACGTGAGCCATTCACTCCAGCATTCATCCGTAGGACGCAGAGACGCACGCTCGATTGCAGGAACTGCAACATAGACTTTGCACGGGCTCTATGCGGCGGATGAGAGGTCAGAATGAGCATCGTGGGGCGTAGCGATCCTGGATGCGACGCATTGCGATCGACTTACGCTTGAACAGTAGCAGCTGCACGAAGCACTCCATAAGCTCAAGATTGTGATAGGTGGTAGACTCGACTTACCAAAGCCCCAACCTTCACAAATCGACACCTTAGCAACATTCATGCGTCAGACTGGGAGCATCGAATGCTTACCTATAGCCATTACCATGACCGAGACCTGTAGATGGAGTCAACGAACGCTCAAATCCTCTCGTCTCCTGAGGAGACTCACTGCTACAAACACGAGAGGCCTGTACTGCGGTCCGACTGCTCGACATGATCAGCATTTCATGGAAGTGTCTCCATCAAGACATCCGACGCACTGTAATACAATCGAGCAGCGTAGAAGCTGTCATCGCTCAGGTCAATATCTGTTAGATCATCCGAACCCGTGACTCAAGGCTTACGCTTGACTGATGGCTGCGGCGACGACCTATAGTTCCTCCTGTCAACACACGACTCTCCCGGGACGAGACCATGGACTGACTGACCACCATGGGTATCGTAAGCTGCCATTCATGCTATCAACAGAGGTCACCGCATCATGACGCGTAGTATGCCACTTACCACAAGGAACCTGAAGAAACGGGGGATTAGAAGAAACGAGTACTCATCGATGTATCGATGCTCACCAAGGCTGACGGCTGATGATTTTCAGCGGGTTGAGGTAGTCAATGATCAGGAACTCGTAGCTATCAATTACACGTTAGAGAAAGAATCTAAGAGAGAAGACTTTGACCGACCATACGATGATCCATAAGACCATATGGAATGTCTCGGTAACACTAGTAAAGGATTATGAGCCGAAGCTTAATCAAGGGGTTCAGGTGAATTGGTTGAGGACATACACGATGGATGTAACCTACAGAGTGCCATCTGAAGGTGAGATCTGTGCCTCCCGAGACAGGGATTGAGCGGACTTACCAGACCCTTCAGGATCCATTTATCATTGGGATAAAGGCGATAGTAGCGGTATGTTTGATGGAGCATCAGGCCATACAGCCTGTATGGCGGGTTACTAGGCCTGCTATAGACGGACTAAGAGGCCGGGCACGTACATGGATCCAAAGATGGTACCCAGGAGGATCGCTGCCAAGCTCTGCGTCAGTGCAGACAACGACCCCGGCACGCCCGGAGAGGGCTCTGTCAGTACTGCAGCAGCGTTTCCGGATAGCGGGGGTGCCATGGCGCCCCTTCCCTATCTCATCGCGGAATACATATATACCACTATTCAGCGCAGCCTCACCATTCAAGGGATGGCACGAGGTGAGGACCCACAAACCAGATGCCTGAGACTATCGTAGCCCAGCATCACCGCCCGTGTGGTTTGTGGGTGTGGAATCGGTGAACCTTGTCAGCTCCATATGATTATCGGGCTCCCCGGTGAAGAAGACTCTGATTTTGGCCCAAGCACCTGCATAAATGATGAATAGGCTACAGGTCCATGCATATGTGTGCCTGCGCGGGATGCCTGACAGACTTGTCGACAGGTTCATGCGTGCTTGACTGTTTATCCTCCTGTAAGACTTCAGAGTAGTAACGCAGCCACTGCGTTAGGACATCCACTCACGCCGAATTTGATGAGATCCATCACCGGCGTTGCATGAACCCTGGTCCTTGAAGCGGGCGCACATCCATTCTAGCGCGGGAGTACTAACATCTGTGCGCAAGACAGTCACACGGGAAGCGTCGAGCGCAAGGGAGTGGGAATGCAGCAGTGATGTAGCATCAGGCCGCACAGAGTGGGAATGCGAAGAAGCTACGTCGCCAAAGTCATGGGGCAAACGTAGGCGCTGCAGCCAGTGAGATTCTAAGAGACGCCACGGGATTCATGAGGTCGCTGGCATCTCAGGATGCTGAGTGACGAAGTTTTGGACATCGACATCTGAGCCTACTATCCAGAGCGAATGGGTTAACTATGCATGCACTCACAAGGGGAGATCAAGCCTTACTAGAGGTGCAGACCGTTATGCGGTACGGATGTCCTGAGATGAAGATGCGGCTGCCGGGAAATTACCGAAGCGCTTATGCGCCGGCGCGCATGATGATGCTAAGCTGGCTCCGAGTCCGAGGACTCTGCTGAGCATTCGGACGTCGGACGATGACAGACACGCATGATCAAACCAGGTGTTTGTTCTTGTTAGGATCGGAGGCTATTGGCGTCCCGATCCCATCTTGGCTCCCGTTTAATATTGTGGCTGCCGACTCCGGAATATGAAGCGGAAGTCCGGTCCTCCCCGTCCTATCTTGTCAGACTTGTAAGTTCTACATCCTCCTCAAAAGGCCAGATCCATGACCTGCGTATGGGTCACGCCGCTTGATCTGAACCGCGATGACGAACGACTTACGCCCAGCGAAAGATGCAGGCAACGTCGTTCCACTTTGCAGCTACGCCCGATGGCGACTCCGAGTCGTCCTGTAAGTATATCAATGTTCCCGCAATAACTACCGGTGAGTCACGGACGGCAACCAACCGTCGAGGGTCGCCATGATGCGGCGAGTCAAGCGGGGAGTTGGGAGGGGGAGGTAGGCAATTTGAATGTGTTTGCAGGTGCAGGAAGATCTGTTCAAGGAACAAACTCAGCGCGCCAAGGCAGCTCACTATCAGAAGTGGCATATGACACTGGGGTGGTGGGGGTGGGCCAGTCAGCGGGAGTCATTGCGTGCGGGAGGGAGGCGGAGTTTAGCCTGACATGGGAAATGGCGGGACACCGCCACAGCGACACGCCGACACGACGTGCCTGTCCTCACGAGCGACAACATTTTTGGCCCTGACGGCCACGGTCGACTGAGACCGCTGCACGTTGTTCTTGTGTTGACTCGACAACGCGGTGCCGAACCTCCAGGAGTATATATCGCGCATCAGTATCGCGCTGCTCGGAACGAACAGCATCGCTCTGCCCTCTTGCAGAACTTCTCTCGTCGCAACCGCACGCCCGGCATACGCAGTCAACATATTCAACATTAGGTAGCTCTCCAATGGCCCGCACCAGTCTGATCAGACGTGTTCGCGAGGTTGAGCGTGACTCCCAATCGCTCGAATTCCCTTCGCCGTTCATCTTCATCGATCGCGACCCCATCACCCTCATCGAATTACGCATGCGCACCTTCTCCGGCATGATTCGGTCGAAGCCCGACTGGTGGGTGAAGATCCATGACCCGGAGCTTGTCGCGAAGTGGAGACATGAGATGGTCGACCAAGACCGCGACGCAGTGGAGAAGCTCTGGGGCGGCGAGGAGCGTTTCGAACATGGCAGGGGCAAGAAACAGTGGCCACGCGACAAGATCTCAGATACTCAGCTGAACTACATTTTCGAGCAGCTCAAGTACGAAGCGAGCCGGCGCGACGAAGATACGGGCATCTTTGTGAGCATCAAAGCGTGCCTCATACTGGTCGTCGCTGACATGGATCCTTACCCTCTAGGCGGCGGCCATTCCGCAAATCTACGAATCGCGCAGCCTTATACCCGCTGAACTCAAGTCGGCCCTCGTCTCAGGGGTGTCTGACCTGGAGTCCGTCCCGGAGGAGGAGAAGGATTGGCATCCTGGCACAAACAAGCAGGTCCTAGATCTCGTCCACCCCTCGCTCTACTGCCTGCGAATCGGCGAATCTCTTGTCCGTCGGAAGGACGCATCGGGTGCAGACGTTGTTTCCGTACTCAACAAGGAGGACTATGCATCCCAACGGCCTGACTTCGCAGGAGTCGAAGAGTTTGTGTCTTCCGACTACCAATGGCTTACCGACAGACTTTGAGGTCGCTGGAGACGGCAGTGTGACTGTCCAACCGCTTGGCTACATCAACAACCTTCATCCCATCAAACACCGCTCGCTCTACAACACGATCGCCTCAGTCTTGGGGCGCTTTGTGCCTCTCTTCAACAAAGTACTCTCTGATATGCTCAATCCGGAGCCTGCACTCGCTATCTCCCCCGATCCCCTTAAATGGTACAACCACATACAAGTACCAGAATTCGACTACCCCCGACCGTTCGAGGAAGACCCCTGGGAGCAGTGGGCTCACGACGAGAGGTGGCCGCTGATCCCCGAGCCTGTTCCGTTCTCTCCTCCGGACAGCGACGGGCGTATCGAGTTCAACTTGAACGGGCGGACGGTGCAGGTCATCGTCAAGCTCGCCAACATCCACCTCAAGCCGGACAACCCCACATACCCGGGTGGCTCGTGGCACGTCGAGGGCATGGCGAACGAGAAGATCGTCGCGACGGGGCTGTACTACTATGCATGCGAGAACATCACCGAGTCCCGCCTCAGCTTCCGGACCGTGGTCGGCGAAGGCGACGAATCTGGGCTCTGGATGTCGTACGTGGAGAACGACGACCAAGGATGGTACTCCGCCTTTGGCTTTTCCGGGGGCCAAGGGATGAACCAGGTGCTTGGCCATATCGTGGCCGACGAGGACAAGTGCATCGCGTTTCCGAACATCTACCAGCATCGCGTCGAGCCGTTCGAGCTCGCGGACCCCTCGAAGCCGGGTCACCGCAAGATCCTGTGCTTCTTCCTGGTAGATCCTCTGCAGAGAATCCTTTCGACGAGCGACGTGCCACCTCAGCAAGAAGATTGGTCGATGAGCGAGATGGTGCGTGCACCTGCGCTCCGGGAACTGCCAGTAGAGCTATTCGAGGCTGTCGCTGATTATGCGAGGCAAAACACCATCTCTCGGAAGGAGGCTGAGGAACATCGGGAGCGGCTGATGAAGGAGCGCGCGCACTTCGTGGTCGAGCATAACGAGAAGGTGTTCGAGCTCGAGTTCAACATGTGCGAGCATTGACGAGCGCATGAATGGCCATGTTCTACCCAGCGGTCAACCAGTAGGGCACCGGCGAACATTGTCAACTCCCTCCGTCCGAGGGTTTGTATCCGAGATTCATAGGTAGAGGCTCAGCTTCCATATATAAACACAGCAAACGGTGCACAATTACGGCCTTGGCGAGCGGATCCGAGAGTAGCTCGTAGGTACTTCTGTATTGAGTCGCATCGCAAGCGCAGGCACAGTGCATAGTTCGACGACGCCCAAAACGCGTAGTCGGTACGTTCTTGAATATCTGTTCAAGGGCCTCGCGCAAGCCCTCATCTGTGTCTCCTGCATTACCGAGGATGCCCTTGCGGCTGTACAGCGGAAGAGTGTATGTCGACGTCGTTGATCATGAGGTTGCGTGATGCCGTCGAAGATCTAGAATCTGTGTAGCGTGTGTCACCATGTCAGTCGAACGAATTCGACGATGGTCACGAATTGAACTGCGCATCGGATATTTACTGGGCCATGCTCCTGTACTTTCGCATCTACTGTTACATCGCAATAGAGAATAGTGCCGCACCACGTCCTATGCAATGTACGGTCCTCACGCCGAGCAAGGAACGAGCCTCTGCAATAGCGCCCGTACCAGAGCGAAGTGCATTGCTGCAGGAGCGCGCGGGCCTGCATAGAGGGACACCGGGAACGCCATCAAAAGCGAGCGTCACTGTGTTATTTCCAATGTGTATTCGAAGCGGCACATGTGGACAAACATGGTGATCACAGTGTACTCTGTACAAATCGGAAGTCAGCTTCAGCCTCGCGCTCGTATGAGTGATGGCGAGGTAGACGTACTGTAGGCCCCGACTACGTCGCCTTCGGCCTGCGCGCGGTGAACAGAGCTACGACGCCCACAACGCGCACCTCGTACTCGCCGAACGTTTCCTCCAGCGCCTCGCGCAATCCCTCCGCGGTGTCCTGCGCGTTCCCAAAGATGCCCTTGCCATTGTACAGGTTCATCAACCTTGTCCCCAGCCAATTGTGCTGCGCGCTCCATCCCAAGATCGTCGCGCCATATACAATGCCGCCCTCCGCGAGCGCCGGGACGACGTTCCTGAACACGTCCGTCGCTTTCTTTGGGAACGTCCCGGGAAGGCAGTGGAAGAGATACACGAGCGCGACCGAGTCGTACCGCGCGCGCATCGTCTCCGGGAGGACGTCGAACACGTCGTGCTGGACAGCCTCGATGTCTCCGCGAAACCCTGCGTTCGCGAGGCGGGCGCGCGCGTATGCGAGCGTGTTGGGGTTGAGGTCGAGGAGGGTGACGAGCTTGACGCCCTTAGCAAGGCGCGTGCAGGAGGCGGCTGGATAGTAGCCCGTCCCTGCGCCGATCTCGAGGTGCGCGGACTCGCCGATATGTTGTTTGTAGAACGGGAGGAGGACGGAGCCGGTGGGGCAGCGCCAAGCCCAGTAGTTGGAGACGGTGAGGACGACAAAGTCGTAGAAGCGCAGCGCGAGCTGCGTGTAGACTGAGGCGGAGGGCGCGAGCGTCGTTGGCATGGCGCGGGGTCGGGAGGTTGTCGTGGACGAGGTCGACGGTGAAGAAGATTTAACGAGCGGCGCAGGCCGTGTTGAGCGATACCCAAGAAGGTGAAGAAACACAGGAGCGCGCCTTTGCGCCTGCCCGGGCACCAGCCCTGCCGCCGCCGCCGCCGTCGCCGCCCGAGACTTCTCTCGAGATGAAGAAGTCATGCCACGCGAGTCATTCCAATATCTTGTCTCAAGGAGACAGGTCACAGGAGAGACCTATTCAAGTTATGGTCATGGCGGCGAAGACTCGGAAGAGCCGGTAAGTACAGGCTACAGAGTCTAAGCAGCTAGATGAGCCGTGCACATCCAGACAAGTAACCCGCGCCGTCCCGCGGCCGACGTCGGGGTGCAAGTTTGCAACATTGTTTTACGCGAGAACGCATGAGCGGAAGTGGCTCGTGGCGTGCGCTTGCGCACTGCCGAAATTGATATTCTCTCTCTCTCTCTCTCGACAAGTGATGGTGGCGGTTTCGACGCTCCACTTGGTTGGATCGCGATCTCTTCCCGGCCGGGTTCTCCCTCCTCTTGGCTCTTGCCGCGCAGACCATCCTCGCTAAATCTCTGAAACTTCGGCTTGAAACTCGTGCACCCCCCTCCCGCACCCGACCGTCTCACTCTCCGTGCTATTCGGACCACATCTCCCCTAGTAGCAGGTTGTACGGCCGCATACACTTTCGGGCCCAAAGGAATCAAAACGCACACACAATTGAGAGGCGATACGACCAGCACAAAGTTCGAAACACTTCGTGCAGGGTTGCGGAGTCTATACAACCTTGCAGTACGTACAACCATACCACAAAGTACGCGGTCGGATCCATCGTTCTAGTGCTCTCACAAGTGACAAGTCGACGTATACTGTATCTATCAATCAAATGCATGACGACGCAACCCAGCAATTAATGACGCCAGAGTGACCTGTCTTATAGGGTACTACTCACTGCAATATCAGGCGGGTGAAACCCTGTTAGAGCCTCTTCTTAACGCCTACTTACCGCAGTAACAAAGTCCATAAGCACGGCTCGTAAGATCTACCTTATCACCCCCCGGGGTGCCTGGGCCAAACGGCCGGGTCGCCATCAGAGGCCCGACGTGGGGGATGGCCATGTGATCGGTGGATGGCCCAGCTCGGAAATACGCTGTGCCTCAAGTCTCACCCTCCCGCTCCTCCTCGCTCGCTCGCGCTCAGCCACCGAGCTCTCGCGCGCTTGCGGCTTGCGGCATCGCGGTGCCTCCTTCTCCCTCTGCAAGCCTTGATCGCAAATGCGCGCCGTCTTGCCGCTCGACCATCGTGTTCTCTTCCTCCAGCTCGTAGGGCACCGTCTTCTCCACGTCTGCTAGCTTCGATTTCCGACAAGCGGCCTTGGGCTGCTGTTCATCATCATTATCATCATCGGAGCCCGGTCGCTGGATGCGGTGTAGGCACTGACAGCTTCAGCCGCCGTGCCGTTCAATTGCTGCCAGTGCTGCTAGCAGCTACATCAGCAGAAGATTCAAGATACACCCTCCGTCGACTGTCCCCACTCCGCCCTTGACATTACCCACGCAACCCACGCCCATGCCAATTGCGCTATATCTCCTCGCGCTGTCATCGTAGCTGCTGTTCTGGCCCTCCTCGCTCGCCCACCACCCCGCTTACTAGCTTGGTCTGCGCCACTGTCCGCAACTCAATCTACCTCTGTTCTGTCCCTGGTTCTTAGCAAGTACTGCTCTTGCGATGTCTAGTCCAAATGCGACCGTCTCTGCGCCACCAGCGGATCCCTTCGCGTCACTACAAGAATTTCCAGCCCTGGACAATACCTTCGGCGCACTCGTCCTTGGCATGTCCTTTGGCCTAATGTCAGTGCCGCTCAAACGCCTCTCTAATTCCATCACATGCTGAGTTTCGTGGCGGCGGTGGCGCAGGCTGTACGGCCTCACCGTCCATCAATCTTACCGGTACGCGCGATTGTATCGGCGAGACGAGTCTTGGGTAAAGTGCTTAGTGCGTATCTCGCGAAATCCGCGTTGGTTCCCCGCTAATTGATGTACTATAGGTGCTCGCTATCCTGTGAGACGCGTTTACGCACTCGCATCTCTCGCGGAGGCTAACAGATCCACATAGGATACTTGAGTCGGTTCATATCACTCTATGCATCGTCGCTGTGTGCGTTCCATTGATTCCGACATCACGTAGGGTCGCGGCTGGCAGCTGATCGTGAGACATTCGTACTTTGCAGCTACTACCATTTGGTCACGAACTACTTCAAGCCTGCGACTTTGCTGGTCGGACACTGGTGGGTGCCGTTGATTATAGAGAGCTGTCACTTCGTCTCTCAACGTGTGTTTGAATGGTAGGTCAACGAGGGTGAGTGGCTTGTAGGTGGAGCATCGCAATGATCATTCATGAATTCGGCACGGAACGTCGATAGCTACTGACACCGGTGACCGTGAGTAGACGTCATTGGCTGGAAGAACTGAACTTAGCATAACTCACCGATGTCCCACCGATAGGGCGTAATCATGATTTTGTGTCAAGGGTACGTTTTGCCTTAGCTATTCCCATAAGATCACCGCGTCTGATCAGCGCTTCAGGTTCTACGCCTTCCGTGTATGTCAGAGTGAGTGTCTTCGGAGTGAATGGCATTCTCCAGATGATGCTCAGGTCTTGCAGTCGGATCGCACTTCGTGTATCGGGTTCTGGTTGCCGTAGCCGTAAGTCACTTCTCTCATCTCACCACACGCTCGGAGGATGAGCTCTCATGGTTATTGTGGCTCTTATGTAGATCGTTTGCATGGTCTGCGAGTTTGGTGAGCGCGAACTTGACAGTTAGAATATGACGCAAGTATCTCACATCGCATTGCTCTATAGGATTCATGCTCGGTATGTCCGCCGTTCAACGGTCGCTTGATGGTTATCTGACCGAGAGATCACCTCTCACCTTCATACGTGATATCACAGCCGCGACAATCGAAGGGTACGCCCGAACCACATAATTCGCAGATTGTCTTGCGCTCAAGCAGATGACGTTCATAGTTTCCGCCTGAGCCTGAGCGATTTTCAGCATGTCAGCGTACGTTCTCAAAAACTCTCGTTCGCACCAGTCACAAACGGGCGTCTAACCCGTATTCTAGTGGCTCGTATGCGGGATCTTCGGCTCCGCCGTACTCACGGACATCTGCCTGACGGGCACGCTCGTCATCGTGCTGCTGAGGAGCAGGACGGGTTTCCGACGGTACGTTCTGGCTTCCATGATCTTTCGGAAACATTGATCGAGCGGGAACTGCAGAACGGATTCGCTGATCGAAGTCCTTATAATCTACTCGATAAACACTGGTGTGTCTCCCCGCGTATCGATTCTAGGGCTCAGCGCCTCTGACACTGGATTTGCCCATATAGGTCTGCTCACGAGTATCTTCGGGCTCCTTACCTTCATCTTTGTGAGTGCTGATGTTCGGATCTTACGGTATCGCGGCGTTAACGGTACCTTGCGTGCGCATAGGCCATCATTCTACCTGGAAACCTCATCTACATTGCCATCGCCATCGTCGGAGTCAAGCGTACGTTCTTATCCCCTCCGTTGATCACACCCACTAATCACACGTTCGACAGTGTACGCAAACTCTGTTCTGGCAGTGTAAGCGCGCACATTCTCGCCTCCTCACTGGTCTCTAACAACTAACGCCCCACGTTCATCCGCCATAGCCTGAATTCCCGCCGTTCACTATCCAACCGGCTTCTACAAGGCTTCGAGATGGGCTCCTTCGAGCCAAGCGGGTCTCGACATCGGCGCGACTCCGAGGCAGGCCCTATGGACACGTGGAAAGCGCGCGAGGTGCGTCTCCCCTCTTCCCCCTCAACAGTACTCTCCTCCGCGCCATCCAAGAACGGAAACGCTCACGGACGCTGCCCCCCAGACGACGACAAACGTCATCTTCACGACCGTCGCCTCGCAGGGCTTCACGGACATCACGGGCGAGAGCAGCGATATCCGAGAAGACAAGCGCGGCGCCGACGAGGGCGTAGCATGATTCGCCTTCGTACTCGCCTTCGTACCCCGCCGCGGGTCATCTGAGGGCGGTGTTCATTCAACCGGTGGTGCGGTTGTGTCTGAAGGCTATGACCGATGGTCGCTCCGGGGATCCGCCTTCGTCGAGCGCGAGGCCGGCTGGCTGGCAGGGAAGACATGCACGGTGTTGCTTTGTATTGTACCGATTGCGATTGTGGGGCTTTTGTATTCTAGTCACAGGTCTTCTTTCGTTCTCAATCTTCAAGTGGTTGTACTGTTTCGGGCAAGCTATGCGTCGCGCCTTCCGCGAGTGTTTTAAGATTGCGGGGTGGCGAGATCAGTATCGGGCAGCGAAGGTGATTGCTCGATTCCAATGTGCACAAATATGCGCGCTACACGCGACCGCAGTCGGACCACTACTGGCACCTTTGCATGGCCCTGCATGGCCTCCATCCTGATTTGACGCCGGTCCTATGGACTTCTCTTCTCTAGACTCTCAGCCTCACGTACTAAGGAGGGTTCCCCGGGAAGTGTGCGATGGTTCGCACACGTTGTTGTTTCGCCGGGACCGGGCGTGATCGCAGACGCTTCGTACGGCGCTCACGCGAGGCGAGACGCCGCATCGCAAGGCGTTGGCAATGGGCGAGTATACTGTCCCGTGTACATAACTGGTTTCATCGTGGTTACGCTCAGGTCAGTACAACCTGGCAGGGTCGCGGTATGGTGCTGACAACTACAAGCTAGGACTTTTGGATGAGAGAACTCCCGTTTGGAGACCGTGCGCGGATCCTCGGCGACAGCGTCGGAACGCTCAAGTGACTGAAGCCTGGTTGCTGCAATGTATACAGCGCTTGACGGTTCTCTGGGCATTGCAAGCGGTTCTTCGTGCGTTTGCCGGCTCCATGAGCGCGAGCCGGAGTCCTCATAAGTATACGTGCCCACTCGAGATGTGCTGGCCGGAATCGCTATCTACTCACTCCTGCCACCCGCTCATGTCTCTCTCGACGCCTCCTGCTTCATCTCCAAGCCTGGATCATACGTATGGCGCCTTGCTACTTGGGACGTTCCTTGGCCTTTTGTGAGCATCGATCTCCATTGGACACGTCTGCCTCCAGACTGTCTCGTCGGTACACTGACTGTGGCTGTTCTCTTATTCAGGCTTTATGGGTTCGCTCTGCACCAGATGTACCGATACTACCGACTCTACCCCGACGACAAACGTGGCCTCAAGGTCTTAGTGAGCGCGCTTTCTCCTGAGGTTAGACAATGCTCCTAAACGAAACGTCATTACGCAGGTAGTCGCGATAACGTATGTGGCCTTTGCCTAATCTAGGTGTGCTTGACCGGTTTTGATCATGGTGACAGATTATTTCAGACAGTCCACATCACTTTATGCATGGTTGCAGTGTGAGCCTGGCTCCATTCACACACCATTCGCTTCGGCGAGCAGAATGCTCACCATTCGGGTCGTGACAACATAGGTATCATCACCTTGTCACCAACTATGACCGCCCCAAGAGCTTACCTGCTGCACATTGGTGAGCATCACCAGGAGTGAGGTTAGTCAGGCTGAATGCGACGAGGTTCTCATCACGACCAGGTCGACAAGAGTGAGTCGAGTGCCCGGTAGTCTAGCCAACTATACTGAACAGTCGGGTTGTTACTCAGCTTTTGACACCTTTTTCGGTGAGTGGACATGCCCGAAGGCCTTCAGCAACAGTGCACGCCGGAAACGTGGGTTGACAGCTACCGTCCTCAGGGCATCACGATTGTGCTGTGCCAGAGGTACGTCGCTCATACGAGTCAAGTTCCTTCAAGTTCACAACAATGATATTGGATGTAGCTTCTTCGCATATCGCGTGTTCATCGGTGAGTACTCCACCATTCTGTCTTGCTTCATGGGATTGCCTGGCTCAGCGATCACAGTGGGACCTCAACTCATCTACCGAGTCTTTGTCACGATCGCCGTACGTGTTGTAAGCTTTGCTGATTGTAGTCCGTTCGTTATGCTGATCCCTTACAGGCCCTCTTCATGGCCAGTAGTCTAGGTACCTGCGACGCATGCATCTCCCGCTCATACGACTGATCGTTTCTTTCAGGTCTCGCGATAGGTATGCAAGCTGTGCCGAGTGGAACTGAGAAAACGCTGACATCTGTACGCAGCCGCTGCTGTCAAGGGGTGCGTTCCTTCTCCAGTTGATGTACTCACCTCTGATTCCCCGGATCGTAGATTCCGCACCAGCACGGAGGGCTTCAGACATGGGAACGTAGGTCTTTCTCCGTCGGCGTGCAGTTGCGTATGTGGCTTCTCAGCGGCAGGCTGTGCATCGCAGGGGATTGTCTCAGCAATATTCGGCTCCGGCGTGGCCGTCGACGTGTTATTGACAGGAACCCTAGTCGTTGTCTTATTGAGCAGCAGGAACCGGCTTTCAGCAGTATGTCTCCTCTACGATGGTCCTCTGTAGGCTCTGACGAAAGAACCTCTGACAGAACGGATTCGCTCGTTCATTTGCTAGTGATTTACGCGATTAACACGGGTCAGTCGCTCATCTCTTAGAAAGACGCGGTGCTGATGCGGTCCTGCAGGGCTTATGACCAGGTTTGGCGTGTGGTCTACCTATGTATGCTCTCAAGCTCACTCGAAGCTCCCGCCAGTATCATAGCGCTCCTCGTCTTCATCCTGGTAAGGAGCGTTGTCTGGGAGGTCAGTTGATGGGCGCTGATCTCGGTCTGTGCTAGGCTCTCGCTATGCCCAGCAACCTCATTTACGTTAGCATCAGCGTGGTTGGTACAAAACGTACGTGAAAGCCGCAGTCTCACTACTACATCTGACAAGTCTGCCAAGTATACGCAAACTCGGTGCTAGCCGCGTGAGTGTGTAGTGTTCCCGGCGTGTTTCGCGCTGACGTGACCCGGTTCAGCCTCAACTCCCGCAAGTCTATCCAGGATCGCATGATGGCGGACAGCGCAGTCCGGCTCGAACGCGCATGAATTGTCGTCTTTCGTCCCCGGCCCACGGAATGCCACTCACCTTCGGCCATGGTCATTCCGGCGAGGTGCGTCCTTCACTCCCTTTCAGACGAACGCTACCACGTTGTCCAGGTGAGTCCGGTTTGCTGACGACTCGGATCTGCACGTCAATAGGTACCGATAGCGTTACCGGCAAATACTGATTCCCGGCGGAGTGTCAGCCCTAGTAAGCCAACCCGGGAATGAAGACAAAGGACTGCCTGTCGTCCGTATGAGTGCATTAGATGTGCAAATCGTCAATCCCAGGCAGTTCACTGACACCCACGCACTTCGGCGCCATGCTATATTCGAGCGTCCAGAGACTGTACAATCGTGTCTATCATTCGACCAGCGCCGCTCGCAGAGGTCGGCATGGTAGATGCCGTGACGATCTTGGGTAGACACTCACAAGATGACAAGTTAGATGACAACTTTCTGTAACCCGCGCGTCGCTCTCGACTTGCAACGAATCACGATCTAGCACACCTTTCGTACCATCCGCGCGTCCCGCAATCCCTCGGAGTGTAGCATCTGCACATACTCAGCGGAATATGCCGCACCGCTCGTCCTACATCTAACCAATGGCTGGAAATACCAGGTGTATGCAGTTCGAAGGAGCGTACGAGTGTGTTGTACGACTGCAAGCATCCAAAGACTCGCCTTCCTGTGATTTCAGCGTTGGCACTCGCGCCTCCACATATGCCGCTGGAACCTGTGGAAGCCTGTCTTGATTCTGTCCTCAGCTCGGCTCTTCAAACGAGCTGATTGTCTTGAAGCTCAGACTGCGCATTGATTCGTATCCCATGCAATCCTTCAGCGGCACATCATCGATGGGTGTTTGATTGAGACAGACTCGAGGGTCCCGGTTCTGATGCTGATTGAAGCATATAACACTTCCCCTCCAGAACAGTGACTAGGTCCGCCCAACTTGGGTGACCGTGCCGATTGCTTCTCCCCTGCACGTCCAACTGGCGGCCATCGAGAAAAGCGCAGCTCCACCTCGGGCCTGACACCAACCTTCGATACGTATAAAGAGACGTGCACCTTAACCTCCCTCTCCCTCTCCAGCAATTCAACCTTGTAACTCTCAGCCTCTTTCTCGGCGAGAGATAGTCTCCTTCCTCCACCCGAATCCCGAAAGACCCGTACATCTGCATTCTCTAGCACTCGGACCCGTCTGCGGAACTGCGGTCAGGAGGAAACATTCAGATATCATGGCGCACGACATATGTTCGTGAACTAAAGGGAACTTCAACAAGATGAATGTGTGAGGTCGGCTATCTGTGGTACTTGGGCGCCAGCGAGCGGCTCTAAGCACTTCGGCAGAGAGACCCTTCGGAGAAGCTTTCATCCATACTATGACTCGGAATAGTCACTTGGGAACTGACAGCGAACAAAATGATGCATCAGCTTTGGGCGATAGGAAGGGAACCTGAGGAGTCAACACCACCATCATGCTCAGACTGCGCCATATGATGGTCAATGATACCCTTGTCTTCGCCAATCTGGATGTGTTCGTCCGAGTCAGCGGCGAGGCGCGTAGAGCCATGAGATGGAACCGTCATGATAACGATGTTCGTTGTTGGCTGATAAACCGAATGTGCATCATTTAGGCGTGATAGGCAAAGCAAGGTTTAGCACACAAGAGGCACGGAGACCAAGGGGCCAGACAGACCTCACGAGCGTTCCATGTCTCCAAAGGGCCAGCCTCAGCATCGCGCGCCGGGCCTCTGGCTGTGCTCTGTCCCCAAGAGCTCATTTCGAAGCCGTGCAACACGCGGTTGGACAGTGACTTGCGCGCATTCAGGCTACAGCGGCCGCATTGCGAGGCATCAAAGGATCGATACACAGGAATTGGAAGAGGAACTTGAACGGGGCTCACACTGCCAATACCGAGTTGGCGTACACTGTCGCTTTGTCAGTACGTATGAACAGGTTCGACGATACAGCACCTACGCTTGACTCCGACTACTGCGATTCCGAGGTAAATCAGGTTTCCGGGAAGGATGATAGCCTGCAGTACAGTCAGTTTGCGAGCCCTCTAACCAACTGGTTATGCCGGCGGAGTAACAGTGGCACGTACAAAAATGAAAGTGAGAAGTCCAAATATGCTGGTGAGCAAACCTAGTAACTGCTGCATAAGGGGCACAGTGCGACAATGATACACGCAATAAACGCACCGGTGTTGATGGAGTAAATGACGAGGACTTCAATCAAGGAATCGGTGCTAAGAATTTCGAGGTTCAGCGTGCACTTCATAGCCAGCAGAGAGGAGTGCGTACCGCTTGGATCCAGTCCTACTCCTTGCCAAAGCGGTAACCAGGGTCCCCGTTAGGCAGGCATCCCCGAGTACTGCACATCCGAAGACAGCGGAGAATAGCCACTGCACGCAAAGAGATACCGTGAGGATCATCTCACTATCGTTGCCACATTGGCAACCAGGACCTACGTTGAGGTCACGGTGTTGAAAGTCGCCCAGACTGAAGCGAAATCTGTGACACTGAAGTGTCAGTCGGTATCTAGGAAGGCAGAATAGACATACGCTTCAACCGTCGCCGCTATCAAGGGCAAATATGTATTATTAACTGAGGACTCAATCAGACTCAACATCGAAGACACTCACCGAGCACAAATCCTTCTCAAAAGATGGGCGTTAGATCTTCGATAGCGTTGCCATCGAGTGGGACTAGTACCAGTCCCTAAGTACTTACCAAACTCGCAAACCATGCACACACCCTGGTGGTTGCAGTTGTCAGTGCATTCGAAGAGGCTTAAAACAATACAATGATTCACGCACAGCGATGGCAACCATTACGAGGTATGCGTAGTGCGAGCCAACTTCTCGAGGGTTAAATGATATCAGTATACTGCTATTCCCGCTATGGAGTAGCTTCCCGCCGCACGACTAGAACTCACTTCGGCAGACGCGAAAGGCATAAAAGCTATAAGTCGAGGATATGAAGAGCATCAGAGCAATTGTCATTTGATACTTTGAGAGACACACATTTGGCAGAGAATGACCGTAACGCCCTGTATACGAACAGTGAATCAGAAGTGACTCTCAATGCGATGCTCCTGAAAGATAGATATTCACGGCTACCGGTATGAGCAACTGAAGATTCGCCATTTCGTCGCAAAGATCAGCCATTGGTAGCTGCTTAGAACGAGTTCACAGTCACTCACCTGCGTAGACCTACCGTCCGGATTCACAAGTCAGCCTATGCCATGCAGGCGTCGTTCCATCGGCGTTCACGCACCAATGACCAGCCAATAGACTCGATGGTTCGAAGTAGTTCGATACCAAGTGATAATATCTGGGACAGAGGAATGCCGACAAGCAGCTGTCAACTGGGGTACTCCTCGAAGCAAGCGACGAGACTTACACCGCAACGATGCAAAGTGTGACTTGGAATGACTCGAGGATGCTTCAGGCGCAATCACGTCAGTACACAATGAGGGTGGCCGATTCAGGTGTGCCATACAAGATCGCCAGTATCTACAATATCGAGCGACTGATGTAAGTGATGTGAGGTCGCACCGATATGAAGTAATCATACCAGACACTTGAGCCACACTCCATCCTGCGGGTACATTCGAGCGTACCGATAACATTGGTGGACCGTCAAGCCGTACAGCCTGTAGTACCACATTCACGGTATGATGGCTCAGCACTATAAGGGATGTAGTCGGACCTCCAATGGTCACTGACATTAGCGCAAAACACACACCGAGAAGAAGCGCTCCATAGGTATTGTCCAACGCCGGAGGTTTGGGGAAGGCCGCTGGTGCATTGGCTGACGGCGCGGAGGCGGGCGAGTTGAAAGACGTCAGAGACATTCTTGAAAAGGTGCAGAACAACGACGTAGATCGAGGATGCGTGCCGACAGAGATGAGGAACAAGTTGTAGTCGAAGCCCACACAGCACAAAGGAGAGAAATGTCAATGGGTCCGCAAGCTCGACAGCAGTCAGGGCATCTTGAGAGCGCAGAGATCCTATATACCGGGGCCAAGGCTTGAATCATGATATTCGGGTGATGAAGAAATAGGGCCTAGGGCCCACACTGACCCACTGCTTACCTCCGAACAACCTTCCGTCGATGACCAGCGACTCCCTCAGCATGGAAGCGCCTTTCCTGAGGTCTTGCACCAATTGTCTGCTTACAATGGATCGTCGAGACGAATGACAGGTGATTGCATGGTAATTCTTCCTTCCTGTCTCTGGCGTGTCTAGCACCGCTTCAAGTTGAGCCTGCAACATAGCTTATGAGCCTCACGAAGACCATATCAGCGCCATTCAACTCGCCGTAAAGGTGTCATTGAAGCGCCCCCTCCTCCCCGGGATACAGATGTATCACCGTCAAACGGTCAAGAAATCGCAGCCGGACGTCAAAGTAGAGATCGCAGTGACTTCAGTGCGACGATAAAGGAAACACGCACTCTTCCACACGTCAACTCGCACATATGCTCGTTTTACGTTCACACGCCCACGCAATCCACGATGGTTCTTCATTTACTCGCTCTCACGGAAAGAGCTTTTCGATGAACTTCGCAGGGATTTGACTACCTTCGTCGGCAAATTCCCCATCGAGAAGCCAAAGCGAACGATGCCGGTCGCCGCCTTCAGCAGAAGGGCGTGATACACGCTGCCACAGTGCCAAGCGTTACACAGCGCAGATATCATGTTAAAGAGGACTTAGACTCGGGCAGGAAACGCGCTGGAAGGATCCCGGGCGGCGGTGAACCTTACATCCTGTTAAGGTTCAGTGCGCACGGCTCCTCCTGCACTCACCTTAGTAGTGGTATCCCCTTTAAAAGCTTCCGACGGTCACTTGAGGCCGATGGTCCGCTGGGATCTGAGCGTTGAAAGTCGTTGTGGCGCCTACAAAGCAGGTGATACCGGCCACCATCGCCCACTACGTGGCTCAGGCTGTCCACGGCGACTCCCTACCCTCACAACTTCAAGCTGTGGCAGAGACGATGGCCCCCTCCGCTTCGGTCTACTCACAGCTCGCGCTGCACTTCTTTGACTTCGTCGTCCTCACCGTCTCCAACTGCTGGGCCTGGCGCTGACCTACCGGCTCCCTCCTCCTGCCCTTCTACAAACAGCACATCCGCGAGTCCATGCACCTCGAGATCGGCGCAGGGACCGGATACTACCCCACTGCTTCCAGCGCGCGCCTCGCAAAAGGCGTCAAGCTCGTCAGCCTCCTCGACCTAAACACAAACACACTCGTATATGCACGCAAACGCCTCGCAGATGCGGGATACCGCAGAGACATCGAGACCGTTCATCACGACGTGTTCGACGCTCTCCCAGAGACGTTGCGCGGCCGGTACGACTCGGTGGCACTCGTGTATCTCTTCCATTGCTTGTCTGGGACGTTCCCAAAGAAAGTGACGAACGTGTTTAAAACCACCAGTCCCGACGCTCGCGGAAGGTGGCGTGCTGTATGGGGTGACAATCCTGGGCTAGAGCGCACAGCACGACCGGCTTGCACGGAGACGGATGAAGCTGTACAGCCGCAAAGGCATCTTTGATGATGCACAAGACACAGTTGAGGGATTGCGCGAGGCCCTTGAGCAGACATTTGAGGAGTACGAACTACGCGTTGTGGGCGTCGTCGCGCTGTTCACTGCGCGCAGGACGAAGATCTAATCGAGTTGGGTCCGTAAATTGGTCCTCTCATAGTGACTGAACAACTGGAACTGACTGTAGCTTCTCACTCTATACTTCACCAAACATATCGCTGTTGGTCGTGGCACTGCAGCAGAACATCAGCGTTGTGATGATGGTGGCTTTGGATAGAGTCCTACTAGCTTACGCGCGTATGGGGTTGACGCCGGCGAGGCGGGTATAGCCGGCTCCAGGCTAACGCTGCAGTCGTATGCCAGCATCTCCGTAACGTTAACTCTTTGTGCTTGCTTGACATTCAACAAGTTGTACGTCCGGAACACTGATATATGCGCTCTGTGCGCCGCGCAAGGTCTTGGCATCTTGACTGTGCGACTTGTATTCTCAAGTCCAGCTTGTTCTCGGGCTTAGAATTATGCCCAGGCGTCCACCGGCCCTCCTCTCACACAACGAAAACAGTTGCACAACATACGGTCTTCTGAACATACGCCCTCCCGACGCCGTCCACCACAGTTCCAGTGTCTCGGTAATCGTTGTTATATCTGGAATTCCGTGACGTTGATCTTCTCTGTCGCCGGCGGATCTCAGCCTCTTGTCAAGCATATTCGTTCAGCACGACCTGATGTCCGCGGTGAACCACCCTCCTTAGCATCGCTTCTCGCTTGCATGTGGCCTCCGGGTAGGAATGCACAGGAATTTGCTACAGAAAGACAATGGTTCGCGTGCTCGTTCGCGGGAGAGTCATACGCCATGCACTGTACTGTGGCTCCTTCGGCAGAGCTGTACAACTGTAAGTTCCTTCTTTCTACAGGCGGGCGTCATGAACCGGGACTGACCTTACCCTACCAGACAACTGAGTGCGTGATTGTCAGACCGCGGTCCTGAGTTCTGTGCATTGCCTATCCCCCCCTCATCTCGGGTACGCAAATGACAGCGGGCTTCATTAACGCCCATGTCGGCGACGTCTCCGTCCTTCCCTTCCAAGCGACGGATTTGGAGTGTCATGCAACGCTGATGAAGCCCTCATCGTGCTATGTAAATTCTTAAATGTCGCTATCTGCGCATCCTCAAGCGATTGGGATCACATGTATAAATGTGAGCCGAGCGCACGCCGCTGAGCGTAGTGACCCTCCCTCCCACATATCTCCCCCAAGAACCTGCAGTCATGGTGACTCCAGACACCTCGAGCTTTGCAACCATGGCTAAGACTATCGGCGCTGTCGCCCTTGGAGCAGTTTTGGGTGTCATGTACGTATTGATCATTCCCTAGGCATCCCGCTACTAGCAGCGAACTAAGGACGCGACATTTAGGCTATACGGGCTCACGATTCACCAAGTATACCGGTACACCAAGATGTATCCAACAGACAAACCTGGGCTGAAGATATTCGTGAGTAATATCACTGCGTTCTCTGCATGTGTCAGTCTCTCGGCTCATCTAGGGCCGCCTAGGTCGCACTCATTCTGTACGTCTCTTTGCTCATGCTCGATCTCCACCTGGTCTCGAGTGACATGGACCCAGGTTGTTAGAAACAATGCACACCGCCCTGTGGCTCGTCGCAGGGTTAGTGAAGTACACTTGACCCAACAAAACAGGATTCCGTTAACAGTGAATGTTCCTTAGCTACCACTACCTCATTGAGCAGCCGTTTGTCACTGTCTCCTCCCTCAATGGACATTGGTACGTCGTGTTGTCTCTCAGTCCCGAGTGTACTCTGCTGACACAACATTCCCAGGTCAGTCAGGGTGCGCTACAACTTCCACCGATCACTGGTGCTCCTTCGTTCATTGATTCGCCTACATCCTATCAGTTGCTCGTCCTCGTCACCGTGAGCCTCTCGAGACCGCGTGTATCGCGTGCGACATGGCTGACGGCGGCTTCGCAGGCATCCACTGTATGCACCACGGAGAGGTACGTCCCACTGGTTCCGGATCGACCAGTTCAGGTTACGAGAGTCCTCTACGAATGCCTCCCAGTTATTATGCGTCGAGAATCTACTTCAGTATGTCTGCACATGCCTATCGCAAATCATGGATTGTAGACTGATCTACCACGACCAAGTGGGACCGCGCTGGAGGCTCTTGGTCATTCCCGCGGTATGTTGAGCATTCGACCTACCATGAACGTACTGTCAATGACCGTTCATCCGCATAGGCCGCCCTCATTCTCGTTGCCAAGGGTTCGTCCCATTTCTCCACGAGCTCAAAGTTTACATCTTGACCTCTGACTCTTCCGTGTTAGGCTTCGCTGTTGGTGCGCCATACGTTCTCAACCACACGATGTAAACGCTGACCTGATCATACAGCTGCGGGAGTCGAAGCGTAAGCACCATAATCCTTTATTGTATCCTGCCGCGACGATTGCAAAGCTCATTCTGTGAGTTAGCTTCAGAGTCACGAGCAAGGTGTCCGACTTCCAACGCCTCAACGTGCGTGCCTCCTCATTGCTTTCACACGATTCACATCATGACTGGACCGCTTCAGTGGTTGGTTGCCACAGCGTACGGCGTGGCAAGTGTGACAGATATCATCATTGCTGTGTCACTGGTGATCGTATTCCATCGCTCGCGGACAGGTTCAAAGAGGTGAGGCCAACATACGATGGTCGCTGCCATTATCGTGTTCACTGACGAGCTGGCGTTGTAGGATGAACACAGTACTCGATCTCTTGATCGCATACACGGTGAACACAGGTAACGCTGCTCAACTCTGCAGTGTACGGCACTCCTCCACACTGACTTATATACTGTGAATCATCAGGTGTATTGACGAGGTATGAGAAGCGTTGTCAATTATGCCGCTCATATGGCTAAATAAGCCGCGCATACAGCATCTGCAGTATGCTTGCGTTTCTCTTCGTGGGTGACCATACGCAGTCGTCGTAAATCACGATACCTAACCCGTTGTAGTCCATCATCCTCCCGGGGAATCTCATCTACGCCGGCGTGAGCATCGTCGGCACCAAGCGTGTGTTCTTTTGGCTGCCCTTCATTCGGACTATCATCCTGAGTCTCCTCGACTACAGTATACGCAAACTCCGTACTTGCAGTGTGAGTGCTTTCCGCTAGCATCAAACCAAATCCCGACGGCACTGACCTACCGCTCGGAATATACAGTCTCAATTCTCGCCGTTACATCAACGAACGCTGGATGGACGATTTTGCATCCATTCACCTACCGGATCTAGTGCACGACGGTTCTCACCTGAACGCCCCCACCTCAGACACCCTCTCCTGGGTTCCGGCCAGTGTGAGCTTAATCTTCTCGGCGTGCGTGGTAGGATGTCTTCTCTGACTGACATGTGGCTTCCCCGCTCTCCGTAGCCATCGGCGTGTGCTTCAAACGCCGAGGAATGTTTCTCTATATCGGACGGTGTCTAGGGCTGTCTCTGCGACTTTGCTTACGACTGATTAGCGTGCGTCCTACCAAATAATCCCACCTTTGTAGTGAACTCATCCAGGCTACGTTCCTCAGGACCTCTCACACACGATTTGCCTGCACGCTGTAGAAGTATCTGCCGTTCTCTTTAACTTAAGATCCGTTTCAATTTGAAAGATACCATCGCGAATCCTGATCATAGCGTGACACAGACATTCTTGGACTCGCTTGTGCACTGTCGTATTGCGACCGACCTGCTGGCTCAACATCGACGTTCATACGCTAATGTTGACATCACTTGTGTGCGGGGTGGTCCCGGTTGCGAATGTCATGCCCTGGCTGATGCTCGTCGTCTGCGACATGCACGTCGAGACCTGAATCATCACGACAATCGGCATCAGTAAATCCTCACGAGCATGGAGAGTGCACTCTGCAAACGTACCTGTCGGACGTTCCAGACCATGGTATCGCTTTCTCCGCGATGAGCGAGAGTCCTATCGGGCGTGTTCAAGTCCGAGATATTGAAGGTCGTGAAGTCGTCCATATATCGGTTGTCGATGGATCGCCGCGAGTTCAATCTGTATCATGTGGTGGAAGTGAGTTGTATATGAGACATACATAGCAGAGGGACGGGATGTACAGTGCTAGCACGGAGTTCGCGTAGACTGCGATGCTGGTCAGCGATGAAACTCGCGACGCATAAGAGGTGGGTGTCCTCCGTGCACGAGATCCTCGACGCATACCGTGCGCATCTCGACTACCGGCATACAGAGAAGATCCAGCCCGTGCGCCTGTCCCCGCGTTGGCGACCGCGACATCACGTCCACGTCATGGACGACAGGGAGTCGGCAGCTGCAGATGACGCCAGCTGGGCCAAGGAGGGGATGTGGAGGGTGTACACGGACGGATCGGCATACGAGGGCGGCGTAGGCGCATCTGCCATCCTATACCCACCGGGTCGGGGCCGCCCGCGCCAGCTCTACTACCACCTCGGCCCCGCTGAGCGACACACGGTTTACGAGGCGGAACTTGTGGGGGTGCTTCTAGCGATGGAGCTGATCCGCAGGGACCGGCGCTGCAACAGTGCTGTGTCAATTGCGCTGGATAACAAGGCAGCCATCCAGGCCTCAACGCTACGTTCATCAGCCCCTGGGCGTTACCTCACTGACCTCTTTCACGAGCAGCTTGATGCCCTCCTCGGGTCGCGGCCGCAGCTCCGCCTCACGCTCCGCTGGGTCCCGGGCCACTACGACGTTCCAGGCAATGAAGCCGCTGACGATGCCGCAAAGGAGGCGGCGGGAGGTCGTTCCTCCAGTCCGGCGGACTTGCCTCGGGCGCTGCGCAAGCCCCTACCACTCAGTGCTTCCAGAGCAAGGCAGAACTTCAAGGCACATATCAAGGCTAAGGCGTCGGACCGCTGGAGGACCTCGACACGCGGTGTACGCATGGCAGAAATCGACCCCACGCTGCCCTCCAATCACTTCGATGAGCTTCTGTCCCCCCTCCCGCGTCGCCATGCTAACCTGCTTTTACAGCTGCGTACTGGCCATGTGCCGCTGCAGACCTACTTCGCGCGGATCGGTAAGACCGCCGCGGCCACTTGCCCGACCTGCCACGAGGAACCCGAGTCGGTCGCGCACTTCCTGCTGCGCTGCCCCACCTACACTCTCCATCGCGCTGTCCACTTCCTCCCCCTCGGTTACTCCGGCCGCAACCTCCGCACCCTGCTGAACACGGACGATGCACTGCGCCCCCTCTTCAAGTTTATCAATGCAACAGGCCGCCTCCGTCGCGTCTTTGGCGAGCTCGCGGACATCCCTGCCTGCGGCGGCGGTGACGCCTAGCACGAACGTGGATGTACCCCTTTCGCAGTTTATGCTTTGCTCACCCCGTTTAGTCCGCCTGTAGGTAGACGGTCGCGCGCGCGCGCACACCCTGGTGTCGGGGGTGGGGGAGTTCCGACGCGCTGCGGGGCTACCGTAGCGCGTACTCCTGCCGCAGCAAGAGGCCACGGGCCCGGCGGTGCAATCACCGTCACAAGGGCGGCAGGTTTATAGCCCATGCCCCTGCCTTCAATGGCCGGGCACCAGGAATGCGTGCGTGCGTCTGGCCAGGTACGATACTCTTCTTTTTCCCCACCTCTCCATCTACCTTATACCCTCGGTAATCTCTTGCCCCTCCCCCGACCCTCCTTCCCTTGTTCTGGTTACTGCTTCGTCTTTACGGTACCCGAGACTTAGTTACATTGCAGCGCTACGCCTACCATAGGGCTCGGCCCTCGCGGGCAATAAACGAGGATTCAAACAAACAAACAAACAAGAGGTGGGTACAAACGTTTGGCTCCGACGATGCTTACGGCAGCGTAGATGAGATTTCCGGGGATGACTAGAGCCTGTGATGTGCCACGAGGTACTAGGTGAGCTGTGCTGTGGATCTTCATGACGGACTACTCACGAAGACGAAAGCAAATACGCTGACGATGCTTTTGATGTCGTGAGCAAGCCTCTCACGCGGTGATGTAGCTCCATGCACACCTAGTTAGGAGGCCTGATCATACATTACAGGTGAGAAAAGCGGAAACCAGCGGAAATCTGGTGTCATGACGTACCCGTGTTGATCGTGTATATTATGAGGGTGTCCAGGATACTGTTGGTCCTACGGAAGGCGGCCAATGCTCAGCGCGAACGAAGACGGCGGATCCAAAATGGGTCTACCTCCTAGACCCGGTGCGGGACTGTTGCAAGACAAATACGAGCGCACCAGTCAAGATGAGGTCGCTTGACACCGCGAAACCGTATGCCACAGAGACCATCCACTGAATGCACTCGCATGAGCAACGCCGATAGTGTATAGACGCGATACTTACGCTGATACGATGCAGCTGAGTGAGCTCGCGGACGAACACGAACCTGTGTTTTGGGACAAATTAAATGGCATTCAGGAACTGATGTCAATGACTTACGCTTCAACGCCGGCGACTGGTCACCCACATTGTGAGTGTCGTAGCATTCCACTCAATCCCACAAAGATCAACAACTAACTCACCGACTCCGAAAGCTACGGACAGATCATTCAGATGTGCATTCAAGCGCGACGCGGTAGGTGAGACCTGACTTACAGAATCCTGTTGTCATAGATACTACCTGTAGGCGTCGCGATGTTAGTTAGTGGCGTAGCGAGCATATCGAGGAGAGACCGATGTACCGCAGGTATGACAAGCCATCTGTAGCGAGGCCCGACTGCGTATCATTGGAACGCCAATGTAAGTTTCCGAAGAGATAATTCCTTGCAACCTTCGCGCTCACTCAGGAAGACACGGAAGCAGTAAAACCTACAGGCGGCGGTTACAACTACTCCAGATCAAGATGTATCGTGACACTTACGTCTGGCACGAATAGACAGCCATCGACTGCAAGATTGTCGTCAAAATGGTGAGACGTGTGAACATAGGAATGCCTCTCACCGTGATTATGAACGTCGACTTGGGGCAAGCGAGCGTATAAGTATCATCGAAAGTCAGCCCACACTCAAACTGGGCTCACCCGTATAGTCCTAGATGACGACGCCTGTTCAGGAATCTGCAGTCCACCAGGCTTTCCAAGCGCATGGCCACTCACCAGTGGCAATGGAGTGTGCCTGTGAGATTGAATGCTTCATTGACGAGATAGTGGTAGCTATGGATGCGGATATACTCGTCAGATACGAGTCGATTGACCATTGCCGAGATCGCGTTGAGCAGGATGCTTACCCTATGTATATCCATACGACTGTATGCAGAGTTTCCAGCACCCTTTGGTTGAATATGAATGTCAGCACACGAAGTCAGTAGGAAGAGACGGAATGAGCTAGTACGGACAAGATGATGGATACCTAGGTAGGCGAGGCTGGTTAGTAGACAATCACAAACATCGTATGAAATGCGGTTCGCGATGGACAAGACGACACGTACCAGAACCTTGATGTATAGCATATCGGTAGGGTAAAGCTTGTAATACCTATATCCCTGATGCACTGTGAGGCCGTAAAGCCTAGGCGACGCGTAAAAGGTCAGTGACGGGTACAGTGCATTCCTAGTAAGATCTCGACCTACATCGTTCCTATGACCAGCCCAATGTAAGTTGCACCAAGGGTGCTAGCCACTGAAGGGAACCCTAAGGCATGCAAGATAGGCGCTATAGAGGACGTGGACATTGCGGCAGCGAATTGTGAGTTGCCGGGCTCGAGATCAGCTGGTGGGTGCCGAGGGGATATGTGGAGATTGTCGAGGGCGGGAAATAGGCCAGCGAACGTCGGGGCCCTCTGAATCCCACATATATGCCGACTGTGGTCGGTTCGGAAAACGCGAAGGGCGGGTATCTGGCAGGGAGAAGACAGCAAGAAGGAGAAGAGACCTCCGCGGACGCTCTAGCACATGCCGTGCCTGATACATAGACGCAATGCCGTATGCACTTACCAGATGCCTGGGACAGAACAAATGGGAAACTGTATGGCTGGCCCACCCTTGTAACATCCATCAAACTTCTGCGACTTCGACGACCAGCACTCGCTATAGTTCGCAAGTCATGGCTATGATACCTCGGGTCGCTGAACGAGATCGGCAACCCACTCGATGGGAGTAAGCCCCATTTACATAGCCTCAGTGGGAAACGTAAGCGGATGCGATGTCTAGCAGAATGGTGCGGCGATAAGTGCAAGAAGGGAAGTCGAAGTGACGGCTGATTTACGCACGGTACATGATCCTGTGACCGGCGAGAAGCGTCCGAGCATTGCTTCGCCAAAGACAGATGGAGCATTGAATGGAAACCTGTACTACGAGTAGTACGGCGCCCGATTAAGCTTCGGCGTCGAGTTGGCTGGCATCTGCTAGCATAGCCGCCAGCAGGATGCAGGATCGAACGCGACGAGGAGTTCAATGATCGGAACCGCAGCACGGGTCGACGTGAGTCGGCCACATATGATGGTTCTGCTGCTCAGCTGGTTGCACCCCCGCGACAAAAACCGCGAGGCGCAGGTCACGGTGCCGATCGCGAAGCTGTTACAATATAGTTCGCATATATTTGAGCCACGCGCCACGCGTGACGACAACGTTAACCACTTCCCCGCACCCGCGATGCACGCCTCGGTCGCATCGATGAGACAGTACTGTTCTGGTGACTGTGTATCTGCACGCATTTTGACGTGATTATGAAGATGCCGTGCTATCGTAGGGAGAGGTTAGAACATGACGCGAACATGATCAAATGCGCGGCCTTGCACGGAGAGCTCGACTCACCCTGCAAAGCATGAACAGTTCAGAACGTGGCTGAAACGGAAAACTGTCAGCGATGTGGGCCAGCTGTCCGCAGAGCATATGCGCACCTCAGGCTTGTGTGCATTATGGTGGAGTTCACATCAAAGTATCACTTATGTTCGAGACAAACGTCTCCTCAAAGAATGGCGGCATACCAGGTGATACTACGGCATAGTTAAGACCGCGTGGCTTGCAAGTGAGTTCTTACCAAGTCCGGTGCTATGGTCTTCATGGATCCACGTCGTGCGCCTCAAGGGGATAGAAGCACGCCATAGGCGCGATCCGCAGTGCCATATTTTGCATTGCAGGCCTAACCAATGCTGAAACCAACAACGATGGTCCAAGGTTGAAGGATTACGCGGAAGTGATCTCCGGCCAGTAGTCAGAGGAGGTTCAGCAGATCCCATCGTGGCCGCAAGTCATGAGAAGGCATAGCGTTTTGCAGTCATTCAGATAAGTACTGTCCGTGCACTCACAAGGTCATATCGACAGCACCGCGTGTACTAATCATGTATAGCACTCAAGATAAAGGCACTGCGTACTCGGATGTAGGGTCGCCACTGGCCAGGCGGATATATCGCCGTCAGTGTGGCGTCGAGAGGGGATCGCGACGCTACCTCCCAGATGTCCGCCAGATGTCCGGAGGCACGTCGTGTGGTTTTCCGCAAGATTCAAAGCCATTGACGAGGATTGAAACATATTGTCCGAGTGCGCGAGAGAGCCACAAGACTGTGCGGAGAACGAGTGAGCCAGTGCTTGCGAGCGAGGATGAGGTGTGCTCAGATCCCATCGGGAGGCTGATAGCCTCTGATCCTAACAAGAACAAATACTGTACTAGTAACCTGCTTAAGGAACGTCAACGTCGGTCGACAAAGGTCGTCGATCAGTGGAGGCCAACTGCCAGTGCGGCCTACTGATCACTTGAAGTCGTCTCCAGTGCACTCAAGGTATGTGTTCTCTGGTCTCAATGATACGCTCCGCAAGTCATCGCGCATACGCGTCGGATGGCACCGAAGGAATGGTGAGTTAGTACAGCATTTAAAGGGGCCGGAAAGTACTAGACTCGGTAAGTAATACACGGTTCTCAATTGTCCTTAGATATGACATAATGTAGATCTGAGCGGCGCATCTCGTCAACTCATTCATCCTGATTTGCATGACCAAGGTGAAACGTAACGCTTCGGGTACGAAAGTCGGGGCCCAAGAGGACACTGGCAGCTTGCGCCGAATGAGTTCAAACCTCGATGGAGATACTACTCCTTTGCGGAGTCGGTCCGGTGGCGAAGGTCACGCCGCCCTGGCTGATACCGGTGTCCTGAGACATACATGTCGAGACCTGCCAGTACAATCGGTGTGCATCAGCATAACAGTTAAGCAGGAACGGACAGGGATCGACGGACCTGTCGGACGTCCCAGATCATGGTGTCGCTCTCGCCGCGTGGTGCGTGTCCGGCCGCCCGTGACCCAGGCGCTGCTTGTAGGTCGGGGATGCTGAAAGTTGTGAAGTCGTCCATGAACTTGTCGTCGATGGAGCGCCGCGAGTTCAGCCTTGGGAAGGAATAGGAATAGCAAGTCAGGCATCTCCGATCTCCAGATCGCGGGATAAAGGGCGGACGTACAATGCGAGAACAGAGTTAGCGTAAACTGTACAGAACGTCAGCGCAAGCACGATCGGGAACATCAAGAGATTGGCATACGTTTGACCCCGATAATGCTCACGGAAGCGTAAATCAGATTCCCCGGAATGACAAGGCCCTGTGGGATGTACGTTGTAAGCAAAGGCATGCTGTCATCAACGAAGTAGTACTGACAAAAGCGAAAGCCAAGACGCTGACGATGCTGCGGAGGTCTTCAGCCCGAAATCCTGCGTGTTGTTTCACATCGAACGCACCTAGTCAGGAGAGCTGCATAGACCACGCGTTTGTGAGCTAATGCTTAGAGACAATAACAGAACACGCACCCGTGTTGATGGTGTAAACGATGAGGGTATCCAGGATGCTATTAGTTCTAGGGGACGGGCCGAGGTTCAGGAGACTGACAGGCCGTGCACTGAGAGACACTGTACCTCTTGGACGACGTACGAGACTGGTACAAGACAAAGACAAGAGAGCCAGTCAAGATGACGTCGGTCGCAACGACGAGTCCGTAAGCGACGGAGACCAGCCACTACGATTATATTATAAGGAACGCTACATCCACGATTTATCCGAGCGACTCACGCTTATACGATGCAGGTCTGTGAGCTCCCGGACGAAGATGAATCTAGAGATTCTCGGTGAGTTTCTGTTCGTGCGGAGCTGATGCTAAGCACGTACGCCTTGATGCCGGCAACTGGCGCAGGAGAGTGAGTACAGCGATCACCACGCCAATCACGGACGTGAACTTACTCATTCCAAACGCTGATAGAAACCAGAGCCTTTCATCAGAACTCGACAACGTGTGATGTCAGTCCCAGGAAAACTCACTGAATCCTGCTGTCATCGTTACCACCTAGTGGTATATATGTCAGGCGTGTGATCACGATAATGGAGCGTGTAGACAATCGTACTGCAGGAATGACCAGCCATTTGTAACGTCCGCCAACTACACGTCGTCGGGGTGAGCACTCCAGCTGGCTCGGCACGCGCCTGCAGGCCACTCACTCAAATATACACGAAAGCAATAGAACCTATGGACGGGTAACGGTCAGCGGAATCGATTGAGGCATGGGGTTGCGGTGCGTACATCTCGCACGACAGGACGGCCATTGACTGGTACCATCCGATCAGAATATGGACAGATCTTCGAGAGAGTGAGGGTGGCTCACGGTGATTATGAAGGTTGACTTTGAACAGCGCCAGCATGTCAGAATGTCACCGGCTAGATCATACAACGACATGTGCTCACTCGTATCGTCCTGCAAGCCATCGTGGAGTCATTAGTGTGCCGTTCACCGAGATTAAGATCAAACAAGCTATGACTCACCAATGACAGTACACGCTACCCGCTACATTGAAGGACTCGCTCACAAGGTAGTGGTAGCTATAGCCCCGGCAGCCTGAGATGAGCCCGCCCGCCAGTGAGCAATACCGAGTTGGGAGGCCACTCACCCGATGTACATCCACACTACCGTATGTATGGTCTCCAGCAAGCTGTGAGAAACGTAGTGCAGTCAGAGCACAGCGGAGTATAGATCAAAGCCGAGAAGCTGTTCTGCATACAATATGACAGATACCTGAAAATTCAGATGATTCAGCGTATGCACATAGATTCGGCGCAAGTGATGGGCACGAAGGACTATGCTCACCAGGATCTTCAGGTACATCCTATCTTTTGGGTACAACTTATAGTACCTATAGCCCTGATGCACGGTGAGACCGTACAACCTGACGGAAGTCGACATAGTGAGTCGAGAGAAAAAAGGGCGACTTGATCTTCACGCACATCATTCCTATGACGATCCCAATGTACGAAGCGCCGGAAGTGCTTGCCACGGAAGGCAAGCCCAGCGCGTGCAGGATAGGGCCGAGAGAGGACATTTGGGAGCAGAACAGAGAACCGAGAGGATAGTGGCACGGGGCTGCTTAGCTTGAGCGCTGTCCGCAGGTGAAGGGTGGCCGGGGATACGAAGAGATAAACGGGTTGGTGTCATTGTCTGCAATCGCACATATACGCCGAGTGTGGTCGGGTCGGGGAATGCGAAGTGCGGTTCGTTGAAAGGGGAAGGCAGGAAGAAGGGGGACAGCCTCTCACGGACGGTCCAGGTTATGCCTTTCTGGTACGCAAACGCAATGAATCGTGCGCCTACCGCAAGTATAGAAGACAGGACGAATGGACCCGCGATCCTATTCTCGGACAGCAATGCCATATCAGAGCTCAGCAGCTTCCGCAGGCAGCATCAGCTAGGTCTCGCATACCCTAGAGCCTCACGAGGTCTATTAGCTAGCGAGAGAGGCGGTGATCTGTTGATTCCGACAAGCTCTGCGTATACAGCACTCCCTTTAATGAATATCCCGAATGTCAATGCTGTGCGACGATGAGCACAGGGACTGAAGTCGAAGAAGCTGATGATTTATGCATGGCGTTGATCCTGTGACCGGAGAGAAGCGTCCGAGGTATGAACTGGAAGGGAGAAGGAGGATCAAATAGGAACCTGACCGGTGATTCTCACAGGCCTGCGTGCACAGTTCACTGGAGCCGCTACCGATGCGACGCCGGATCGACCATGACTGTGATAGGCGACACACGACAGCTGATGACAATGCTATCGCCGTCAGAAGATAAATAATAGCGGTTGGACTCGGACAGAGCATCATTGACACGTTTGTAGCCAAACAGTTCCTCGCAGGCTTGAGTTACAACAATCCGTCACGTCAGGCTCTCCCCTGACAATTGACATCAGCATGAGTACAATCATTGTCATGGGCGAGTCTGCAGTGTCCACCTGCTTCACCACGGCGATTGGAGAGGTTTGTCGTCTACGTATAAGACCGTCATGAAGATACAAGCCCATTGTTCAATATGCAAGTGAACACAGTACCGATACCGTAGATGAGGGTACTAAGCACTCACTGATAGACGTCCTAGTAGATTGTGTCTCCCGTGAATGCCTGTCAGAACCAGGATCTATAGCCAATTGATGAGTATGTCGTCGTCGCAGTATTTCGGACCAGATATACACTGGCAGTTCGCCGGCCTAGGCGAGGGTCAAATTCCGCTCGGTCGCAGCACGTGAGATCTTTGCCATTCTGGCGCGACGTGTAGGCGCTCAATTGTTACTCGCCCTATGCTTCGCACCTGTTCACCATCGACGTCGCCATCACCGCGCAGAGCATCGCATACAGCTCCCTGGCTACCTAGCCATGCTCAGAATCTCTCGTTTGGAGAATCAGATCTTCCCCCTGTGTTTTTGTACTAGAGGGCGGCGAGTCGACAACGCTGAACGTCGGGATAGGCTTGACCACAGCGGAGTCTGGTCACCAGTCCGCCTCGATTATCTACACCTGCAGCTATGTAAGCTCCGTTTATTTGAGCATCTTGACGACTCGTCGCCTTATAGAGAGAATGCTGTTGCAGTGATCTCAGCTTAGACCGGGTGGGAAACTTTACCGCGGAACGCGTCTACGACGTCCAAGCACGAACACCGCATCATGGCGTCGTCTACTTCGCAAGGCTCGGACTCGCGCAGGCTTGAGGTACGTTGTATCAGAATCTATCTTACTGAACAGTAATCGTCAGTTGTCGCTCTACAGGTACATCAGTATTCTACTGATGTCCTGTTAATAGGAACTACGTTATGACTCTACGGCATGGACGAGGTTCGGACGAAGCTCTTGACAAGGGATCGACGCCGGAATCCCTTTGGGGCGAACGTGTCTACAGTTGCCAACCCCGATACTATTGCGATGAATGCAAACCGGGATGTTTCTCACTGCCAGGGGGCTTCATCGGCGCTGCAGCCCCTTGTAGTATGTGATTGCTCGTTTTGCACATGATGTATCTCTTCCGCTCTCCGCAGCCATTGGCGCGCGCTTGGAGGCCATCGCCGAGGAATACTTCTCATGTCGGGCGGTGTCCAAAGCTGTCTCCTCGACTATGCTTGTCGCTTGTCAGCGGTGCGTCCTACCATATGCGCCCACCCGTCGGGTCAGCTCATCTAGGCTACGGTCACTCAGGAATCCTCGCATACAACGGTCTGCCTGCACATTATAGACATTTGTATCTGCCGCTATCATATACTCGAGACCTGCCTTAGTTGCCAAGAAGTACAACGGAGAAACCGGGTCATAACGTGACACAGGAGATACTGAATTCGTCTCTGCGCTGTTCTGCTGGCTCAACATCGACTTTCAAAGGTTGACGTTGACATCACTCGTGTGCGGGGTGGTTCCAGTTGCGAATATCATGCCCTGGCTGATGCTCGTCGTCTGCGACATGCATGTCGAGACCTAGTAGGCCATCACGATAAACGGTGTAAGCAACGTCTCACACGTATGGGGAGTGCTCGAGGCTAACATACTTGTCGGACGTTCCAGACCAAGCTATCGCTTCCTCCGCGATAAGCCTGACTCTTTGCGGGCGTGTTCAGGTCTGGAACACTGAAGGTCGTGAAGTCGTCCATATACCGGTTGTCGATGGATCGCCGCGAGTTCAGTCTGTAATACGTCATGAAAGTGAGTCGTACATGAAATATGAATACCACGAACGACAGGCAAACGGGACGTACAGTGCCAACACAGAGTTGGCGTAGACTACGAAAGTAGTCAATGATAGGCCACGGTAGGCGTGAGAGGCCGATACGCACGTTTGGCACCGACGACGCTTATGGCGGCGTAGATGAGATTGCCGGGGATGACTAGGGCCTGCGTTTGAGAAGGAAGAATATATGGATGAGCTGCGCCGTGGATCTCCATGTCGGGGTGCTCACGAAAACGAAAGCTAATACGCTGACAATGCTACCGACGCTGTTAGCAAGCCTCTAACGCCGTGGTGTTGCCTCATGTATACCTGGTAAGAAGGCCTGGCAAAATATCACAACTCAGGAGAGCGGGACCCGTAGGAATCGGGTGGCATAACGTACCCGTGTTGACCGTGTAGAGTATAAGAGTATCCAGGATGCTATTGGTCCTGTGGAAGGCGGCCAACGCTCAGCGCGAACGAAAACAGTGGATCAGAGACGGGTCGACCTCTTGGATTCGGTGCGGGACTGGTGCAAGACGAAGACAAGCGCACCAGTCAAGATGAGGTCGCTTGATACCGCGAATCCGTAGGCCACAGACACCATCCACTGAACGCACTCTCATGAGCGACGACGCCGCTCAGGGTGGAATGTGAAGCTTACACTGATGCGATGCAGGTCCGTAACCTCGCGGACAAATACAAACCTGGAAGGTATGACGAATAAGCTGACATTGAGACAACTTGAATGACGTCTGCGACTTACGCTTCAACGCCGGCGACTGGTTAACCGGATTGTGAGCACCGTGTTGCTACACTCAGCCTGATCAGTATCGAAGCTCACCGACTCCAAAGGCTGCGCACAGGCGGTCCAGATAAGCATCGACGCGCGACTAGGAAGGTGAGAAGATACCTACAGAATCCTGTCGTCATAGATACTACCTGCAGACGTGATGATCTTGGTTAGACCCATAGCGATCGCATTGAGAAGAGAGAAGTAATAATGCACCGCAGGTATGAGTAGCCATCTGTAACGAGGCCCAACTGCGTGCCATCGAGCACCGCCGAGGTGAGCAACCCCTCACAGAATGGCTTGGAATGTTCACGCTTACTTAGGAAAACGCGGAAGCAGTAAAACCTATAGAGACCCCTCTGTGAGCGGCAGCTTTAACTAATTGGAATCAAGGTGTGGCGATACTCGCGTCTGACACGCATAGACCGCCATAGACTGTGTGATTGTCGTCAAAAGGGTCAGACGTGTCAGCCTGGGAGTGCCTCTCACTGTGATAATGAACGTCGACTTGCGGCATCCGCGCGTGTCAGTGTCATGAGGTGAGGTCACGCTCAAATCTGCACTCACCCGTATAGTCCTGCAAGACAATGCCTAGTCAGAAACTCGCAAATCATCAGGCGTATCTAGCGCGCGGCCACTCACCAGTGACAATGGATGGTGCCCGTGAGATTGAAGGCTTCATAGACAAGGTAGTGGTAGCTGTAGGTGCAGATGCATTCGTCAGGTACGAGCTCATTGGCCATTGCCGACATCGCGTCAAGCAAAACGCTTACCCGATGTATATCCAAACGACTGTATGTAACGTTTCCAACACCCTTTGGTTGTATGGGTGTCAGCACACGAAGACGGTAAGAAGAGATAGACTGAGCTGGTACAGACAAGATGATGGACACCTAGGTAGGCGAGACTGGTCAGTAGACAAGCATAAGCGTCGTAGGGAATGCCGTCGGCGATAGATACAACAACACATACCAAGATTTTGACGTACAACCTATCGGTGGGATACAGCTTGTAGTACCTATAGCCCTGATTCACTGTCAGGCCGTAGAGCCTGGGCGAAGCGACACAGGTAAGTCCGGGGCACATTTGTCGCATGATATCGACCTACATTGTTCCCATGACCACCCCAATATAGGTTGCACCAAATGTGCTCGCTATTGAAGGGTAACCCAAGGCATGCAGAATAGGCACTATAGAGGATGTGGACATCGCGGGAACGGGCAGCGAGATCGTGAGTCGCCGGGCTCGAGCTCGGCCACTGCTGGGCGCCTAGTGGATGAGAGCAGATCGTCGAGAGCGGGACATAGACCGGTGAAGTCGGGGGCCCTCTGGATATCCTATATGGGACGAGTGTGGTCGGGTCGGAAAACGCGAAGTGCGGGTCTTTCGCAGGAACAAGACACAAGACGGCAAGAAGGATCGGACGAGGCTCTCGCAAAGGGTCTAGTAGCACATGCCCTTCTGATACCAGTATGCAACCACCAGATGCCTGGGGACAGAACGAATGGAACACCGTATGGCTGGCTCAGGCCTGCGGGGCAACAGCCATCGAACTTCTGTGACTTCGATGGCCAGCACCTGCGATAGTTCGCAAGTCATTGCCATGATAGATTGAGTTGCTGAGCGAGTTCGGCAACCCAATGCGTGGGGGCGAGCACCATATACGTAGCCTCAGTGAGAAACATGAGCGGATGCGATGTCTAGCAAACCGGTGCGGCGATAAGTGCGAGAATGGAAGCGGAAGTCACTGATGATTTACGCACGGTACATGATCCTGTGACCGGCGAGAAGCGTCCGAGTTTTGCTTCTCCCAAGACAGGTGGAACATTGAACGGAAGACCTGCACTAGTATGGCGCATTTTCGAGCCTCGTCGTCAAGTTGGCTGGCATGGCCACCAGCGGGATGCAGAATCTACGACAACGACGAGGAGTTCCATGACGCCACTGCGACTCGGACAATAGAACCGGGACGATGTGAGATGGCCACATATGACAGTGTCCGTGACAAGGCCCACAAGGTACAGGTGCCAATCGCGAAGTTCTTCAAGTTGCTCAAGTCTGAAGTGTTCCAGCCACGCACAGTGCATCACAATGACGTTGATGCCCGCACCCGCTGTGTACTTGAAACCACAGCTAGTAGGCAGCACTAAGGGTTACGGTCACGGTCTAGCCACCAATTGTACATCAGGAAACTTGCGTTTTGATGCGATTACGGAGATACCATGCTATTGTAGGGAGATGTCAGAACACCTGGTCAGATAGGCGACCAAGTCGCAACATGAGCTCGACATACCTTGTAAAGCACGGCACGGCCCGAACTCCAGGGTTGGCGCATGAACGGCAACTTGAATCTATCAGCGACGTACCAAGCCAAGTGTCGTCGGCGCCACCATGTGCGCACTTCACGCTTGATTGAAAGGCTGGTCAATCCAGTCGAAGAAACACTTCGTGGCAGATGGGGCCAGTGTGGTCACCTCCTACCCCTCTATACCGTGCAAACGGTAGAGAGAGAGAGAGCTGGCGGCCAGAACTCGAACGTGCAATGAGAGCGATTACCTCATTTGGATAGATTAATATTACTGTCTACCAGCGACATCATCGTCTTTGCTTTCCCTTCTGCTACTGTAAGTACTTGCAAACAGCTGGCCTCCGGGTACATCCCTCAGCTGTTTCTCTCCGCGTTCTTGATCGATGATCACTCGTCTCCCAGTGGCTTCTGATGCGCCCCTCAACCTCGACCCGGAATTCCTCAAGCTGTGCCTTCCCACCTTCGAGGATCAGACAATCAATGCTCCCGTCTCCCCGACGCCCACGCCTCTCTCTAACCCGTGCCGCCTCACCAACTACTACCCAGCCGCGTACAAGGACTTCCATGGCTTCCCTAGCAACCCTCCATGCGTCTACAAGCCGGGCCCAGCCTGGCGCGAGCGCACGGGCCCAGAATCGCATCGCATCATCCGTGAAGCTCGTCCTGTCTACGAACACCCTCTCGCCGACAGATGGCGCGTTATCGGCATGAGCATATACGAGTTCCTCGACTCCCGGGACATCAAGTGGACTTTGATTGACTCTGTCGCTTTCGCCGAGGGGGCCGAGGTGAAGCCGTTCTGTCCACTCCTGATGTGGATCGGGGTCTACTTATCCCGGGTCTCTCCTCTACGACAGGCCGACTACAACTACCCGCGCGTCGGTATCCTCCAGGCCCACGGCATCGTGGAGGCCAGGGAGGTCCGCTCGCCCCGGCACCTCGTCGTCGTCAACCACAACAAGTGCCTCCACGTGGTGAAGAACGGCCTGAGCACGGGCACCACTGTAGGTCGCGTCAACGGGCCCGGGCTGGACTCGTTCACTCGCGTCCATGCCGATGGCAACTCGGACGTCAAGGAGACGTCCGTCGAGGTGGCTGCCCTGCCTTGCGACAGGAAGAGGGGCGCCTTCTCTGCCCCCAGAGATTCCAGCGGCATTGTCCTCTAGAGTCGAGAGGGGCGGCGGCATTGTCGGCATGCTCACTGGCGGTGGCAGCGCGACTGAAGAGGCCGATATCACCTACGTGACCCCGTATCGGTTGCTCGACGAGCAGATTAAGAAGGTGCTTCCCGACTGCTACCTCTACGACATCGTCCAGTAGATGGTGAGTGCGGTGGGCAACGGGCTCCTCAATGGACTTTTCCCCTTTTCTTTGTCTCATCCGTCCCGTCTCTCTCGTCTCGTCTCCACGCTCGCTTCCCCCCTCCGTCCCATCCCCTCCCGCTCGTCTTTCCACTATCAGCTTGTGTCGATGCTGGCACAGTAGATTGCAAACAAGGTTCGTCTTGTTTTTGTCAGCACACACCAGATTCCCTATGAAGAATTGGATCAGCTCGGCGTTGGTATGTACAGACAAGATAATGGACACGTAGGTAGGCAAGGCCGGTCAGTAGACAAACACAACCATCATAGAGACGGGTACAACTTAAAGTACTGATAGGCCTGATGCACTGTGAGGCCGGAAAGCGTAGACGATGCGAAAAGGTAAGTCGGGGTACATTCGTTGTCTGATCTCAACTTTCGTAGTTCCTATGACCACTCCAATGTAGGTTGCACCGAAAGTGCTAGCCATCGACTCAGATTCGGAAGGCTGACAGCCCCCGATTCTGACGCGAACAATCAACAACCTCATGGAACGTCCCTGTAGCCTGAGCTTGCTATTGACTAGTACAAGAAGCGATCTCCCGTCTGCCCGACATATACGTCCTTCAGTCTCAATGATACATGCCCGAAAGACATCACGCATGTGCATCACGTGAGTTCAAACAAAGGTTTGGAAAGTCACTGGAACGGAAGCGAGTGAGTATTACTCACACTTGTACTGAAGTAGTGACCGAGCCGGCCCTGATAGTTACAAAATACCATACCAAGCAGATCTGACAGGCCCATCTCGTCAATTCAGTCGTCCTGGTTGACATGATTATGCGGAACGAAACACTTGCGAAACGAGAATGGGGACCTAAGAAGAAGACAGGTCGTGCCGAATGCCTTCAAGCCTCGATGGAGACATTAGCACTACTCCGTTGTGGGGTCGATCCGGCAGCCACGGTCACGCCTCCGATGGAGATATCAACACTACTCCGTTGTGGGGTCGGTCCGGTGGCCACGGTCACGCCTCCCTGACTGATACCGGTATCCTGGGACATACATGTCGAGGCCTGCCAGGTCGAATGGTATGCGTCAGGATCACAGACTATCTGGGGGCATAAACCGTAGAGTATGAACGGACCTGTCGGACTTCCCATCTCATCTCGCCGCTCTCGCCGTGTGGTGCATGTCCCGCAGTCCGTGGTCCAGCCGCTGCTTCCAGGTCGGGAATGCTGACGGTTGCGAAATCGTCCATGAACTTGTCGTCGAGCGAACTCCGTGAGTTCAGCCTTGGGTATGGTCAATATTAGCAAGCCATTGTTCCCTGATTGTAAGATGCCAGGATGGGCGTCGGACGTACATTGCCAGTACGGAGTTGGCGTAGACTGTATCAAGCGTCAGCGCAAGCACAATCGGATGGTAAGAGGACGTAGCATACGTTTGACCCCGATGATGCTCACGGAAGCGTAGATCAGATTTCCCGGAATGACAAGGCCCTTTGGGTCATCAAGCGTCAGCGGAGACGTGGCTGCTGCCATGAGTGAAGTAGTACTGACGAAGATGAAAGTCACGACACTGACGATACTACGGAGGTCTTCAGCCCCACGGTCGGCATGTCCATGTGAGTCCCACGCACCTGGTCAGGAGAGCTACACAGACCATGCTTTTGTCAGCAAGCTTACAGGAGCAACAGAAAATCACGTACCCGTATTGATGGTATAGACGATGAGGGTATCCAGGATACTGTTAGATCGACTACTACTAGGTAAGAGACGGCCAAGGTTCAGTAGATTGAAAGACGGTGCATTGAAAGGCACTATACCTCTCAGACGAGCTGCGTAACCGGTACAAGACAAAGATAAGAGAACCAGTCAAGATGACATCGGTCGCGACCACGAAACCGTAGGCCACAGAAACCAGCCACTACGATACCTCCATGAGGGATGCTACGTTTCGCCAAGGATACGAACGACTCACGCTGATACGGCGCAGGTCTGTGAGTTCCCGCACGAAGACGATTCTAGCCAGTTTTGGTGAGCTGGTGTTCGCGCAGGACTAACACCTGGCACCTACGCCTTAATGCCAGCAACTGGCGAAATGAAGGTGAGTACAGTGGTCCTAATGGCTGACACGAACGTGCACTTACTCATACCAAACACTGAGAAATACCAGTTTCGTTGATCAGAACTTGACGATGTGCGATGTCAGTGCGAACAAGACTCACCAAACGCTGCCGTCATCGTTATCACCTAGTTATGTGTGTGTTGTGTGTCAGATCATAGGTTACATTTGCAGGGTCACGGCAAGACAAACGCACTGCGGGTATGACGAGCCACCTGTAACGTCCACCAACTAGCCACCGAGGAATCTGAGGGTGAGACTTTTGTGACTGAATACACGACCGCAGCTTACTCACTGATGTACACGCGGAAGCAGTAGAACCTATCAGCAGATAGAAATCAGCGAAACCAACCGGGGATCCTTGAACACGATACTTACATCCCGCACGACAGGAGAATCATTGACTGACACCAGCACAGTCAGAACACGGAGAGATCGCGACGAGAGTGAGAGCTGCTCACTGTGATGATGAAAGTTGACTGTTAACGGTGCCGGTATGTCAGAAGGTCGATCGCTGAAGCGTACAGAAGAATATACACACCCGTATCGTCCTGAAAGGCAATATGTAGTGATCAATGCACGGTCCATTCACGATTGTTATCGGGTATGCCTCGACTCACCAATGGCAGTAAACGCTACCCGCCACATTGAAGGACTCGCTCACGAGATAGTGGTAGCTACGATCCAGCAGGCAGCGTGAGATGGGCCGGCGCAGGCAAGCGAACAATACCAATCTCGGGAAACCTCACCCGATGTACATCCACACCACCGTATGTACACTTTCAAGCAGGCTTTGACAAACATAGTATAGTCAGCGCGCATTCGCGTACCGCACACAGAGCCTGAGAGGTCGATCTGCATACAATATGACTGATACCTGCAAGGTCGAATGAGTCAGTGTATGCACTAGTACATTCAGCGCAAGTGACCATCGTGCTCACCAGGACCTTGAGATAGATTTTGTCTTGTGGGTACATTTTATAGTACCTGTATCCCTGATGCACGGTGAGACCGTACAGCCTGACGGGAGGTAGACATGGTCACTGGAGAGAGAAAAGGGCGACTTGATCTTGACCCACATCATGCCTATGACGATCCCGATGTACGAAGCGCCGGAAGTGCTTGCCACGGAAGGCAAGCCCAACGCGTGCAGGATAGGGCCGAGAGAGGACATTCTGGAGCAGAACAAAGATTTAAGAGGCTGATGGGTTGCTTGGCTTGAGCGCTGCCTGCAGGTGAAGGGAGGCCGTCGATATGGGAAGATAGACGAGCGAATGTCATCGTCTTGAATCGCACATATAAGCCGAGTGTGGTCGTGTCGGGGAATGCGAAGTGCGGTTCGTTGAAAGGGGAAGGCAGGAAGAAGGAGGACAGCCTCTCACGGAGGGCTCAGCATTTGCCATTTTGGTTCGCAATCACCATGAATCGTGCGTGTACCGCAACTATAGACGACAGGACGAATGGACCCGTGATCCTATTCTTGGTCAGTGATGGCGCATTGAAGTTGAAGTTGAACAGTTTCAGCGGGTAGCAGGCAGCACCAGATCTCGCATACCCTGACACCTGACGAGGTCTACTAGCCAGTGAGAGAGGCAGGGATGTGCTGATTTCGACGAGCTCTGCGCGTCAAGCGCTAGCCTGAGGGACCGAGTACTAGTCGGAGAGGGTCCCCTTGTATGTCCCGAATGCCGATGCTGTGCAACGATGAGCACGGGAATTGAAGTCACGGAAGCTTCGGATGATATACGCACGGCGGTGATGCTGTGAACAGAGAGAAGCGTCTGAGGTTTCACCTGGAAGCCTGGAGCAGAAGTAAGTAGTATCAAACCGGAACCTGACACCCGGCCAGTAATCCTCACAAGCCTGCGCGCACCCTACACCGATGCGACGCGGGATCGACCATGACCACGAGAGGCGACCCAGGACGGCTGAGAACAGTTATAATGCTATCGCCGTCAGAGAATCCTACGAGCCGGGATATCATTGGCGCATTCAAAGCCATACAGTTCCTCGAAGGCTCGAAGTAACAATCCGCCACCTCAGGTCCTCCTGTGTCTCCTCCGGGCATTGACACCAGCACGCGCACAATGATGGTCAAGTGATATGACAAATGGACATGTCTCTGTCATCGTACAAGCCAGTGATATAGAGATGAGCCCCAGCACTAGTAGCACCATACGAACCTTCTGATGCAAGCGAACAGAGAACACAGTACGGAGGACAAGCAGCCTGAGAGAGGCGTCAATTGGACGACGTGGTGCGGTCGAGGGTGCGATCAGATCGAATCGGGCTTCGAGGCTACATAAAATATGGGCAAGCCTCACCGCGCCCTCTCAGTGCCCTCTCTCCCTCGAACTCTGTAATTCTCAATCACTTTGATCATGCAATGTCATACTTATTGTATCTCGTCAACGATGCATGAGGTCATGTCATTCAAAATTTCCTGCGCCGCTGATTTGAACCGTACGACAAACGCAACTGCCCACCGCCGAGGCACTGTGCTCCAGAATTGAACCATGAACTTTGACTTGAGAATGTCTCCTGAAATAGCCACTCTGACATCGTCGCTGTACAGTAATTCATCAGAATGTCGATTGATTGTATTCTTATGTATAGCTGCTGACTGCTCTGTTACAGTAGATCCCTATGGACGACAACGATTGCCCTCTGAACTGGCTGTGAGCAGGCACCGTTGAGAGACCTTGGCGGTCCAGTCGCCCGCGGTCATACCTTGGGCATCCAAACTCTACTACAGTGCCGGCGGTCATTCTGCGGGTATTTATGGAGCATTCATTGCTTCTTCCTCAGGTACAAGCGCTTGCACTACGCATGGAAGAACCTAATCTGTCTCAAAGACGCTCCTTTGAAGCATAAAGGATTCATTGAGCTTCGTTCCCAGCCGCCGTCGTCCGAGTCTCCTCTAAGATATGGACCCCTCAGCCAAGTTTTATACCAACTTCTTCCTGTGGCTGTATGACTTCATTGTGCTCGCCATCTCTAACACCTTCGCATGGCACTGCCCAACCAGTTCAGTCCTTCTTCCTTTCTACCAGCAACACCTCGGCGACAACGCGCACCTCGAGATAGGTGTGGGGACGGGGTACTACCCTGCCGCATCCGTCGCACGTCTATCCCAAGTGCAAGCCGTCACCCTCCTCGATCTGAACCCGAACACACTTGCGTACTCGCAGCGCCGCCTTCTCAAGGCGGGGTACAAGGGCGACATTCAAACTGTGGAGCGAAGCGTCTTCGATCCTCTACCCGAGACGATGCACGGCAAATATGATTCGGCCGCGCTTTTCTACGTCTTCCACTGTCTCCCTGGCTCGTTCCCCACGAAAGCAATACACGTGTTCGGGAACATTGTCCCAGCGCTCGCTCCGGGCGGTGTCATCTACGGGTCGACAGTCCTCGGGAAAGGCGTACCGCATAACTGGTTAGGTCGGCAGCTCATGGCATTCTACAACAGCAAGGGAGTGTTCGGAAACACCCAGGATACGCAAGATGGTTTGCGCAAGGCACTCGAGGAGATGTTCGAGGAGTGGGACTTGCGTGTTGTTGGCGCTATCGCGATATTCACCGCTCGCACGCCCAAGGTGTGATTAGGCCATGGTGAGCGCTCTCTCCGAGAGACATGATCAAGTAGTACTAATAGCTGAATGGACAGTGGAGAAGACTCCTCGCCATGTCGTCGCGCGTAGGTTGTAGCTCGCAGGACGGGACGCGCGCAGCCCGTCGGAATCAGAGATCGGGTGTTTGTTGTAGCTTTCGATTGAGTGCTCACCTCTCCCTAAGAGATACTGAACATATATATAGTCCTGCATGAATGCTACCAACACTTTAAGAAATGAGTCTCGCAAGTCATGACGATCTATGAGTGGGCCGCCGATTGATAGACATAGATAGATCGAATCGGGACGCCAATAGCCTTCGATCCTAACAGGGACAAACACATTGGTGGTGGCGAGTACGGCGCGTATCAGAAACCGTTTGGACCTGGACAACGACACCTCTGTATCTCGCGTTCTCAACCTAGCTAGCCCTGTCCACGCGCGCAGCAGCCGCAATGCCTGAGAATACGTCGACTCAGCTAACTACTCTCGTCATGCCTCATTCTATGTTCTAGACAGTCCGACGAGATGCATATATTGCGGAGTCTTTGATCATAGCCGTCACCAGTCATCTATATGGAGAGACTCCGCAACGCCACAAGGCACAACCGTTAGGATGCAATGAAGTGCCCTTCATCCCGTTGTGCTTGGCTGAGATGGACTCCTGCTGTCGTGAGTTCGCGTATTCTCATGCATCCATCTTGCACGATACGCCGCCAGATCGGTGATATAAGTTGTAGCATGCTAACATCAATACAACTTAGTACGCAGGGCACAGTTCTTCGGCATATCCCCTACCTGTTAACGATGACGACTTGCAAACCCCTTGCAAATTCACAGCCTCGTACATATGACGGAGGCTCACGTCATGAACGAGACGACGCCACTACTATGGACAATGGTCCTGTGTCTCACATCGGGCATCCCGCGAATGCATGGAACTTACCTTGTGTTGATCCTCCGTTACCACTCGGAGCCGCTTGCCGAGGGAAACTTGTTTATCAGCCTCGTTTTCGTCCATCGCGGTGCCTTCTGCGGAGCGTCGCGGAACCGCTGTCTTTCCATGGTCAAGGTCAGCCCTGGTTATGTCGAAGTCTGCCTATGCAATGGAGATGGTTGGCTTCCGGAAAGCTATATTGCGGCCCCTTCCCTCTACCCGTGCACAAGAGGCCCGCCTGTATCCCCTTCTCTGTGACATCCATCGTTGCTTACACCGATGAAGTTCTTTGCTGTTCTCTCATTCCTCGCTTCGCTTGCCGCCGCACAGAAGGCGGTCATCCTCGCGCCCGAGCCCATGTCCGTCCTCGCTCCCGGCGATGACTTCGTGGTCGACGTCGACAGACCTGTGCGTTCCTTTTCTCGTCAATCATCGTGCTGCTCTATTGACCAGCTGCATCAAGGTATCCACCACCAATGCGGACGAAGTTGCGATAGCCATCGGTCTTCTGAGCTGCGCTCAACTATCGCCATTGAGAACATGCGATACTGTCGACTCATCCAGTGGCATCGGCACTGTCCTATACGCCGGCCCATTCGACCCTGAGCTGCGTCCCGGCGGGACGGACTTCTACCAGAACTTTACTGTGACGGTTCCAACAGACTTCCCGTCTGGTGAAGCCGCCCTTGCCGTTGCGCACTTCTCCTTGGTCGGCGTGAGTTGCCCCGTGATATGTGGCTAATTTCCGCGCGTTAACCGTCGTTCCACAGACTCTGTCGTGGCCCATGTTCGAGGTCGTGAACGAGACGATCATCATTGCATGAAGCACCGTGGCACCCTTTGGCGTTCGATCATGTTGCCTCCACCTCGGAGATTGCGAGCTATACTTGATGGACTTGAAACATTTGGCCCGTGTTCTTACCTTCATTGGATCAGAGGAGAGTTATGCTTCGCTCCTGATCACAATCCCTTTTATGATACCGCCGGTGAGCAATTATGGCATACCGCTATCCAGCGACTCGGCGCACGAACCCGTGATGTGCTATTGAATGTAGGTTTGCTTCATATCCTGTCTCAGCATGTGTTGTTCGAGCCATTTATACAGGTCGAATGAATATCACAACATACATCACCGCATAATTGTGCGTGGATGGTTGCTGGCGGTACTCGTGCTACGATATCTCAACGACCCAGGTTACTGTCCTTGCCCCCGGTTCTCTGCTTTCCGTGCGACTGAAGCGAGGGAGGTTTTCAGCCCAATGCGTACAACGCTAGCCGCGCTGATCCAGTGCACTGTGTTCTGGTGCCGGCATCCCGCTGCCCACTGACAGATCCCCCTTGATCTGCCATGATAGAGTTCACTGAGAGAGCTTCAGTGAACAGGGCTTCACCTTCGACTTCATCCACGCCCGCGTCTTAGAATATCGTGAGAGCCGCGCCCGTTGCAGCATGCAGCATATAATGCAGTATTCCGTATCTTCAGCGGGTAGTGTACGAGATGTCGTCTTTCTTCCCGAACGACGACACTATGGTAGCAACCCTCGCCTCTACCGTTTCGTCCTTACCAGCACCCTCTCTGGGCTCTACATCAGGCGCGGTACTGCTTGGCACCATTTTTGGGTCCATGTACGTGCTACTTGACGTGAATTCGCGAATGGTTACAGCTGACACTACGTCGCAGGCTGTATGGACTGGTACTATACCAGACTTACAAGTACTACCGATTGTATCCTAAAGATCGCATTGCTCTCAAATCACTGGTGAGCTTTCCGTCACCTATTGTTCGCCCGTGTATTGATCTGTTCGTTTGAAGGTATGCATCATCGCGTGAGTGAGAAACTTAAGTCTACTAGGGCCACTCCGCCAGGACCTGATCACCTCTAGTGTGATGGAAACTATCCATAACGCGTTATGGATTCTCGTGTGGTACGTCTGCATCACTCCTCGTGGTCCTTGAGACTATGCCTTCTGACAGACGACGCTAGCTACGAGTATTTCGTTGTCAACTTCTTTAACCCCCTCAATCTACTCAGAACGCACTGGTAAGTAGTACGTAGTGTATGATGCGCACGTTTTACAAACAACCACCTACATAGGTATGTCCAGGTAAGCCGGTATGCTCATGGCCAAGACGTGTGGTATTGACATGCTAATGTGGTCTCCCAGCTCACAGTGCCGTTCTCGGTGAGTAATAGCGCGTCGATTCTCCTCGCACTGCGAGTTCATGCTCTGGGTGTATCTAGGGATTCACACCTCTCGTTGCCCAAATGTCAGTCGGCGGAGTATCCCCCGAGTACGCTCTCTAATCTCATTCATGCTACTCGCAGCTTTTACGCGTGCCGTCTTTACTACCGTGAGTGATGGGCCCGTCACGTTCACCCCCTTACTCATCGAATCATTTGATTCGCTCAGTCGGGACTGAGATCAAATATCGGCTCATTGTGGCAGCAACGGTGCGTCCACCACTCCTGTTCCAGACAGAAGCATACGATGCGAACTCTCAACTGCCGAGTTAGGTGGTCATCATGTTGTCCGACTTCGGTGGGTTCTCAATCGCTTCGTTCTCCGCGGGACCAACTAACGCCGTAGTCGCATATTGAAGGCTGGGACATAGGTTCGTCCGGCGCCGATACGTCGTTAAAGCTGAAATATTCACTTAGTCCGCGTTTCTAGCTGGCACCATTCTTGTGTATGTCACTTGAAATGTCTATCTATTCGATGAGTGACTGACAGCTTGAGGCGGGCAGGTTTCACGCCAAGACCCTGGCCGACTTCTCTCATTCGAGTGTATGTGTTCCACATGTCACTCTCAAACCCAGCTCATGCTGACGCTGTTTACTACTGATAAGTGGATTGTATCGGTCTCATCAGGACACCTGGTAGTAGGGGACACACTCATAGCAGCAACGCTCATCTATGTCCTCCGACAAAACCGAACAGGTTTCAGGCGGTGAGAAACACATAGCTCTCTTCACATCGCGTCAGACACTGATATTGCCGAGGCGGACAAATTCAGGACGGACTCTGTTCTCGACCTGCTTGTGATGTACACCATCAACTCGGGTGAGATCTCGCGTCCTGTCGCAGGAGGGTGCGCCGCTGATGGAACTCGTTGATCAGGGCTTCTCATAATGTATGTCGAGTGTGAGACCCCCGCGGCGTATGTGTATGGCTGACCGTCGCTTTTCAGGATTTCCGCGTTGTTCACATTCGCCTTCGTGAGTGATAGTGCCGTGTACCTTGGCGAGACGGGTGCTCAACGTTGCTCCAGGCGCTCAGGGACCCGAACAATCTCATCTATGCTGGGATCAGCATCGTCGGGGTGAAACGTAGGCATATCCTCCCGGCCTCGGGAGATTCTTGGCTGACGATTGCATACACAGTCTATTCCAACTCGGCCTTAGCTATGTACGCCGCCCGTTCTGCTTGGGTATCAATTATCGCTGATTCCTGTAGGCTGAATTCTCGTCGCCACCTCTCCTCGCGAATGATGGGTGCCTTCGAAGCCGGTTCTGAGGACCTCGTGCCGAGGACTCATGACGATGCGCCTCTGTCTACCCTCCAGTGGAACGTCCGACAGGTTCGTATCGGCTTCCTCAATTAAAACGCAAGCCCACTAACACACTGATATGCTGCCCTGGCATTTGTAGATTACTGTATCGCTGCCTGTCACTACCGAAGTCACCAGCGACACGGCAACGTCCGCTGGCGGAGGGAACGTCGCGTCGGGTGATCGCCTCATACTAGGCGAAAGCGATTCCGACCTCAAATCTTCGGAGGTCGCTCGTCGAGCTGTCGACGTGACGAGGACTGTGTAAGGAACTCGGACACCTTCACGTTGTGGTAGTACGACGGTTGGGTACGAGGGATTATTTATGCCAACGATTCAGCAAAGATATGTATCTGATCTTAGCCCACGTCACGTGACGGTGTTGCTGGCGCCTTTGATGCCTTTGATACCTTCAAGTTTGCAGCCGTACTCACTGAGTCACTCGTTGTCTAACCCCACTTCTCTCGGGCTATGCAGGTCGATTAATGAAATGGAAGAACGCAGAACGAGTCCAACGCAGGTGACAAGGGGTACCGTGTGGAATAAAGGAGGCTTGGTGACTACTTATCGCAAGCCCGAAACGCTGCGTGTTCCAGGCCGGCCTGACGTACCTGGTGCGACTCGAAGCCGTGTACTGCCTGATCCCTGCTTGAATACAACGTACGTGCCAACCCATCAAGAAATTGAAGATTCAATCGTGGAAGCTCCTACCTCAGCTTGGGGGGCTTCCAATGCAATTGCTGAGAAAGCGACTGCCCACCGATTGCTATCCATGCCGCGACACTCTGTCCTATGCAGCATCCATAGATCTTCGGAAACCACTGGCCCTGCAAGTGCCCGAGCAAGTGCCCGAGCTGCTCTCTGCACTCGATGTTTTTGGCGTGCTACCCTTTGTATCCAACCTTGCAGATCGCGACGCGTTCCTCTTCCTGGACAGCATCGTACACGACGAGATACACAGCCCATACCGTGAGCTCCCCTCCCTCTACCACCAAACAATGCCACTCCGTGTCTCTTGTCTGTATCAACCAGCATCGCTCATCCAATGACGGTTTTGCAGTTTTCTCGTCTCTTGCTTCGCTTGCGGCCGCACTGAAGGCCGTCTCCTCGCTCCTAGGGATGAGTTCGTGTTCCATGTCGATAGACCTGTGCGTGCTTCCTCTCGTATCATCATCAAGCTGTCAAATTGACTGCCTCTGCATCAAGGTATCTACCACCAACGCAGACGAATTTGCGATAGCCATCGGTCTTCTTAGCTGCGCTCAGCTATCGCCATCGAGTACGTGCGACACCGTCTACGCATAAGTGGCATCGGCGCCGTCCTGTACGCCGGCCCATTCCATCGCTCCTGAACACAGCCCCTTCTTATATGATACTGCCAATGAAAACCTATGGCATACCGCTTTAGCTCGGTGCACGAACGCGTGATGTAGCTATGCGTTAGATCATTCACAACAAGTGTTCGATAGCCACTGATACTAGTACAGGTCGCATGAATGTCAGAACATCCATCACCAGTCAAGTGTGCGTGGGTGTTCGCTCGCGGTATCTGAGCAACGATATCCCTGGTTCGCAGGAATAGTGACCTGATTCAGGTCACACTTCCTGCTATTGGTGCTCTACCCTCCGGGTGAGACCGAAGCCAGGGATAGTCTCGAGCCAATGTATGCAAAAATGCTTGGAGGAATCCTATTCACTGTGTTCTGGTTCCTGCATCGCACTGCTCGCTGACAGATCCCCCTTGAAATACCGTGATAGAGTTCGCCGAAGCGGCTTCAATGGACACAGCGACCACTTCGATTTCGACCACGCTCGTGTCCAAGTCTTTGACCATCGTGAGAGCTGCACCCTTTGTGGCACAGTGATGATGCATATAATGCGCTCTCCCGCATCTTCAGCAAATGGTGCGTTCCTACTCACCACCGAGGGCACCATGGCAGCAACCCTCGCCTCTCCTCTTGCATCTCGCGCGGCGCCCTCTCTGGCCTCCACATCCGGGCCGATACTGCTTGGCACAGTCTTCGGCTCTATGTACGTGCGAAATGGGATGTGAGCGCGGGCGGCCACTGACTTGATGATGCAGGTTGTATGGCTTGGTTCTGTTCCAGACGTACAGATACTATCGTTTGTATCCCAAAGACCGTATTGAGCTCAAGACACTGGTAATCCTTGAGTTCCGGTATTGGTCGCTGGAAAAGCATTCTGACCTCTTCTTTCAAGGTTTTTATCATCGCGTGAGTGCTAGGAGCGGAACTGGGATTATTTCGACTCAGAATGGAACTGTATCCTCGCGAATACCAGACTGATGGAAACCATCCATACTGCATTGTGGATTCTGGTGTGGTACGTCTGCATCACTCCTCGAATCAATCCTCCAAATGATGTCGTCTGACGAATGTCGCGGCTAGCTACGAGTACTTTATTGTCAATTTCTTCAATCCCTTCAGCCTTCATGAAACCCGCTGGTAAGAGACTCGCTTTTGGCATGATGGCCTTAAGCTTCTAATCGCAAATATAGGTATGTTCAGGTGAGCCAATATGTTCAATGTGCACAGCTCCAGGCTTGGGTTATCGAGACGTCTGGACATAGCTCACAGTCCCATTCACGGTGAGCACCGATATAGACACTAGTACTTTTGTTGCTGTATGAGATAACGTTCTATATGCCTGCAGGGACTTATACCCATCGTTGCCCAAATGTGAGTCAGGTTCCCTTTCCTTTGGGAAAGCTCCGAGTCTTCATGATTCACACATTCCACCTGCAGCTTCTACGCGTGCCGGCTATACTACCGTGAGCGACCGTCTTCCCATTCCAAGTCCAATCCACGAACGATTATCCAATAACAGTTCGAACTGAGTTCAAATACCGGCTCATTGTTGCGGTCACGGTACGTCCCGTCCTCAAGTGCTATCCCTGATAAACTCGGAAGATGAGACTTTTCATTCAATGCCGAATAATATTGGCACACAGGTGGTTATCATGCTGTCGGATCTAGGTGATTCTTCAGATCCCTCACACTGGCAGAGCTAGTTAACAATTCTGCCGCGCCGCGGAAGGCTGGGATCTAGGTATGTCCCTCAATATGACATTGTAGCGCCTCAAGTACTCACTAACTGGGCGTATGCTAGCAAATACTGTTCTGGTGTATGTCTCCTAAAGCAGTATACCTTCCGAGCTCTATGACCGACAGCTTGATACTCGCAGATTCCATGCTAAAGACCTGACCGAGTTCTCTCGTTCCACGGTATGCGTTCTTCGCGACGCTCTCAAGCCCCGCCCGTGCTGACACCTTGCCTCACATTTGGAGTGGCTTGTGTCTGTATCGTCAGCGCATTTGGTAGTCGGCGACGCCATCATAGCAGCGACTCTTATCTACATCCTTCGTAAAAGTCGAACAGGCTTCAGTCGGTGGGCACTACAGAGCTCCTTTGTGCGCGGCAATGAATGCTCATCCGAACCTGCCTCGACCAGCACGGACACCGTACTAGACCTCCTAATCATATACACCATCAACTCAGGTCGGATCTGCTAATTTTCCCACAGGAGGACGTTGTAATGACGCTTGGAGTGATCTAGGAATCCTCATAACGTGAGCCTGGGCTCTTGACTTGCCTCTGCACATGGCTCACAACCGCTCTGCAGCGTTTTCTCCTTGTCCACGTTCATCTTCGTCGGTGACAGCACATGATCATTCATTCAAATCGTTTGCTCAACGCTTGCTCAGGCACTCCGAGACCCAAACAACTTGATCTACGCCGGCATCAGCATCGTTGGGGTCAAACGTAGGCAGACCGCCCGCGCTCTGCGAAATCGTTTGGCTGACGATCGCATACGCAGTGTACTCCAACTCAGCAATGGCTATGTACGCCGCGCGCGTTTTGCCTGAAATGTTGACGTGGCTGACCTGTGCAGGCTCAACTCTCGCCGACACCTGTCTTCGCGGATGATGGAGGAGTTTGAGGCCGGCTCCGACGACCTCGTACCTCGAAGCCCCAACAACGCAGCCCTATCTACTCTCCAGTGGAACGTCCGGCAGGTTCGTGCACGCTCTCTCTCAACCACAATGGAAGTCGCTAACGTGCCGCATTCCAAGATCACCACGTCGTTGCCTGTCACTACTGAAGTCATCGGCGACACGGCAACGTCCGCCGTCGGAGGGAACGTTGCGCCGGATGATCGCCTCATAGGCGAAAGCGACTCCGACCTCAAATCTTCGACTATCGCTCGTCCGGCGGTAGACGTGACGAGGACAGTGTAAAGAATCTGCACACCTTCAAGTACTTTCTATACGACCGGCGGCGGGCATGACGGACTATTTATCTCGACGCCCCGACATGGATATGTACTGTACCCGATGTTAGCGGGGACTGCGGGCATACGACATTCAATGTATATTTATTCGGATGTTCATGTCATACATACGCCCGGGCCCGGGCGTCCTTTTGTTCTGGCTTGCGTCGCAGAGCTCTGAGCTACCTAGCCACGTACCTCGCTCTTACTTTGTTCAGTAACATGGATCCATGTGGGATCCCTAGCAAAGACGCTGCGGCAGTACTATATAACTTGCCGTGGTCCACACGGACCACGGCAAGGGCTCATAACATTTCGTAAAGGATCGTGTACATCGTAAGCTGCCGTATCAGTCTGTACCCGCCCGCGAAAGAACAACACTTCGATTGGGGTCTATTCTTGTCGTATAGTACCCTATCGAAGTGGTCGCAGCCGGGTCGCAAACGTGAAAACAACAGGAGAGGAGGAAGGAGTCTGTGCAGAGTTGTGCCCTCCCAGCTTGGGTACAAGCGGCAACTCGCAGTGCGGAAGGAGAAAGGGCGATGCCGTCAGGGAGGGACACGCATCGTGCACGAGGGAGGGAGGTGAAGGAGCGGAGGGGTCGGCCCAAAGTGATGGTGGGTAAGGACAGGAGGGAGTTGGGCGTGCAGTATCGGCATGCACAACAAGGTAGAAGTAGAAGAAGCAGGCAGTTGGGTGTCTTGGTGTTGCGAGGTAGGCGACGAGAGCGCACACGGTACAAGTGCACATGATGGTCCATGTGCATGCCAGGCAGCGCGCCACATTAGTGGTGATAGTACCAGCCTGCCTCCGCATTCCCCTGGAAGGGGATGCCGGGGTAGGGGCTGGGGACCATGCAGCCAGGGGGGAGGTAGGGGGGAGGGCAGGGAGGCTGCGGGACCACCGGGCCCATCATAGGCTGCACCGTGAGGGTCATTGACGGACCCGCATAGACAGGCGGGCCCGGCACCGTCGACGTCGTGGTCGTGGTCCTCGTGTACGAGATCGGGCTCGCGTTGGGCGCGAAGTGCCACGTCTCCCGCACCTCAGTGACGTGCTCGGGGATTCTGGGCAGCGGCGGGATCACCGGGCTGAAGTCCGTCATCTGGGACATGCCGCGCGACGAGCCTGCGGCGACCGCGGGGCTGACGAGCGTCTCGCCTTCGTAGGCGGATAACGCCCCGTCGCGCGTCGGCGTCACCGAGCGCGCTCTGCCGTCCTCAGGGGACTCGCGGTACTCCAGCCGCTGACGGGAGGACCGCGCGCTGGACCGGCCCCGCGTCGACGTGCTGGCAGGGGGCGGGTCGGAAACCGGGATGAACGCCGGGCGGACGTCACGGTCGCGCGCGCTGCCTCGGGCCGTGGAGCTGGCGTCGGAGCCTCCCCGACGGCTGGTCACGTCGGAGCGGTCGTCGTCGAAGTCCCACTCGTGGCCCCGTCCGCGCGGTCTCGGCGGGGTGGGAGGGTGGTACTCGGGGGTGTAGGAGGGGTGCGGAGAGAAGCCTGGGAAGCCTGCGTCCACGTCGCCGCCGTGCGACCTGCCCGAGCGTGAGCCGTAGCCAACAGAGCCTCCCGCAGGACGCTGGGAGGGGTTGTCGAAGTACCGGGACTCACGCCGGGTAGTGCGGGTCGTGGTGTAGCCGTAGGCCATCGGAGCAGCTGGGGTTGTGCAGGTTGTTGAGTCGAACGAAAGTTGGGTGCGAACACTATCATCCACGGGGGTGTCGATGAACGGCCGCAAAGCTCGAAGCAGACAGATGGGCTGCCTTTATAGCATTCGACTGGTCGTAGGCCCGACCGGGGTGCAGAGGGCCAGACACAATTGCCGTATCGAGGCTACGAGCAGGAAGCTCTCTCTCGACATGGAGACCGTAGGCAGGGGTGGAATCCAGGGCCAATGCTAGGTTCGCAGGATTTGTTGTCAACAAAATCAACTGTTCGACAACAGAAGAGGGTCTCAGGAGTGATCGTCCCCCAAGTCGAGTCTATTCTTCGGCGCGTTCTGCATATCTGTGGCGACTCGTCAAACAAGAGAGGGATAATTGTCACTCAACGGATCCTGGGCGTGTGAGAGGCGCAAGAGAACAAGAGTACTTCGCTGCTTCTAAGCTTCAAGTAGCTTCGATCGGAGGCATTAAACCATGCGCGTCTCACTAGTACTTGCCATCGCCCGCACCACGCCATACGTGAAGCGGTTCTGGTTGATGCGTAGACACAATTGTGCCATGCGCGGTAGCTGCGAGAGTATCAGGGAGAACAGTATTAGCGTGGATGACACAACAAGAGGGACATACCGTGTCGTGGCTGCTACGTAGCCATGTGCGATTGCAGGCGCCGAAGCTTCGTAACCTTTGCAGTCGAGGAAGAGTGGTCGTTTCAAAGGGGGAAGAGGCGGAAGCTCTGGGAGAACCTATGGACAACCCTGTGCACAGAATCTGTCCACCTCACAGGAAAGCTAAGTGCAGTGAGCGCGTCATCCAAAATGAGAGCAAGGAACATATGACCGCTGAAGTGACTAACAGATGGATCATTGCAATTGAAAGGAGGAGCTCGCTCGACCAGATGGTGGCGAGACAGAGGAGGAGCAAGGGAGCTCTGAACCTCGCTGAAACAGAGGCAATGTGGGCCCTTGTCATTGAGGTGGAAGCACGCAGAATGCATTCAACAACAAGGTCATGGGAGTGATGGGGTGTACCATGGTGGATGATGACTTGATGCCCAGGTTATCGCAGGGCCAGAACGCGACCTGATGCACCCAGACAGCTCAAAATGCCCGAGCTGCTACAAGGGATGTACGGATTTGCTTTTCCTCTCCTGAGTACGATGAAAGTGCCAACTGATCAAGGGATCGCAGAATCATGGCGAAAGCCGCAAAGCGTACCTCACGGCGAAAGCGTGCCTCAGCTTCGGGAGAAATCGACTGCCTGAAAAGATTCATCGCCATGATCGCTGTCCACGCCGCGACGCCCTGTCCTGTATAGTATCGACTGGATCTACGAGACTCACTTACCCTACAAGTGTCCAAGCTCCTCTCTAACATCCGGCGCCTGCTACTTGCTCGATGATCCCCTTAGGTCAACCATGCCCAACCTTGCAGATCGGGGCGCGTTCCTCTTCCTATTGAAACCGTCCACAGGGGGAATACAAGCCGCACGACCCGCATCTCGACGCCCAAGAGCACGATTGTCCATGCAAAGAGTGGACATTCTGGCTATACAGTCTTCGACCACTCCCACCCGAGTGTGGCTGTAGTCAAGTCCGAAACTTGCGCAGATTCATCGCCGACATGTGGATCCATGATAGTTCATCAAGGGTCAACGGCTGTCCGCAAGAAGATCCTGAGAGGGATGGCGCGCTGGACGGCCAACCGCTATAAGCAGGTACGGGAAAGACGTGGGAGATGGGACACGATCCCAGAGCCGCTGACCACGAAGGGAAGGAGGGGCAAGACTGGATGATTACCGCGCGACTGCCCGGAGCGTAGAGTATGCGCCCAGGCCAAACCCCACTTGTACGCCTCAGCACGAACGAACAGACGTACGAGCCTCCCTCTCAGCCCCCGATTCCATGCCATCCCTGGCCACCTGTACTGCAGAAAGTGTGCCAGACTGACGACGCTGACGAGGATAAGCACGCCGTTCATGGCCGGGAGTCTGCGAGGCAAGTTATAGACGATGAGCCGTGAGACTATGGATGCCGTTGGCCGAGAAACTGGTGAGGCACAAGAACAGCAGCATCGACAACAGCATCCAGGGTCAGTCCAGCCGAAGAGCAGAGCCTGAGAGCGCATGGTCGGCAGGTTCAGTGACGTCAGAGCAGCCTGTGCTACACGCTCCAGCGTGCTTGCAGCATGTCTGTGCAGAGGGCGTGGAGGAGCGTCCGTAAGCCAGCGTCCAGGGTGGTGCGCAGCGACCGGCGAGTCAGACGGAATGACAACGGCAAGAAGGCCGGGCCGAGCAGCGAACGAAGGAGATGCGACAGAGCAGCGCGAACAAGAACCTGTCTGAGGCACTGACCAGGAGGTCGATACATGCGCAACGAGAAGGCGGCGGTGATGAGCTCGAGGACGGGAAGAGATGGCGAGGGGCGAGATGCGGGGATGGTCAAAAGATGAGAGCGTTAGGCGCCGGGTTGGGCTGTGGAAGCGCCCGGCGCCGACTGCGCAGCGTGGGCGTCTATTGGACACCGCCCATCCGCGGTGGGCGTGATTCGTCTCAGGCTCCCGCCACCTTCCTCTTCCTCATCCTCCGCCCAGTCCTCGTGCACATCGAGGCACAGGCGCATATAGTCGCTCTTTCTCTCTTCTCCCCATCTACTCCCCCTCTCTTCCCTTGCGATACCGTTTTCTGCCTGGGCTCGAACGGCTGGTCCTCGTCACGAACCACTCCCATTCCGAACCACCACCCGCGATGAAGAACAGCACCCTCTGCCCGTCCGACAACCGCCAAGCTGTCGATCAGTCTGGTTTCTGGGACTCGAATGGAATAGAATGGGACGCTCATCGAATAGGCTGGTTGATCGCAGGCGTATGCGCAGCCGTCGTATGTACCATCTCGCACGTCCGACTGAGGCGACCTCCGGCTGACCGCAAGTGCGCTCATAGACAGTCGTACTCACCGCCATTAATGTTGGCTTCCACTGCACGTAAGCACCCTGGCTCTGTAAAGCTTTCTTACCCTCTGACCACCGTCCTTTGAAGACATTACACAAATCGCGGCGAGCAACGCCAGATGTGAGTGGCAATGACCTCATCCTCCCCTCAGAGCGGCTCCTAAACGAAAGGCAACAGCATCCGAATATTGTACATGCCCGCAGTCTACGCCGTCATCTCCTTCTTCTCCTACCGCTTCTTCCGAAGCTACACATACTACGACCTCATCGAAACCGGTAAGTCCTCGGTTCCGCTGTCGCGCATGTCCTCTGCTGAGGGGTTTCATCTCTGTCCATAGCTTACGAGGTGAGCTTCGTCTCCTTGCGTTCAACATTTGTGTGCGAATGCGCCCGCCTACTGCCCCCCGACGCTGTTACAAGGTTGCCCTCGTGCGAATGCGGACATGGTCCTGCTGAGGGGCCTGGTTTCTGGTTCAGCCTGCTCTCGATTCCGGACTTGGTATACTCCCCCGAGCGCTCGCAACTGCTCTCGGCTTTTGCATCGGCCGATCATAGGCTCAACGATATCTGACCTCGTATCGATTCGTTGAAGGCTAGTTGAATCATCCGGCTATCGACGTTGTTGCATGAACACCGAAATAAGTGAGGGCAGCAGTCACCATCCCTACCTTGTGTCGAGAATGATCGCTGCGCGGGCGCACTCAGAAGCCATGACATGCCAACGGCGAGCTCGCGAGCTCTGGCAGGATGTCTGTCGAAACAGGACACTGACGGTAGCTGTTAGTTCGCTGAGGTAGTCCGCTGGAAGGCGGGGGCACGGGCTTCCGTTTACTTTTGCGAATCATTCCTTGCTCGCATTGTCGATAACGAGAGCTAACATCTTTAACTGTAGTCCGTCACACTAAGTGCCTTCCTGTGAGTGCTGTTGCACGGATGTCTCGACGAGCCACGATAGCTCAGCCTTCTGGTGCAGACTACTACTCATCGAATTCGTCGCCGCCACCGCAAATGACCACAAAGTCGACAACGCGATCGTTCGCAAAGACAAGCAGAGCATGCCGATTCCGGTGAGCTCGTACTAGCCCTGTTGATGGGGCTACTGCTGATGCGCCCGCAGTTCTGCTGTTGGAGATATAGACCAACAAAAGCGTACTTCATGTACACCGTAAAGGTCGGGTCGAGCGATCTGCTGATGCGGTTGGTATCGCTGATGTTTTTTCACAGTGGTCCGTTCTTCAATACGTCATTATTCGACCATGTAAGTCGGTACACAATCGTCTAACCTTTGACTGACCAGCTTGTTAGTGCTCTCCATCGCCGGCATAGTTTGCGAATACTACGGCGTGCTGTGCGAGTCCGGACCATGGAGCTTTAAGACAGCACATGCATACATCACCGTCATCGACGGTGTCAGCATCACGTGAGTAGCATGGTAATGTCTCTCTCATGCGCAACTGACGGTTCCCTCGGGTTCGCAGAGTTGCGTTGTACGGACTGCTCATATTCTACGGCTTGACAAAGGAGGAGCTTGCAGGGAAGAAGCCGCTCTGCAAGTTCCTCTCCATCAAGCTCATCGTCATGTTCACCTTCTACCAAGGGCTCGTCGTACGTGCGATCCATCTACACTTGTTCGATCTCTTGCCTGACCTGCACAACAGTTCGATGCGCTAGAAGGTCGCGTCATCCATGAGACGCAGTACTGGACAGAGACGAACATCGCCGACGGACTGAACGCGCTCGCTATCTGCATCGAGATGGTCATATTCTCCGCGTTCATGATGTACGCGTACTCGTGGCGAGAGTATATCGTCCCCGGCCACCCGCGTACGAGCATCTGGCGTCCCCTTTGGGACAGCATTAACTACAGTACGTCCTCTCCTCTCCATCGCAGCACAGCACGCTCGCTCACCACCACCCACCGCCATCACAGAGGACTTTGCAATCGAGATCCTTGGCTCAATCAAGTTCTTCATCGACTACGCGCGGGCAAACCAGGGACACACGGCCCGCGCGTGCAGGTCACCGACGCCGAGACGGGCAAGACCTACACCAAGATGGACTTTGGCGAGGCGTTTGGCGTCTCCCCGCGCCCGTCCGCGTACCCCATGTCCGCGCGCGCCGGGTCTGCGTCCGGGTCGGGCGTCGGCGCGCGTGCGGGGTACGGCAACGGCAACGGGGGCGTACGCAGTAACGGGGACGGAGCCGCTGGGTTTGGCGCGCGGCGTCCACGGGAGAGCTATGACGAGAACGTGAGGCTTGCGCCGTACGCGTACGAAGGCGGGAACGCGTCCAGCTCACGCGTCGGACAGATGCGGCCCAGCGGGGACAGCGGCTCGACGGACTCGGAGGCGCAGGGGCGGTACTATTCCGGGCCGATCGTCCGATGAAGAGAGGAACGGGTTGGGAGTACTACTGTAGTTCGGGGAGGGGTGGGCTGAGGGGAAAGGGAGAGGGAGAGTGGAGGAGGCGGTTCGGAGATAGCTAGCTACGTATACGTTACTTATTGTCTTGCTTTCCTGTCTCTCTGTGCGCCGTGTAATCTCTACTGCCGGGTATCTCGTTCGGTTCGCGCGTGTATGGACACTGCTTGTATAGAACGTACAGTACGTTTGTGCCTCGGATACCCTACGCTTACCGCTCCTTTTGTGGGAACCCCGCGCGCTGATTGAGGCCCCTTGTGCTCCGTCGATACGTGCAGACTCCGTGAGTTCTATATACGAGTCATGCGTGAGGACGGTTCGCGCGGAGGTGTGTACGTAGTCTAGCCCGATGCGCACCGGCGGACGGCTGTACATGTAGCTGATGTCTGGCCTCTCGGGCGTTCTCTTGGAAGTCCTAAGCATTTATACGACGCTCCTCGCATGATGCTACCGCGTCCGTGGGACAGCCTGCACGACGAGGACCACGCGCGCCCGTTATGTGTCCTCGTCCTCTCCGCCGATAGGATACTCGGGCCCATAGTCCATGAACAACTCCGGACCCGGCCGCGATGTGCTTTTCTGCCACGGCGAAAAAGGACGTCAGCTGCTGTCGCACATTCCCCCAGCCTGAAAAATGCCGGGAGAGAACCTGCGAACGCACTCGCGAAGACGCCGATCCGCTGGAACCCATTCACGGAGAGTACTGTTCGACAAGCAGCGCATCGGGTCAGCCTGTGCCAGTGGCGATCGTGTGGTGGCGGGACGTACTGCACGCGGCGACGTTCGCCCTTCGGGAGGGCGCGTGGTTGATGAACCGCGCGGGGCTCCCGGCGTTCGTGGCGTCGACGGAGAACACGTCGTTCAGGCCGAATACGTAGCTCCGCCCGACGTGGGCGGACACTTGGCTGGATGATGCGCCCGGGCCCCCGGTGAGTGAGCGTACGTAGTACTGGGTCGGTGGCGGCGCGGCGACGTACCTGCGTGAGAGGAAGGTGGGCTCGTAGATGAGCTCGCCGGTGTACTCTGCGACGGACGTGTGAGCAGGAGTAAGAGGGAATTGGAATGGAGATGAGGCGACTTGACGCGCACCTGTGACGAGGTCGCCTGCTCTTGCGTCTTCGAGCAGGAACAGGCCGAGTCCGAACGCTCCCTGCTTCACCTCTACGATCTGAGGAGGCCGCACATCAGGACGTGCGTGGTTGTTCGTAAGTGGGCATCTCACCTTCGACGCCCCGGTCTGAATCTGGGTGTTCCTGCACAAGGCATTCTCGTCACCGTCTATGATGTTGGTCAGCAGAGCTCCAGAAACACATTTCGTAGACCTACGGCTTCAAACGTTCAGGAGATTCGAATCAGCTCTCGAGACGCGGCGGCGGCGGAGAGAGGATGACTCACTGGACATCGTGAAAGCACAAGCAAACCGCCGGGTCGCACTCCCGTTTCGCATCCCGACATGGGCACTGCGTTCCCCGGCACAGCGACCGGCGATCCCGAGCCTTCGACCGCTTCTCCGCCGCCGCCGTCCCAGAACTCGCAGCGCATCTGCACCCCTTCCACCTCCTCCGGCCTATCACAGCCACCGGATGCCCATGACAGTCAGAACAACTTGAATGTCGCTGATGTAGAAGGGAGTCACGCACAGTCGGGGGAGCACCGGCATAGTCTAGAGCACGGTGTCTGGTTGATGAAGCACGCGCATTTCGTGTCTGGGCGGCAGGCGCCGGGGTGATCGCATCGCTCGGTGCTGTGGATGGGAGGTATGTCGAGGAGTGGAGAGCTGGATGGGGAACGGACGTACGCGTTGGGATCTTGCGGGTCTTCTGAGGCCGATAAAGAGGGTGAGATGATAGCTTCGCATCCCGTACGTATACACGCCGACTGACCGTTGCCTTCGATGACTCCTGACTGTCCGGGCTGCTGATTTGGCCCAGCGATTAGCGCGGAGAAATCATCGTATTTTTGGCATATCAATGCGACCTGTTGGGGATCCTCAGTGATATCCTTCAAACGCCGTAAAAAAGGACTTACCTGATAACACGGCTTGCGACAGAGATGGGCTAGGTCGCACGGTGTGATTGCGCCCTCCAATATGTACAATCACGCGCAGATCGTCCAAATCCTCAGGGCACCAGTCGACATCTTCCTAGAGAATCATGAGAGCCCACGGATGGCAGTCAGGATGCATCTGACTCACGACGTCATCCGACTGCTTCAGAATTGTACAGTCCACTCCGCATGGTTCAGTCACAGGCAGGCGCTTGAAAGGCCCCGTTCTGTATCGATGAGAACCAAGGGAGAGCTTTGCTTGCTCCAGACCTGCATCCGTTAATCAGCCTCCGCACAGAGCAAGCAGCGTATACATTTGACACACTGTGGGAGAAACACATCGCTTGGGTACAGTCCGGAGTAGGGCACCATAGAGTGAGGTAGTCTTGCAGACGGGACCGGAGATCACCAGGCGAGTGGAGGGGAGACGTCCGACAGGGATTTGCAAAGTTCTCGATGATCCCGGCCACTCAATAGCATCGCTGATGCATTTGAGCAACGTCTTCGATAGGGTGACCGAACTAGCTCATACCTTTGCTTACCAGTCCATATCGCTCCCCAAACTGAGGTTGTTGACAGGGTGAGCGGTAGAATCCCCATACTATCAAGCTGCTCCGGCGACAGATGCAGTCTCCGCTGCACCCTACGAGCGGTTTCTAGCGTGATCTCCAGTGCTGCTCCTCGTCAACCATTTGCTTGCTTTGACGCTACAGGGGTCCGGACTCACTGTCAGGGTCGCGATACGGCTCCTGCCAGGCTAGCCTCTTGTATTCCATTGCGTGGTCTTCATGGTCAAAGGTCGGATCGTCGGCAAGAGGAATAAATGGCATATAGTTCGAATCGTCGCCATGTAGAATGTTTTGGTCGATGGGAGTGCACGACTCGTATGCAGTGTATGCCGATGGGGGCTCAACGTGAACCTCGCTCTCAGGTATCACAGATGCCTCCACCCATCCACCTCTAGAGTTATCGTAGTGCCTATTACGGAGTTCTGCAGAATTGGACATGTCTGAATCAACGGCATCCATGTGGTTGACGACTGCATGAGTGATCAGCTGTCGCAGACCCGTTGGCCTTGTGGGCTCCAACGAGGCTAATGACGAGATTGTGGTGGCACAATGCCCAATCTCCCAGTCGTAGTACTCCTTCGTAACCTCCAAAAACTCTGTAGAGATCATCGACCTAATGGAAGACGTCCTCTTGCTTCTTGGCACTTCTTGTGCGTGTTGGTCAGGATTAGCCATTTGTGTGCGCAGGCTTATATATATGGCCCCTGCTGGAGAGTCAATGCATGTCGTTAGTATGGCTTTAAGAATTGTATTCAATCTGACCACAATTTTCGGTATTGATTCTTGTGATGTATGGCCGTTGTCTTGAACATGGCCGTCTACTGTTATGAAAGCAGCCTCAGGTTCAAGAGCGCGACAACATCGTGAGCGCTTATCTGGTGGCATATGGACCCAAATACGGCCAAACACAAGTGCAAAGGCGTCTCGGCGAGCTTTGGTTTCCACCAGCCGTTTGCTTTGAACCATTGCATCCCACCCATCTACAGGACGCGATTTTGATTCGCGCGAAGAGCATCGGAGGCTTCTCATCTTTATTTTTTACTGAGGCTTTTTCATGTCTTCCTCTGTCTGCCGAATCCTCTCCCAAGTCACGATCACTCGCGATCCACTGGCATTGACTATCCGTTTCTGTTGAAGTCGGTCTTGCACGCACTGACTATCACGGACTTCACATCTCTAGTGCGCAACTCCTTTGCTTGCTGTACTAGATCACAATGTCTCTTGCTCTAGCGCTTTGAGAAGGAAGACATGCTGATGAGGCGTGGCACCGGAGCGCCGTACACGTTGACGGGATAGCGGGTCCGAATGCCGTGGGCAAGAAGGTACTGTGATTGATCCTGACCGACAACAGGCCCTACCAGCATGGCTTGTGTATTTGGTTGCACGCATTCGCCCCCCAGCTCTCACATCGCCCGCTATCGGGTGTCCGAGGCTCACTAGAAGGCGATACCGCTTCACACGAGCTCTGGCGCTGTGTGTCAGCGTCTGACCGGCCATCAGGTGCGTCATCTCCTCCCGTTAATTCCGTCCAGTATAAGGCCCCGTTCCGCTCTCGCGCTCTCCTTAAGGAACGTGTGCCGAGCAAGGCGGGCGCTGGAACCTCGTGCTGGTCGTGAAAGACCCCCGAGGCCTGTGGTCCATCAGCGGCAGGCCATGCGTACGCCGTCACTTTTGACGAAGGCACTGCAGTGACGGGCGGAGGCGGCGTGTTTCTTCACGATATGTCCCCCTCGGAGCGCGTCCGTCTCCCCCAGTATCTCTAATGGGTCCCCCTACTCTCTGAACGATCCCACTCAAGAATTATCGCCATGCCGTCCTCTCGCACTATCTCCTTCACGAACGTCGTCTGGGGAATCGCGCTCCTCGTGACGACCCTGACTTACGCCCATGCGGTCACGCGCCAGTTGCGTGAGCACAATACGCAGCTGCAGAAGGAGGTGGAGAGGGGAAAGGCCGAGCGAGAGAAGCTGATGGACGAGGTGAAGGCGGAACGCGAGCGCGCCGCCAAGATCGAGGAGGAGAAACGCGCAGAGGCCGGGTTCTGGTGGCGGATGGACAACCTCGCGCGCACAGAGTTGAGTAAGAAGGAACAAGCGTTGAAGAAGAAGGACGAAGAGCTGGTGGCGCAACGCGAGCAGATCCGGGATCTGCAGAACAACCTACGTCGCGTACGCTCCCTTCGACGAGACCCGTCCGTGGACAGCCCCAGGCCAAACGGCCGCCCACTGGTGCCTGAGGGTACTGTCGTGGCGCTCCCGGACGTGCGCACCACCATTGCCACGTTTGACGAGGTCATCCTCCACATGGTCCGCACGCTCAACCTGGAGATCTCGGAAGTCGCGACCCAAGTGACCAACTCGTTCCATGTGGCGCAGGCGCCCGAGCCAGAGCGAGTCGTGTTGGCTTTCGAGCGCGCACGCGAGGCCATGGGTCCTGTCATGGCAGAGCTTCTGGAGTCTATCGAGCATCAGGATGACCCGATCCTCATTGATATCGCCCTCAAAGCCGACATGGTCGGCTTCGCGGCAGAGATTGTCTCCGCTTGGGACTTCCAGCACCAGAGCAAGTCGGTCTTCACGGGAGTTTACAAGCAGATGCTTCGCTCAGGTTCGTAATACCACTCTCACAGCGGACTAATACCTTGTATACTCACATCGACTCCTACCATAGAGCCTCACATTGTCGCTGGGCAATGGCGCTCGCACGCTCAGAAGTACTCGAAACAACGCTTATACAACGGCCGCGACCTCGCAACTGGGTTCGCCCACCAACTAGCCGAGCGCATCGCCGACCTCCTCACCGTCGCCGGCGCCTTCACTACGACCGAGGTCGTCTATGCCGCCTACGCACAGCACCTCGAGACGATCGTGCGCACGTCGCTCGAGCTCCAGCGCATCATTGGGGAGGAGGTCATCTCCTGCGACTACGAGGTCCTGATGGTGCACTTCGACGAAGTGTTCGACTCGGACCAGATGGACGACATCTATGGGGGCGAGGTCGCCATGACGGGCCCTCCCGGGATGGTCCCGCGCGTGCTGTCAACCGCCGATCTGGGCCTGCGCCGTGTGGAGACGATTGCGGGGTCTACGGATGGGGATACCGCAGTAACTATGCTGCTGAAGCCGAAGGTTGTACTTGGACACCATCGTCTACTGAGCTAGGACTGGTGGACGACGAAGACCCGAGCCCCTCTACCGAGACTGTGATGTAGATCCCTCCGTAGCATCACGTACGCGACGCACTCTCTGCCCGCGATATCTAACTTTATGCATCTATGTTATGAGTTCATTGATATCCTCTATGTCAGCAAGACATTCATTGTACCGACAAGGCAGCATTGGATGAGCCATTGGCACAGAAGTGAAGCTCGCGTGTAGCTGAATTTCAGCAATGTCGGACAGAATCTTCGCCGCCGGGAGTATAGGACAGGAATCGATGTGCGATTTGGATAGGATAAAACGACACTAGACGAACCGCGGAACGCTCCTGAAAACACAGATACTGTACATTCGAATGCTTGCATCGCTCCGCTTGCTATACTCCGCAGCCATAATTGAACGACGTGCGGCAGATCACGGCGAAATGTGCAGATCGTCCTCGTACACAATCCTGGCAGGGCCACTGCATCGACGTGGGTAGTGAGCACTGACTGTATTTCGTGCAATGAATATGCTGAGCGGGCATACCGTTTCTCCACGCCCTATACACAGTCATGATGAAGCTCAGCATAACCGTCAACAGCGGATCGGGAGACCATCACTCACGTTTTCCGTCCAGCTAATCTGGGCTTGCAGCTCTGTTAAGCCGCAGATAAGGACGAGATTGAAGTGTTGCTCGTAATATATTCCCCTCTGGCCCCAATCATCGGCTCTCGAGAAACGGCGGAGGTATCCGCGGATATGATGCAAAGCGGCGTGAATAATTCTAGGTGATTGTGACATATAGCACAACAGAGGAAGTCAAGCATAACACCGCCCCAGAAGGCTCACCTGGACAGTGATCGATCCACGGACTTTCGAGCTGCTTCCCTCGATAGCATAGAACCTCACATACAATGCTATTGAGGGCCCGGGTGCGTGAAATTCGAGCCTCCTGGTAGTAAGTTTGAGCGACCTCCTCCCCTTCTCTCATACGAGTCCCCTGTAGGAAAGCCAGACGGTTTAAGCAATTGTGTACTATGGCTTTGAGCCCGGTGACAGCGCCGTGACGATCACGCCAACTACGTACCTTTCTCAGAACAGTGGAGAAAGCATTCGGAAGGCCAATTCGTCCAGATGGCCAAACAAATCTTTGCGAACGACGCGAGACATGAACCACGTCATTAGGATCATACTCCAATGCGACACCCATGCCATAAGTATAGCCCATGACACGCGCTGACACGATATGTTTGAGGAAGAAGGACAGAGCTCCTTCCGCGGCTGCCTTACTCCTGCCAATGTTTATAGTCAGTGTGATGATCTCGCCTCAAAGAGATGACGGAACCCTATGACGTACGTATGATCATTTGGACGGAAGAGTGGAAGACCCAATTTCCTTCAGCTCTTCGCGTAGTGCCGAAAAAAGGTAGGGATTGGCGGCAAATCCGCCTACTAAGAAGATCCCCTATGTATCAGAGAAGGGGTAGCTCGAGTGAGCTCGTGTCACAGGAACGAGTCATAGATTATCCATAGCAGTAAAAAGTACATACCATCAATGAAGGCCCGGCTGCCTTTCTTTGCTTTCGTATGATCTTAAGCATAGCGTCCAAGGACGGCTGAAAGAACGACACCATGGCCTCCCTGTCCCAGACCGGTGCGTCGCTGAGCAATGTCAAGCCAATTCATGCCAACGGAACGCACCGAGATAGCACCAGAATCCCGTTGCGAATATTCACTTTGGAGTCGTTGCACATGATTGAGCCGAACCTGATGCGATATGTATCACAGGCGTTGTTGAAGGTAGGCTTGGTTTCTTTGTCGAAGTTGTAGAGCATTCTCTTAATGTCCCCCTTTTCTCCAAATTTCGAGTTCTTCAGACGCGCTAAACGCAGGTAAGCCGAGTGCTTTGACAGTGAATATCATAACGAGACAGCCAGACCTTTCAAGAATACCGAGGCTCTGGCGTCAACCTGAGTAGAGCCCTGCACAACGCCTGAGATACATATCTCAGCCCATACTGGCGATGTAAAGGAGTACACGACGATGGCTTACAGTCTGCGGGTACAGCTTCTTCGGCGGATAGAGGAGCGATCGAGGTAAACGAGTAGCTGCTAACGTCGATGGTCCCTCCACCGGCATCGACAATCATTACGGTCTTCCCAGTCTGAATTTACAACAGACAGTGAGTTGCAGAGGCTGCGAAGAGTTGATTACGCACTTGAAGAACCTCATCCGTGATCCCGTTCCTCATGCAGAAATGGAGGCTGGCTTCTCCCTCGGTGACGAAGTGTACACGCTCGCGTCCAACCGCGCCATCAGGTATCAGTCTCGCAGCTACAGCCGCATCTCTGAGCAGTCCTTGTTGCAGCCCGCCCCACCCATTCGGATGTGACAGGATGAACTCGGTGCGGTCTTGACAGGAGTTCCAGATGCTCCTCCCGTTATCATGCGCCTCGAAGATGAAAGTCAGAGCACACTGGAAGAGATAGGCTAGGAAGTCTGCCAAAACGTCTACGGCCGTCTTTCCTGCTGGAAGAGGGGGCAACTTAGTCCTACATTGAACCCCCTCATCTGCGTCACTGTATAGACGCTTTGGGTGGAGATGCAGCTTGAACCTTGCGGGACAATATATGTTCATTCATTGTCGTATAGTAAGTTGTGCATCACATACCACTCAACATAAACAAGGTTTAGGTCCAGCGCGTCTAGATCTCGGACGTCGGGCAAGGTCGCCTCAGCACCCGCGCAGTGAAGCGTGCCGTCCGGCTTGTAGTATAAGACCGAGGGGATCTTCGTGTAACCCGCAGCATTTTCCTGTCCAGGAAACCTGAAAGCAGTGTGATTGCGAGGAGAATCTCAGTCTACGCTGCTAGTCATACCGGTTGACAGCTGTGGATCTTGGGAACCTCGCCAGGGTCGAGGATCGCGTAGGATACACCTGAATAGGTTGTACCAATGTCGATACCGAATACCAGTTTCCGCACCGAGCCTTTGTATGGTTCGAGGGGTGCGGTCATTGTGTTCCTCGGGCGAACTGAGGAACGAAAGTTGCAGGGTCTGACTGTGAGGAGCTGCATCTTTTATGTCCATCCGAGTCCGTGGATCTCACGCCGCTCACCGCGCCGATGTGTTGCAGTACTGCGGTAGCCTAACCGACGATCATATCGAGGGCGTAGGATTTCTCTTCGGTACTTCTGGGCTATCATAAGGGAAGGTGTACCCTGAGATCGGAAGTTGACTCAAGCAGCTGAGGAATCACAGTACCTAGAGAATGGAGCCCGGGGTTAGAGAGGACGCACACTATGCATCGACTTGTTGAATCAACGAGTTCTGAGTCCAGCTGCGGTAGTGGTGGTCTCGGAAGCGGCGGCCTGTTGGTGAGTGTGACTGCCGATTGAATGAGGGCAGCTGCGGTAGCGTGTCCGTTCCAAGCAGAGGCGTGTCTAGAGAACGTAGAGCTCATGAGAGTACACTGGCCTTGCATGGGCTTGATGATTTACTAGGTGCAGCTGCGGTAACGCGGATCCTGGTGGAGATGAATCTGTAAGCATGAACGCGGGGCATATAAGTGGCCACAGCTCTTGCCGCAGCCACGGTCACAGCTCTGCTCCCAGCCAATAACAACGCTGTCGTCCTCGCACCCAACGAGCCTCAGAGGTGACATCATTCCCAGCTCGCGGGGATGATTGCGGAGCTACTAAGCCATGCTTTCCGCTGTCCGATGGATGCCATCAGAATGAACGTGCAAGCTCCTGCGCAGGTCGTCGGTAACACCGTGGCTCTGCCTTCCTCCAGAACGGCCCAGCGATGCGAGGTGAGCAACTTGATCTAGCTGTGAAGTTACGGGAACAGTGGTAGATTGCGGCGTAACAGGAAATCTGACTCACATTCGCAGCAGTGAGCCCGACCATCGCTCCAGTAGCACCGTTCGGCTGGAGGACGAACTCGGACAGGCCAAAGACATGATCGCAGAGCTGGAACAGGAAGTTGGCAGCTTCTCAGGACGATCTGATCAGCACTCGCGCCTTACTCCAGACGAAGAAGCGCAGAGCTACGGGATGCCCAGGTGTTTTTGACCAGGGTCGACGATGCCTCGGACGGCGAAGTCGTCAATCTCATTGGACTACTCAACTCCAGCATCTTTCAGACATCCGCCAACATCGCGGCGAAGTTCCAGTCTGCATATGGACGCACCAGAAATCGCACGATGAGGAACCGATATATCGAACATCTCAGGTCTTCGCAATTGCTGTCCAGAAAATTACTATCCAGCTTGGACTGTCTGGATCACCACCAAAACCCTATTGTGGTCCAATTCGCTCTGCAGGCCATCATAGCCTCTGTCGCGCAATGGGTGTGTTGTGAGTGGATCCTGGGGCACTGTCATAGCTCGCGCAGGCTTGATAGCATCTATAGCCGTATGCGTGAAAGCGGTGCGTACTCACTGTAGTGCGTCGGGACGTACAATATTGACAACTTGAAGAGTCCCAAACGACTTGCGGACGATGGAGGGCATTAGGGCGCATCTACGTCGGCTCAGTGTTCCACACCAATTACGCTATACACCATTACTTGGCGGAAAACATCGTTAGCATCCTTCTTGCCTGTGGGATACCTAGCGCGGGAGAAGATACCTTGGCGAGAGTCCGCTCTGATTTCGGGCAGAACCTCTGTGAGGTGGTCGAAATCGCTGTGGAGATTCGCAGGATCAGTGGGGAACGCATCATTTCCCGTGATCTATTCCCGTCGACCATCTCCAGCGATACACCTTTTCAACCCGAACGCATGGACGACGAGTGGCATCACCCTGAAACCGCGCGCTCATTAGCAACGGTGCCAACTGTGCTTTGCACGACCCACCTCGGCTTGGTTAGCAGTAGGATTTCAGAGGCATCTGCGCGAAGTGCGGCAGGAGGCAAGTTACACCAAGAGACAATACTGCTCAAGCCAAAGGTCGTCCTCAGCACTACGCTGGAAGACCTGCAGAGGGAACAGCACCGAGGGCGAGCGAGATACAGAAGCAAGCGCCATTGACAAAGCCACTCAGGTACGCTATTCCACAGATCGGAGATGAGTAGATACTCAGTGCATAGCAGTCCCTTTGAGCAGAGGGAAGATCGAGGACCGAAAGCGATGGTTGTCGATCGCAGAGTGCGAGCCCCCAGCACCCAGCTGGCATCAGGTCCCATAGAAGTCAGTAGCCTTTCTTTATAAAGGGGGCATGCATCGCTTACCTGACGTACGATAAGAGGCCCGGGTGAGTCGATCTTGTGTAGCAGGTGCGGGGATTCCAGTACAAGGTTGAAGAATGTAATACCGCAGACGTAGACCTCTTCTACTCAACGCTATATGTCTTCGTGGGGTACTATGTACATGCCGGGCAGCATGCCTCAATGACGAGGGATGCCTCTCCAAGTCGACATTCGGTGCTGCGAGGATGGCAGTGCAACAGGATTGGGAGATGCACTCCAGGAAAGAGCAGAGTGCGTAGTATCCGGGTTGTGCTCATGATACAGCAGTGTCGTAGCATGAGGACAGACGATTGAGAGCCAAAACACAATCCACCGTGACGCGCTCGTATGCACGCCATCGGCAGGTGCCGGGCGCCGGCGACTCGAGAGCATTGATATTGAGAGAAGCGCTCGCTCCGGCTTCTCCTCGAACTTATCGCGGGTTGCAATAACTAGACATACTCATGGGGAAACCTCTGCATGGTGATGCGGAAACTTCGCAATACGTACATATCATAGCGGTAATAGGATGAACGGGAAGACATGCTGACAGTTCGCCACTGAGCCCTCTGAATCTGGTACAGACCGCTCAGTGGGCTAGTCGGATATCGTCGTCGTAGACGATTTTGGCCGGACCTCTGTTGCATAGCTCACGTTAACCACGACCATACTGGCAGGATCTGGCACTCACCGTCTCTCTTCTCCCTGGAAACCAACGTGTGTCGCATCATAGGCAGCAATCAGTCAGTTACGTTGCGTAGACAATAGTGAGCCCGCAGCACGTACGTTTTCTTTCCATCGAATCTGCGCCTTCAGTTCGGTGAGACCACACATGAGAACGACGTCGAATATCTGAGCGTAATACACGCTCCCATTCGGACCGATGCGGGGGGACTTGAACACTTTAGACGTATCTGCAAAGACCGTGCACAGTGTAGTGAAACACTCTGCAACGTTGTCAGCAATCTGCGCAGCGAGTGGAGGCACAAGATGGCCTCATACCAGGCTCTAGGTCCTCCCAGCAAGGGTTGCGTTTCGCGCCTCGGTAGGCCATGATCTCAGCAGACACTGAGTTCAACCCTCTCGCCTCGCGTGTCTCCTTCACGTAGGATGCAGACCTTTCCTCTTCCTCGAGGACCCGTGTACCCTGTCCTGGCGGATTAGACTAACTCCGCCAGAGAGACCGCGTGCATACCTTCGATATTATGGTAGAAAATGCGTCGGGAAGCATGATGCGCCCAGACGAACGGATGAACTGCTTGTGCTTACGAAGGCGATGTTCAGGATCATTCTCGTCATATTCGACATTGACTTCCGTCCCATAGGTCGTTTTGATGACCCTCGCAGAGAACGAAACCTTCGAGGTAGAAAGAAACAGCGCCTTCAGCCACCGCTTTGCTCCTGATATCACAACTCCGTCAGCACCAGGATTGCCCGAAATAGAATGTGAACGTAGTACGTATGCGTGTCTGGTCGATATACGGTCAGTCCAAGGCTCCTCAGACTTCGCTGGAGATTGTTATAAAGCCAAGGGCTCGCAGCAAAACCGCCGACCAGGAAGATCGTCTATGGTCAATCAGACTTTACCCCGACGAGTGCGCAGTACATGTCCGGGATACTCACTGATACTGCATGTGTGGCCGCTTCAAGTTGGTCAGAGACAGCTTTGACGATGGCTTCGAGGCATGGGGCAAAGAAAGACTCCATCTCAACGCTAGGTACATCATATTGAGACATAGCATCAGGTGTTCGAAAAGGACGGGTAAGAGGCGAACCCTGTCAAAGTCAACTGGCCGCGTCGGATGTTGACTTTAGGATCGTTGCATTTCATGGTACCAAACTTGATGTACGCAGCGTCCTTCTTGTCCTTGAAGATGGGCTTGGTGGATTTGTCAAAGTAGTCCAACATCACCTTGATATCCTCGTCGTTGCCATAGGCAGAATCTTTCAATCTTTCTGGGATCGGCAAGTCGGGAACACATCAGGAAAGCCGAGGGAATCTCCAAGGGGCGAACTACTCACCTCGGAGGAAAGTGCCCGCCCTAACGTTCACCCGTGTCGAGCCCTGCAGGAGGCCTGGCCGTCTGCCCCATCAGCAGTGTACCTGCATTGACACGAAAGACTCACAGTCGGCCGATGCGACCTCCTCCACCGCCAGGGGGCTCGTCGATATGAAAGAATAGGTGCTGATGTCCACAGTCCCCCCGCCCGCGTCTACTATCATAACGCTTTCGCCGTCCTGGGTTCGAGTGAGTTCATCGTTGTATGGTATCTCGTTGTTTTCTCACTCACAGTGATGACATCCGTAGCCAACCCACCGCGAACGCAGAACTGGAGACTCGCTTCTCCTTCGGTTACGAAATGGACTCGCTCGTGCCCGTCCGGAGTGTCCGGTACAAGCCCCGCCATCACTGCCGCTTGGCGCATCTTCCCTTGCTGCGCCCCCTCCCATCCGTTTGGATGAGACAGGACGAACTCGATGCGGTCCTTGAGAGAGGACCAGAGGCTATCCCCATTGGCGTGCGTCTCAGAGATATAGCGTTGAGTGCATGTGAAGAGGTACCGGAGGAAGTCTGCGAAGACGTCCAACACAGTCTTAGCCGTGGGGCAACGGCGGCAAATCCTGACGCCTGATCTGTCCCCGAATCGAGGCGCTCTGGCCTCAGGTGTAGCTTGAACCTATCAAACATGAGCAACCTCTCGTTTATAATACAGTGCAAAGGCGGACACTGACCATTCTACGAACACCAAGTCCTCGTCTTCAGCCTCAAGCTCCATACCCGGTTGAGCGGCCTCAGCGCCGGCCTGAGTGGACGGTTCCATCGCGGCGATAGTAGAGGATAGACGGGATCTTGGAACTTCCAGCGGCATTCTCCTGTCCCGGAAACCTATGGGGCAGTGTGAGGATGGTTGCAGCCAGCTGGCCGGGATCCCCTAGATGCTCACCGAGTGATTCCCTGGATCTGAGGAACTTCCCCAGGATCCAAGATAGCATATGCCACGCCGGAATACGTGGTGCCGACGTCCATAGCTACGACGAGCTTACGAACCGTCCCTTGGTAGGGCTTCAGAGCGATCATGGTAGAGTGTGTGCAATCGATAGTTACGACGAACGTCCGGGATTCGGCCTACGACGAGGGTCGCCTTTATATCGAAACGGAAGGGCCTGCCTGCCTGCAGCCATACGCGCGCACAATGAAGCCCTCAGCTCTGTGCTGCGGTAGGTGCTAGGTGTGCATCCAGCCTAGGACCGGTCGACTGATACCGTGGTCGATCGGGGGACTTCCTGGCAAGTAAATGATGTAGAAGGTGTACCGGTAGTCCATTCTCTCCCAAGAGACAAGCTGATCCATTCATCTCCGAGAGGCGTGTGAGCATGAGGTAGCCCATGAGGATGAAGCATGTCCCGCACCTTCGAAACGCATTGAGCAGGCGAGGCTGTGCTGCGCAACGGACGGAGTGAGTCTGCTCTGGGAGGAATGCTCGCCGCTTCACTGTCGACCATTGGCATGTTTCGTTTCCTATCCTTTCTCCCATCCTTTCTGCGAAGGTTTTACTGCTATCTAATGGAACGCTTGACCAATCGACTGTCGGGCTGGTTTGGATCGACGACGGATAGCCCGAGCAGGGACCCGACGGCCCTTCCGCCAAGGAAGAGGAGCGACCACCGGGACCGCGAACAGCGCAGACGATGCAGAGAATGTAAGAACACCGAAGCGTTTTACTTGGCTGCACAGGACGAGCTGGAGTCGAAAACGAAGCAACTGCACGAACTGCAATGCGCGTTTCAGTCTCTCCAGAGCAACCTGAACGATGTGGTATCCGCCAAGACGTCCGTGGAAGAGCGATGCCGCCGCGTGGAGAACTATGCCGAGGGGTTGAAGAAACGGATCGGACAGCTTGAGGGAGACCTCGGCGCGCTGAACAAGGCCAAAGCGGAGGGAGACAAGGCGCTGCTGCGAGCAGAGAATGAGCGCAAGAACCTGATCGTCCTCCTGGACACGAGGACGGCGGAGCTCAAGGAGGCGCAGACGTACCTATCGAAGGTCGACGACGTCTCGGACAGCGACGTCCTCCACCTCGTCGAGAGCATCAATTCGCACGTATACCAGACCGCCGCCAAGATCGCGAACGACTTCCAGTCATCCTACGGGGCGCAAGAGAATACAGTCGCCCGCCAGGAAGCTGCGCAGCGCCTGGAGGAATCAACTCTGGTCGGATCGGACCTCCCTTCCTTGCTTGTCGCGTCCAACCACCAGCGGGACTCTATACTCGTCCAGATTGCTCTTCAGACGCTGTTCACGACGCTCCTTTTTCATCTGTCCTCTCCCTGGTCGAAGATATTTGACAAGCGGCTGCCATTCCTACAATCAATCTACGCCGAGATGCGGAAGCGCGGTAAGCAGTGTGTCTCATGGCATTCTCTCCTAGGCTTACCAAGCTGCAGAACCCCAGTCTGTATTCGGGAGATGGCGCGCAATGACACTTACCTACACACATGCCGTGCTAGGCGAGCGAACAACGAATGCATCGAAGTGCCGCTCGATCGCTCCTAAGCCACTGTCAACGACGTCCTCCTAGCGGCAGGGAACTAAGGACAGCGCGAATCTCAACTCTGAGCAGTTACAAGAAGAGTCTCAAAGCGCTCACCACCCAAGCCCTCGAGCTCCGCCACATCGCAGGCGTGCGCGTGGTGTCCGGCGATTTCCAGACCACGATCGCTTGGCCAGACGAGCCGTACGCGCCCGAGCGAATCGACGACGAGTGGGCGGACCCGAAGGACGCGAGCGGCGCAGCAGCCTGCAGGCGCACAGATCTGCTCTACGACACATCTTGGGCTGGTCAGAAGGGAGTGGCATGCCGAGGGAGGCAAAGGAGCGCGCGAGGGCGGGGTGGAACGGGAGCTGCTGCTGCTGAAGCCGAAGGTCATTCTGCACCACACGCTCCAGGAGATCCTTGAAGACTTCCTCTCGGAGCCTGATGAGGTTGCAAACGGTGCGTCACCATCAGCGTCGATCTGTACAACCTGATTGAGCAGGATTGCGCGCAGAGAGAGCCGGGTCTCCCGCGGCCTGATGGGAGTATGTCAGCTGCTCTTGCTTCCTGGCGTTGTCCAGTAAGTATTAGCCGTCACCACAAAGATGCGACCGCACGTACCTCAGATCGACTTCGTGATTCGGTCAGAGACAGTTGTACACGTACCACGTTCTTTAATCCTGCGCCGTATATCTGGTCAATGCACCCAAGCCGGGCATAGGAACACGGAAATCAATATCAAGCGGTAGTCGAACTACAGGTAGCGTAACACCAAAGATCACAACTCAATATCAGAACGGCGGCAGACAAGCAAACGTAGGAACGCAAGAGCGTCTGAGGCGGAAGGAAGTCAGAGCCGACGGAACCGCACGCGTCCACGAGGACCCACCGAGGCAGCGGGCCCCTGTCCGCGCATGTACAGGGTGGGGTGATAAGAGATGTGGAGGCGGAGGCCAAGGCGAGCCAGCGTCGGCCGACATCGGCGACGGCGGTGGCGGATTATGCAGGTGTCGCACTCGGAATAAATAGCGGGTATATATGTATAAGGGTACGACGCTGTCGCATGCCCCGCGAGCAGCGAAACGAAGCGGGTAATGGGGCGCGCGGGGTGTTGAAGGGGGTACCTGACGGTGACGAGACAGACGAGAATACTGGGAGCGCTTCAAACCGGAGAGAGACGGAAAAGGGATCACAAGGGAGACGAGAGTCGTAGAAATGATATCGTAAGATATGGGAACGTGTGAAATGACAGTAATTCACAAGATGAGCGGTGGGTACTCCTTCTCATCAAGTTGACAAGAAGGAACTTCCCGGCAGTGGTACAAGAATCCTACAACCAACGGACCAAGGAGAACGGAAGACACGGATGCTGAGATTGACGAGCGTGGATTGGGCTGCTAAGCCTGCGCGAGCTTGCATTTACTGAGCGGTGCCGCCGTAGACGTCATCCTCGTCATACTTGCTGTACTCCGTCGGCGCAAGGCTCTTCCTGTTGGCAGGGGTAGCGGGGTACACCGATTCAGGAGACACGGGGGACGAAGTGTCTGGCGAGTACAAGGTACGCATGCCGGTGCCATTGTAGTTCGCCACCGGTGCAGGGAGGCTCGGGACGCCGGGGGCAGCGCCGCCCATTGCACGGCGCTCAGCGTAAGCGCGGAGCATGTCATCGGGGGACATCACATTGGCAGGCATCGGCTGCATGGGCATCACGCCCATGATAGGCGACTTAGGGGTCTGGTGCGTGGGGCTCGGGGCAGCAGGCATGGTAACCTGAGGCTTGAACAACAGTTCGTCGTTGCTCGCATCTTGTTCTCCGCCAGTGCGCATCACTATTGGTGGTCAGCAAATTGCTCATAGCTTGAACTCGAGTAAGACTCACTAGACAGAGCAGGCATGACTTCATCGACGCTAGGACGAGGAGCCGACTCTTGACCGGTCATGCGCACGCGGATATCTTCGGCGGTCAAGCTCAAGGGGACCAGCAGTTTGGACGGGTGACAGGATGGGAGATGAGTTACTGGAGTTCTCTGTGGAGTTCTGGAGGTCTGCCGGAAGAGGAGGTACCGGGACGTGGCCGACATGGAAGGCCCGTGACTGGCGAGTGCGACGGGACTCAGTAGAGGGACGAGGATCAGCGGCAAACGAAACGCGAGACACGCGGTTCTCAAATGCAGAGGTACGGATGCCGGGGCGGAAGCTGAGACATCTGGGGCGCATCACCAGACGGTTCGTAGACACCGCGAGCGCCGATGCCATGCTTGACCACCCTCGACAGCCACGGTGGACGAAGGGCGGATGGCACCAAAGAGAAACGAAGACAGACGGTTCCCAGATTCGGAGACGGCCATGCTGTTGCGAATGGCGGCGTTGGCACCTGCGGGGGTCATAGACTTCCAGTCTGTCGAGATCGTCGACATACGCTTGTCCACAGCTTGGCTGAATCGCTTGCGCTTCTCCTCAACCCTGGCGCGGCTGATCTTGATATACGCGGCAACGCCCAGGCCGATCAAGAAAAGCATAGGAATGAGTACGGCAGCAGCGACAGCACCCTTGGAGAGGCCGTGCTTGGTGCTTGGAAGGTTGTTCACTTGTTCGACAGCACCCGCAACTGCAGTTGATTTCGAGGTCCCAGAGTAAGTGGCAGTGAAGAGGGGCCCGGCAGGCGTGCTGATACCGAAGAGGGACTGTCCAGCGGGAACTATGGTGAACTCCAAGCTGATCGAGGAGGTGGAGTTCCACCAGCCAGGCTGCAGAGTGGCGGAGTATGTGCCAGCCTCGTAGTTGACATTGGCCCACTCGTGGATGATGGGCCGCGCTGCGCTGGGAGCGTAGAGGTAGATGTCGATAGCGGTTGCGTTGAGGCAGGAGGTATCCCAGGTGATGTTGACAGGCTGACTAGCGTCAACGACCTGTCCCTTGGTTGGACTTTTGTAGAGGCCTCCGGTAGAGCACTCTAACGGAACAGGTCAGTATCATTCTCCGTATGCAGAATCACAGAGAGCTGATCAACGTTCAAAGCGGCGGGCAAAAGAAGATGCGAGGGGTATTAGCATACTGCCAACATGAAGCGACCCGTTCCACCGACCAACGACGGTCAAATCACCATCGCGAGTCCTGAACGTACGCTCTGAAGGCTGCGATACAGCACGCTCTGCAATGCGAATCCAAGGCGAGCCCGGCGAGACTCCTGGCGGGAAAGCCCGTTATACCATCGTTCAGTCAGAAGGCTCCTGAGCACGCCCTTTGCTTATAGCGTCCAATGGTTGTACACGGCCGATGGCCTCACACGGCAGGGCCGACAGAAGGAAGAGTACTCACCGTCGCGCTTGTGATGATGAGCACCGACGGCGTGTCCCAGCCGAACGGTCTTGAAGCCGTTCTTCATGATTCGCGTGAAAGGAGTGTGGGGGAAAGGAGAGGTGTGGAAAGGAGGGGACGGGAGTGGGCTACTCGACGATAGGGGCAACGACGAGCACGACGGAGACGGCGACGACGACGACGACGACGACGACGGTGGGGGACGAAGAACAACAGCGACAACGGCGCCAACCGCTCTAGACCCCGTAGACGCCCGCTCGTCAGCCCTCCCCAGATAAGGCATTTTCTTATGTTTCGAAACATACCCACCGCCAGCATATGGTTGGTGGCAGGGGCTGATGTACATCTGCTAACATTCGCTTGCTCTGGTCAGTCAAGCCGCTCCGACTAGGGTGAGACGCTCTACCCAGGTTCCGCTAGCTAAACAAGGGAGAAAAAGCACCGCAAAGGACACATCGAGAAGGCGCAAAAACGGCCTACGGTCCACGGACAGGTTATGGTTGTACGCACGTCAGTTGCGGACCACAGTCAGACTACGGTATTAGATCTGTCCGCTGTCGGCTCAGCGCTGTACACCGTCGAACCCACACCCTGCATGTCGTTCGTCGATGAGACTCTGCATTTGGAACCCAGCCAGATACGCTTTACAACGAAGTCTGGTATATCAAGACAAAGGATCACAGGTGAGCTGATAATCAAAGATGGTGCAGTGAGAACGTGACAATCTACGACAGGGCTGCAGTTCGAGCGATAGCGTTCACTTCTACCCTGGGTTCATCTGGTTAGCTTGTCTATGTCGCTCGGGACCTGCAAACCATACGACCCATTAGCACCTCGCATAGTCGAGAAATGTGCCAGCGGACATGCCTTCCAGCCATGCGTGTTCGCTGCTCTCTTATATCCCTCGAGTGCCTCGTACATCCCGTACGCACTGCAAGTAGCCCAAGTAACATCGCAACGATCAGTGGGAGGCAACGCAGACACTACAGTGGCTGTCACTTACGTCGACCAATTCTGGGCCAGACGAGCCGGCCGAGGCTCCAGGTTCGAGATGGCCAGCTTGATTTGAAGCAGTATGGCGGAGATGCTGGTATGACGAGTTAGACATGCCCGTACAGTAGAGCCGAGATGGCGCACCTATAGCTCGGCAGCCAGCCTGTCCGGACGAGGAGAAGTTCAGTTACACAGTAGTCTAGTATAGCAATCCAACGTCGCCACTGACCGTCGGCCGTCAAGAGGTCCATACACATGGAACCACCTACATCGAATGGTCAGCAAAATCCGAGGAAAGGATACCTTTTCACCAACCTCCAGTGACGTGACCACCGCCACCCTAACATTGTGAATAATTAGCGCAGCGCTTACTCTGAAAGCACCTCCGGCGTACCTGAATGAATGGAAGGAACCGAGGCTTCAAGATGCGGAAGAACGGCGGAGAGTGCGGGAACGTGGCCGGGAAGCGTATCTCAAAGACAAGCGAGTTGACTTTCCTACTCACGTCGAACAGCAGTCAACAATTGAACGATTCGGCAATGAGGCTAGAGAAGACACGAACTTGTTGGCGAGGTCTTCGGGCGATAGGGAGGCTGCTGTCGAAGGAATGCAGCTCTACAATCCACTGATACAGGTTGTCCCCAATGAACTCCTCCGGGAGGTACCAGCCTAGCTCTTTCAAGCTCCTGGAGGCGTTCTGCTCCTTGAGCATCGCCTGCAGCTCCTTTTGGAGCGCGGTGGACGCCATGCGTGAGGACTCTCTCGGGGGAGGCAGCACATGCTCGATGCATTCGTTGACCCACTCGGGATCGTGCTTCCAATCGTCTTTAACCATCGAGCGATCAACCGCTTCCTCCACCGAATCTGCACCCTCGAGTGCCGCGTCGGGGTCGCCCACACCTGAGAAGATACGAGCGTCCTCCTCGTCGAATTGCGCAGGGACAAACGCATCTCGACGGGCAGCCAGTAGCTTCTCCAAAGCGAACCGGGGCTCAGGAATGCGGATCAGAGCGTTGGAGAGCGTGAGAGGATGGTGAGGATCAAGCGGCACACAAGGAATCTCGTCGGCGACGGTGGTTTCTTGAGCAACAGTGACGGTTCCGCTAGGTGCTGCAGATGCGCCGATGGTACGCATAATGTAGTTGTTTGAGTTGGAGGTTACCGCTCGGACCATGAGGTAGCGACTGAAACGGTTCAGTCAGTACAGCGATCTTCGTCCATGCGGCATGGGACATACCAGACTATCCATTCTGTCTGATTGACAACGAAGAAAGGCGAGGTACTGACAAACATGCTGGGAAGGTTGACGATTTCTGCAAGCGCCACGCACACCGCTGCCTTGCAGGCGCTGTTTTGCCAGCAAACCGTAGCGGATGCGGCATAGCTGCCTAGAGATACAGATCCTTCCTTTGCGAAGTAAACGCCTTGGTGCGAGAATTAGAAGCTAGCAGCGCGTGAGGATACAGAACATAAGGGCATTACCATTACCATATGCTCGGCCAGTTAGCCACTGTCTTGAACCATAGTCCGTGACGTATGATCTACAAGTCATTGATCAGCAACGGAGTCGCAACGCAGCTTGCTATCCTACCGAGTGCCAATTCTTCGCGGGAGATCCGTGAAACGCCTAAACACGTAGCCGGGTGTCAGTAAGTGCAGAGAGCGGTGAGGGCGGAGACATACATAGAGAGTGGGGAACTCGCGGGCCCGTGGGTTCTTCAACTTCGCACTTTCGACAGCTTTGCGGAACTTCGCTTCGGCATGAGGAGCTCCAACGCTGAAGCGGAATTGTCTCCATGTGGGGTCTGAACAGTAGGTCGACCGAATCAGCTCTTGTCCATCACATCGGTAGACAACGTACCCATGTTCTTGACTTTCTCCTCGTCTGACTTGAGCTCTTCGAGGTGCGCCGTGCAGGACGCTACACACCAGCGCAAGATCAGCCACACATGCTTCCGGGATTGACCGATCTATATCCTGCAGACGCGGCTTGGCCCGCCCCGGTTTGTGAGGTTGTTCAAGGTGCCGCTTCAGTTGCATAATCTGCGCAGCGGTTAGGCAATCGAACGGCTGGTGTCGCAAGACTGAGCGACTGACCGGAGGTATCATGTCAATGAGATCGCGGATAGCCGCACGCATCTGGAGCAGCTGTCAGCATATGCACATAAGCGAGGGATGCGTTCTGACCTGATCAATCTCTAGGCTGTCGAGGTCGCACAGGTCGTCATCTTGCCCTGTCAACAGCTTAGTCTTCGAATGCTTGGACTTCACACGTATGCCCATGCCAACTGGCAAGGGAGCATCGAGCGCGCCTTCTGCCGCAGCGATGTAGGCCAAGGAGACGAGCAGATCAACCGCGGCCGGATTGGAACATATCTCATACTACTAGATCTCAGCGAATGACATCCCCCAAACAGCGATTAGATGCGTACCTCAAGTGATGGACCACGATTCAGGTTGTAGTATTGATACGTGCACAGCGTCGAGCTGCATACGTATGGCTTGAGAGCGTCGAGATCCTCTTTGAGCTCTTGGTGGCAGACTAAACAGTACCGCGGACATAGCTGCATTACAGAGTCAGTCATCAACCGTGTACTAGCTGAAGTATGCTATGTTTACCGTGAGCCGACGCAGCATGTAAGAAAATGCGACAAGCGGCAGGTTGACGGGATTATGAGGATTGACATCAAGCAGACAGTCCGCAGGAAGGTGGTAGCTCTCGGAAAGCTTTGCGTCCGGCCTTGTCCGCCTGCCGTATCTCCTGTCAAAGCGCGGGTGAGTGGGTGCCCTACTGAAGTGAAGCAAGAAACACCGTCGCCCACCCGTTCTTTTTGCAACAAGATATCTTCGGCCCTGCTCTGGGACGATTCAATCTCCCATCGGAGGACTTCAGCTCCGGCCCATCCAAGCCCATAGTCGAGCCTGAGCTGCAGGAGATGCAAGAAATGGCCGTTCAAGAGACTTTCCAAGGATGAAGCTGAGACTGAATGGACGGAATCCTGCAGAGCGAGCCTGTTCCTCCGTCTCCTCCTCAATCTCATTCACTTCACCCTCATCAGAGGACAGATCGTCCAGCGCGTCCACATCGTTACTTCGTCGTCGTCGGAGGCGTCTTCGCTCAGTTGTTTGTCTGAGTCGTCGTCCTGCAAGCCGTACCTCCGCATCAACTCGACAGTGATATCTTTGTCGGGTTTGTAATTTGGGGTCAGCCCAACGCGGAACTGGAGCACGGTACTTCGAGCGGCAGCAGGAGTGAGTCAACCTCCCATCCGCCTTCACTACTGGATAGACGCCTCTCGTGCCTGAAATTAGGAGCGTGAGGTACTGCGGGCCGGTAAGCAGCTGTCTATCCCATGCTAGGAGCGCATGAGGAGAAATAATGTCGGCTAGAGACTTTGCCGGCAGGGAGACTGTCAATGCGAAACTCATCAACGCCGATCCGAATAAAGCCAGGACAGAATCCATGAGCGACAATCTCATTGAAGTCCCTGTGAGCGCGTGAGTACGACGCAGCTTCCATGACGCAGGACGTGCATCACCTCTGCAACGCGAAACGGTCCAAAATCTGGGCCGACGGTTGAACGTCGAACAGCTCGAGATCATACTCGTCCATCTCATAGTCTTCATCCTCATCTTCTGAATCCGCGTCTTGCTGTTCATCGTCGGAAGTAGCGTTGTGCACAGCATCTGTGCCTTCTACCACCGCTCTAGCGATTCGTTCCAGCAATCGTACAAGTAGGGCCTGGATTGTTGCCGAGCCCTCTTCGTATACATTCTCCGTTATAGCCAGAATTTCAGACGGTAGTTCTTGGTGAGAAGAGCAAAAGAAGGTATGATCAGAAGGGTATTCAGACGCATCTGCAAAAGATCGGTTAGCGGGCAGCAACCGCATAGATGCGAGACAAGTAACGACCAGACACAAGAATCGTTAATGCAGCCTTGAAGGGACCATCGACCTGGGAGATAATACAGTCGAATGACCCATCTTCATCTCCTAAGGACACAGCTAGAAAGGAGATAAGAGTCACTGTCAAGGACGCACGATTTCTGGCCACAAAGATATTGTTCGACGCTCGTACCTGATAATCGCACGCCTCGTACCTCGACACCTTGAGATACGGACTGTATAGCATTCTTCAGATCGAATGCGAACCGCTTGCGGCCTCTCGCAGGTGCTTTGTTGGAAGACATGCCACCCCAGGATGCGACGTCGACGTCGTCGCGCGCACGTTTGGAAGGCATTGGGTTTTATCCGTTTTGGAAGGCGCTGCAGCAGCAGGGCTCCGCCGCAGCACGTTACAAAAGCCTTATACTTCGCAGATCAAAGTCTATTGTATGAATGCCACGTTGCGCGCTCGAGGGCTTCTGCGTGCTGTGGTATGAACTGGATTTGTGCCGACGGGAGACAAGGCACAAGTGATGCGCTGGGCCGTGTTCGTGCTTTGTTCAGTCCGAGATGCGAATCGCTTGCGAAGATGGAAGACTCTCTGGGAGGACTTGGATACTAAGTAACAGGACGTTGCCTCAAGGTTGTGCGGATTTCGTGACGTGGTGCTGGTACGGAACAAACCTGATGTGTGGCCGAGAACTGGCGTTAGGCGCCTTTATACTTAGCAAATATGGGTTACTCGGCTAGCGGCGGTGCAGTGATGGCAATGAACCCATGACATATTCTACGCTCATTCCGGCCGTGGACTATATCATTGCGGCAAGACGAGGCCAGTCGTTGTGAAGCGCAGGCTGTCGTTCAAACCAGTACCAGTCAAACTACCACTGACATTGAACATGTGACCCTAGGACCACACATTATATTGGCTAACTACACCAGCACCGAGGTCACCTACTAGGCGTCAACTGGGAGCTTCTGGTGGAGTACGGCCCAGCACAAACTCGTACGTATGTCGCAACGCCATGCCGTGATAACAGGATCAGTTGAGCTCCATAGTGGACCTTTCATGCAGAAGGTCTTCTCCTACACTACATTGACGCTTTCCACGCACTTCCCAGCCTTGCAGACGATCGTACGTACTGACCTTGCGGATGCACTGAGTCATCCGAAGTACAACAATGCTATGCAATACTAGAACTGACTTCGGTGTCCTCATTGTAGCGCATGCGGCTCCATTCGGCACGATATCTCGTTGGGTACCGACTTCCCATCAGGCCGTGGTTTGCTCGCACACATGCTCGATATATACATCATTCAAGTCCTGCCAAACTCGTGCAACCTACTGAATGGGATGGCGAAGAAGAACCTTTGAAGGACTATGCCCCTGACAGAAATGGGTACCTGCCCGTAGCCATTGACGACGTCCTAGGAACACGATATCGTATAGTCAGGAAGTTGGGATGGGGCACGTACTCCACTGTTTGGATTGCTCAAGACCAGAGGTAAGTTAGCCCTTAATGCGCCGCCGGAACCAGGTTACGAGCCTTTCATATTGACGATAAACATTCACGTCACCCGTAGCCAGAGTCACGCAGATCGCCCATCGTACGTAGCCCTCAAGGTTATGTCTAGTAGGGCCATTCTTTAGCAATCTCGCTATGGTGCACTTCATTGACCAGACGTCAGGAGTGGCGACAGACGCTCAAGGTCGGCTCAAGGAACTGGAGCTCATGCGCCATATACGAGACCAGTCGCCGCAACACCCAGGTCACTCTCACGTAGTTCAACTCGTCGACAACTTCTATCAAGAGGGCCCTCATGGACGTCATCTGTGCCTTGTGATGGAGCCATTGCTACAGGATCTTCGCGCTCTCTCGCTCCGCTTCAAACATCGGATCTTTCCCTCGTACTTCATACGGCTCCTGGCGCGGCAGGCCGTTCTAGGTCTCCAGTACCTCCATGAAGAATGCAACATCGTTCATACAGGTCTGTACATGATCGTGTGGGATGCCACAGGAGCTCATGAGTACGCCACTACAGACGTGAAGGCTAGCAACTCCATGATGGTCCCTCCTGGAGATCCTGAGGCCTTCCTGGCAATGACTATTCCGCAACTTCACCCTCCGGAGACGTCTATAACTACAGGGCCTGATGGCACTCCCATACCCCGTGTCCGCAGTCGGCCCATCCCATATCCGCTACCCGACTTCTACGACATGCACGCTCTTGAGATCTGGAGCGGCATTCGCGTAAAGATCGGGGATGTCGGCGTTGGTGAGTCTATCCTCAGCACGCCTCGATACAATTCAATCTGACAACCGCCGGCCCGCCAGCATGCTTCGCGGACAAGGTCCATGACCATTTTACCGAATTCATCGAGACCCCTCCGCTGCGCGCCCCGGAAGTCGCGATAGGTGCCGGATGGGGCAAGCCTGCGGACATTTGGAGTCTGGGCTGCACAGGTGCGTCCTTCGCGCGTGGAGATCGTTTCGATGGCTTGCACTTACGCCCAGACCATGCAGCTCTACGAACTCTATATGGGACGTACTATGTTTGGGAAGAACATCCGCGACACGGAAGTGCCGACAATGCATGCGATGATGCTCGGCGACTATCCACCTGAGCTTATCGCGCGGGGTAAATCGCGGAGCGACCATTTCAATCCCGATGGTCAGCCCGTCTTGTCATAAGTCACAACTCACATGCTCACACCCTGCGTCGCTCTTTTCCAGGATCAATGAAACGCCCACCAGAGCGCAGGATACCGTTCGACAAAGCGGTGCGCGAGCGAGACACGCCAGACGCTCCGCTCTTCGCAGACTTCCTCCGGCTGACCTTCGCACTTGACCCCGACAAGCGCGCGACCTGCCGGGATCTGTTGAGACATCCTTGGCTCAACCCGTGACCATGGATACCCGTCTTCTTTTCTTCGTTACCACCATGCACCACTGCGATCTCACGAAGCCCTCACGGAAATGGACGCTATCAGTATGGGATCTGCGCAAGTAGTAGCTGCCTTGCTGTAGATGCTTTGCTTGTGTGACCACCCTATCGCCTTAGTGCACCTTGTCTGCTATCTGCATACCTGTCTTGTTGCTATATTTTGTAGTTTTCCTTTAGCTACTGCCAGCTTGTCTACAACGGGCGTCGCTAGTGACACTCTGACGTCAGATCATTCCTCCTGCGTCTGTTAGACTATCGTACGGCAGCCATGTTTTTCGGCCATGCGGCTCTCTATTCATTGTGGCGTCCTTGTGTGATACATCCACCTCTCAGCGGACAGATGTGCCGGACATTGGACATTGACGGCACTCTACTGATGCAGCTGCCAATCTCGTCATCATCGTTTCGATTCGTACCGCTTCGTAACACAAATACATCCCCCGTTTACATACTTCCGAGCCCTTCAGATACAAGGTGCATACCGAAGGAGGCTACATTTGTTTTCTTGTAGTCCAAAGTTCCGAGTCCAAGAGAGTTTTGTTGGAACCGCTTACGAGCCGGTGTACTCGACGGTGACGGTGGAGCCGCTGGTGGAGACGGAAGTGAGGATGCGGCCGTTCTGTTCGAGGTCGATGATGGTCGAGCCAGAAGGCCCGACGTTGCCGCTGGAGGTGCCTGCCGACGCGCCGGTGAAGGTGACGGTGCCCCAGTTGGCAAGAGGCACGAGGCCGCCGTTCTCCTCGAAGTCCTCCGACGATCCACTCCGCGTTCTCCTGGCAAAGTGCGGGCTGGCCGCTGAAGCTGTGCGACACCTGCTGGCCGGTGGAGTGGTTGATGAGCGTCGCCGTGCCGCTCGTGGTCGAAGACGCGGTGACGGTGGCGGTGATGGAGTCGCCCGCGTGGACGGTAAAGCCGCTGAAGTCGAAGGCGGCAGCGGGGAACCATTCATACCAAGCTATGTCATATATCTCAAATTAGCTCGAGATTAGCGCGTGGGATCGAATTTACACACCGTCGAAGGAGGTCCTGGAGCCGGAGACGGTGAAGTCGACACCAGTCTGAAGGATGGCATTGCCGCAGGTGTCACCGTCGATACCGACCCATGCGGAGGCGGAGTGAGTGCCACTGCCGCCAGATGGCTCCTTCGGGGTGGGGACGGTGAAAGTAGCCGTGACGGACTTGTACGTGTTCTAGGGAGCACAACAGCGTCAGTCAACCCTTTTCTCTCCTTGCATTTGCTGGGAGATGTTGTACATACCCTACCAGAAACGAGCACGGCACCGGACCAGTTGCTGCTGACCTCGGCGTGCGTCGCGTTGGTGGCCGAGCTAACCTCAGTCACAGCCCCGGGAACGCTCTGCTTGGGGTGCGACAAGTGCGCACCCGCTGCGCGGCGAGCGACACGCTGAGCGAGGCGTTCGCGAGAGGATGGGAGGGCAAACGCGGCGGTGGCGAGGAGCACCTGGCAGAGGAGGGCAGCGGTGTACATGACGGCGAGCAAAGGAGGCGAGGCGAGGCGACTCGAATGGGCTGTCAGAACTGGGTTGGACCCGGGTTGGAGAATACGAAGCGTGGTTCGCGAAGCTTTTATACTGGTGCGGGGTATGTCCAGACTTCACCATCGCCATCGCACTTAGCGGCCCAACGCTTGGCTCGGCTGTGGAGAGATTTGCGAAGGCTTCCTGCGAGCATGCACCGAGTCGTCGGCACTCACAAGGATTGCAACTTCCAGATGCTCCGAATGGGCAACACACATGGTTCTGTGCTTCTCAAGTCACTTGACAGAAAACACACATGCCACTGGGATGGGCTGGAGGAAAGATTTTCTCATGAGCGCATTCCTTCCAATGTCAGAGGAAGAAACATACGCCCTGCCCGTGACCTGCCTGGATGTGAGGCTCGACTTCGATTGCAAAAATAGACTAGTGCGACAACTCCCGTGCGAGGCATACGGTGCTTGACGGTTCGGATAAGACCGCCATCAGAGATACCGGCGGAAGACGTGGTGAAGAAACTCCGGAGTCGTGGGACTTCAGCACGATCCGACATGCGCCAGCTTGCATCATCAGTGTTGTAGGCTTCTTTGACAACAGCCGCCCGACCTGTGTGCGTTAAACGCTCGGCACCGACGGACAACAGGATGCGTCATGGGAGTGAACATCTACTCCGCAACGATTCGAACGATGTCGCAGAGCAGAGACAAGACTTTTAGATGCATTTTTCGAGGCTACCCATCGCACTCGGCATTCTGGTGAGAATAGCATGGATAGCGATAATCTGACAAGCTGGCTGGAACTGATAAGGGTGAACGCTCACAACGCATGACATCCTACAGAGAGAAGGCGTACGATGGCTGACGTCAGACTGTCTTCTTGAACAATCGCGAAGGATGACTTCAATGGCCTCAGATCCATTACTGATGGGGCAGTCGCGATGTCCGACTCGCACTGACAGGACGCAGCGAAAACACCCATGAGCATGTGGTGGCAAGGTCGAACGACAGTGCCGAGAGATCCGGGTACTGTGCACGACATGGCCATGACCTGATAGAATGCTCTAGGTGAGCTGGACACCATGAGGACGTGTCATGTATGGACTGTAGGCCAGCCGTGCTGATGAATCCGGGCTTCCTCAGTATACAGGACGCCGACTGAGAGAGTCTGCTGCGTACCACGAAGAACCTCGAAGAACAATGCACGCGAACAAGGTCGCCTGATCATGAGCAATCATGTAGCGTACGACTGTCATGGTTTCGCACAAGATGTGAGGATCTTCTCATGGGGAGGCACCATGATCCGGCTTGTGCTGAGGTAGATTTGTGGAAATCAGTCTGATGCGCTCAACACCTTGCAGTAGGATCTAGTATGAGGAGCGTTAAGTTAGCTGATCTTTGCAAAGCACTCGTACCGGGACTTACTGTACGGTGCTGCAGTACTTCTAGCGGTGCGAGCTTGCAACTGCTTGCAAGTTCGAACGAAGTTGTCGTGCAAACGGACGCCGGGAACAGCCGAGCGCGTAGCTTTCGACAAGCGCCGATGAATACTGAGCTGGATGGTTGTACCGTACTACGACCACACTAGCAACACAACATACTCCGGACCCGGGTCTCTGCTCACTTCTGGGATAACTATCATTGGAGGTTGACACGGCTTAATGCTGCTGGATCGCGCTTGCTACTGGCATCTGACCTGTGATGAGCAAAATGCTGCTTGCCCACTGGGCTTGCGACATCTACACGCTCTCATCGCTTTCATGTCCAAGTTCCTGGCTGCAATTAGCAGCACTGAGCTTTGACTGCTATTTGGCTGAGTGTCCGAATATGTCGTTTACATGTTATGCAATAGCATCGCTCACACACCGATACCCGGGCCGTCGGGTCTGGATGATCAGGTTGGACGAATGCCCCTTCGCGGCCGACTACCGCTGAGATGGACCAAACCGGTGAAAGGCGCTCCATCGCGGTCAGAACGTCAACACAGTCTTTCAGGAGAGAGCATCTTCTGTGCCTATTCTTTAGTCTGCCATGGCGAGATATCCGCGAGGTTCTTGCGGTTAGTTCGCTATTGGCAATCTGGGCTTCCAGGTCAGTCTCCGAACCCCAGAGGCGGACCGACAGAAGAACGGTGGCTGTCGCGCTGTGATTTGACGCCTTGTGCTTGTCTCCCCTAGGCAGACCTTACTATGTGTAAGGCCTTGTGCAGTGGTGCACGCCGACAGAGTAGCGCAATCGACTCCAGCGTGTGTTGGATTATGCATACAGTATCGCAAGTTTCAGGCCGCAGAGTCCTCAGACGCACGACCGGTGGACCTACTCGCATCCCAATGCTAATCAGATGCTCAACTGGACGCGCCGTTCAGCGGAATGTCAACCATTCTCGATGACAACCTCACGAACGTGTCTGCCTGTGTAGAGCACACATTTCAGTCCCCAGGCTCTGCAACTAGCATACGACGATCTGCCGGCTATGTCTATGGCCTGACGTACAAGCACACGACCACCGGCGGAACGGCTTCATGTCCGCTGTGACATAGACGTTCGACGCCTTCTGCGCTCATCCTACTTGTATTCCGACCTAAAGCGGCAGTCATCTCAACTCATTCGTCCGGGTTGCGCCATTGGATGCGCGACGACCTGCGACGATGTGCTACATCCAGACTGCGCATATCGTCGGTAGCCAACGGGAGATATGGCGCATCCTTCGACCACGGTTACTGTGCCCCGCAAGTCATTTCACGCGCGGGAACGGACTTCGTACCGTACAGCTCGCGTACCAAACAAGGCGTTAGGCAAAAGGTATAAAGCCAGCGCGACATCGGCTGTCTTCCACCAGGCCTCGCATACTCTCTTCAGCAAGTCTTCAACTCTCATCTTCAACCCTTCCGTCTCCTCACCAATCATCACAATGCCGGCTAAGGGATCCCGTGGCGGTGCTGGTGAGTGCACGGCAGCCTTTAGGGCCTGTTGCATGAGCTAACGATGGTGGATTATGTAGCCAGCGGTGCTAAGACGAGCACCACCGATGCCTCGCGTATTCAGTCTTCGCAGGTACACTCAAAGCGCATCCCGTGTGTAGGAACTATCCCTGATATTCTTCCTAGGCCAAGGCGGGCAAGGACTACCGGCAAGGACTCCTTCCCCGCTCGCACCCAGGCTGCTGCCACGCGCAACGCTGGCGGTTCGCCCCCGAAGGCCAGCGCCAAGGCACCCAAGGCGTAGGAGTTTCTGGGCTGGCCCATGGCGCTGCAGCAGTCAGTTTGTACAAGTATGCGATGGATTTTGGGTGCAGGGAGCAGTAGAGAGGGGTCTCTGACTCAGGATGGCGATGGGTTGTACACCAGATCACCAGTCGTTATAGAAGAAATGCACTCGAGGATGACTGTCACCGTGTCGACGCAGAACCCTCAAGTTAAGTGATATGTGTGAACCCTGGTCATATTGGCATTACATATACATTCAGCGATGGCGCCATCGACCCTACCTCAAAGTGTCTAGAAAGTGTCATCGTCGAAGGGGCTCGCCAACACCAACGGCGACCAATGATGGCTTGATGACGCTGCGCTTCTTGCTCTTCGCATCTTCGCTCTCCGTCTTGATCTCTTCCATATCGTCGTTCTTCTTCTTCTCGTCCTGCGAGTTATCGATGGAGCGTTCGATACTCACCTTAATGGAGCGATGGACGTCAATGAGATGCACCAGCCCTCGACGGCACGGGCGTGCAGAGACAGCAGAAGAGATGTATGCATATGTCTTCTCGACGTCACGCTGTCCAGAGTGTGCTCTGGCATCTAGCGGTGAAGTCGCCACGTCTTTTCCACTGCTGAAGATTGCCTGCTTCTTCGCCCGGTCGTCGAGCTTGTCGACGAGAGTAGATAGCTCGATGGCGAGCTTCGTCCCAGCCCTGAGACGTCCGCTCGCCGTCAGGTGCTCGATAGTGTCCTTGAGCAGCTTGACGTCCTCTGCAGACACATCCCGGGGCTGCTGTGCAAATTGTAGGGCGCGTCCCAAGGTTCTGACGGATGGGGGGTCTGTGAAGAGGCGCCAGGACGTCTTGTATCGCAGCCACAAAAGCGCCGCGATCTCCAGCGGCGTGCTGCCAACTCCATCTTCCATATGCAACGCTTCGGTAGGACTGGCCTCCGCGACCAGACGAGTCATCTCCGCGAGGCTGTTCTTGACCACGTAGTGCAGCACGGTGGAACCGTGGCGGTCGCGGAGAGTAAACGTCGGCGTTGTCATCTGCAAGAGCAGCCGAAGGGCAGAGGGATTTCTACACTTCACCGCTATATGGAGAGGCTGGACACGTGTGTGAGAACGTAGCTCACGAGAGGACATACGGTATACCACGTACGGTGTTGAGAGCACCTTTCGACTGCTGCAGCAGGAGACGAGAAGTTATATCTTCAGGCAACTTCTGCATGACGTGCCTCATCAGCACTAAATGCGCCTCCGAGGCGTTTCGAGCAGCGAGAACATGATATATGTTCCAGCTACGATGTGACAGATGTTAGACAGTATCAGCACGGTAGTTGAGCCACGCCTACCCTCGTACATCTGTCTCGGTCGGGGATACACCCATGGACAACAGGTAGTCGAACATTTCAGGAGAACAGCCCCATACTGCAGCAACCAGGATGTGGTTGAAGCCGGCGTAGTTGATACTATACCAGTATTTCGGATAAGCGTCATCTTGACAAAGAAATCTAGTCTACTCACCGAGCCATGAGCGCACTCTGCATCTGCGCAGGATGGAGATCGACCAAAGCCTTGAGGACGTCCAGCTTGTTACCGATAACTGCTGCAGTAACGACAGACTCGTTGAGCTCGTTGCTTGTCCAGCCGAGCTTCTTAGGGATGTCGCCGCGGACGCGCCGGATGTACTTTGCTGCTCGGTCGCCTGTGGGTCGCGGCATAGTAGTCATACGCCGCAGTGGGTCGCTCTGTAGCAAGATAGCGAATAACACCAACAGAGCCCTTGTGTGCAGCCTCCCAGAGTATAGGTAGCCTGAAGTCGTCTGTCTCAGAAGGTGCGTCTGGATCGGCCTTCTGTGCAAGATCTTTACGCTTCTTTCCATGCACGTTGAGGCCTAAGTAGGTCTTCGCGGGCGCACGCGCTGGCTTTGTAGAGCCATGGTTGTCGGTGTGCTCTTCTTCCTCCTCTTCTGGAGTTTCCACGTGGATCCCGTTGCCAGTGCGACGGATGACTTCGTCCAGCATCTCTGGTCTATCGTACGACATGGTCCAAGAGAGCGCTGTATTGGAGAGTGTCACAGTCCCGGGAAGGCCCTTGTAGAGATCCGCGATCTGCACGAAGGTCTCGAAGTCGTTCTCCATGATCGCTTTTCGCAGCGGCGTGACCCCCACGATTTCTTTCGTCGTGGGGTCTACGTACCCGTCAACCATAGTTAGTAAATCTGCCGGATGAACGTTCGTCTGCACCTGGGAGGGTCTCTTGGCGATGTCCACGAAGTTGATGGCTTCCCTCTCATCGTCATCCATCTCCTCGTCTCCGTCCGACTCGGACTCATCAGCAGAGTCCTCATCGTCTGGGTATAGAGTAAGAAATGATAGGAAGCTGGGGAACCATACACGTACCCAAGGCAAAATTCTTAGGCATGGCGAACTTCGCCGGTTTTCCCTCCTCGGGCTTATATTGTGCGGTGGCGATGGCGAGCACGAGACGTGCAGTGTCCCAATGACGATTCTGTAGCGCCACTGATAGCGGGGTTACTCCTAAGGTCAAGCATCGCTTCAGCATATGAACTGAATCTCAAGCGATGTGAACATACCGTACTGACCGCCGCCGAAGCGGCAGGTGATTTGCAGCAGTTTGCCTTCCGGCTTACCGTCACGGTTGCCCTCCTTGGGCAGACATAGTTCCTGAATCTTCGCATTATTACCCTCTCTACAAGCCTCGAAGAGTTCATCGCAAAGATTGGTGAGGTAGTCTGGCATCTCTTCTAGGACGCACGAAACCACCAGTCATCCTGTAGTATGCGGTCGAAGGTCTATAGTGCCGAAGTGCGTTGAGTGTCGACTGGAAATAAGTGCCGGACACGTCAGCCTGGACGTCGCGTTCAGGATAGAGTTCTTTCCAGGTTTTTGCGCCCTTGGACATCAGAAGAGTCTCCGCCTCCTGGAAGTAAGCGATTGCGTCCATGACTTTGGCTCGTTTTTCTGCGTGTTGCTTCGCCAAGGTCGCGTATCGTGGATCCGCCTCCGAGAGTTTGAGTAGGTATTCGCCTCGGATGCCCTTCCATCCCGGGCATGCAGCCAGCTGACGAAAAGAAGGGCGTTCCAGCTCTAAGTCGGCTCGATCAACGAGAGCTTCCGCATCTTTCTGCAAGGCCGGGATGATGCCGCGTACGTAGTCGAGGATGGTCACGCACTGTGTGGCGTTGTCCCAGTTGGAATCGCGATTCCCGATGTTATATTCGGCACCTATGTTCACGAGGAGATTGACGACCACGTCGAGCTGCGCGAGAGATACCTCGACTGGATGGAAGATCATGCTCTGCCATGTCGCATTCCACTGCTTCCACACGTCGCGTCTATAGAACGAGGCAGAATGGTCAGGAGACCAACCTCTGGGACGTCGAAGAGTGTGTACATTACCTCAGATCTCGCGCACGGCTCCAATCTTCCTCTGTATATGTCAATCTCGCACCATTTGCAAGAAGTACTGCCAGCGTCGCGTAGCTGCCTTTTGCGATGGCGGATACGACCGGAAACGTCGCTTCACAGTTTCTCGTCATACAAGGAGCGTCGATGACGGCCTTCGCGTTCGGATCGTGTTGCAGGAAGGTGTCCACAAGTAAAGGATTCCCCACCGTGACGACCTTGTGAAACACCGTGAATAGGTTGTCGTCGGCCTCTGACGAGATCGCTCCCTTGGAGAAAAGCCTCTGCACGACTTCGTTTGCCACGTCTACTCCGTTGGTGAGCGCGGCGAGAACCAATGGCTGGATGTAGACGGCTTTGCGGCTGTCCGGTAGACTGAAGGCCTTGGGGTCAGCTCCCGCAGCAAGCAGCTCATCAATGGCACCCAAGGATCCTGAAGCTACCGCGTAATGCAGCGCAGTGAACGCATAGTCCCAGTCGGGTAGATTGACGTCGAAGACGTCGAAGACGTCGGGGGCATCGGGCTCGTCTTCGGGAATCTGCCCGACGTCCGCCGCCTGGCCTACGTCGTTACCGGCCTTGTCCTTGTCCTTGTCCTTGCCGTCTTCGGAGGACCAGTCGTTTTCACTGCTGTCACGCTCCGAGTCCTCGTCGTCATCGTCGTCATCATCATCTTCATCGCTGTTCGCTCCATCTTTCCCCTCATCATCGTCGACCTCCATCTCGTCTGCCGCCTTGGCTTTCTTCGCGGCCTCTTCCTCCTCCTTCGCCTTCTCCGCATTGACGGCGCTGCGCTCCAGTAGCTTGCGGACGACAGATGGGAGGTCAAGCTGAGCCGCAAGATGGAGAGCGGTACGACCATCAACGAGGCGGGAGGTCATACGCGCCCCGGCATCGATCAGGTCGCATGCGATGTCGGTTTCCTTCGACAGTATCGCGACTTGAAGCGCTGTACGGCCCACATGATCGCGGCGGTTGAGATCCGTTTCGCCAGTGGCAATGACTCGTGCGACAGAGATGCGATCTCCAGAGACGATAGCGTTGAAGAGCTTTTCCGTTGGGCCCATGTAGGCTTGTTCAGACCATTCTCCTTCGTCGATGGGATTGAAGCTACCGGATATGCTCTGGCGGCCGGGGTTCTCTTGAATAAACCTGAAGCAATGTCAGCACACCGACATGCGAACTTCAAATGATCACGTACTGGATTCGCCCGCGAACATAGGACTCATCTTCGGTTTCCTGAAGCTTCTTCTCCTCCTCGTTCTTGGGCTCAGGACAAAACTGGATGGGATGAGCAACGTAATCCACAAGGATAGGTACGGACTGACCTCGCAACAGTCCTCCAAGCACTCCTTCATGGTACCGAAGAATGCCGGGTGACGGTGGAGGCGACGGCCCTTGTTCTTCGGGTTGTAGGGTGCTGCTTAGATGTCAGCTTAGCATATCTCGCAGCGGTCGTGGAGCTCACAGTTCATGCCCAAGTCCTGCACGGGCGGTTAGCATAGAAACATAGCAAATGTGCCATTCCGACTGACCGTCTGGTAAACAAGTTTGTCGATGCGGCGTGCATCCCACCCTGGACCATACGGTATATGAAGTGATTGTATGTCGTAGTCGTTCATCTCCAAACCAACGAAGTCGGCGTCGGCCTTCAGGTCACCCTTCATCCGCTTTCTGCGACGAGCAAAGTCCATGCTGGCCTGAGGACGAGCGCGAAGCGTCCGGCGGTCTGCCAGATATCTAATCCTCGTAGCTTCGTCACTGAGCCGTTCCAAGACGAGCAGACGAGCCAGGCCTTGCACCCGGACAATCGATCGCTCGAATATCTGAGGGAGTGGGTCAACTATCATCAACACGGAGGAGACGGCACCGACGTACAGTCGGATCAACATCCTCGCGGCGCAGGTTCGGAACGTGGATCTCAAAGCCCCGCGCGGAGTACTTCGCGAGCCGCACCTCATACGACGGTGAACGCCTTGTCATGTCGACCGTATTGCATTGGCGCATCATCGCCACAATAGCCCTCGGGTTGGCCCACACACGCTCACCATCGTACAGGCAGCAAGGAGCATCAACGTCAAAGCCAGCCAAGATCTCAGCGGGCGAAGAATAAAGGCGGAGCACGATCTGGACCGAGCGGTACGGGTACTGCGAGTGGATCGACACCGTGTGCTTCGTACGCACGCATGTGACGTCCCAAGGAACAGAGTCGCGGACGGCCTCGTAGATGGCCTGCATCTTAGCCTCCGCTTGTTCCGTGGTCAGGTCGTACAAGAAAACGTCGACGTCAGACGTCGGAAACGCAGTGTTGTGAAAGTACTTGCGCATGGCGCGCTTTGAGACCTTCGCAGATTCGGGGATCGGCGTGAGGCATGCCTGAACGGAGCCACCAGCGACAACGACGTTGCTCCAGTCGGTAAGCTGAGAGAGTGAGCCTTCAGAGAAAATCGCCCAATTCTTCTTGAACTCTTCGAGGCTAGAAACCATTGCAGGATCTCCATCCTTACGACGCTCCTTCTCGGACAGAGGCAAGATGTACTGCGCAGTAAGGTCATCTTCACTGGATACGACCCGGGCGCGTGTAGTCCTGATGTCTTCCGGGGCATCGAAGATGTCCACAAGCCCAACGTAAGGATCGCTGAGGCGAACATGATCCTTGTCTGCTGCGAAGAGCTTGCGCAGTGCTGCTTCGTCGTCGAGGGACGGCTGGAGGGCCCGCAGTAGGGCTTCAGTAGTCCCAGGACCTTGAGAGAGCTGCGCGATGCGCGAAAGGAATGCTTGGGCTTCGATAGTTTGAGGCATGAGGGGATAGATTGTGAGAGCTGTAGTCAATGACGGGTTGTCTGAATTGATGACCGCTAGTGGACGAGCGACTCTCCTTGCGCAGCGGCCTTTTTATACAATACCCCGTATCGCGGCGCTCAACGGAAAGTCCCATGCGCCTCGTCGTGGTGTACCTGTGAGTCGACTGAGTCATGGGGCGGCATGGGAGGGGGCGGGGCCGAGTGGTGTGATGGCAGTGGGCGCATCAATCTGAGGGCGCATCAGGTCCGCGCGGTGGGTCAGGAACCTCCGTCGGGAGTCGGGACTTCGCAACCGTGGGCAAGTGGGGCGGGATTTGCCAGAAACGGACATTGAGCGCCCCATATAGGGCGCCGATCCGCCGTTCGAGTCGACCTGAATCACATCGGTGAGCGCGAACGCACTTGGCGCGGTAGTATGACTCGTCCGAGGCGATGTCGGAGGACAGCATGGTCATGGCGCACGTCGGCAGACTAGTAAGACGGTTGAGAGAGTGCGACTTGGGTTTCAAATTCACATAGTTATGACAACTATGCTAGTCAAAAACATATCACACATAGTGCGCGCAAGACAATGTGCAAAAGGCGTTCAGAGTCATCCAGCCTTATTCCAAACATTCAGACAGTGGACGATACCACCACAAATCGCAAATCATAAACTTGCATAGCTTTGCGCATCGACGACTTCAATAGGGATCAGAACGGGCTGCCACAGGGTGACACAGAGTGGGTTCTGAACTATGCAATTATAGCGCAAAGGGCCCAGTACGCACTGCGTACGTCTAGGTGACATCAAAGCGAGTATTGAGGTCTAGGATAATGCGGGCGAGGTACGGAGTCAAAGGGAACAGCTGGCAGGAGCGTATGTCGAGATGGTCCCAGCTATCGCAAAGTGTTGGACCCTATAATCAATGTCGGCTTAACTTAGGTTTGGTACAGCACGTCCCGACTAGACGGTCCCAGCCCGTACCGAGTGCGCTGAGTAACTTTCCGTCAGTGCACATCTCGTGATACAGTTCCGTTCTTGATTAACTGCGGTTCTCGAGAGCAGGGCGAATATCAAGTCAATAGAACGGCTCCGAAAACACTCTCACTGAGGTCACATGCCGGTATTCTCGAGACGGCAGGAAGAAGCATCGTAGAGTTGAGTCGTTCTCTGGTGTAGACAGCAGCCTGCATGCAGCAGTCGTGGCGTTAAAACCAACGAAGGGCTGGGCGTGTTGGAATATTGGTGCCGGTGCCCGGGGGGCATTCTCCCATGGCGGTAGAAGTCAAGGGACAGCCAGCGCAAAGAAGCTCAGATGGCAAGGACGTTGCGACGCCCTGTGACTTTGATGCTATATCAATAGATGGAGGGCGTCGAGAACGACGGAGGCGGATTCCATACTTACACAGGAGATGCGACGGACGGCGTCGACGGTGGGTCAAGAAGGTGGCTTGGGAAGATGAACGGTTGCCTCTTGCGGTCCGGAGAGAACAAGACGCGACCCAGCTCTGAACTCAAGTTGGCACGGGAAAGTGGAGGACCTTGTACGCCTACGTGCAAACCAGAGGCGATCCACTCGTAACCCGGCAGTGTGTCGCGAACGCCGCCGATGAATTCGAAGGTACGGATGTGATGCCTCGAACGTCCGGAACCTGTTATCCATGGCGTTAAGCGCGACTATCTGGCTGATATCCCGTATGGCAGGGAAGCCAACTTGAAGGAGCATTAAGTTTGGCACTACGGCATCCTCTACTCACCTTCATGGTTCATCTTACGATCGGCTTCGACATCTGCTGCTGTAGATAGCTCCAAATGGCATGCGGCCTTGATGCCTATGCATATACCAGATGCCCACGGTGCAGTCACCAGTGGCGCGCGCATGGGTCGAGTTGGCCTCTTGGTGTCTCCAAGTTCGTCTGAATCGCCTGATAACAGATGTCAGCCTTTGTCGCCATGGAACAAGTTGTCAACCTCAGGCTCAAAATGATCTACGAGACATAGATGAGCAACCGATAGCTTGTAGCAGGGTTAGGCATTGGCAGTGGGCAGCGGCGCGGTGGCAACTTTCAAGCATGATGTTGACGCTTGCTTGCGGAGGCACTTTACGGAGGCGCCCGGCGTGGTATCTGTGCTTTGCCTCGATGCCTTGCAAGTTGCCACGGATCACTCACCATGGCCAATTGGTACGCTCCTGCAATTCCTTGAATCTCCAAGAACACCATGCGCATCACAGTCTCGCCTCAATGCTCACGGGAAACTTTGGTCACAAGACGGAGACTTGAGCCCTACCTACACGACTTTCGAACTTTCGCACGCCTACAGCTGAATTCCGAAGCTCTTAGTCTACTTAGGGCTCTGGAGACTCCAGAGACGCGATCATACCTCAACTCAACTCTTCTGCTGACCCGGTAAGTTGAGGCACACATCAACTGATGTGTGAATCGGAAAGGCGGACGATTGCTCCTCATCAACGGCATAACGAGCCATTTCGTGCCGTTGTGGTCGTATACGGCATCCCGTTAGAATCACCGTGTAAATCTCACAGCGCACATAATCCCATCTGACGTACTCGGGATGAGTGGATTCTTTTGGTCGCAGCTCGGATTGGCAAAGGAACCCCACGACTGTGATCAAAATGCGTCGCATGCACCTCCAGCTCCTTGACAACATCAAAAGTTACGTCCGCCTCCATTCGCGTCCTGGCCGGCGCCGTCTGTTGTCTAGCTATTGACAGGTTTTGTTCTTTCATCTACTTTGCAAGGCACGCTCATCAGGAAGCCCTCGCAGGACTCCGCTCGGATAGCACGGTCTGATATCGCTTTTTGCTTCTGGTCCACTTCCTTCTGGGACCCGCGGATCTGCACCTTCGTACTTGGCGGGGCTTCTCCTGCGCCCAAGGCGGTACTGCCGGCGGCGTGTGTCACGTAGGCGTCATCAGGTGGTACGAGCACTGCCCTTCGCCCGCCTTCCTGAGAATGAGCTCCACGAGGTAAGCCTGCTCACATCCTGCGATAATTGAACCGCTTTAGGCAGAACTTACTCATCTTTGATATCCAATTGGCAGTCTAGGCATCGAGAGGTACCGCGTAGACGTACAACTCTCTTTACTCTTCGAGCGACGTCGCATCGCCTCTTGTCAAGCCATGGCGGGAGAGAGGTTTGCATACCACATCGTGGTAGTCCATTGCCCGAGCACGGGCATTGGCTGGCTTATATCTGGTGCTATCGTCTATTGTCAAAATCCCACGCGTATGCGCGCAGTACCAGTACTGCCGGAATGCGCGGACGAGCAAGCGCGGCTTGTGCTCGTACTCAATTGACGTTGGTAGTCTTGCGGTGCCTGGCGTTTCAAGCGTGGAAACCTCCGCTCAATGCGCAAGCTCCCCGCAAATCTTGGGAATCATGCTCCTCCCACGGACCTCATCAAACTCTGCTGGGCGTCCTGCACATCCCCTTGTCGATGGGACGTCACCGGAAATGGAGGTACTCGGGTCGACGTTTTCCGCGTTACGAGGTTCTCTTACCGCGTACGCGGGGTTCGTACGATCTTCAGCAGACGGACCCCTCAATCTCCCTGTCGTGCCTACGAATGATGGGCCAGGGTAGTCGACAACACGTCTCGTCCGCCCGATCGGCACTTGAGTTCATCCCGACACGAGAGCATTGGCCCGCTCTTCTCGCGGGATGCCTCTTTGATTTCTCGCATGGCCTCTCACCGGTACGATCTCCCTACGATCTCCTGCCGCCCGTTATATAGCGCACGCCCACCACGCGCCGATACTGGGCATGACCTAACCACTTATTACTCCTTCGCTTAGCCATACTGTTCTGCCGGTGCCCACCATGTCCTCTCAGCAGAAAGGCGACCTGACGAATGCCCGCATGAGCTATGCGGCGGCTGTGCTCGGCTGCTTGACGTACGGTCAGTCCTCTCGCCGCCGCGCAACACTTTGAGGCGCATCATCGCTGATATCGCTGCCACAGGTGTCTATCTCGTCCTCGCGGCGATATGCATCCATTTCCTGCTCAAACGTCGATCGAAGACGAACTCGCAGCGCGTGATCTTGGCCTATACTATCGTCATGTTCATTCTCTCCACCGGGTACTTCGTATCCGCCACGATATGGAGTGAGGTCGAGTTCGTGGAGAGTACAGAAGACATCGCCCTCTTCGATACTCTCCTCAACGGCAGGTTGGCCATCCTGAAGGACACGTTCTATACCACGAACATTTGGCTTGCTGATAGTCTACTTGTAAGTCGGTGCTTCTTGGTTGATTGGCACTCCTGATCGTAGCGGCAGATCTACCGGCTTTTCGTCGTTTGGAGCGGAAGCGTCCTCATCATCATCGTCCCGATCTGTCTATGGATTGGAGCCGTGTGTACGTTCTTCTCCTGGGTGCTGGTCTCAGAAGCTATCATGCTAAGTCGGGTATAACTTCCATCCAGCCACCGGCATCGCGCTTCTGGTCAACACAGCGAAACCGGCCGCGACTCTCGTCCAAGCAGACATCATCCACTTCCAGACGGCGTTCTACTGCCTATCCATCTCGCTGAACATACTCACCACCCTCCTCATTGCGGGTCGCCTATGGTATCAGCACAGGCAGGTGAAGTCCCTGAGGGCGCCGACGGCACACTGGGACTACACATCGGTCATCGCGATTGTCATCGAGTCTGCCGCGCTTTACTCCATCTGCGGTATCATCTATATCCCACTTGTCGTCCGGCAGCTCCCTCTGCAATTCCCCATCACCGCACTGATTGGGTCCTTCACGGTATGCGTCATTCTTCGTATTCTCCCACGCCTTCCTAATATACATCCCCGCAGTCCATCGCCCCCAGCCTCATCATCCTCCGCGTCGCGCTAGGAACCGCCGTTACGCAGGAGACCTCAACAAAGGCCAGCATGATCTTCCGACTTACAAAGCTCCGCAGCGACGTTACCGCGTCGACCGCAGTCGCCAGCACACCCGGACAGACCACCTCGGGAATATCGGGCGCGATGGCGTCGAAGGTCCGCATCGCGGACCCGGAGAGTTCCTGGCACGGCGGCGTCGTCAAGCCCGGATACTCTACGGAGGACATCAACTCCGCCGTCTGAGGTCCGCGGCGCGCTCCTGCTGTACTACATGTACTACTAGTCGCTCCGGCGGCGCTCCTGCCACGAGTGTTGTATTTCCGGACAGTTTCAGGACGACGTCCGGCGCCATGACCCACTTACGCCTATATTTATTGGACGTTTGGTCGTTCTTTGTGTACTCGTAATGTCGTCAATTCGTATGGTCACTCATTCGACTCCTTGGAGCGCTGCAGAGAGGTCAGACGATGCCCCGCGCTCGCCCTACGTAACGCTCTCCCACATCCTGCGCACCCACAGTGATGTCTCCCTCGCACTCCAACCGCCCTCGATCCGCACCGACCGCATTCGACTCTCACTCGGCGCGCTTGGCGCTCCGTACTGACTCCATTTGTTGTTCGCCTTTTCAGCACTGCCGACATCTGAATAGCAGCACTGCGCTTATCGAAAGTCCACTCATTGGCCCACGACCAGTAGGCGGCCTGTGCAAGCACGTCAGCGCCTCACCGTGACGCCACCGTATCAGGCGCGCCAGATGACCCAGGCTTCGGATTCTTTTGTGGCAGATGGTCTGATCAAGTCAGTATGCTTCTTGTTTCGATCGTCTGGCGCGCTCGTTCACAACGCGCGTAGTCGTAGGTCCCGGGATGAGTGCGAAGAATTGTTCCCGGTACATGCTGAATTTGCTCAGCAAATTCATACAAGGCATCGTACAGGCTCGCCGTTTCTCAGAAGAGCATGTAGGGCATCCGAGCTACTCTTGTTGGCCGCACTGATTCGAGCAGCTGTCGAGAGGGCTGATGGCATATTGTCGAAGGGTGCCTCGCCGCGTGCTACCGCTCTTCTACACAATGGTCTCCGGTAGGGAAGGATGGTCCCTTGCCCCACTTCGAGTTGTCAAGATACTCGTCTCGTTGACTTGTGCCGAGTTCTGCCGGCGGCCCAAGAGTTGGTCGTGCGCGGTGGGAGGCATGGAAGATCAACCCGAGTCCATGGGTCTCTGCCTTGCGCCCGCCGTGGCACTCACCGGCACTGGCTTGCAAGTTCAAGAAGTTGCATTCGAGTTGTGAGCTTGTGTGCTATCTTTCAACTGAACAACTCACTTTTGCCACAACGCTAGTGCTCTACAGATGTTCTGACACTCAGCCGAGTTTGAAGATAATCATGAAATCCTCGTCGCCGAGGACTAACCTATGCCCTCACTCTTCCGCGACTGATGGTAGTAATGCCTCGGGTTCCCTTCCCCGCCTTGACAATGTCGAGAATGGGTGGCAAAGAACCTGACCATGCGAGCCAACCGTTTCGGTGCGCCAATTCATGGCCGTCTGTCCAATCGAGTCGCTATTGACCATCGTTATCAAATGTTACCAGACATCCCGCATCTCGATGGGACGTCACCGAATTTGATAGTGGCACCCACTTCATTACATCCGCGCTACATAGTCCTATCACATCCCGCGTGGGGAAGCCTCGAACAATGTCGAGTCAGCGGCGCTCTAATTCTTTATGCCATGCAGCGTACGAACCAGGGGCGAGCGTACAGGTTGGTTGGCCCATCCAAATGCCAGTTTGGATTCATTCCGGCGCGACGCCAAGATGCCGACTACAGAGTGACTTTTGATTCTGATGACAATTTCAGATTGCGAGATCTCTGGCCTCTCGACGCCCCTTCAGGAGTGCTCTTAGGCCTGCTGCCGCCGGCTATATAGCGTTCAAGCAGGACACACTGATCCCGAGAACGGGCCCGAAACGTTTAGCTCACCAGTTAGCCCGCCGCTCAGCCGCGACCCTCCATGTCCTCTGAATCTAAAGCCGAGTTGACGGGGGCTCGGATGAGCTATGCTGCAGCCGTGCTCGCCTGCATTACATACGGTGAGCTCACTTAAGCCCGTCGATGTCTCAGTTCTATCATAGCTAACCTCAATCCTTCAGGTGCCTACCTCATCCTCGCCGCGATATGTATCCACTTTCTGCTCAAGCGTCGGGCCAAGGGGAACTCGCAACGCGTGATCTTGGTCTACACGATCGTTATGCTTCTCTTTTCGACCGTGTACTTTGTATCCGGGGCGATATGGAGCGAGATCGAGTTCGTTGAGAGTTCGAACATTGCTGGATACGCGAGCTCGCTTGGCCAGTCGATTTCTATCATAAAGGACACGTTCTATGTGCTCAACATCTGGCTCGCCGACAGCCTCCTTGTAAGCTCGCCGAGATCTCTTGATGATCTGACCTGACCCGAGTCACTGTAGATCTACCGGCTGCACATAGTGTGGAGCGGCAGCTTCCTCGTCATCCTCCTTCCGATCTTCCTGTGGATGGGTGCCGTCGGTATGTTATCCCCTTGCAAGTAGTCCTATTTCAGAGTTCTCGAACTCAAGATGTTTCGCCGTTCTTTCAGCTACAGGCGTGTTACTTCTCCTCGATACTGCGAAGCCCACTGCAACCCTGGTAGCGGCGGACGTTATTCGCTTTCAGACGGCATTCTACTGCATGTCAATCTCGCTGAACATCCTCACGACCCTCCTCATCGCAGGACGCTTGTGGTACCAGCAACGGCAGATGAAGGCGCTCGCAGCAGTGCCTTCGGCACGCTGGGACTACACCTCCGTCATCGCCATATTCGTCGAGTCAGCGGCGTTGTACTCCATTTGCGGTATCGTCTACATACCGCTCGTGGTCCGCAAGCTCCCGTTGCAGTATCCCATCACCGCGCTCATTGGTGGGGTCACGGTACGTACCAATGTATGGCTACCATAGCATTCATGCTGGGGATCTGACTTGTAGTCCCACAGTCTATCGCTCCTAGCCTCATCATTCTCCGCATCGCGCTGGGCACAGCCGTGACACAGGAGACGACGGCGAAGACCAGCACCATCATTCGCCTAGGTAAACTCCGCAGTGGCAGCAATTTCACGGCATCAACGGTAGTTGGCAGCGCCGCCGGACAATCTACCTCGGCCATCTCAGGCGAGATGGGGTCCAAAATGCAGATCGCAGATTCGGACGGTTCATGGCACCGGGAAGCCATAAAGCCTGGCTACTCCACGGAGGACGTTCACTCCGCAGTTTGAATGACACTTGATTACCCTTTGTTTTCTTCACTATATATACCATCTGGGGCTCTGGATATACTCATGACGGTTCCGAGTTCGGACGGTTTGGACGGTTTCAAGGCGACGCGCGCGGTGTCATGTCCCATGGATGCTCATATCCATTGGCTCACTCAGGTCTCATTGTCGGTGGTTCTCATATTCTCCATAGGCTAGGCATCATCGCTCTTTGTTTGGGTGGGGGCGCTGCAGAATGGGAAGCTCCAGTGCGTCGTGCTTCCCCTACATGACCTTCTCCCAAAGCCTGTGGCCCCATGACCACTGGCATCTTCTTCTGTCACGCGTGCACTCGTGAACTGCCTGTTACTATTGGTTCTCTGTGTTTGCTCCACCTCGAATTGACTTCTCAGGCAATGCCACATTCGCAAAGTCGTACTGCACTGGGATAGAGTTCGCACAGTACACTTCATGGATGCTCCGGGCCGCAACCTCCTAGTATGGTTGCTCCCTCACAAGGCCCACACGAAGTCAGACTTCTCCAGGGCCACATCAAAGCGCTTCCCGGTAAAGTGGAGTCCATACGAGCTGTGCACTCACGATTACAATCAGCTAGATCCAGCATCTGACATTCCAACTTATGCCATCGGAGATGCTCCATCTTGAGTTTATGATAAGCAAGCCGGCAGTACTCCACAAGTTACCAACCTTCTGCAAAACAAAGGTCGAGGTATCGCTTGTTCTGGATCATGAAGGCAATGACACTTCTGCTCGGAGGGTGATACTAGGCTATGCAATGTGCGACCACATACAGTGTTGCTGCGGCCTATGACACGAGATACAATGCAATAGCACTTTCAGTCTAGCAATACAGTAATAACCTAAACATCTTTATCAGCCTTGGGATTATTACAGCTTCGCGAAGCATCGGATGTCGAGAAAGAATTAGTAGGAAGCCTTGCGATGACGTTAGAGATAATTCTCTCATGCGTCGCAGCGACGATAGCGAGAGCCAGGCGATGAGACGCCTCCAGGAAAGAACTCTGCTACACTCAGAGGAGCCGAGAAGGCGGGCTCTAGAGTGAGTGAGACTGGATGAGGCTGCAACTACGAGTCTGGGACGTGACTCGAGGCTGGGAAACTTGCACTGATGGAAAGGCGGTGAGAGATTTTGTGACGTTGTGACGCATCACGTAAGGTGACACGCCGTTTTGCCACGACTCGAACCATGCGCTCGACCTTGAACACGACCACTGTTCAGAAATACACGACCTGTTACTCTAGCAAAGCACTCCACTTTATAATGGAGGCTGTACGATATACAGATTTTGCTGACCGTCGCCAGAACTGCGCTCACCGCAAGCAGCTTCTCTGGGATCCGACGCCGAGTGCTATTAGGTGCCCACGCCGGGATCATGGGTCTCACGATTCGGCGTCCACAAAACTGACGCACCCCAGTGGTTGAGCGGTAAGTTTGACTGTTCACATCGATTGCAGATAGGAGCGTCCCATTATCAGCGTAGAAGCTGTATCATCGCAGATGGTCCCCCGTCCGTGCACAGCCAGTGCAGCGGGGCCATGCGGAGTAATACGACAGCCTCCCACCATCCGGTGCAGCTCGATATCAAACCTTGGGCATTGCATCTCGTTATTATACGTCAGGCGAACTGTGCTCTGTGCCCACTGAACGCATCTCGCCCACGACTCAGCCACCATGGTCGCACTGAACTCGAGTGAACCGCAGGCTACAGCCGCACTGAACTCCAGTTGGCAGCCTACAGGCCCTACCGGCTCGAATGGCGCTGGAGGAGCAACACTTGACAACACCATCGGTTACATGCTCATCGGCACCTTCGTCAGTCTTGTGTAAGTGCTTACATCTCGCGGCACCGGGTGAAACGGCTGAGCATCATTCACAGGCTGTACGGAGTGAGTGTGCTTCAAGTCTATCGATACATCCAGCTCTATCCAAAGGATAGTGTTATAATTAAGACCATCGTCAGTGCTGCATCTCCATTTTATACCGGTTACGAGGCGCTTACTACTTGATCTAGGTCTCCGTAGTCATGTACGTGAAGCGTGGCATGGGTGACAATGTGCTCATGTGGACATCTAGGATTCTGGAGACAGTGCACTCCATCCTTCCAATGCACACCTGGTCAGCATGCGCCAGCCTCTTGCTCCTTCAAACATACCTGACGGAATTCTAGCTATTATTACCTCGTGTCCAACTTCGGTAGTGAAACGGCTGCTCTAGATACCGTGTGGTGAGTGTCTCCTGTGGGCCTCGTGCCGCTGCTACTGCATCTGATGCGGAGCCTCATAGGTCTATAAACGTGAGTCATTTTAAACACTAGCCAGCAGACGAACTCCTGATGCAGTGATACTAGCTCTTGCCTGTGACTGCAGTATGTATTTCGCGACCCTCCGTACCCGTTGACTGACCCTTGACATTTCTGCGTATTTCTAGTCGGTCACCACACTCGCTTCTCAGGTGTAAGTCGTAATTCGAATAACGATCCCAGTGTCGCTCTCAACTTCGTTCGCTTTTGCCAAGCTTCTTCGCTCGTCGAGTATCCCTCAGTGCGTGTCCTCAGTATAGTATCAGGACGCAATATTGACTCGCTCACCGGATGACAGTTGGAGCGTTCCACAAACTTGTTGCAGTCATCGCGGTACGCTAGAGCTCCAGTGTAACGCACAAGTGCTGACTCCAAGTTGCAGATCCTCACTCTAATGGCATCGGTCGGTATGTATACAGTTCAGAAGTCTGCATATTCGCCGCTTGAGACTCATTTGCACTCTTCCAGCGTTGAGTATCCGTACGTCGTCTTCTCTCCAAATTTCCGGTGTCATCTATCACAAAAGTCTGATCAATGCTCTCACAGCCGTATCCATTGAAGCGTAGGCATCTTCGAATGTGACTACGCGTAGCATCTGGGCACACTGACCTGACGCGACATCCAGATTCAAGTTGAAAGAAACTGCTGCCTTCGTACAAAAGGAGCATCCTATGGTGTCAGCCACCCTCGCTCTTGCCGCGTTAGCCGACCTACATGCTCTCCGGCGCCATCATATGCGCCCTTCTGCGTAGCAAAGACATGTACACTAGGCAAGGCGGCCCTGGTTACCATGAGCTGCAGGGTGATGACTCTCAGCTCTTGCTTTCCAGGACTTGCACGACGAAGATTGAATACTTCACGCTATATGTTATCAATACAGGTATGTCGCGTAGTCGCATGTCATCATCCCCTGTGACGACATTCTGACACGTCGTGCAGGTCTTTTGACAGGGTAAGACCATAGCAATCAGGATCACGGTCTCATTCTAGATACCCATCACGCACTGTAGCATCATCCACGGACTCTCCGCCATTTTTGTGAGTAGCACCAATTTCTCTGGAAGCAAGGCTGACAGACGAGACTGCGTACTAGGCAATCAGGTGGCCCTCGGACCTCTTATGGAGCTCTATCGGACTGCTTGCTATCAAGCGTGCGTCTTGTTCTGTCACATCTGCGCCAATTATGCATCCCCTCAAATGACCCTTGTCTACCCGACAGTGTATGCAATCACGCTCCTGGCGGTGTACGTCCGACTTCCCCGCTCCCACCCCTTTGCCACATCACATTGTGTTGACCGCCTGAATCGTATCTGCATCACAGGCTCAACTCGCGCAAGCTGCTCATCAGTCGGGGCGTAGCAATCTTCGAGACGACGGAGCCGCTCGGACGGAACATCATCGCGCGCGCGAACCATCTCGCCGCCGTCGAACGCTGGAACGCTCCTCGGGTGAGTATCGTGCATCACTCCCTCGCACGTCTGTCATGGCGGCTTGTCATTTGGGCATTCTGACGTACGATGCGCTGACTCAAACGCGGACAGGTGCCGGACGAGACGCCGACGAAGCTGAACATCATGGTTGCTGCGGAGATAGAGGTAGACGGACAGCTCGAGGGCGGGGACGGCACTGGGAGCACCAGCAAAGTCTACGGCCAGGCCGAGGACAGCCTACACTCCTCCAATGGGCTGCAGTGACGTAGCCTACGACAGAACATTGTACCCTAGGCATCGCATTCGAACTTTGTTCTGGGGTGCATTCTACAAATCACCTGGTAATTATAAACGGTTCGCAGGCCGTGCACGGTGCATGGGGATACTTGTACGGTGTGCTCCCACAGCGCGCTGCTTCCGTGCCTTGCTGGGCAGTGAGCGAGACGCTATCGCGGCTCGGCACCACTATCCGAGTGAGCTCTTCCAGAATCGGAGAGATCATCAACATACTTTTCCACAACAGACGCGAGGGGTGGGGGGCGCCCCGCTAGGAACATTTTCACACTGTCTACACATTCGCATGCGCATTGCCCGAAGGCGCATCGCTCGCATCTGAGAAGGCAGACGTCCACTGATCAGCAACAATGTGGACATCAATATCATTGTTCAGAGCGCGTAAGTCAGGCGTAGGTACGTTACAGCCGTCCCGGAAGTTGGTAGCTCCGGACTACATTACATCGATACTAGACGCGGTCGAGTCCGTAGATGAACTCGGCAACCCAAAGCCAACAATCAGTCTCAAGCATTACGCATCTCGGCGCCGCGCGCCCAGCAAAGGGAAGCAGAAACCATCAGGTCAGACCGGGAGCTTCGTGTCCATACTGTGTTCGCCATCATCGCGAGGGTTCTGTCCGACACCAATGTCAGCGACGCATAGCAGGGGCTAGAAGGATACTGTGATCACCTCAGAGACGACAGATTCCTGTCGCTGCTGACCGGCGTTGGTAGACTGCAAGCCGCGTTCCTGGAGCGAAATGAGGCTCCTCTCCATATGCCGTGATTGCCCGTTCGCCATCCGGATAATGATGAAGTGCGGAGCGATGCTCTGTTCAAGTTGAACTCGAATCAGCGCTCTCCCTTCCGCGATGCAAGGACAGCACTCACCGCAGCGGATCCCAACAGCGCAGGAGAACGGGAACTGTAGCGGAATGTTCTTTCGCAAACATCGGGATGTAGATGATCGAGCAGATCGCGTACAACGCCGCGCTCTCGAGGAAGATGGCCACCTCGGGTCCGTACGCGGGGTACCGCGGGTGCTTGTTGTCCGTCGGATAGAAGATCTTACGGCGGTAGACGAGCCTTGCAGCGATGAGCAGGGTGGTCAGCACGTTCATCGCTACGGATATGGACCAGAAAGGGGTCCCGAAGTCGATGATGGGCGCCTGCCCGAACGCGGCGCCTGGCTTGGCAGTCTCGACGAGAAGGCCGATTCCAGTAGCTGTCAAGGCGTTTAGAGTCAGCATGAATGGTAATGAGCGGCGAGAACAAAGTACCTATAGAACCCAAGTACAACAGGGTAGGCAGGATTACGACGTACAGCTGGCCCGTGTAGATGATAACGGCGCGGTACAGCTGCAACCCCGTCATCAATTTCCGGTTGCGTCCAATGAACGGTGACGCTCACAATGAAACCGTCGGCGAGCCAGATAGCCACGGTGTAGCACGTATCCTTGAGGACAGCCAGCCTGGAAGACAGTTCCCCGGCGAAAACACCGGGGTTCTCCGTCGACTCGACGAACTCGATCTCACTCCATTTCGAACCGGCCACAAAGTAGATGGTCTGGACCATGAACGTCGCCGTGATCCAAGACAAGAGCACCATCCTGGGACCCTTCCAGTTTCCCTTGGTACGCAAGACCTGCATGGCAGCGTACGCCGCAATGGCAAGGTAGAGCCCTGAGAACAGCGCCTGCGCGTCAGTCATCTGGATCCGGAGTTCGGAGGCTTTGGTATCGGGCGTCCATGCTTACCGTATGTCACGGCTGCGACAAGCGCCGCGCCATAGCTCATCCGAGCAGCAGTGAGGGAGGACATCGCGTGTTTGGAAAGACCAACGGCTACGGAGGAGGTTGGGGGACGCGGATGGTTGTGGCAGACTTCCTGAGTCCGAGCGCCAATACACGACGGCCGTGAACGTACGCTGGCGAGGAAGCCAAGCCCTTATACAGGCCTATCAACACGACCCTGGCGTGTTCGGCAGAACCTAATGCGCGGCCATTCATCCTGAGACGAGAAGTTAATGGGCCCGTCATGGCCTACATTACCGCCGTTGACGAACCTTACAGTGAAGTGTAAGGAACGCAGCGAGACAGACGGAACCTTCCGCACGCGTGGTGGCGGGGACGCTCCCAGGCCTGTCTGCGATAACCACGAAGAGATGCCGCGCAGGTGACATGCTCTCATGTGAGCCTGGTAACGACCCTCACGTGTGGGGCGGACCGTCAGGGCGAGGAAGGGCGCGAAGTCTCGATTTTGACCGCAGGCGAGTGTGCGAGTGTGCTCCTGGGAACGCTCGCCATCTCGACCGTTTGACGGAAATACAGACCTGACACGGGTCGCATCGCGAACCATGAGACGGAGGACGGGGCAATGTAGAATCCGAGTGAGTGGGAGACGCACCGAACCCCCAGAGATGAGTTGCCTTGAACAGCAGGCTCCGACTCTACCAGGCAATCCACGAACGCTGATGAAACCTACCGCATTCTGGGACCAAGCTACGCGAAAGCAGTGTTCCATGCGTTCTAATCCCACATCCCGCTTTGGCGATCAGCAGTCCTTTCCGGCGCATGTGCGTCAAGATACGCGCAGTTGTTCCTCAGTTGCCGGGGAGCCGCCTAGCATCCGTCTGGGCTGCAAATTGTGCAATTGGGATGAACCTAATCATCATTCACTTGCCAGCTTCTCCGCTCGATATTCCAGAGTTCGCTTCCTCCACACACCGCCGCACGCAAGGAGCATTGTGATATAACCGGTGAAGACTCTACACACTGGTCGCGTCTGTTCAAGCGGTCATGTTTCTGCACGTGCCATTGTTGCGAAAGGGAGGGACGTACTACGTCTTGTCCGGCCTGGTCCTCGCCCTCGGACTGTGGCTCAATCTCAAAGCCCGCAAGTACGTCGCACAAGCGTGCGACACAGTCGAGTGGCACCCAGACGACTTCAGTAAGCTCTGTTTCATCGCTGACATCGCGCGCGCCACCTCTGACCCAACCACAACAGGCTACCTCGAGGAGGACTTCCCTCCAAGCCTCATCCCGCTCTCCCGGCACCCGCACGACTCCGCGCTCACCATCGAGGACTCGGTGCACTACCTCCCCAACAACAGCGCGGAATGGTCGTCGACGTTCCCCGTCGGCTCAGGCGGGTTCGTCCGCCTCGGCCCGCGCGGGCGGCTCTTTGGGGTGTCGATGTTCCACCAGCTGCACTGTCTCGACAAGATGCGCCGCGCCGTCGTCGAGCCGCCGCCGAGCGAGTGGGAGAGCTGGCATACGCAGCACTGCCTCAACTACGTCCGCCAGATGCTCTTGTGCGCGGCGAACGTGCGGCTCGAGCCCGTGAAGGAGATCGAGTCGCACGCGGGCGGGAAGAAGGAGGCCAAGGTGGACGGGCTGGGGCTCGAGCACCAGTGCCGGGACTGGAGCGTGTTGCGGAGGGCGGCCGAGGAGAACTATCTGCACTGGCCGAAAGAGGGAGAATGAGAGCGCGAGTATGCTGTAATTGCCACCCGCAATGTATCCGTATTCCGGTTTCTTGCTGCGTTTGTACCAGAGGACACATGCTCTGTAGATGCGACGTATTTGGCGATGCCGACATCCCGCAAATAGAATCTGAGTTCCTGATCTGAGCTGAGGGCCGTCTATCAGCTAACAGACTCCGGGAGGCCTTCCGACAAAGATGGATGTAAAAGAGCACGACGCTCGGTGCTGTGGTCAGACGCCAGATACGGTGCTATCAAACCTTGCTGAACGTCTGCACGGAGCATCTCCGCTAATGCTAGTCGACGCCGCCCACGAGCTCCCGTTGCCAGCTGACCACCGACACAGGCGGTGCCGGCGAGAAGCACATCGTGGGTAGTCGATCCGCAGACCGAGACCGAGACACATTGCGCTGCAGCTTGAAACCGCGGGACGTTGTACTCGACAGCAGACCACGATCCCCGCTGCCCGCAACCATGAAGGACGACTCACCGTACCAGCCGGCTCGTCGTGGATGGGGCCCGTATGTGCTGCTCTGCGCCAGCCTCCTCGGACTCGTTCTCAGCTTGCTGCCTTTCGCGGCACGCAACGCCATTTCGCCACCCGCAGGGTCGCCTTTGCCGAAGCCGCTCTCTGAATACAGTGAGTAGTGGCGTCCACCTCTGGAAGACAGATGCTGAATCCGATGGGCAGCATACGTCGGGGAGGACTTCCCAGACTATTACCCCATCGACCTCGGCGACGTCTCGCTCACGCCCGAGAACACGATCCACTACCAAATCTTCAGCGAAGACTCCGAGCGCGAGTGGCTCTCCGTCTACCCGCCGGGGGGCGGCTTCCTGCGCCTGGGAGACGAGGGCCGCCCGTTCGGGCTCGCGCTCTTCCACCAGATGCACTGTCTCATGCGCATCCGGCGCGCGATGGAGACCCGCACGTCCTCCGACCACGTCCACCACTGCTTCAACTACCTGCGGCAGACGATCATGTGCGAGGCGAACCCGACGATCGAGCCCGTCATCCCGATCCTCGGCAGGAGGAGCGTGAACGCGGAGATCCCGCGGGTGTGCAAGGACTGGACGCAGGTGTACGCGTTGGCGCAGGAGAACTGGCAGGCGAACGGCGTGCAGGCGCGGGATTTGGGGGCCGGGTACGAGTATTACTGAGCGTTCCGCGTTGGGTGCGCGCATTTTGCGATGCAGTTCGAACTGTATGTAACCGTAGTTGCTGTGCTCAACTCTACCTATTGTCCTGAACGCCAGTGAGATTCTGTTGTGGAAGAGGCGGTTGAAATAGATTGCAAACTCTCACTGATTGGAGGGGTGCTCCGGCTGCACACGAAGCAGCCACATGATGCGAACCACAATGCGTCGCGAGCGGCCTGTACGAGCGGATCCGGACGACAATCGACGAGCCGCGACGAGCGGCAGCGCCTCATGTCGATGAGACCCACACCGTGCTAGCCGGCCTGCGAAATCCAAACTTCTCCAGGCGCAGTAGGAGAGCCTCCCCCGTCAAGAAGCCCCGGGCCCCCAAAAGAAGCGGCATTCCGCGATGGACATCGCCCTGCCGCGCACCATGGAAGCCACTCCACGCCCTGAAATCAGATGCGCGTCGTGACCGTAGCCAGACGTGGGTGGGAGCACGCAGAGCGCGCAGAGCCATATAAGCTGGTCGGCGGACGCGTTTGGCGGATTCCTCTGTGTCTGCTGCTCTTAACGCCAGGCGCATCGCATAGCGACTCTTGACAGACCAACCGATCGCCCGTCCACCGCCGCCTGCTCGATATACCCGTCAGCTCAACATGCAGATGCGCAGCCTTTTCGCTCTCGTCGCCGTCATGGCCGCTGTGGCGTACGCGAGCCCTATCGGTGAGTTCCAGCTGTTCATTAGCAGATTGTCGTGGAGCCAACAGTCACTCACGAATCACACTTCTCCAGCGAACCCGGCTGCGGAAGCCGCACCAGTCGAAGCTCGCCAGGGCGACGAAGACGACGGTGTCGGCTGGTTCGTCGCGGTCCCCGCGCTGATGAAGCCCGGCCCCGCTATCAACGTCAACCTGCCTATCCCCGGCCTGCCCTGCGATGACAAGAAGAAGAAATATTAAGGTAGCGTCAGCGGACCACATCCCTTGCCGCCGAGGGACTTCTGGCTGATGTGATGTGGGTAGCTGCAGGGCGTCCTCGCGCGACCTTGATACCAACCGGGACTTCGAGGATTCTGCGCGTTTAGCATTCACCACGTCTCCATTGTGTTGTACCTTCTGCTGTATAGGTTATTTGCTTCGAATCCGATCTCCGACGATGTAAAGAAATGTCCTGAGTGTGAATTTGGAGTCTGAGTTGCGTCAAAGTCGTTTCCGTCTCAAGTTTTAGGAACACGGCGTAGTTATCGATACCCATAGCCAGGTCCTTGCCGTCGTACTTTCGGCATCCGGCACTCATAATCTATAGTGAGTATTCACTTACTGAGGAGGTTGCAACAGCATATGGAGTCGAGTAGAGAGGCGATGTTTCAAAGTCTTGTCGGAAGGTGGCCAGCAACGATCCGCTGTCCGGCGCTAATGATCATTTGCCGGTTTGATCTCCGCGTGAACAACGGACGGCCCTGGTCGGAGTGAGAAGAGTCTATGTTCCAAGTGCAACTCGAACTTGACACTACTCTAGTATGGCAATGTACTCGACAGGAGGTTCCTTGGGCGTTGCCTGCGATGTAGCAACCGCTATTCATTTCCAGGAAGAACTCCCTGGGCTCCGGGAATGGCTGTCATGACTGACGTCCGTTGTAGCCCGAGGGCCGAAGATGAGGAGGCCGGTTGGCATCTCCGACGCCAATTTGTGAACTCCATAGAAGACGATTGCGCCGTATCATTCAAGACTGTTGACCCCGACGCCTCGGACATGTCTCCGGCACAGATTATAGTGAGTACCGTCGGACACAACAAAAGTAGATACGACTCGGAGCCTGACCTGCATTCGACTCGGCAGAACACCCGCGCGCAGACTCGGAGGCGAGTCCTGCAGAGACGCACTTGGAAGTTGGCCCAGACTCTGACCAGAATCAAGGCGACAGTCCAGATGTTGACTTGAGCAACCGCCCATTGGCGTCAGCGAAAAATGTAGTATGTACGGCACACCAGCAGAACACAGAAGCGGCAGAGCTTGAAACCCGAGAAATCCGACCCTGCACGCACACCGCAGTTATCCTCGCGGACGACCGTCGACCGCTGGATCTCGTGAAGCGGGCTGAGAGACGAGGCGGGATAGCCGAGCAGGATCCTGTGCCGTCGCAGTAGGTGGCGTCGTACTAGTCGTCGGGGAGTGCCTGTGGCACGACGGAGCCGTGAACGATCAGGAACCGAGAGGTGGAGGTGTAGATCTCGGTGCAATGGTTAACGTGCGTCGCGTATACTCACTGGCAGTCATCCGGCGGTGGTACCGTCTGCGTAACGAGATGAGCACCGTTCTACACGCTTCCGGATGCTCACCATTGGTGCTAATCGACCACGCAGCTGCTTGCTGTGAGGTTGCGACGATACGCACAAATAGTGAGTGACAACTTGGAATTGTGCGGACCACAATTTGTCCCCGTTGGTCGTGCTGTTTGCAAGATGTTTGTTTCTGTAGGACACCACCGCGAAGTTGCTAAGATGCCCACTATGATGTCAGCGTGGACGTTTGCAGTGCTGCGGATCGCCGGCGGTACAAGTCGAAGCCCGTTCTGTGATTCTGGAGATCTCGACTTGTATGCGCATACCAAAGCACCCTCTGCGGACACTTGCGCGCATTTCACTGTAGTTCAGGAGGCGTTGTAGCACGAACGAAGCAAGACCGTCCAATATCAGTAGCAAAGTGTCGCGGTGGTGGCACCGGGGAGTGGGCTAGATCCGAGTGTTTTACATCTCCGCTCATGTCAACTCCGCCGAGAACGCCGTCTCACAATGGCCTGAAGCCGCCTGCTACTTGTCTTGTGTTTTGCAACGGTGCAACTGCCGTGTCATTCCTTCCTTGTCTTCAGATGCCAACCGCTGTGTTCCAGCCGACAAGGTGTATACCGCAGCTCAAGGCAGTGAACATCGCTCCCATGCCAATGCCGTGATAAACACCAGATATTCTCCATGCGTGCGTATTTCCGCATTTGTCGGGAAGCTAATTGAAGACCGTCTGCATGCGGGTGGTCGCTTTCCCATGCACTGACCAAGGTTCTGTCAAAAGACGGCGTGCATCGACTGCGGCATGCTTCCTTCCATCGGACCGCAGGTGGGTCTTACCGATGTGCGTTGTGATCTCAGACCTCTCTTCCCCCGCCGAGGCGCCGACGAGGTGTATGGGAAGTCCCGCGCCAGATCGCGAGAACACCGCCCGTGGTACGCCACATCTCAGCCGCATCTGAAGAGTGCAGGCACCCGAGGAGGACGATATTCTCTCAAATATGCGAGTTTTCGAAGGTGCGGGTGTGCTGCATCACACGGCTGCTTCTTCGCGTGTATCAGCACAACCCGCTGCTTCTGCCCCCTATGCGTGCCCGGGAAGTGCTTGCCTGCATCACTATCATCACATAATGGCTATTGGCGGCGCCCTCGTCACGATGCGATGCTGTCCTCGGCGGGCGCGTGTCAAGAAGAAGAAGGTGTTGTGGGATAAGCTTCGATCGATGGAGGACCTCATGGGGAGAACGCGCTGCCTGAAGCGCAGCGCTGCCGCGGCGAAGGAGGGTGGGTTTGTTTCCTTGGCTGGCTGTCTCCGACCTCCGCCCGTGGCAGCTTCTGAGCTTCGCAGCGTCTCGATTGCGATTGCGCCCGCCACAATGGATATGGAACAGATGTAAGACGTCTCTCCTCGGCTTCGATACGCTGTGAGTGCCGAGTGAGCTGCAGCCTCCGAGTCCGAGTCGAACCTTTGCCACGCTCCTTCGGGTCCCTTTCTCTCTCTCCGCGACATCAACGATCCCGACCTCGGCGTCGACGACACCCCCGCCCGCGACCTCCTCGTCGTTGTGAACGACCACCAGCCAAGTCTAAACAGTGAGCACGCCAAGACGCGCTCATGCAGCCCAACGAAGACTCTGCGCCCGCGCTCGGCGCTTCCCCAGAAGACAGGACGGTCAACGGGAACGATGCTTCGCCTCCCAAGACCGCCTCGTTCTGGCTCTCACTGCTGACAATCACCATCGCCACTTTCTTGTCTGCCCTCGACACCGTAAGCCATGGCTCGGAAACGGCCACGAGGGTCCCCACTGAATGTCTGCCTGACAGAGTGCAGTATCCACAGCGCTGCCCACAATCGTTAACCACTTTCATGGACAACAGTTCGTATGGATCGGGTCCGCATATACTCTGGCTGGAGTAGCTATTCTGCCGCTCTCGGGTCACTTTGCGAATCTCTTTGGTCGTCGGCCTGTACTGTTGGTTGGCTTGCTCTTGTTCGCGTTCGGAAGCGCCCTTTGCGGTGGTGCGCAGAGCATGGCCATGCTCATCGGCGGCAGAAGTAGGTGTCCGAAAAGCACAAGCGGTTCTCTCGAGTGCTTGAACTAACATTCCGAACAGCCGTACAAGGTCTCGGCTCTGGAGTCATCCTGACTCTGACCGAAATCATCCTCGCGGATCTGGTTCCGCTAAGGGAGCGTGGCGCGTACCAGGGCGCTATTGGGCTCATCTGGTCAGTCGCGTCCATCATTGGCCCTCTCGTCGTACGTATCTTTCGATTCTGCGCCATACGTGAACTATGTATTAACTCGTGCATTATAGGGAGGCGCATTCGCGCAGCGTAAGGACTGGACATGGCGTGGCTTGTTCTGTGCGTATCCAGATCGGAACAGCAGACGAATCCGTGGACTGACTTGTCGTCCTCGATCGAACAGACTTAAACTTGCCTTTGACCGGCATCTCCCTGATCCTTTGCGTGTTCTTCCTCAACTTGAAGACTCCGCGTGCGCCACTCTCCGAACGCCTGAGCAAGATCGACTGGTTGTGGGTACCGCGCCTTCACTCCTACCATTAATCTTGCTGAATGTCCTATCACACAGCGGAAACTTGTTGATCATCGGCAGCACAACGTCCGCTCTCCTTGGCCTTACATGGGGAGGCATTCAGTTCTCATGGGGCTCTGCCAACGTGCTCGCTCCTCTCATCATCGGCTTCGTTGGTATCTTCACCTGGGTGATCTACGAGATCTACGTCCCGGCTGAGCCGACAATCCCGTTCCGTCTGCTGACGAACAGGACGTCTGTCAGTGGGTACATTGGTACTGCGCTGCACGGATTCGTCATTTCCGCCGCACTGTGTACGTTCACATCCTCATCTCACATTATTCCTTTACTGAACGCCCATTTGACCCATACAATCTATCAGTCTATCTCCCCGTGTACTTCCAGGCGTGCAAGGACTCGTCACCTGTGGGTAGTGGAGTCAACATGCTGCCTTACAGTTTGTCTATCGCCCCGTTTGCCATCGTTGCGGGAGCAACGGCTACCGGGATGAACAAGTACCGGCCGCAAAACATCATTGCGTGGGCGTGCATCACGATCGGTATGGGTCTGCAGAGTACCCTGGGCGCAGATGCAGCGACCCGCAACTGGATTGGATTCCAGATCGTTGCCGGCATTGGGTTTGGTCTCCTCGTAAGTGCCGACCTCATGTTTAGCTGTGGAGGAATTGACTGACATACTCCGCTTCTAGTTTACTGCGACCACATTCCCGATCCTTGCACCGCTCCCTGTCGAGCTGAACGCCAGTGCGCTGTCGTTTTTCATCTTCATTCGCACGTTCTTCCAGGTATGCTGTGTTCCACAACCCGCATTCAATTCTCAGACCTGAATTCGTGTTCTTCTTTTCACAGGCGTGGGGCATCACTGTGGGCGCGACTGTACTCCAGAACCAGCTCCGCTCCCGCCTACCTGGCGACTTCCTCGCTTCTCTTCCCCAAGGTGCAGAGATCGCATACTCGATCATCCCGCAGGTCCCCGGCCTCGCGGAGCCGCTGAAGGACCAGGTGCGGAACGCGTTCGCGGACTCGCTGAAGGTGCTGTGGGAGGTTATGATTGCGATCTCAGGCGTTGGCTTCCTCTCTGCGTTCTTGATGCGCGAGATCCCGATGCAGCGGTCCGTGGATGAGGCGTGGGGCTTGGAGGAGAAGGAACGCGAGCGACGGGCAAAGGAGGAGGCAGACAGCGCCGCGGAGAAGGAGGCTGTGGTTTAGTGTTGGCTTGTGGTATTCCTGGCTGGCGGTGTTGGCGTGGTCTTGTGTTGTTCTTCGCGCGTCGATGGTCTGAACAGTGTTGTGTTTTTTTTTTTCTATACTGTTCCGTTACCCCTTTCTTGTTTGACTGTCTGAGATGTAGCTCGCGAAAAGCTTGCGTCTCGATAGTCGTATATACCTGCATCGCTCAAATTTCGGTGCGAATTCGAGATTGAGTGCTGCAAGCTCTCCACGAGCGATTCAATCCAAAGAAACGCTGTTGTTGAACGTGCTCGACTTGCTGCGCGCAAGCATTGTACATGACATACACAATCATCCAAGAACTAAGTGATACACGACAAGACTCGCCCTCGAAAGGCTCTTGTAACTACAAACATACTCCCTTACTCTCGCGCGGGGATACACTGCATCCCCTCGTACTGCGTGATCCTGAAGCCCGTCTTCGAAAGCGACGCCGCCGACGCAGCTGCACGGCAATCAATCAGCATCCTCTCTCAACGTCCATCCCAGATGGTGAAGCACTCACTGAGACTCGTGACGCCCTCGAGGTCGAACTCGACGTTACAATCGCGCGCCGCGCACCGCCACTCGAAGAAGACGTGCCCGCGGGAGGGGCAGAAGAACGGGCGGCTCGTGCTCTCGCGCCCGGGCGCGTAGAGGAGGGTGTCGAGGTACGTCGCGCCGCCGTGCGGGCTCTCGGGGTGGATCGAGGCGGACGGGAGGAGGTAGACGTCGATGTCTTGCGTGGGGCTGTCGTCAGAGGGGGAGGTGGGGGAGGTGGGCATGCGCCGGAGGCTGAGGGTGCAGTTCTCGAGGCCGTGGTCGGGGATGTAGGTGTCGACGACGACGCGGACCTGTGATCAAGACTTGGCGTGAGCTTCCTCCTCCCCCGCACCCGAGGATCCGACGAAGACGAGACACCTACCGGGCCGCCGAAGCGGAGCACCGTCTTGTCGTCGGGCGCGTGCACGCGCTCGAGCACCGCGCGCTCGCCCATGTCCGCATCGTACGTCCAGAACCGCTTCGGGAACGTCCCGCGGCTCCTGCAGTAGCCCGGGTCGACGGGGACCCTGTCCAGGCCGAGGTACACGCTCGGGCGCTTGAGCTCGCCCGCGCGGAGGCGCGCCTGCGCCGCGCGGTTCTGCGCCGCGGTGGAGAGCGCGGCGGAGGAGGAGAGGGAGAGGAGGTTGAGCGCGGAGAGCGCGAGGACGGCGGTGCAGGTCGCCAGGAAGAGCTTCCAGGCGGAGGACTCGGAGAGCGTCCAGCGCGGGGGGGCGCGGCGGGAGGCGGGGAAGCCGCTGGCGGAGGGGTCGTCGTCGATGCGCAGGCGCTCGAAGGCGTCGGAGGTGCTGGAGCGGGGGCTGGTCGGGATGCGCGAGTACGGGGGTTCGCCGGGCATGGTGGTCGTCGTGTCGTGCTATCCTAGCGAGACTGGAGGTTTCCCGTGGCGTTGTGGGGGGCCCTGGAAGAGCACGTTCGTACGAGGGCTGCAGTATTCGCGGGGCGGCGCGTCTCCCTGTCCTCGGTATATGAAACTGGGGTAGCTGAGCCTCCTTTTGGGCGGCGGAGGCGTCAGCCTATGTGACTATGTCCAAGTACAGCACTTGCCGTTTGACAGATGCCTCATGTGCGAATGGATGCGCGGAGGACGACGAGGCGCGGTGCGACCGTGGCCGCGGTGGCCAGGTGAGCCGCTCTCCCACAGGAAGCATCTGCTTCTCTGATGCATGCGCGTCCTCAGTTGGGTTTACAGCATCCCTGAGGGTTGCGTGCCTATCAGCCGCAGCTATCGGTATTCCTTGATGCCTAGCGCGGTTTCTGTTGCGACCTGCATTGCACATTGAGTGAGTGCAATCTATGAATTGTTCGAATCCAAGTTGAAGGAACATACCAAGCGGGTGGTGGTAATAGTACTACTTACAGTCCGGCGCTTATTGCTGCTCTACTAGGCTCTACTGAACGCCGGCCCAAACATGGACAAGCACGGTGTCAACGCCACGAGGATATGTCGTCGTGCCTTTGAACGTATAAGGCAATCGTCGGTCGTCGTCGGCGGGCTTTCGCATGTTGACTTCGAACCATCATCATCTCGGAACAGCCGCAGCGCTGTGCCTCGTCACCAGGCTTCTCCCGACCTGAGCGTCCATTTCGATCTGACTCGGGCGGTCTTGTTCGCTCTAGCCATGTCCGTGTCGCAGCGCCGGGGACTTCGCAGCTGATTTCCGCATTGCCAGTCAGTCGACGGCCTTCGTCATTGGCACAACGTACGCCTACCGCGGGTTCTTACCAATGACAGTGCCGCAATGCGGCAGAATACGCAGCGGGGCGCAGAAGCTAACACACGTCCATCATCAATCGCCGCGCACATCGAGCTTCCCAGGGTTTAGGCAATCTACATGACTTCACAGTCCCACGCTGCATCCGCCTTGAAACCGACTACTTAAGACCTCCGAACCTTATTTGCGTCCCCTTCCCCACCAGCCTCCTCGACCCCGCCAGCCACAATGTTGTCTGGCTCTGCTGTCGCCACAGCCGTGCTCGCGGCCCTCGCGGGCGGTTGGTACTCAGGCTTTTGGAACAAGGGCGCACCCGCAATATCCGATGTAGAGAGGTTCAGCTGCAGGCCTTTCCTGCCCAACGTGTTCGAGAAGGCACCTCCCTCTGCAGACCACCCTGCCATTCGCAAGGGAATCAAGGCGGTCGATGAATTCTTCACAAACCGATTCTCCGAAGGCGACATAGACAGTCTTTCGGTCGCTGTGGTTACGTCTGCAGGCGCGCTCTACGAGCAGAACTTCGGTACCACGCGCGGTAATGAGACTAACGGACCCCCGACGACTAGTCATTCCCAATACCGTCTCGCATCGGTGTCAAAACTCTTCACTGTGCTTGAAGGGCTCGTTCTCGAGCAAAAAGGCGCGCTTTCATGGTGTGTTCTGCATCCTGCGCGCTTCAACGCGTTAAGCTGACCAGTTATGTGTCAGGGATGACCCTGTTGAAAAATACCTCAAGGACTTCAAGTACCGCCCAGACGGCCTGGCGCCGAACAACAAGGGGCTCTCGCCTGAACGCGCTCCGATCACGCTGTTTCAACTCGCGAGCCACATGTCAGGGCTCGGTCGCGACTGGCCTCCGGGCAATGTCAAGGACTGGCCACACGACATGATGGGCGGCGGTCCTCCGCCGACCAATGGCAACCCGTTCCCCTCGCACGAAGCGTTGTACAAGGCGACCGAGAAGCACCATCTCACGTCACCACCGTGGTATTATCCCGCGTACTCGAACACGGGCACCGGTCTGCTGGGTATGGCGGTTTCTGCTGCGAGCAGCAAGGCGAATGGAGACAAGTCGACTATTTCGTACGCTGATCTGCTGAAGCGCGATCTCTTCGAGCCATTGGGCATGAATGGCAGCCACTTCTTGACTACGGAGAAGAACAAGCATTTGGTTGTTGTGCCCTCTGTCGCGCCCGAAGTGGCTGTAAGCTATGGCCTCAAACACGGATGTCGATATATACTGACTCCGTGGACTGCATAGGATCAAGACTTCCTGGACGCGATGAACCCGGCCGGCGGCCAGTTCTCGTCTCTTTCGGATATGATCAAGGTCACGCAAACGATCCTGAACCCCGAGCACCCAAAGAGCCTCCTTACGTCGTACTCGCGCGACAAGTGGCTGCACACCACTGTGCACGCGTTTGAGGAAGGACGATTGGACCGAGATCGGCTTCATTTGGGAGATCATCAAGGCGGCGGATTCGAATGGCCGCCTGCGCAAGATTTACTGGAAGCGTACGTCTCGATCTCTCTCGTCCTTCTCATCAATGTAATACTGAACTCTGCGATGACATGCTGTTGTAGTCGGCGCTATGGCAGGCTACCACACCGCTATTGCCGTCCACCCGGGTACCGGATACGGCATTATCGTGCTCATGGGCGCGCGCTACCCCGACGCCGCGAAGCTCACCTACGATGCCTTTGAGCTCATGCAACCGGCAATTGACAGTGCTCTCGCGGACGCTGCAACCAACCTCTATGCCGGTTCTTGGGTGGACGCGAGCAAGAGCGCGGAGGAGGCGACGAAGGCGCGCATCGCTGTCGACAAGGGAACCCTCTACATTGAAGAGTTCAAGTTGCTCGGTGTAGACGCCATGCAGCGGTTCGGCGCAGGCGAGGGCAGGCTGGCGCTGCGTGAAACAGGATGGCCTGACGAGCTCCGGTAGGTCAACGCGCCCTCATACTCGTGCTTTACTCACCGTTCGTGCGCGCTAGGATTGACACCGGCCTTCCGTACTACAACGGGCGAAAGCACATGGGTTGCTACGTCTACTGGAATGGTCAGGACATCTGGGGGCTCCGCAACAACGCGGCCATCAACGCGATCTACTTCACCGGCGAGGGCGCTGACAGGAAGCTGCACGTCCCTGCGTTGGACTTGGTGCTGAAGCGTGCGTGAGCATACTCACTTCTGGACGCCGGGGATGGGTGACTCTTCTTGTGGGCTGCCTGAGTCGCTTGACTTGATATGTAATCGCTGTGACTGGGTATCCTGGTAACTCGGTGTCGCGGTCAGTTTATGTACTTTACAAACCTTTTGACTTGTTGTCATTACTTCACGCATTGATGTCTAGTACGCAATCCATTACACGTCCATCCTCTTCTAGATTCCACTGCGATGCGACGACTGCAAGTTGCATGCCTCAGCCACCAAGACAGGACAAGACCTTAGGAATACCCGAAGGCTAGGCATCTGAGCTGTCTGCGACAAAATAACTTCGCATGGACTTCACGGCCGACAGCGCAAGCTTCAAGCTGTACATGTATACGTCTCTGCTTGAGAAGCTTGAGGTCTGAAGCCGCAAATAGTATGAGAATCCGCGAATATGGCGCAGAATCTCAGGTTGACCTTGCGCAGGAGGTACGGGGGCACATCGCCCCTCAAAGCATAGACATGTACACTTTTGCGTGACCCGATGATCTCAGTTCATTATCCGCTAGAGGGCAGCCCCGTATGTCGCACACTACTGTACCAACGGGGTGACAAGTCGAGTGCAAAGGCGTGTAAGGGCAGTACATGTAGGGCTCGCCGGGATTGTCTGTCTTCACAGCGGGCGACATGCAGACGTAGCAGAAGTCGCTGATAGGTATGCTCTTGCTTAATACGCGTACAAGACTACAGCCGCGACGGGTTCGTACCATCGTAGCTGGCTGGGTCAGGCTGAGGCCGGAGGACTTGCTGTCCTGGCTGTCTGAACATGAACTTCGAGTGGTCCTTGTACTATTGCGCGTAACGGTGTGTGCATACTCGTCAGACACCGCGGTTGGGTGCAAGCAGTGTATGGATGGTCTGCTTTTGATACTCCAAGCCGATAATCAGGCCATTCCATCCACGTAGTTCAGTGTCCGTCCGGACAAGTTGTACGCAGTCTACTGCCTCCAGTGCCTGAGCCCCGCGCGGGTGGCCTTCCCACTATACACGTGCACGAAGACTCTTGCCAATTCGTGCACAGAAACTTTACGTAGCCAACCATGCGGAGACAGAACACACGACGAATAACGATAACGGAGAAACCAAGAAAGATCTATGTCAGTATGATACATCCACAACGATTCAGATGCGATCTATGTATGTATGTATGTGTTGAGGCAGAGCCGCGATAGCAAGAAGCAAGGAGGGGGGATCGGAAGGTGTTTGTACAAACAGGGCTGGTAGTGCAAGATCTATGTCTAGGAATGATAGGATGGGAAAGGTCCACGGGGGCTTGCCAGCGCGTCCGTCGAGCATGAAGGAAGTCCGTTTACATGAAGCATGAAGAGAGGAGAGAGGGGCCATGGAGAGGGAAGTAGAGTGGGGTCACGTTGGGTAAGGAGGGCATGGAACGATAGGGTAGGAGATGGGAATTGGGTAAGTAGTGGTATCGAGGATCTGGGAATGAGCGTTCAAGGCGGCCCTGCAGCAAGTACAGACCCACGGAAAGACTTGGTGAGAGGTAGAAGGAATGATAGGTCACAACGTGAACATGCCCGTCCCGCGGCGCCGCGAGGGCAGCGGATGGACGAGCACGAGCGAGATACCGAGCCCGACGGTGAGACCAATCGAAACGGATATGAGCTGCAACGCGGTCTGGAAGCCGGAAAGGTACACCTCGTTTGAAGACGAGCCGGACTCCTGCGCGTGCACGAAGTTGAAAAGGCCTCCGTTCGCGAGACCCGAGGGCAGTTGGAAGAGGATGCCGGTGATCTACAAGTGACGATGTGCGTGAGCGAGATGCGGTGTTGTCGAGACGTGAGGTAGAGACGCACCATGATTACGAAAGCGTTGCCATTGAAGAACCGGCCGTAGAGGTTGGAGACGAACCCGACAGCCAGTGCACCGACCGCCGCGGAGATGTCGCTCTGGCCCTTGAAACGTGTGCCGGTGAAGTGGTTCGTCACCCAGCCTATACACGACACGGCCACAAGGAGGTACTGAGGACACGAATAAAGCATCAGTACCGTAAGAGCCATGAGAGATGGGGAATCGACATACCAGCTCGCGGTGTCGCCAATGCGCGTAGTTACGAAGGGAAAGGAACAGTGAATACAGGGGCACTGTGAGGAAAGCTGCAAACCACTATATGAGCCACGAAGGAGGAGCGATCAAATGAACAAGATCACGTACCCCACCAGAGCGATGGCGTCCTCTGCCACCACGGTCCATTCGGGTCATGGCTCAGCCCGCACGTCAGGTCATCAGAACCAGCCAAGGTCTGATGTGACAGCTTAGAATAGGCGGTCGCGCCTATGGCCAGACCGAACCCGAGGAACAACGAGTATATGCACGAGAAGCACACTCGTACGGCGCCGGACACGATATTACGAGACGAGAGCTCGAGACTGCCACAGAGGACGATGAAACCCTGCACTGCGGTTCAGCAAGTTGCGCCAATGACATGGGAGGGGATACTCACGGGAAGGATGAGCACAACGGAACTAGAGGCGATGGCGGAGTAGCAAAAGTACTTGGCGGACGATAGCGCTGCGGCGATGAAGCTGAAGATTGTAGCGACAGTGATTCTGGCATGTCGTGATCAGCATCATCTCTGTGCTACCAGGAGGGGAGACATACTCGAAGACGTTGGAGTAAAGCTCATTGCGCGCCGCGAAGAGCTGGATGATGATTAAGAGGCACCCGAGCGGGAAGGACATGATCGAGTCGATGAAGGAACCGTTGAAGCTGACACTACAGATTGAGGCCGAGCACGCTCCGCCAATGAGAACAATCTGCCAGTTCTTGTACAGCGGGCGACGACGCATGAGGTTGTCAAGTTCAGTGGACGCTTCCTTGACTGAAATTTCGTCGTGGATGACCTGATGCGACGCAACGGCTCAATCAAGGCGCACACAGACATCAGCTATCCACATAAACGTACCTTCCAATACAGCTCATGTGCCTCCTGGAGCTTTCCTATATCGAGGGAGCTCCCTTGACGGATGAACTTGATGTTGCTAGTGCTCGTCGACGGGTCCTCGAACGAGATGAGCATGACATCGGGCAGATACATGCACGACAGCGGGGTCTCGAGGACCTTGCCGGTCGCCTGGATCTGCGCCTGAAGTCGGTGAGTCGGCCCGCCGAACATCATCATCGCGCGGGCAAGCTTCAGAATGAAGTCCTGCCGAGCCACGATCTCCGCGACATGCTGCGTGATCTGCGTGGTCGTCAGCGGCAGCCCAACGTGGCGTAACGAGAGAAAAGGCTAAAAGACGCACCCAAATCTCCGCCTTCTTGCGCTTCTTGCGCTTCTTCTTCTTGTCCTCCATGCCGCTGCCGCCCCACTCCCCGCCCTTCTCGCTCAGCCACTCGGAGTCGGTACCAAAGTCCGTCATGGGCGTGCCGGGTGTCGTGCTCGGCGTCGCTGCACGGCTCGGTACCCATTTGGGCAAATCCTTCAGCATTCCGGTCCATTTCTGCCGTCCGGGGCTGGAGCCGGCTGGAGAAGGACGGGAGTGCGGCGGGGATTCATCGGCAGGGGATGAAGGTCCTGACACCGAGTGCGAACGACCCTGGGGGTCGAAGTGCATGCTACGCGGCCGGGAGAGCGTCCTGTTGTGACCATGGTGTTGCTGTGATGACTTCGGAATGTTGCTCTCCAAAGAGTAGCTATGAACATGTCAGTGCACTGACAGAAATAGCTTCACATGGCGCACGTACCGAGATAGGTGATACCCTGGCCGCTTGCAATTCGGGGCGACAGTTACGGGGGCCGGTGCAGCCACTCCAGCGATGTTGCCCGCGCTTGCGATCAGAGGCCCGAAGACACCAGCCCCGCTCCTCGCCGCTGAGGGACGCGAATCTCCAAAGCCCAAGGTTCGCGTCCACGGCGAGTTCGGCGGTCTCAGTGAATTCGTGGAGACGTTCGGCATCGACGGCGGGTACGAGTGCCCTTCCGCCCTCTCCCGGTCCGCTCTGTTGGGGACAGGTGGGGGCGGCATCAGTTCCGCAGACGTCGACTTCCCCTTCTCGTTGACGCTAGCGAGGGTCCCGCTGTACATGGACGACGGGCGCGACTCGTCCATCGAGGACCGGGCCGGCGTCGAAAAGCCGGATTGGAAGCCAGACGCGGGCTCATAGAGCGAAAGGAGCGTTGAAAGGACACCTTTCGGCGCATTGTCCTGCCTCTCGTTGCGTACCTCGGCGCTCTTCTCGACGTCGCCGCTGTGGTCGAAGTTGAAGAAGCCGCTGCGCCTGTTCCTGGCCCGTCGTTCCCCGGAGTCCGTGAGCGGCTCCGTCGAGCGAGACCGTTTGTGCCGTCCTCCCCCGAAGAAGTTCTTCAGAAAGCCATTTTTGTGCGCTGCAACGACCTTTTTCGCCTGGTCTTGAGACCACTTGTCGATGTTGCTCCGAGGCACGCCAGCGGTCTCGTGTTGGCCGATGAAGTTCTCACCGGGGATGTCGAGGATACGACCATCGTCGGTCGATGCCTCTCGCGTCTGAGGCATGTCTTGGCCGTCGCGCAGCGGGGTCAGTTCGGGAGACGTGGGAAGCGATGGCTCAGGCGACATGGCCGTGGGTGCGGTGTGGAGAGTGAGATGAGGTTGGGTGCCCTCGGACATGGATGAAGAGCGGTGGCGTTCCAGGGCCGTCTTCAGCGTCTCAAAGGCCTCGGGCTGTAAGACAGCAACGGTGGAACGGTCAGAAGGGCGGACAACGACGACAAAGGGCGATACGTACGTCCAGCGCGTGTTCGTCCAAGGCCCTCGTTGACGGCGAACCTTCTGCCTCGTCGAATACCCATTGGACCTTGCGGGGCGTCTTGTGGCCTGATCTGCGAGTGCCTCCCGGGGGCCGGTTGTCGGAGGGAGGGGCATGGTCTGGTGGATTCACGCTTGGAGGAGTGTCCATGGTAGAGTCATTCGACGTGGATGGTGTAGGCGAGAGGAGGATGCTGGCTATGGAGGGCACATGGTGAGGACGGGGAGGCATCAGAGCGAGCTCGGGGGGATGCGTCCGGCGTGTCTGGAACTCACCTGTGCGTGAAATACGGTCTGGATATGAGACAATGGTCCGGTCAAACGCGTAGAATGTTGATGCCCAACACGACGGAAGATTGCAAAAGACCTAGAGCGTCGATAAGTTGCGAAGATACGACGATGCGTGGGCGTTGGGAAGCAACGGGTCTTGAGGATGCAGAACACGATTGGGTGTGTAATTGCGTGACGAAAGCCAGAACCCGCTGCGGAGTGGCGGGTCGGTCGGGAGAAATACGAGGCAGCTAGCGGTCGACGGCTGGCCTGCAAGATGATGATTCAGAGCCGAGAGAGCCAATCCACGCCCGCCGCCAGCCGCCGCCCCGGGCAGTTTCGAGAAGTGGCCCTCGATTGGCCCAGGGAAGGAAATTTGCCGGTGCGCCATGTCTGAATTTCTCTCGGCAGCGGAGCACAAGAAGGCGAGAACGTCCAGCTGCGCGAGCATTGACGTCAGTCCCAATCGAGATGGCCCGCCCCCACCTCGATCAGCGGCCCGCCAATCCATACGGGCGCGCGCCCCTAGCCATTTTGGGCCTTTTCCCGACGCCCCTCTTCGTCTTTCTGGCTTCCCTAGCGTCCACCGCGGCTGCCTCCCCGACCACCTCCATGGCGGAGGTCGCTATCTGGCCAGTCCGCGGATGTCCTGATTTTTACGTCTTGCTTGGGCTTGTCATCTGAAAATTTACCTCTTCCTGGGCAACGGCAACGTTCTGGCCGTCATGCAATCGGTCCGTTGCTCCAGACTGATAAGCCGATGCACAGGGGTCTGTGGAGCCCGGAATCTCCGGGAGCACTGCCGCGCGCTTGCCGTGCGCCCATTCCTCCAGAACGCTCGGCTGAGGCTCCTCGCTGGTTCTCGACGTGCTACTCCTCGTCTTCTCGTTGTCGATCCTACGCACACGGTGCGCAGCATACTTGCTTCTTAGTGCTTGACTACGTACATTATGTGAGGCCTCGCAAGGTGTTGAAGCCGGAGCTGTGAGAAGGGGAAAACTCAAAGATGCAAAGGTGAGCTCTAAGTTAAGCAATCAAGCCACGTACCGACAGACTTCCCAGTGACGCAGGCTTCTTACCCCACATTACTCCCCCATGCATGCTTTATCAGTGTATGTCGGCATATGTTGTCGGTGGCAATGGCAGATCATCCTTCCGAAAGCGCAAAGAGGGTGGAAAGGTTCTTCAGCAGCTTTGTGGCGTTGAGAAGAGCAATGTCGCAGCAGAACGCCGAAATCGGCGCGGCGGAAAACGTCAACGAACGCTCGCACGGCCCGCAGCATCCTTGCACGCACCGTCTCAACCACTTCTAGCTCCATAGGAACGGAAGTCGACTTCACGAAGAGGTAGCGAACGGGTGGAGAGGGTCGTACGTGTGGAACACCTGTCGCCGACGTTGTGACTTCATGCACGCTCATTGAAGACGTAGCAGTTTGGTGCCCGGTCAAACTTCGGTCGTGGTGAGACTTTGGATGGATGAGGTGAGTGCGGAAGACGAGATTGAGGGACTGATTGCAAAGCGCATGCGTTACGAAGTATTTCCTGTCGACGTCAATGGGGAGGTACAAATGGTCACGCCGACGCCACAAAGTACTTTCCTGCCGCAAAGTCTTGAACCTCGTAATCTTCTACCGCGGGCTCTTCTTCCATGGCCGCCACTTCCGTCGCAGTTGTAATTGCCTGGCCGTTGTTCATTTGCCCCATGCTGGTCATCTCTCCGACTGTTGAAGCTGGCGAGGAAAGACGTCGTACGTGCTTCCGCTACCCATCTACTTCGAATGCACGCCAAGCTATAGGACGCTTGACGAGGTAAGTCAGGGCTGGACCATCGCAGTACTGACCGTACAGATACTCCCGCTGGTAGTGCGTTCATATCAAATTGGTGGCCCATGGTCCGCACGAAAAGGATGTATAGCTCTTGTGGTTTGCTTTCGACAGCAGCGCTCTCCTCGGAGGTCGGGCGGCACGTCGCGTCTACTATGCCACAAATGTTCAACATGATTCGCATCGCGCCTCTGCCGAGTTCGCTGCAACTTTCGCGCTGCCAAGGTGTCGAGGGAGATGGAAGCGGGAAACGCCTCGTCAAAGCATCCCAGCGCATACAGTCTAATCACTCGCTAGGCATGTGGTATGCGGCCCCCCCCCCTCGGATCTTTTGGCCTTCGACTCACGGGTCGCTGGAACTCCAAGGATTATGCTCACGCGGTCGTCCGTCGTCGTGCACAACCACGACACTCCATGATGACGCGTTGACGGAGGGTCGCCTACAGCCTGCTCGCACTGCTTTGGCAAGCCAGGTCGATCGTAGCCACAAACTCCAGGGGGCACGCATACGGACCACATAGCAAGTCTGTCCCTTCTGACCTGCCTCTTTGCATACATTGGGTTCATTAACCAACTCTATGACAATGCCGGAGCTGTCACTCCCTTCTTCGACCGTGGCCATCTGCTCCAATCAGCGCTGCGGGTCAACGTGTGTCTAATCACGGGGCCTGTCCTATCTATACGAGGGAAACAGACATTCCAACTCCTCTCGCACTATACAGCCCAACCGTCTTTCTTTGTCCCACCACTCGCGCAGATCCACCCCATCCAGACCTTCCCGACCACTCGAGTCGAGCTCGCCACTCCTGGCAAGTCGAGCCTTCCCCGACGAGCCCAGCTACCAATCGCCCTCCCCAAGGCTATCTAGACCGCTGCATCGTGGCCGGCCACCCTCCGTTCCTCGACAGGCCCAGCTGACCGGCGTGAGAAGCGGAGGAAGAGCGCGCTGCTCACCTGCCTGACCTGACCTCGCCGTCGTCAACATTCCGACAGACGTGGACCCCGGAGACTGCGTTAGCCTTTCCGCTCGGCTGAGGCGACGGCGCGCTCGGTGTCTGGTTCGGATGCTTCGCCTTGCGAGGCAGGCGGGTTCCGCGTGGCCGGTGCGTTGTGCGACGGGCGCAGGCACCCTGCTTTGGGTGAGGGATCATCCGAGGTTCGTCCCGTTCCGTTAGAGTTGTCGATCCCGAGGCGGGATCCGAATATTCTATATCGTCGGGGGAGGTCTTGAACGTTGATATGTCGACGAGCGCGTACGGCGGCGTACTGTATTCTCTCGTATGATGATGGGTGTAGGCTCGATGACGACTGTTCTGCGTCTTCGCAACAGCGCTCATCTCTGTCGCCAGCAAAGACACCCTACAATGTGCACTGCGCACCTACACAACCGACGGCGCTAACCGTAGTACCCGAGGCGTGTAGCTGCGCATGCTCCGTTGGCCAGCATGCAATTCTGTACGCGAGTGATGCTGTGGGAGTAAAGAGATAAGTGCGCAGAGCGCTGCTTGTGTAGCCTCGGAAGAAAGTTGAAAGAAAGCTTAGCAAGCGCGTACTCGACAATGAAGGATCCAAAGTTAGCCCGAAGGTTTGTTAGAGAGCCGCCGCCATCATTGACAATGTGTGCTAACGAGTCCGACCAACTCCTCAACTTGCCTGAACTCAGGCACGCACCCTGCTCACATACATGTTCCTGCTTTGCAAAGTTAGCGTGTCCCATTGCGAGTTTCACTAGGGTATGTGTCACAACTTCCGGTCGCCAGGTGGTATTTGCTCAGGCCGACGGTATTCACTGCATTAGGCGCTTTGGGACCCAACACGACGGGCAGCGCCCAACACCACCCCCCAGAACAGGCTGGCTCAGAATGGTTTCCCAGTGGCTCCGGTCCAGAATAGGTTAGTAACAGGTTCGGAGGGTCGAATACCAAGGCAGTACAAACTCCGAAAGGCCACATAGTATTCGAGGCTTACAAGTGTACCCCTCTACAAGGATTCCGGCACGGCCTCCCAACATATTTTGGACCGGGATGGGAAACCATTCACGATCCTATTCTGAACCTATTGTGGGGGCGGTACAAGCCATTGCCCGTCGTGCAAGTGAGTACCGTTACGGCGGTAGTTACCAGGATTCTCACCATTGCTCAGACTTTTGCTGCTACACCGAGGAAGATCTGCAGGACTCTTCAAGCAGTTCCGACCAAGTCCCTACAGCGATAAGTAACCTGAAGTATGGAGACGCGGACTGAATGCATTCGCCGAGTGCGTCTGCCGCTCGTTCGGCACATCATGCCGGTATTCCGATCCCAGCGGTGTCAGGGGTCGTGTGTACTTGCTGCCTCCCGGTTCGTGCGTGTTTCCCGTGTACTCGGTCTTATACCGACGGAGGCTCGTACTGGCCGCAACGGAAGGGTGTCGCAGCGATAGCCATCGGCAGCAGAGAGGTTAGCGAAGAGAGAAAAGAGAGGAAAAGGATGAGCAAACGATTGAAGGAAGCGGGTTGACGCTGTGCCCTAGGCGGGGGCGTGTGAATAACGGTGGGATAGCTTGAGCGAGAATAATACCATCAAAACGGCTTTCTCTCTCGACCACCTCCTCCTCATCCTCATTCCTCCGCCCCCCGTCGTTGTCGTCGTCGTTCGCGACGATGGCCACCACAGCCTCCCAACACCCGTTTTTCACGCATCTCGTCGCTCTCTTATCTGTCTATGAGCTTGGTCCCTCTCTCCCGACCCCCGTCCCAAAGTATGACGGCCCGACAGATTGGCAGATCGAGAGCATCATGCGCTCTCTCAGCGCGATGGCCCGTCGGATGTACACCGCAGAGGAAGCTCTGAACGCCATTCGCGCTGCCGAGTCTTGTGGACCCGAGTCCAAGAAGCGGCGGAGCGTCGGGGACAGCCCTCCTATATCCACCTCCAGCAGCGACACGACCTGCGTCGAGTCCAACGGATACGCTAACGGTTCGTCCTCCTCCCCCTTCTTCACCCCCGCCAGCTCCGTCGAGAGCTTCCTTTCGACATCAGACGAGAGTGTCAAGGACGTCGAAATGTCCGACGGCACCAGCGACGACAGCGAACCCACCCCGCACCCGCCCTCTGCTGCGCAGGGTCACGGGCGCACCCCCAACGGCATGACTATCAACCTCGACGGCGTCGTCAACCCTCTCGACAAGATCCGTCGCCCCGGCAGCCAACCCGCAAACGTCTCTTCGGCACCTCCCTCCGTCCAGGCCGACCATGTGTCGTGCCCCGGCTGTGGCAGAATCATCACGGACACCGCGACCATCTCGAAGATTGTGAACATGTCTTCGGGCGACGTCACCTCCCCTCTGGTTGTACCCCCCGGTCCCCTCGCAGCGGCAGCGTTCGAAAGCGGCATGAGTGCCGTGGACGAGCTCAAATTGTTAAAGACCCAGGTTCAGGACGTCGCTCGTGTCTGCAACGCAGTCGCGCGTGGCGATTTGTCTCAGAAAATCACCGTGCCGGTGCAGGGTGTGGTCATGATACAGCTCAAGGACGTCATCAACGCTATGGTCCGTTGATTAGCTCTCGCTTAGGTAGCGCTCGTGAAAACTGATCCGTCTCGCGCAGGTCGACAAGCTTGGACAATTCGCAAAGGAAGTCACTCGTGTCAGTCAGGAAGTCGGAACGGAAGGGTACGTATCACCAACCATCTTTCCACGACGGACAGATCCGCAGACTGACATGTCGTCATCATCAGCAAACTCGGCGGTCAGGCACTGGTATTGGATGTTGAAGGCACATGGCGGGAACTCACGGGCGTTGTCAACAAATTGGCGGCGAACTTGACGAACCAGGTACGGTCTATCGCAAAGGTCACGAAAGCCGTCGCGTTGGGCGACTTGTCGAAACAAATCGAAGTCGACGCACGCGGTGAAATATTGGAATTGAAAAATACGGTCAACGGCATGGTGGTCCGGCTCAGAGCGTTAGCGGCAGAAGTCACACGAGTTACATTGGAAGTCGGTTCGAAAGGTCAATTGGGTGGTCAGGCACACGTCCCGGATGTCGAAGGTGTTTGGTTAGAGTTGACGCGGAATGTGGGTACCCAATGTCCTATGTCTCAGAGGGTGACAATGTCTAACACCGTGTCGCCGTCCAGGTCAATCGAATGTGTTCAAGTTTGACGGATCAAGTGCGGTCTATCGCAAATGTCACCACTGCCGTCGCCCGCGGTGACTTGACGCAGAAGATTGACATCGAGGTCGAGGGAGAGATGCTTACCTTGAAACGGACGGTCAACTCCATGGTGGACCAGTTGAGCGCCTTCGCATCCGAGGTCACCCGTGTCGCATTGGAAGTCGGTACGCAAGGTATCCTGGGTGGTCAGGCTCGCGTCGAGGGTGTCCAGGGTACCTGGGCTGACTTGACCAGGAACGTCAACGTACGTAGACTTTCTTCACTCAAATAAGCTTAGGCATTGACTCAGGTCCGCTCTTCCAGAAAATGGCAACCAATCTGACAGACCAGGTGCGGTCTATCTCCGAAGTCACGAAGGCCGTCGCCAATGGTGATTTGAGCCGGACGGTCAATGTCGACGTGCAAGGAGAGATGCTGGAGTTGAAGACTACGGTCAACCAGATGGTGGCCCGGCTCTCTATCCTTGCTAGCGAAGTCACTCGTGTATCTTTGGAAGTCGGTACCGAGGGTATCATGGGTGGCCAAGCGTCCGTGCCGGACGTTCAGGGTGTCTGGAAGGTGCGTTGTCACCATGTTGCCATCCCTATGAGTCAGCGACTCACCCGATGTGCTATAGGGTTTGACGGACAACGTGAACTTGATGGCGATGAACTTGACGAACCAGGTGCGGTCAATCGCCGAAGTCACGAAGGCCGTCGCGGGCGGTGACTTGACCAAGCGCATCACGGTCGACGTTCGCGGAGAGATGCTCGACTTGAAGGAGACGGTCAACGGCATGACGGAGAGTTTGAGCTTGTTCGCGGACGAGGTCACGCGTGTCGCGAAGGAAGTCGGAACGGAAGGTCTGTTGGGTGGCCAGGCGCAAGTCAGCAACGTCGGTGGTACTTGGAAGGTGAGTTCATGCGCACTGATTCTACCGCTCAGTCATTGACTTTTTGTTCATAGGACCTGACGGACAATGTCAACGTCATGGCGTCCAACTTGACCCTACAAGTGCGGACGATCGCTCAGGCTACGGTAAGCATTATGCGATGTGCGCGTTGTCGTGTTTGTGGCTTACATGTTCGATTGTAGCGTGCTGTCGCAAAGGGTGATTTGACGCAGAAGGTCACTGGCGTCCCGGTATCCGGGGAGATCCTCGATCTCGTCAACACCATCAACAGTATGATTGACCAGTTGGCCATCTTCGCTGCCGAGGTCAAGAAGGTCGCTCGCGAGGTCGGTACCGAGGGTAAGCTGGGTGGTCAGGCCGAAGTGGGCAATGTCGAGGGTATCTGGCAGGAGATCACGTAAGTCTCACTACTCTTATTCGGGTGCGATATTCGGCAAGCTAACATCCGGCGATCCAGGATGTCCGTCAATACCATGGCAAACAACTTGACTACCCAAGTCCGAGGTTTCGCACAGATCTCTGCCGCGGCCATGGACGGTGACTTCAGTCGGTTCATCACGGTCGAGGCCAGCGGAGAGATGGACTCGTTGAAGACGCAGATCAACCAGATGGTGTCCAACTTGCGCGACAGTATCCAGAAGAACACCGCGGCGAGGGAGGCGGCTGAGCTGGCCAACCGTTCCAAGTCCGAGTTCTTGGCCAACATGTCCCACGAGATCAGGTGTGTGACCGCGCTTTGTGCCGAAGATCGTGCGATGGTTGACACGGTCCGCCCAGGACGCCGATGAACGGTATCATTGGTATGACGGAGTTGACGCTCGACAGTGACCTCAACCGGTCACAGCGCGAGAACCTGCTCTTAGTCCACAGCTTGGCCCGCTCCCTATTGTTGATCATCGATGACATCTTGGATATCTCGAAGAGTGAGTGCATCCTGTATCGCTCAGTCATCTTGTACTGACCACCATGTGCACAGTCGAGGCCGGTCGTATGACCATGGAGCAGGTGTCCTATTCCCTTCGACAGACCGTATTCGGCATTCTCAAGACCCTAGTCGTGCGAGCTTCGCAGAACCAGCTGGACCTCACCTATGACGTCGACCCCGATATTCCAGACCAGCTCATTGGTGACTCCCTCCGGTTACGCCAGGTCATCACCAACCTGGTCGGGAACGCCATCAAGTTCACGCCGTCGAAGGTGTCGCGCAAGGGCCACGTTGCACTCAGCTGCAGGTTGCTCGCCAAGGACGACATGCACGTCTCCTTGGAGTTCTGCGTGTCCGACACCGGTATCGGTATCGCTAAGGACAAGTTGACGATGATCTTCGACACGTTCTGTCAGGCCGATGGCTCCACAACCAGGGTACGTCAGTTTCCACTGCTGCTCATTGCCCTTTGACACTCACCTCCATCTGCAGGAGTATGGTGGTACTGGTCTCGGCTTATCCATTTCGAAGCGACTCGTCACGCTCATGCAGGGTAACATGTGGGTCGAGTCCGAAGTCGCCAACGGTTCCAAGTTCTTCTTCACCATCACGTCACAAATCTCCCCGCTGTCGATGGAAACGACGCTCGCGAAGATGCAGCCGTTCCAGAAGCGCAGCATTCTGTTTGTGGATACCCTCTTCGACCGCACGGGCGTCGTGCAGCGCGTGCTCGAGCTTGGCTTGAGGCCGTACGTCGTCCACAGCGTCGCCGAAGTCGCGGACAAGACCACCTGCCCGCACATTGATACCATCGTTGTCGATTCCCTCAGCGTGGTGAGTACCGCAGGGACGTTTGCACGTCATTGGTACATCGTGCTGATTTCCCCTCCTACAGACGGAGAATTTGCGCGAGCACGAGCATCTCCGCTATATACCAATCGTTCTGCTGTCACCAGTGCGTCCATTGTTCTTTTCTTGCCTTTACCGTATGAATGCCCTGACCTGTCCTGTCTCCTTGCAGGAATCAAGTCCACGACTCAATCGTAAGTAGTTCAACCAGGAACAGTCTGAGCGCGTGCTGAACTCCGGAACAGTCAAGTGGTGTCTAGACAACGGCATTTCCTCGCAGATCACGACGCCCGTGTCTGAGCAGGACCTCGCCTCTGCGTTGATCTCCGCGTTAGAGTCGAACACGGTCACGCCTGTCGTGGCCGAGAACGACGTGCCGTACGACATCCTGATCGCCGAGGACAACCTGGTCAACCAGAAGCTCGCGGTCAAGATCCTCGAGAAGTACGGCCATCAGGTCGAGATCGCCGAGAACGGCCAGCTGGCCGTCGACGCGTTCAAGGCGCGGGTACAGAGGAACAGGCCGTTCGATGTCATTCTCGTAAGTCGTTCTGCGTCCACTCGTGGAGCAATCGCTGATGCTCTATGTGCAGATGGACGTGTCTATGCCGTTCATGGGTGGTATGGAGGCGACTGAGCTCATTCGTGCATACGAGCAGACGCACGGTCTGGAGCCTACACCTATCATTGCATTAACTGCTCATGCCAGTGAGTATCTTGTCGTGACTATGACCTCTCTTCATATGCTGACTGTCTTCCCCTCCAGTGATTGGTGACCGTGAGCGATGCTTGCAAGCAGGCATGGACGACCACATCACGAGTACGTACTGCTCCCACCACCAGCATCTGTAGCAGGAAACTGACATACTCCTGCAGAGCCCCTGCGTCGGAGCGACTTGATGAACGCGATCAACAAGCTCGCGGGCGAGAGAAAGATAGCATTGGCGAGGAACCGGGTCACACATCGGTCTTCGTTCCCGATGCAAGCTCTCCTTCGCGAGTTCCGGTGACTCTCCTCTGCCCCACCTCTCCTCCCCTAGCTTCGTCATGCCAGCCTCGTCCACGCCTTGCGTACGCCGCGTTTGATTCCATCACCCATGTATTACCACTATATCCTGCTCGTCTCACCCTCTCTCTCATTGTCTTGTCCCCCTCTCTCTCTCTTCCAGTCCCAGTCCCAGTCTCTATCTCTGTCTCTCTCGCACATAGCTCGACGCATATTCTGTTGCATCGCTGTATTCTTCTGTCTCGTATGTTAGTATTCTTCAACCGTACATTCTGGATCCGCTCGGGAAGGGTCCGCCGTATGATAGTTCGACGTGTACGCTCATGCCTCGAATCGATTATTCCCCTCACTGTCAGCGTGTTATTGCATAAGACAGCGACGCTTCGTGTAAGGCGCGCAGAATGATCGAAGGCTCCGGTGGCTTGGTATTTGTGCAAATTCCGCGATACTCGACGTCGTTACTTACAACTTACAAGCTCGAGAACTCGAAACAGCGGCTGCTTCATGATGCATGGGCGCTAGCATCCATCTGTGGCTTGACGCTTACCACCATCACGTCCCTGGCTGTCGACTGCTCACCTCTCCATCCCCGAAGCCTTTGGATCACATTCAACCGCTTGCTACCGAGAGCTCTAGGGTCCAGTTCAACTGGTGTTTGGACTATCTCCAGGAAACGACTGGTTGAGCCGGACTCAGGCGTACAAAGACATGCTCAACTTCGTGAAATGGCTCTGTCTAGCGCTATGTCTAGTAATCTATGCCCAGGCTGAGCCTGTCGCCGAGTTCTTCGGCCGGCAGAGCTCGTCGCATACAAACAACTGGGCGGTTCTTGTCTGCGCATCGAGATATTGGTTCAATTACAGAGTGCGTGGTGACGTACCATGTCTCCCAGCATAGGGCCCTAAGCGTCATTGCAGCATATGGCGAATGCACTCGGAATGTGAGACCCTACGAACGGGAAGTTGGGCCATGCTGAACGCTCCCCGTGTGCTCAGGTATCGTACCGTGAAGCGACTCGGTATACCCGACTCCAATATTATCCTAATGCTTGCGGACGATGTCGCATGCAATCCGCGAAACAAGTTCCCCGGCTGTGTATACTCCAGCTCAGCAAAGACTTTGGATCTGTATGGCGACAACATCGAAGTCGACTATCGCGGATACGAGGTCACGGTCGAGAACTTCCTCAGAGTGCTGACAGGTGCGTAGCCCCGCACACTCACTCTTCGGCCAATGATCTGACAAGGTCATTAGGGCGGGTCGAGCCGTCTGTGCCTCGTTCCAAGCGATTGCTCACAGACGACCGCTCGAACGTGTTCATCTATATGACCGGCCATGGAGGGAATGAGTTTCTGAAGTTCCAGGATAGCGAAGAAATCAGCGCGTTTGACATTGCCGATGCGGTCGCGCAGATGTGGGAGAAGAAGCGGTGCGTGCATATCACATTCCATCATACAGCTTTCCTCACAGGGCTCTAGATATAACGAGCTTTTCTTCATGATCGATACCTGCCAGGCGAACACGATGTACTCCAAGTTCTATTCGCCAAACGTGCTCGCAACAGGGTCATCACTCATCCACGAGAATTCGTATTCTGTGCGTATGTCGTCTTCTTAGTACTCTATACTGCTCATCTACGTTTTTGCAGCATGAGAACGATCGAGATATCGGAGTAGCGGTCATTGACAGCTATACCCACTACGTCCTTCAGTTCATGGAGGGTATCAACAAAACGAGTCAGGCCACCATGCAGGACCTCGTGCGCATCCATGCTTCGATCCCGCACAGCAGCAGACTGACATAGTACGGCGCGCAGTTTGACACCTACGACCCGGAGAAGATCAACTCACATCCTGGTGTGCGCTCTGACCTCTTCCCTCGTTCTCTCCGCGACGCGCTTGTGACGGATTTTTTCGGCGGAGTTGCGCAGGCCGAGGTCCTGTTGCCGCCTGAAGGAGTCAGAAGACGCGCACTTCTCTACCGTCGGGACAACCGACGACGCCTCCGAAGTCGGGGCCGATGACCGTTCGGATATCACTGGCGACACCGCCCACGATTTCGACGTGACCGGTGGTCTGGACAGCCGACCCTTCCTTGCCGCGATTACTGATGGTCATGACACCACGCTAGACAGGACCGCCCGCGCGTGGGCTTCTAGTGCAATTAGTACTGCTGCTCGTAGGCTGGATAGCCAGCAGGAAATAGATCATGGACATCTCGGACACTGGCTATGGTGGTTATCTCCGCCTCTTCCCCCATACACCTTGAGAGCCCGGAGAATGATCGCTCGGCTCTCTTTGCCTTCGCACCTCTGTACTGCATCAGTACGTCTCGGTTCTCTGGTTGCTATCTCATCTAGAGTTTGATATTACTTTGAAGTGTCTTGTCGATACTTCGCCTAATCGCTGAGCGCGCGCGCCCACGATGATCGCTATGCCCTGGGACCACCTCTTGCTACTTGTCATGGCTCTCAGTTGCGGACTTGACGCAACTACTCGAGTAGTGCCCACCGCATCGGTAGGTGATGTCTCAGGGCTATCGACCGGCGGCGAAGAGCTTGCGCTCGACGAAGCAGTCTCAAGTGAACATATAGGACCACCGGCTCATGGTGACGCCCGAGAACCCCATTACGGCTTTTGCGTTGATGCGCCCGCGATATGATTGTCGTTTTATGCACCAGAGCCGGGAGTCCGCCGGCGGAAGCTGCGTAGCTGTGAACTCTTACATACATTGTACCGCCGGTGCGGTTGCTTAGATTGCTCAGGCGCCCCAAGCGGATCTATATACAATACCTGGGCTCCCAACCTCAAGTCGTGTCAGCTCGTACGTCCCAATCCCAAACCACGAGCCTGACCGCCCTTGTGTAGTCCGGCCCTGCGTCATGTCTGACTCGGCCGCCCTTGTGGATTTCTACCAGCAGACGTGTGTACAGGCTTTGGTTCTTCGAATTGCTGCTCGTGCTTGTAGACTCATGCATTTGCTTTGCAGGGTCATCTACAACTACATCGGATTTGCTACATTCGGTACGAACTAAAATCTCTGAATGGCCTGTACAGCCTCATAATGATTCATGACCCGACCTTTGTAGTTGCCACGATCTATGACCGGCTGCTATGTCTCGGCCAGGAGACCCAGCTCATATGGCCACAACCTCGGACCTGGCGCTTCAGCCCTGTATTTCTTCAATCGCTATCCTGTATATCTTCGTACAACTTCTCAGCTTCATATACCTCCGACCTATGTCATATGCAGTACGTCCCAAACATGCCCTTGAGTCGTTGAACTCTGTTCTAATGGATGATCCTATCAAACAGTCGTATGCTTCCGCATGCCATCGTCCATCGGCCTGCAGATAGATTTACCTATTTCTTGACAGTTGTACGTTCTTGCTGCACCTCAATTGGGTTGCGGAGTACATCATGTTGATCGGCCCTGCCGGTGAGCCATCTCATCTATCTATGCTACTACGAAAGACATCTCATCTTGTGCCAGTATTCTCCTGCCTACGTGTCTACGCATTGACCGGAAGGAATACGGTACTCTCAGGGCTCACACTTTTCTTCGGGCTCATGCCGTTCGTTTTGAACATGGTAAGCAGGCTACTGCCTGAATGCGCTCGGATTAGACTGATGCGTACGTAGGCCACGATCTACGCAGGGCACGTAGTGAACGAAGCCAATGCCGGTCGGATGCACCGACGAATATACGCTGTCGGCCACAGTCACTATAGCGTGAGTCAAGCACAGAGAGATCGGGGCCCCTTAGACTCTAGTTCGCTGATACTTTACCTGTCATCAAGGTGTATGTCGATACTTGGCGGTAAAAGCCCGCTGCTGACCATCCTCGCCTTTCACAGTGACGTTCCTCTCAAGGGGTAGTCTCATTTTCTCGGACCTGCTTGTCATAGCAGTGACCTGGTGGTCGACCTACAAGATCAGTAGGCTCGCCAGGAGCGTTACAGAGAAGCTGACTCTCAATCAAGTGATGTTGGAGAATGGTGAGTCTTTCCGTCTTCTTTGGGGGGTTCTGATACGAATCTCAGCACAGGGACCATCTACTTCCTGTGATTACTTGAGAAATCCTCGTGTGCGACTTGGCGCTCATCGGCTTATTTGTGTAGGTGCATGACTTGCCTCAATGTCCTACAAGTGCTACTCAACGCAATCTCGGTACGTCTATTTACGCATAATTATCCTATTCTGTGAGCCACTGACTCTCCTCTTGCCGCAGTTGGTCAACACTGCGTTTGACACGGGATCGTATACCGAGGGCTTCATTGATCTGTACGTACGCACCCCTACCAAATAACTAATTATCTGATGTCTCGACTCCAGCTTGACCTCGGTGCTGATCTCGCGCTTTCTGCTGAATCTACGCGCAACATCGCAGAGTTCGCATACGCTCAGCACCCCGTCATTTGTGACCTCACATCCAACATTCACGTCCCTTCCTCATTTTGTTAGTGATCTCGCTGGTCAAGTCCACTCTTCTTCGTCCGTTTTTTACGACGAGGACGAAGAGGTAACTACAGAGTTCGATATGGACGTCTCTCATTCTGGGTGTCGATGAGCGTGGATGTATGTGCCTGAGATTATTGTAAGATATTCACTCCAGTGCTGGGCCCCATGATCTACCGTAGAGGTGTGTATGTGACCGCCCCTTCCTTCAGTAGGAAGACAGCGCAGTTGCCATCATGCCACTATCTAAGCTACTTGACAGTGTAATGCTTCTCAGGATCGATGCACAGTTCTGTTCCACCGTTCACACGATGATATTGTCTCTTTTCTGACCTCGGTTACCTGATCCGAGTCGTGCAAAGAAGGGCTGCCTGGCGTAATGGCAACGCGGCTGTGATTTTGCATCTACGTCATTTATCTATCCACTCAAATGAACAACACGCAGGCTCGAAGTTGTCGCGGTATATCGTATCGTCCATTTATTGTACGTGATGATGTTCCATAGGACGCACAGTGCACACGGTGCGCGGGTGTTCGGAGGCGCCCGACTGGAAACACTTTGAGTTACTCCTTAGCAGGCTTCGAGTCGTCCAAAATTCGTTGCCATCAGGAGTTTGCCATCTACACCTCTCAGGGAGGACCGCAAGTCACCGTAGAAGGTGAGTCTATGTGCGTGTGTATCCACCGCAGCGTTCTAACCGTCTATCGTGCGGATTGAATGGCAAAAACCGATTTTCACGGCGCCACCTCTGAGCAGAGCACCTCCGAGTTGCGCGGCTTCAACAGCGATTGAATACCTCGCACTTCTTGCGTTCCGTTTAGGTAGATTCATCCGTCCGCTTAACAAGATCGTCGCGAACTGACTTTCCCTGCCCACAGAATAGCGGAGTCCGGCTGCACGGAACTATGACGGCGTTGATTGACCAACTTCCTGCGGAGACTCTGCTGGAGGTATTCGCCTACGTCCAAAGCTTCGAAAAGTCCTTCGTCGATTATGAGCCGTGGTACAGGCTGCTATGGGTTTGCAGGCGATGGCGGACGCTTGCCATAGAGACCCCAGAGCTGTGGACCGACATCGACATCAACAAGTACATGAGGCGAGACTTGGTGGAGGCATGCTTGACATTCTCCAAGCAAGCGCGTCTGAACATTAACGTGAGCGGTACCACCACCGCTCAGGATGCGTGGATAGTGGAGCGCCTTCTCCCTCACGTTGACCGGATTCGACGCCTGCAAGTCCACGGCATGGACGATAGAGCGGACGAAGCGCTCAAGACATTCCTCGAGAAGACCATGCCCGTGCTGGAAGAGCTGAAGGTCTCTTTCACCACCAAAACCAGGCTGAGAGGCCCCTTTGAACTTCCAGAGTTCTTGGGTCCTGTACATGACGAGGTGGACGCTAAATGATAACTACTACTACACCATCCCGTTCCTCTCCTCATTCGACCTGCCCTCCTCTCTGAACATCAAGGTCATCCGCGCTCGCGACTTTGTGGACTATGGAGACATGACCACCGAGATGCTCATGGAGGGCTACTCGATGTCGGTCCTGCACGCGCACCCGCCCAAGGGGTTCCTCTGGCCGATTCTCGACGCCGTCACCTCCATCGAGCTCCGCCACTTCCTGTCGAGCTGCTTCATGCTCGTCGGGACCACGCCCGACGGCCGCGCCGTCGAGCTGGTGGGCGTGGTGCCCCCGAAGTGGCCGCGCGAGGAATCCGAGGACTCCCCGCACAGGCTGAGCAACTTCCGGGATCTGGTCGACGCGTTTGACCACTGGCAGTCGCCGCGGAGGAGCTCTTCGTGAACGGGCACGATGCGCAGGAGATCGACCGGGACGCCTGGGAGGACGCCTTCGCGGCGTTCCCCAAGCTGAAGCGGGTCAAAGTCGACCATACGGACTCGCTCACCGAGTTCGACACGAGACTGAGCCTCATCGAGGCCCTGCTCCCGCAGAAGCGGAGAATGCGAGAGGGGTACCGTGAGCCGCAGACGACGGTGCCCGCCCCGCAGCTTGAGAGCCTCGTGTTCACGCCCTCGGCGTTTGACAGAGAGGACGGCGAGTTCTCCTCGACGCTGGCGCACTGCCTGACGGTCCGGAAGGAGCGCGGCTGTCCGCTGAAGCACCTCCGCCTGTACCTGGAGTACCCCGCACGGGCGGAGAATGAGGAGGCGGAGGCGCCTGCTAACGTGAAGCGTGTAGAGACGTACCAGAAGGCGCTCGGAGAGACGGTCGAGAGGCTGGAGCTGGAGGTCATCAATCGCCTCTATGACACGAGAAGCATCCGGGTAAGCAGCACTATCTGAGATCAGGAGCCGTTTCGTGCTGACGAAGACCCGATGCCTTTAGCTTTGGTATTATGACGGACACCTATGAACGACCTCGCTCTCACGTACTACCAGCGAGGTGGAAGCGATGATCAGCCAAAGGTCATGGTGCGACCTCTCCAGAAGTAATATGTACGCTGCCATACGGTGCCTGATGTGAACGCTGCTACTGTAGAATCTATGATGCATTTTCCACATCCACATATGTAACTACTCATTCTACCCATCCGTCCAACCAGGACCAGCGGCCCCACCGATGACCGCCTCACACAGAGACAGCACGCCCCTCGCTATTCCGGGTCGCGTCCTTCTCGACGACCGCCGCGGCCGTAGCGGAAACGGCATCGGGGTCGCGCTCGAGGTCCTCCCGCTCGACCTGGTGGCCAAAGTAGCGCCAGATGAGGTGCACGTCGAGATCCGCGGGCTCCTTGTCGCGCGTGCCGATCATGCCCTGGAACTGGTACACGCTCTTCGTCTGCACGCACGTCGTTAGCATGGCTCGTCGTAGGGACACAACGGAGGGCGGTACGTACGAGACCGAGGGAGACCTTGATCGCGGGCGCGCCGGGGTTGTATTTGTCCAACTCGACGTCCGAGTCGGCGGCCGAGTCCGTCGAGGGCTCGGCGGGCGGGACGGAGGAGGAAGGGACGGCGTCTGGGGAGGACGCAGACTTGGCCGCACAGCGTTCATCCCGCTCGACAAGCTTCAAGATGTTGCGCGCTGCCACTTCGCCCTACATATCCGACCGGTAAGCCTCGCCCCACCGCCTCAGCAAAGCAGACGCGTACCTGGAAGAACGCGTTGTGGCCCGCGTTGACCGCGCCAAAGGCATCCGCGGCGTCTCCGATGGCGAAGATGTGCTCCGCCGCCACGCGCGTGTGCGGGTCCTCTTCGATCGGCGGCGCGGGCTCGGGCTCAGGCTCGTCTTCCTCCGCGCCCTCGGCCTCCTCTTCGCCCTCGAGCTCGACTTGTGCGAGAGCAGCGTCGAGCTCTTCAACGGGAGACTCTGCGGACTCGGAGACCGGCTCCGCGGGTGCGAGGGGCTCCTGGGAGATTGACGCAGGCACGTCCGCCTCGTCGACGGGCTCGGCGAGCTGTAGGGTGCGCCGCACGCGCGCCATGCCCTTGTTCGGGCCGTCGGGGACGATGACGTTGGGGTACGTCTCGCGTAGCAGTGCGGTGTTCGGCGTCTGGCCCGTGCACAGCAGCTGTGAGCGGGTGGTGGGTCAGCTTCTGCAGAGCATGATGGAAGAAGGACGATGGTACGTACGACCAGCTCAGCGCGAATTTCGCGCCCGCTTTGGGTGCGGAGGATGCGCTCGGCACCTGAGACGTCCGTGCCCTTCTCGAGGGAGGAGAGGTCGAGGCGGTCGCCGAGGATGGTGCATACGTTGAGCGCGGAGAGCGACGAGAGGACTGTACGAGCACGTTAGCGTCATGTCAGTGGTAATGTTTCGAGCAAAGAAAGCCACAAGACGAGAAAGAAAGAACATCTGCAAGCGCAGTGCGGACCCGAACCAAGCTTGTGCATAATGGTGTACAAGTTCAAACCAAGACCAACAAGCAATTGCAAGTGCAGTGGAGCGACAGCCATAAGGAAGCGCGCCAGGGAGCCGAACAAGCAATAAGCTTCACAGCGACGATCGCAGTGGCAGACATGCTGTGCCTAGTCCAACACCGTGAAAGATCTCAATCGGGAACATGAAATATGCGAATGATGACCCCGCATGCGTCCAGGCTCAGCTTGCAGATATGCAGCCACAGACATGCACGGCGGCACTAGCAGACATGAGAGACAACGTGCGAGTACTCACTTTCGGTGTGCATTGCCTCGTCGAAGCGCGGCAGGAAGCCGGTGACGGGAGTGCAGAAGCGTCACCCGGGTTGCAGGGTAGATCTCCGCGATGTCGGTCGCATACTCTGCGAACGTACCGTGGTCAGCAATGTTCCTGTACAACGCAGATGCACTGCAAAAGTAGAATGATGGACATGACAAACGCAGCGCGGAATCAGAGATGGGCGCCTAGATCATCCCCAACTCGACTCCGATACCCACACCGGCCTCGGGTACTCTCCCTCGGGCGATCCATCGAGGGAGACTCGGCGAGAAAAGGGGAATGATGTGGGTAAAGCAGATAAAAATGTTACTCACGGATACCGAGGGCACCGCCGCCGACAACGAGCACACTGGATGCGCGCTCGACCCGCTTCTGGAATCGCTTGAGCCAGGCGACCCCGCCCTCCTTCGTGCCCCGCACCACGTCCACCACGCCGTTCTTCTCGACCTCTTCATCCGCAACAGGGCCCCAGAGGTTGATGGGCGAGGGCAAGTGACTGCCGAGGGCGTAGACAAGGTACTCGAAGCGGAGGGTCTGATCGGGAATGCCGTGTTCCGGGAAAGGCTTGTCGAGGGTGAGCTCGTGCTCCCGCAGCGAGAGCACGCTGGCGTGCAGGCGGACGTGCCGGGAGAGGTCCTTGGGAGGCTGAGGAGGGTCCGAAGACGAGGCGGCGGGGAGGGCGGGCGGGAGGAAGACGTTGTCGTATGGAATGAAGGCCTTGTGCTCGTGTCCGGGAAGGACGGCATAGCGGGGAAGGACATAGAGATGGTTCATATGGCTGTTTCGGTCGATGAGAACGACCCGCCAGTTCTGGGGGAGGCCATTGGCGAGGAGGCATGCGACGCGCGCACCGCCGTAGGATGCACCGAGGACGGCGACGGTCTTGAGGGCCTGGATGGAGGATGTAGAGGATGCGCCGACCATGGTGAGGTGGGGGTGGGGAAGAGTACGTATTAAGGCGGTAAAGATAGAGTAAGAGGAGGAGAGCCGGGGCGTTCTAGGCGAGAGAAGGAAGGAGGGGGACGGTTATAAGGATGGGGGGGCCGTTAGGGAACGAGCATCTCACCGAGAGAGAGCCTGAGGGAGGAGGAAGAACTCCGAGTCGGTCTGGAGTCGGGTGGCCACCGCGGAGTCGAGATCGGAACCCGGCTAAATCTTATCAGATAAGTCACACCACTTATCATATCAGATAACTCGCCTCCCCATTGGCCCAGCGCTCCGTCGAACCATCCTCGGCTTTCCTCGGCCTGCGCTCGTCGCTCCCCACTGCAGGACAGGGCTCATCGTCCGTCCATGACTTGGCATAGGTCATCGCGTCTGCGTGAGCGACGACGACAACGACGACGACCACTCGAAAAGCGCGACGTGGACCAAGCAGCAACCTCGCACACCCCCGCGGATACTGACCCCCGCGACTCGCGCGGTTCACACCCGGTGGGAGCGTCGCGACGGCGTGGGCGCAGCGCGCTCTCATCTGCGCATGCGCTCTCCTATCACGCGAATGGCATCTTCGTGCTTACCGCCTCCTCTTCCCGACAGTGAATGAAAATCTCCGCATTAATGTCACGTCCTGCTTGACACCAGCAATCTGCGGTCAGCACGGAGGATGCCCAGTCCCTCCTAGACAGGCGTATTGATGCTCTTGTTATGGAGTGCTTATTTCCGGGCTGCCACAGCAATGTACGGGCCTGGGCCGAGCGGCGGAGTCGCGCCGTGTGCAGTGCATTTTAGGGTTCGGTGAATTACATTGTAACTTACATCGCGGCCGTCAGGCATTTATTGACGCCGGTTATTAACTTTCTATAACAAATTGTAAGAAAGAGTAAATGACATGTAAGAAACGCATTATTGACAGTGTAAGTAATGTTCAGCTTGTAATAAACCACCTGTCACGTGACGGCGTGGCAGTCAATCGCAGATTGCTATCAGGTACGATGGCTCCCGAGTGAACTCTGTACTATACGATATTTGAACACATGTAAAGAGGGCACGAAGCAAAGTGATACATCGCCAGCCTCACCGAAATCGGTGCGAAGCGCTAGAATGAGTCTCATTTTCAGACGAGTCCTGCGACTTAGCGCACGATTGTCGACGGTCAGACAGCTTCAGACCCGTGCAGGCTTCAGGAGGTGGTGTACACCCGGTCACTTTCTTACAAGGTATTTCCTCCGGTCGTCTCACCATCTGTTATTAACACGTTATTAACGTTTTTTCATACCATCCTAATCCCGCCGACAGCATCAAGAGGAGGATTCTACGCGCGACGGTACGATAGCATCTGCGTTCGGTGCGATCCACCGTGCACACTGACACGTTCCTAACCTTCAGGCATTGCTGGTTCGTACCCTCACTGGATGCACACCGCTAGAGTGCCAGCAGCATGATCAGCGCCGAGCAGTGGCGTTTATGGTTTTGCCCCTTACACGGACACTGTAGGCGCCAAGATGCTGACACGACTCTCGACGCGATGGTGAGATTACCGTCTGTCATCAGCGCGATTGACCATGATGATGCAGACTGACAAGCATCTTGTGTGCAGATTGCTCATCGCGCTGTCCGTCGTGCCACTCGGACGCGGTGCTTCTAGCACTCAATGCGACATGAATGAGGCGCGCGAGAAGCACTCTCCGTCCTTGACGTCAGGCCCGAAGTGCACAGGAATGAACGCGGGCACGTCGCGTGCCGCCGGCGAAGGTGCGTCTCCAGTGCGCCTCGCCGTTCGTTCGCGCTCGCGCGCAGAGCGGCGAGGGGATCCGCACCCCTGTTATCTGATAACTGGCGTGCTCGATAACGGATGCGGTACACGAAGAGCTCCTTCGCGGACTCTGCACTCTTCCTGGCTCTGACCTGCGGCCCTTCTCCGTGCTTGACCTTGGCCACCTGTCTCCTGCTTCTCTGTTCATTACCCTCGTCTGATACCGCACGCGCACGCCGGCGCGCTCTTCATCCGACCCTTGTCCTTGTCTATTCCGCAGAGGCAGCGCTGTTCGTCCACGCCCGTCACCCATGATGCGAGCTCTCTTCCTTGACTGGCCTTGTTTCTCGATGGCTGCACCCCAAGCTAGAGTGTGAATTACGCCTGCAGCGTCCTGCTCTCGACCGCTCTCACTCTCCCTACTCAAAGAGACTTATGCCCGACAGGACCTAAAACCGACCGCGCGAGAACCTCCCGTCGCGGCTTCTCAGTGTACGAGAATAGATGGACCTCCTCCGTGCGGTGGTCGGCCCCGACGATCTGTTGGCCGGCCTATTTGATACTTAGAACGATCTGGGCGTCAGGAACTTGTGTGTGAACCTACTAAGTAAGTACCGTATACGCGGTTGGCCCGATCAGGCCTTGTCGCTCCCCAACGTGATCCAATGGGGACCCGGCCGCTCTAGACTACGTACTTACTGGTGTGGGCTCATCGGGCTGACGTCCGCTGTTGGGATGCAGGTCTACTTATGTTCCGGATTTCGTCGTCATCAATTCCGAGCTGCCAGTGCAGTTTTGCGTAACGCGTTTGAGGGTGGAGTGGAAGGTTGAGATTGGTCGCGCATGGTGTCTCCTTGCATAGCATGCGAGGTATGTGAGCTCGTGGTGACAACCGTGTCACTGACGCTTGAGCATTGAGCTGTACAGCAAGAGAAAGAGAGTGCCTTAACCACACGGACGCCATGGGTGCTAGGGACGATCACTGTGTCCCTTGTACGCTCTGGCACGGCTATCCTACCGTCAGGTTGTATATCGAGCATGCTGGCCCTCTGCCATGTCGTCGGCTTGTGCCGCTACTCTATCACAGAGCTACCGCCACAGGCGACAGTCATTGTGAATCTCGACTCTGCTAAGCTCTGAGGTAGGCGACAGTCGACTCGGAATCCTGATCGATGTCTCGATTTGTGTCGTCTATGCAACGCTGGTGTTTTCCCTTCGTGTGACGTGATCTACTAGAGTCCCGTATCTTGATATTTAAGTATGATGGATGCCCGCTTGCCGCAAGGATAAATCGATTTCATACTGATACTTGTGAGGGGTTCCTGTCTCTCACATGTTCTTCATGACCCTGCCTAATGCTGCTCAGGAGTCAACCTGATGGTCAGGCTCTCGGGAGTGCAGCATTTCCAGGTGCTGAGGGTATCATACGATGCTTTCACTACCGGGCAGAAGACAGACCAATTCCAGACAGTACTCAGCCAGGCCGCCAATGTCCGAAGATATGAGAAAGAACGAACGCGACCCGCTCAGGCTCTCACACTCAGACAGCCTTCGGAGCCTGCTTCCTCTCCGCCCACCACAACTCCTCCTCCGGCCTCAGCTTCCCGGGGAAGTAAATCGGAAGGAGGGTCGACCCCACCCCGGACTCGAACTCCTCCGCCTTCATCAGGGCCTCCATGACCTTTCTCTGCCCGCACGACCTTCTTCTTCTCCTCGGCGAACCAGAACCCGAGCGCCGCGCCGCTCCGCCACGTCTTGGCCGCGTAGACCGTGTGCGCCGCCCCGATAGCGCACTGGGCCAACACCAGCCACGCGTCGACGCGGCCCAGAGTCGTCGTCAGGACAAGCAGTCCAGTCCAGAGGAGAAGCAGAATGACGATGCTGGCGGTGGCGGCGACGCCGAGCCCGCTCGCGCGCCCGGCAGCGAGGTCCTCGATGCGCACGCCGCCGCCTTCGCTGACGACCACGACCGCCTCCGAGCTGCCGTTGCCGCTCGTGATGCACACGACGTCGCGCCGCTTTTCAGGCACCGCGCGTGCGGAGCGCAGCTCTTTCTGCTGCTGGCGGCGGAGGATGAACCCTGCGGCGTTCGTGAGGAGAACACCTATGAGGGTTACCACGGTGGCGTCAGAGGAACCGACCCCGAGGGTGGGGAGGATGCCCCCCACGGCTAGCTGCAGAAAAGTCGCAGAGAGCGCCGCGCTGGAGACGGCGTCGCCAGTAGGCGACCAGGGGCGTTCGGACGTGTACAGGAAGGTCACCGCGAGCCCGCCACGAGACGGGTCGCTACCGTGACTACGCAGGAGATGCTCGAGGACGGGGGAGCGGTTCGTCCGCGCGTAGCCTGACTTCGCTGTTGATGACCGTGCAGGGCAGCTCCGCGGGCGCACTGGTGCGGTTGCGCGCGAGCAGGCCCACGAGGAGCCCGGGCCAGCCGATGGTGAGGGGAGACGCGCCCGGGACGGATTGTGCGCGATTGAGGACGTCGGCGCCGAGGACCATGAGGGCGGGTATCGCCGCGCTGGGGTTCGCTTCGGCGAGGCGCGAGAGGATGGTCTGAGCGTGATTCATGGTGAGTGTGGCTGCGGCTGCTTTCGGAAGGGATGAGTGCAGTGGATGAGAGATACGAAGATGTCCGACGTGCGAATGAGGTGGAGTAAATAGGCTGCGAAGCAGAGGTACGCTCCTTTTATACCAACGATTCACCTCGAACAGTGGCGGCAGTTGTTTACCGCCGTAGCAAACCGTAAAAGAACAAGGACCAGTACACATTTGAGACTCTCAGCGTCCAACGTGATACGCGCGCCAACCACATGTGCAAACCAGTGCGTGGCTACGTATGGAAGGTACTTGCACAGCCACCTCGTCGACGGCAGGGATCCATACGAAAGTTCCAAGTGGTGGATCCGACTCGGGCGGTGTTGGGACAACTACAGGAGCGATCTTATAGTAGACCTATACGTCGAAGCGATATCGATCGGGACGAAACTATGACCGACATGGCACGATCGGTACATCGGGATACACCATACGAGGACGCCGCGACATAGCCTGAACTGAGCATTAACCTGCCACACGTCCGCATCGCGACCAGGCAACATTTCATGCAGTTTCTGAATGGAGATCCTACCTCAGGATCTAATCGTCAGTCGTATGTGTATTCAACCAAAAGGCGTAGCAGCAAGAGTGGCCATTCTATAGCGTTGCCATCGCGATTCGAACGCTTTACAGCACAATGAGCCTCGAAGGCTCTGTCAGGGTTAACGTGAGGAGGGGCGATCGGGATGTTGAGATAGTTATAGTCATGCATATAAATGGTACAGCCCCGTCGCCGTCTCATTGAGCCGTTTCTGCCGTTACTGCCGAAACAAGGGCAGCCATGAGGAATGTAGGACGACGGGGCCCTCAACCGATCGACGCCGAAGGCGATGAGCACGCTCGCCACCCCAATATATAAAACTATACCCCATCTCATAAGGTGGCGGCAACAGCGTTGGAATCTTCGAAGGACTGCTTAACCTGTAATTGTATTCGCAAACTGTCAAAATACCTGGCTTCAAGACCCGGGCCGATACTGCGTACCCTGCGCGCGAATTCAGCATCCGCCAACACCTGCACACCGGTGGCGGCCAGCCCGAGGGCGACTTTCATGGTAGCAGCATGAGCCTCAGGGGTTGCAGCGGACTTGGCAAATTGCGGTGTATGGTTGCTGCCATTCGGGACCGTCGGAATGGAGTAGGCGGGGTGGAGGGCGGGAAGAGCTGTAGCACAGGATCGAATGTGAGCGGCAGGGCTGATAGCAGGAACATGCCATTACGCGCGACTAACCGTGCGTCACATTGCCCTTGCGCGAGAAGCGATGTCAACAACATTCGTATGCGGTGGAAGCACGTCTGATGGCGATACTCACAAAGTCCGTGGAGAATTTTACGCCGTCGTTGGACCTGACCGTGGTCATGCCATACCTTCTGTCCGACGACGTTTGCATATTCTCTCCCTGGGCCCTAGCGGTCAGATGGATTGCTCTGGTAGAGTAGAAGTGTCAGACGTACCGAGAACGTCGTTGTTACGGAGCTCATAATACCCTGCGCCTAGCTTGACTTCGATCTTGCACGCTGTTGCAAGCGCGGCGGCGCTATATTGAGAGTCATAGGTCAGCATCGTACATGACAGAATGAATGATATCTAGACGCACTCAAAGCACGCTCTCACGCGGTCCCGCAGGGCTTCGAGTTCGACCCAGTTCGCCGCCCGAACAATGTACCGCAGCTTCGCATAATCGGGAATGACTGCGCCAACATCACGCCTTCAGTGGGACCATATGAACGAAGACAGCGAGGACACACCGTTGGGTGCCCAGTCCTTCCCTACGATAATCCCGTGTACACGTTGATCGGGCTTGATCTGTTGGCGCAGTGCAGAGATGCTCGCGTAGGCTATGAAGGCCGCATCGAGAGCGTTTTGCGCCTCCCAAGGGGCGCTGCCGGCATGTGCACTGCAACAAACGATACAATATAATAAGTGACGTTGTGACAGTCGCCGAAGCGTCGCTCGCACTGACCCGTGTCCAAAGAACTCGACCTCGATAGGCTGTAGAGCAACCCCCGGCCAGATGGCTGAGAAGTTATCAAGGGCCAGACGTGGGATGGCTCCTGAAGCAGAATGTCAGATCATGTAATCATGCAGCCCATTCGACCCACATGATGCAAGCGTCCATGTCGTCGTAGGCGCCACGCTCCAGGAGCGCGATCTTGCCTCCCTCGGCCTCTTCTGCAGGCGTGCCGAGCAGGACGATGGTCCCAGGAATATCATGCTGCACAATGGCAGCCTTCATCGCTATCGCTACTGCGGCGCCGGACATGGCGATGAGGTTGTGCCCGCACCCGTGCCCGATGCCTGGGAGCGCGTCCATCTCAGAGTTGACACCGATCACCCGGGTCTTTGACTTCTGCCGTGACTTGCTATCGGCCGGTGAATGCGTGTACACAGCACGGAAGGCGGTGTCGATACCCAGGTAATGAGGGGTGATCGTGAAGCCGTGCGTCGCCATGAAGGCCGTTAGCCGGTCGTGGGCATACCTGGAAAACGATGAGCGATGTACTATGATGACTTATACCGTGACACGAACTTCTCTTTCCACATAATTTCGGGATGGTCTGAAAGCAACATGAGCAACAGTCGTCACGTCGAAAGCGTGTGAAGCACTAGATTATGCATGATTGTGAAGATGTGCACGTACTCCAGATGTCCAGGCTCAATTCACGAAGTGCGGGAGACAGTTCTTTCAACTTGCTGTCAATGGTAGAGATTACGTCGGACGTAAACGTATCCCCTTCATATGCTGGCGGCTTCTCCAGAATAACAGCGGGACCAGTGTGTGACTCTTCGAACCCGCCATACCAGCTATGTGCGAACTGCACGTACGGTGGCTGTATAGACGACAAAGATGAGGGTGTGCACACCGTTTCAGCACTGCAATTGCATCATACCAGTTCAGCTGAGGGTGACTTGTTGGAGCCTTCCTGGTCAGGAAGAGGCGCTTTGAGACCGTCCGGTATCGGTTCAGAGGAACCGTTTCCATGGCGTCGGAGCTTGAACAGCCCAGTAAAGCAACCTGGCAAAACACCCTCTGTGCTAGACATGCCTTTGTGAACCGAGTTGGACGACATGTCGATGACTGTCAAAGAGAAGAACGGCTTAACCGTCCCATCAAGACATGCCGGCCTCATTTAAGTATGGACTCTGAGAGGCAGATGACCAATTGTCCGTTCTCACCGCGAGAGCTTCTCGAATGGCCCTCGAACCTCCTTATAAGTTGTGCCGCGCTTGTCTCCTGAGGTGAGTGGGAAGGAAGGTCTGGTTTGCTTGCTCACCTACATTGAACTTGTCGAAGAGAAGAAACGTTGTCAGTACTCCGAGGCATTGCCATCACAGAGGAGTAATTTAAAGTGTGAGTTGGGAGACTAAAGGCGCGATTGTAGGCAGAAGGCTGTCTGATGGCATAGCGCGGTGTCTTCAAAATCGCACAATGTGCTCGACCGGACAGTTGCAATCTGCTCATGCCCGGTGCGGTCTAATACTGAGACTCACCGTACTTAGAGGTTGAGGCCTAAGCCGGCGTGAGCGGGCACGTGCGATGCTCGGCGAGCGGACCGGGGAACGGCCGGGGGGCGGAGGCGGAGAGAGCCAATCACGGCCGGGGAGAGACCGCTGAGCCGAACCGCAAACCTCAACGACGCAGAGTCTGCGAAATGAGCCCGTCCTCGTTTCCAGCTCACGACGACCATGCACACTCCCAGGGCAACCCCAGCAAGTCCTCGTCGGGCCTTACCTTTGTTCTCCCACCCCTCAGCGCCGTCAAGGCTCAGAAGGCCAAGAAAAAGCTCAAGCCCAGCCATGAGGAACCCGTGAAGCCCAAAATACCGAGACCGCTCAAACTCAAGCCGCTCAAGGAGGTCTTAACCAAGCTCATCACCCAGATCAAGAAGTACGTGGACTGTGGAACTCACTCTGAATGTAGTTGTATTGAAGGACATCGCAGGAAAGATGACTACGCCTTTTTTCTCCAACCCGTGGACCCCGCACAGGTGCCGGGATACGCAGATGTCATTTCTCGTCCCATGGACCTCGGTACGATGACGACCAAAGTGGAGAAAGGGAAGTACAGATCTTTGGAAGAGTTTGCGGTGAGTGATTGTTTCCTGCCGATGCTTGTCATGGGGACACTCTCCGCCGCTCGTATTCAAGAACATCTTGATGGCATATGTGATATTTACCTCTTCACGCTCCCCCAAGAATCCCTCAGCTAGCCTGCCTTGTCAGACTGTGTATGCTTATGGCTATTTATCTAGTCCGACCTACGACTCGTGACTACGAACGCGAAGACTTTCAACCCACCGGGCACCATATATTACACGGAAGCAGAGCGTATTGAGCAGTACGCTCTCGAGCACATCGCCAAGGCAGCCGCTACGGTCATCGAATACGAGACCGACTGGAACATCGAAATTGAAAAGGATGAAGACCCGGTCAACGTCAATGTCGACGACGACGATGCATCGAATCCCGTAGGGACACCTGTGGATAAGACTGCGGCGACGCCAATGGATGTGGACGAGAGTCGCGCAGGCTCGCCTTTTCCAGGTCAAGCAGGAGGCGGAAAGCGGACGAAGGGGAAGAAGCCGCCAGGACCGCTTTCGGAGAGCCTCGAGCCCGACGGCGGGCTTCCAGGAGTGAAAGACGGGCTCGGGGCATTCCCTCCTGGTTCGGATTGGGCTGAGCTCATGCTCGCTCTCAAGCTGAAGGGTGAGTGCCAGAGCGTGTTACTGGATAACGGTAAACCTCAGCCTTGTCTCCAGGCAAGCGATACCGTACCAAGAAGGAGCGAATGCGTATAGAGAAAAGTGGTCCGCCGCTTACAGCGGAAGGCAGTCTGGACTACTCTGAGAGTATGTGCGCCCTTACCCAGAGAATCTGGCATTTGCCTCTGACGCGTCTTTTGCAGTGGAAGATCCGTTCTCCGTCCTTTCGTTCTTTGTTCCCGACCCTCCCTCCCGTCCTCAACTCGACCCGCTCTTCCCTACCCTCCCGCCATCAGATCCCTCCAAGCCCACGCTTCCTGCTCCCGTGAACATCATGCCCACAGAGGATGTTGTACAACCGGCTTCGTTGTCCGCCTCTACGTCGGCTCCCAAACAGAGCGGACGGACAAAGCCAGCGAAGCGGCGCCACTGGACAATCGTACGGAACGCATCGACGCGTGGACGCGCCAAGGACGCCGTGGACGAGGAGCCCACACCAGCGTGGAAGACACCGCGAGAACCTCTGGCAGCAGACTTTGGCACGTTCGCTGTGCTTCCTAGCATTCTTGCGGCAGAGCGGCGCGTGAGCGACGTGGGTTCGGAATTGGGCTCGGAGGAGAAGCTCTTTGACGCGCTGCGCCAGAGCGTCGAAATCCCTGTGGCCAGCTCGAGTCGATCTGCCGAGGTTAAGATGGAGGCCAATGAGGACTCATACTGGGAAGGCAAGGCTGCCGAAGCAGAAGCTTATATCCGAGACGTCGTCTACGGCGGGGTCGACGGGTTTGCCTACGTGCGAAGCCTGGCGGAATTCCTGACGCCTTCGGAACCTATCGTACGTCTCCCCTTCGTTTGCGCTCAAACACGCAATCTCATTGTATACCTATAAGCAACGCGATGGCGAACCACCGACGTACGAAGAGCTCGGGATGCCGGTGGCGCGGTGGGTTGAGGAGAATATCGTGAATCCGCTCACCGATGGCCGTCATGCTATCCTGCGCGAGGCTGCACGTATCCTAAGCGAGCTCCCGCCGACGCCACCACCAGATCCCGCATCGCCGCCCACCTCAATCCCTGCGCCAACCACCTCCCCATCAGACCCCATCCGACACCAGATCGAGCTCTCCCTGCGCACATATCCAGCTGCTGCCAGAGCACTGGCGATGCTTCAATCGATCCTGCGCGGTCAAATCGACCTCCCAGCGCTCATCCGGAAGCCGGACGAGCTGTTCCGCGCGGAGGACGTGTGGGCGGGTCGGGAGTACCGCGAGAAGAAGAAGCGCGAGATGGACGAGGCGCTCGCGCGGGACCCGGGCAAGAACGCCGCGGCGTATCTGCAGTGGGCGATCGAGGAGCACCGGGAGGCGGAGGCGGGCGCTGGGCCTGTCGCAGGGGCGGGGGCGGGGGCGGGGACGGTCGTCGAGGACGAGGGGATGCTGGAGTATGCGTTACAGTATGCGGCGGATGAGATCGCGAGACTCGCAAGGGGGAGGGCCGAGCCGAAAGTCGATGGCGGACGTGCAGAGGGGGCGGACGACAAGGCGAAAGTGGACGTAGAAGGGGACGTCGTTATGAAGACGGAAGAGGACGACGCCCCGTCTGCATCTTCTCCCGCCCCCGAGTCGTCCGCGCCTGCGCCTCCCGACGCCTCCCCAAGCGGCGCGCCGGACGGAGGAACAACATCGCCCGAAGCACTCGCTGCAGGGAGCAGCACGAGCGAGGACGATCCGCACGAAGACCCCGAGCTGCGGAAGCTCAGGCTGAACCTCCTCGCGCTCGCGAAACGCGCCCCGCTCGACCAGATCATGCGGCTGCCGCCCGAGCTGGTGCCCGCTCACTTGCGCCACATTGTCCCCACCGCGGACTCTTAGGCGGCGTCTTGGGTCATTTATCGCGAGCAGTCCTGCCCGTGTCGTATGTACATATCGTCGCTACCGCTTGTAGAGGTCAGGTGTAGGATGCCGCTGAGTAGGGCGTGTAGATTAGATGTAATCAGACGGCAACTGTTGCACATGTTACACGGTGACGATTATCGCATATAGCCAGCTGTCGGGGTCTATGTTGTTACAAGCTCCATGTCCCGAACTGCGGTGTCTGTCTTCGAGCGCGCTTCTACTGTATGTCTATGATGCAGCTGGAGTGACCGGGGTGGCAGCTCCCGAAGCCGGTTGAGATGCGGTAGCCGCGCTCGGCGACGGCACGTCGCCCTGCGAGTCCTTCATATACGCCTTGAGGAAGTTCCGCCAGTTGGCCTTTGACGGCACGAAGTGGCCTGTATGATACGCACTCAGCCATCAGGGAACAGCTACAGTGACATGCATAGGCGCAGAGGAACGCACCGCCGTCGTGGTACTCGACCCGTGCGTTGCTCGAGACGTCGATCAGCGTCCGGGCGCGCTCCTCGACGACGATGACGTCGTTCCGCCCGAGGATGTGCAGCGTGGGGGTCGAGTACGAGGGCAGGAAGATCGCGTCGCAGAGCGGGCTCCGCGGCCGGAAGCCCGCGGCCGGAGATGCAGAACGTCCTGGGTAAGGCGGGGCGGTGAGTCTGGAGTCTGCGGAGGGTTGGGCGAGAGAAGAGGGGATGAAGGCGTACAGGGGAGGGTGGGGAGGCTTCCCGTCGACGAGGAAGGGGGGATACGTTTCTGGCTTTCTCGAGCTGTGTGAGGTTGCGTGCGGGTTAGACATCGGTAATGCGTGCGTGCGTGCGATGTGTACTGTACCAGAGCGGCCATCACAGCCTGCCATAGCGGCACCTTGACTGTGCATACATTCAAGTCAGATCAGGACACCCACAGGGCCTGTTAGCGGAGCTTACCTGAATCCAAAGATGCCCTACAAGGACGTACACGAAGTCAGAGGTGGCACTGCACACGGACGATCTCACATACCTCGTAGTGGTCTTTTGAGAGATAGTCGCGGAGCAGCATGATCGAGTCCTCTATACCGACCGTCTTCGTCCTGGCGGCGTCCACGCTCCACCAACCTCGGGGAGCCAAGGCAGGGTCGGTCTCCGTGGCGGCTGCTTCGGACGCGCCGAGGTCATCCAGCGACGAAGACTCGTTGGACGACTGGAACGCCTCTGCGAGATCTGCGGGGCTCAAGACGTGCGGGGCATCCACGAAGACTGTTGGACCATCATGGCCGTGTGAGTGCCAAGCTATGGTACGGATACGAGTAGCATGCGACGGCGGTACCGAATTTGATGTCCTTTCCGCAAGTTTTGCGGAGCGCACCCAGCTACGATCAGAGAAGTCAGGTCTGCTTGCCCTGGTGGATGTATAGTAGTATGCTCCACTCTGCGTACCCTCTTGCTGAATATGGTGGCGTTCTGCGCGTAGCTGCGAGAACCGGCGTCATTGATCTGCATTGAACGGCCGACGATCACGCTCGCTCACCCATGCAGCATCAGTACCTTCTTTGCAGCCATTTTTGAGGACGTCGAGTGCAACAGAGACGCAAGTGGTTCGGAGTGACTCGGTACAATTAGATCCACGGATTATACGTACGGTAGTGCTCGAGCTCGGTACTGAGGCGGCGGTTTGGTAAGCGTAGCGCACATCGGACAGTCGTCGGCAAATTTGGGCTGGTGCTGCCTTTCCGGGAGACAAGAAGCGCCGGAGTGCACAGCATGCGCACTGCCCGGGGAATGCCGCGCAGCAGCACGCAGCAGAGTCGTGAGCGCGTGCAGCCTTGGCAATCGCACCTACTAGGTACTTAAGTCCAACCAGTCGACACGCTTCTGCTCTTCCTCCACTTTTCTTCACGACACAAGCCCACGACTTGTCCTCTACGACTTCTCTCCGCGTCCACTTGCTATTGAACCTCGGTAAGTGCCCAAGTTGCAGCGGTTATTGGTGATCAGACTTTGTGGCGCACGACATGTTTGAACTCGAGACAATCCGCAGATGTCTGCGCTGCATCAGAGGATATCTGTTTGTACTTTCGTATGCTTTTGCTTGGGGCGCTTCAACGGGCGTTCTCATTGCTGTATGTTTCAACCTAGCTTGAGCATGTTCTCGTCGAACGATGTTGGGTTCAATATGAGTTGTCTCAAAGGCTAATGCGACTTGATTCTTACAGACCTCCATCATGACCGTGACGTCCCAGCCCCACCCCACTGCCTCTCCTGCTCTCGTCCACTGTGAAAGCAACGAGAAGGCTTGTTACCATGGACATAATGGAATGCCCGCGGCAGCCCGGCGCTGTCGTTGCGAGAACGCGCGCTCTCGGCGTGTAGTTACTGCCCTCTTACTGGCGGCATTTTCTCTGGTCCTTTTCATCATGGTATCCTGCTTGTGGAATGCCGCCTTCAATGAGGCGTCATGGATGAGTTCCCTTGGACTCGTCGATGACGGCTCAGGGAGCGCGTGGAGCGCCATGACCGGATTCGTCAAGAGGCAAGCTGTCGATACTGGGAATGGAGAGAGCACATTCGTACACCGCAAGTGTAGGTTCAAACTTCTTGTTGAATTTTTACATCCGGATGACACATCGGTTCACAGACTACCTAATCATCGTATTTGTTGGGCTGTTCCTCGTTGTCCTCGCCGCCATCTGCCTGAGTGCTTGGTGCTGCCGTGGTATGTGTCTAGTAAAGGGTTACAAGTGCCAAGACTGATAGTACGCATGTAGGCGCCTTTGAGAACCCGCTGTGCTGCCCTTGTTATCTGTGCGCCTGCTGCGGTGGTCTGGGTACGTGTTGTCTTACTTGAAGTTCAGTTGTGCAAGCTCTGACAGTATACCACTTTGTAGCTTGCCTAGAGTGCATCGGTTGCGGCCTGTGTGCTGAAGGCATCGAGAACGCCTGAGCTAGCCATTGCCTGCGGGCGGTTCCATATCGTTTCATTTGCCAAGACGACGCCAGGTTGTCGCTCTCTTTCCGCATGGTGGTCGCTTCTAAACGTTGATTCCCAACGGATTCCAACGGACAATCATTATACCTTCTCCGGACTGCAAACTGCAGCATCTGCTCGACGAACCTTACGATACCATTGATCTTGTATTTTGTTTCCATAAGCGTATCGTTGTACTACACCATAAGTTGCGCCTCGTGGCGGATCAAAGTGATCCAGACACGCGAGCGCTCATTTCAATCTGCTGCAGCGCCTTGTCTCTTCCCTCTTCCAACTCAATTGTCAGCGCCCCGCCAAGCTGTGTACGAGAAGCCTCGTGTATGCGGTCGTATGCCATGAAGGTGGACTGAACTTTACGTGTAATCCCGGATATATATCCTGCACGACCAGCTCATATTCCCCCCTTCTCACTACCGCCATGCCACCATCACTCTTACGACGGCTCGCGGGCGTCGCGCGGGATGCAGGCCCAGGGCATGTACAACCCTACTTCGCAGCGGAACGATCATCTTGGATGAGCCCGGACGACACGCTGTCGATCTTGATGATCATCGGCGGCGACATCGTCCAGCGCGCCGTCGCGCAGCTCGCGGGAAGCGGGCCCTGCACTCCGTACTGGCACTTCGCGCCCGTCGCGTTCTCCTTCGGATGGCTGGCGTACTCCGTCTCCGCGCTCACCTCCGCCGTCGGCGACGGCCGCCTGCTCCCCCAACCCGACTGTCCCATCCACGTCGTCAACGCCAAGACGGGCTACCGCCGCCAGAACGCGAGCTGGGTGCTCGGGCGCCTCGTCCGCGACTACGAGAACCGCAAGTTCAAGAGCGGCTCGCTCACCATCGCCTTCTATCGCACGCGCAAGGACGGCCCACAGGCGGGCGTGCCCGCGCGCGACTGGGTGTACTGGAGCGGGGTGCTCGTCATCCTCGCGCAGCTCGCGATCGCGGTCATCCCCGGGGCGCTGCACGGCAACTGGATCGTCCTCATCGTCACCGTCGGCGGGACGGTCCTCGCGCTCCTCGGGAGCGGCATGCCGCAGTGGCGGGAGGAGAAGTACGCGGCGCGCAAGATCGACCCCGAGAAGCCCGAGGTGGTGTGCCTCACGCGCGGGAACGGGAGCACGTTCGCGATGGTCGTCACCAGCGAGACCGGGATCCGGTTCGAGGACCTCGCGGGCGGCCGCGACAAGCGGAGGCTGTCGACGTCCATCATGTCCGGTCTCCTCGCCATCCTCTGGATCGTCCTGCTGCTCACTGTCGAGGGCCTGGATGGCGACGCGTGGTACCTGCTCGCTATCGGCGGCCTCGGGATGGTCCAGAACGTCATCGCGGCGGGCGCGGAACGGACCGCAGACGCGCTCGGGCTGCACTTTGAGGACTTCGATCGCAAGAAGGACGTGATCGCGATGGACAAGGTCATGGACACGCTCATGGAGGCGGAGAGAACGCACACCGGGGTCGGGCTCGCCATGCTCAAATTGTTCTTCCCAGGCGACCTGCGCCCACACGAGCAGGTGTTTTGGGACCGTATGAGGACGCTGAAAGCGGAGAAGGAGGCCGCTGCAAAGCAAGCCAGGGCTAACGCAAAGCTGCTCTCGCCGCAGCCGACGCTGAACAGTGTTCCTATCCTGAACTCGGAGGGCAAGGAGTCCGACGAGAGCTTCCGCACTATGTCCTTTGAGAAGCCTTCCGCGAAGGATGGATCGTCCTCTTATGTTGTACCCTCCAGATGACCAGCACGAACCCACGGCTCACATTCACGAAGTACCAAGATCCTCACATGCCCAGTTAGGTAGACGCAAAGTTGTACGATATCGTTCTTGTTACATTCCTTGACGTGCTGTAGACTCAACACTCCCGACGCGTATACATTGTGGCACGTACCATACTTGTTGTATCTTATTCACTTGATTTCAAAAACAAAACTTTGGACGCCGGTCTCGGCGCACAGCGCTCAACCCCGGAACGCTCATGCGCGTGCATCTGGGACCCAAGACACGCGAGGGCGTCTTTCTCTGTCGGCCTGAGCTCCTCTGACCTTCACGGCTGGCCCCCCCAGTCTTGAGTAGTCGGCTTCACGTTTTCAAGCTGTCTGGACTGCACTGTTAGTCTTAGGAGGCATCTGGGCCGTCAACAGAGCTGGGAACAAAGGCCGTAGTTACGGAATCCCATACTACTCAGGTAGGTCGAACTTGTCAACTCGTCATGAAGCAAGTTCCAAATCGAACAGTAGTAGTCGTCTTGGCAAGATCATCATTGTCCACTCACCCAGAGCATTCCTTGCGCGGGCATCGGGAGCTGTCTCATGATCATCAGCCAACTCTTCTCGTACGCGGAGCTCGCGTTCACATATCTCAACGCTGCATGGCCTCCGGGGTTGCGTATTGGCGGCCGCAGCATGATCGCTCCAAAGGTCTTCATCATCGGAATGGCAAGTGAACTTCACATTCATAGATGCACGTAGTAGCTGACCGGCCACTACGTGTTGTAATAGTTCGGTGAAGAAGGGAGGGTTTGGCACAGTATACCCGACTTCGATCGTTTGGAGAAGAATCTCACCGTCCCCGGCTTCTCTCCGCTATACCCCCAGGCGCATTGCACAAAGGACGGCACCATCTGCCAGCTCGTTACCGGCGCAGGAGAGATCAACGCAGCCTCCACGGTCACCGCCCTCGTGCACTCATCCGTATTCGACCTCTCACAGACGTACTTCCTGGTGGCGGGAATCGCAGGAATCAGCCCCAAGCGCGGCACTCTCGGATCCGTCACTTTCGCGCGCTTTGCGGTCCAGGTCGCGCTTCAGCACGAGTTCGACGCGCGCGAGATGCCGCCGGGGTTCTCGACAGGATACGTCCCCCAAGGATCGTTCGCGCCAGATCAGTACCCGCGGAGGCTGTACGGGACCGAGGTGTTCGAAGTGAACGAGGACTTGCGACGCGTCGCCATCGGTCTGGCGCAGACAGGCCGGCTTTCGGACGACGAGCGCAGCCGGAACTATCGCGCGCATTACGGGAGCAGCCCGGAGTTCGCTGCGGCCGTGGAACCACCCAGCGTGATCGCCTGCGACACCGCGACAGCGGACACCTTCTGGTCTGGGCGCCTGCTCGCGGAGGCCTTTGAGAACACAACCCAGCTCTTCACCAACGGATCGGCGACGTACTGCACGACGCAGCAGGAGGATAACGGCACGCTCGCTGCGCTCCTTCGCGGTGCGCGCGCCGGCCTCGTCGACTTCTCGCGCATCATCGTCATGCGCACGGCGTCCAACTTCGACAGGCCGTATCCTGGACAAGACGCAGCAACCAACTTGTTTCTCATGTCCGGGTATGAAGTCGCGATCAAGAACATTCGAGCCGCTGGAATTCCCGTCGTGACGGATATTGTGTCTCGATGGGATGAGCGGTATGGGCGGGGCATAAAGGCCAGCAACTACATCGGCGATGTATTTGGGACGCTGGGCGGTGCGCCAGACTTCGGTCCAGGAACAAGTTTGTATGTCGGATAACTGATGCTAGCCTGAACCAGTACTTGCCTGCCCAGGCTTCATTTACAGAGTATCGGCGGCTCAAGGAAGCGGAACGCAGCATGGCTGATGCATTGCATCCGCTGCACACACACAAAATTGATGCGCAACTCCAGCCTCAGCGGTGCACAATCAGACCCTGGGAGGGATCAATATTGTGGCAGGCCTATTCGCTGTGACAAGTTCAAGTTGTGGCTCGCGATGAGCTTGCGGAGGGGTTTGAACCAAAGCTGCGGAATCTATATTGGGTAATAGGCACCGCCACCGGCAGTGTCCGTAGCCGCTCAACGGTCTCGGCTTGAGGTCGTTGCTTCAATCCTCGAATGTCTTACAGTACTAGTAGTAACCGTCCGACTCATGCTGCCAGGACCCACTCGACAAAAGTCGACAGCAAAGTGTCTTGTTACTATATATTCTGGGATGCTATCACATTGTGCATGCTTCTTTCGTGCTGGCTTCTTGCGGACCGCCGGGATTTTCGGATGTAGAGTGCAATCCCACATGACGACGCCGCAATTAGCTCTGGGGTCATGGCCATCATGCTGAGACTCTTATGTGGGTCTTGAGGTCTTGCTTGCTAGCCATTCAACGTTCAACATGTAGATTGTGTCGACATGGCCTGTCTGAAAACGCTTACAAGTAAGTAAGTGAGAGCCTTTACATTCACGTAACTAGCGCCCACCGACTGAATGCGACAATCCTAGAGTCACTATACCATGTTCATCTACAACAATGCATAAATACTAAGGAAGCTACTTTGACACCTACGACACAGGACTATCTGTAGAGTGTATAAATGTACCACTGCAGCGAACCTTCTGAACGACTTGCGCAATGTCCGAGGATCGCATCGCGGTCCGCAGCGCGCTCCTCACCAGGCGTTCTTCTTCATGCCTTCATCCTGGCGCGGGACCGACTGCGCTGCGCCCTTGCTGCGGTGTGGACTGCGGGCCGCCACAGACAACCCTGGGACGAGGCGTACGATCCAGATTGCCATAATGCACCTCTCTTTATCATTCTCTCCCTCACCCAGCATGCCCGCAGAATGTCTTCCTGGCTACCCACCCATTACAAAGAACACTACTCCCGCTCGCTGCGACATCGCCTGGTCAAGGTGAACCGCAAGGCTCTCTGGCTCGGCGTAGCCATCGCTCTTATTGTGAGGTTCATCGTGCCATTCTTACACGATTTAGGCTGATCAAGGCTGTACTTTTCAGACCTTCCTTCACTCTGTTTTACGCTATACTCGCCCCGAGTATGCTCACTTGACGTCTGTAGCCAATATCACCGCACACTTCCAATGGACAGCCGATGCCATGCACAACGCGTCGTCCACTATCGCCTCGGAGTACGAGCTGGGGTCGAACGGCACGAGGCGCGCAAACGCCGTCCTTCTCATGCTCGCCCGGAACTCCGAGCTCAATGACGCCATAACAAGCGTCAAGGAGCTCGAACAGCGTTTCAACAGGCGCTTCAATTATCCATGGGTCTTCTTGAATGAAGTTCCCTTCACCGACGAATTCAAAGAGTACGCTCTGTCCGCCACAAGAACGCCACGTGATGTCTGACCAAACGGCACAGGTCGATGAGCAATATTGTGTCTGGACCAGTGTCGTTCGGACTCATTCCACCAGATAACTGGTATCAGCCTGGCTGGATTGACGAGGAGAAGGCAGCGGAGAGCCGGGCTCAGATGGTTGCAGAGAATGTCGTCTACGGAGGTGAGTAACGTGCCCAACCATTGCCAGCTTAATCTCAGTCGTCCCACCACCTCGCAGGCAGTGTCTCGTACGTTGGGCACAGTAGCATTTTCGCTCCGCGCGAACTCACAGCCTTGCTCTAGCTACCGCAATATGTGCAGATTCAATTCTGGTGTACGTTATTCCTTGCTCCATTACGAGAGCTGCTACGATCTGACCGCTTGCAGTTCTTCTACAGACACCCGCTCGTGCAGCGTTATAAGTGGTACTGGCGCGTTGAGTACGTCACACTCTCCCCTAGCTGTTGTCGAAAAATTCTCACCGCCGGTTAGGCCCAACGTTCACTTCCACTGCGACACCGATTACGATCCCTTCTTGTTCATGGAGGAGAATGACAAGTTATACGGTAAGCCAAATTGCGTCCACTACAGCGACGCATCCCATACCGAGATGTGCATACGACATACAGGGTTCACCATCACGCTTTACGAGTGGCCGAAGACTGTAGCGACTCTGTGGGATGCGGTGAAGGGTACGTGCCTCGATTGCTAGAGCATTACAGATATTCATTGGCTGGCTATAGAGTTTATCAACGCCAACCCACAGTATCTCCCTGCAAACAACTCCATGAAATATCTCTCGAACGACGGTGGCGCCAGCTATAACATGTGCCACTGTACGTCCGCTGACCTCTCGTTCCCGTACTCTGTCTGATCGATTTGGCGCAGTCTGGAGTAATTTCGAGATTGCCAGCATGGACTTGTGGCGGGGAGAGGCTTACAGCAAGTTCTTCGAGCACCTCGAATCGAAGGGCGGTTTCTACTACGAGGTATCTCCCTCTCCGTCCATCCATAAGTTGGGCCTCGCTCATGCTACCATCTCTTCGCATAGCGCTGGGGTGACGCGCCCGTACACAGCATCGGTGCAGGCCTCTTCGCGCGCAAAGATCAAATCCACTTCTTCGACGACATAGGCTATCAGCACGATCCCTTCCAGCACTGCCCGCGCAATGCCGAGGTGCGACGCGCCAGGAATTGCACATGCAACCCGTTCTCGAGTTTCGGTGAGCATTCACGCATCCCTTCTCGCTCCTGTCTCCGTTGCCGAACGCGCCCAGCGTTGCTGCCGGGTTCTCCACTCCATGAGAGATGATTGAGTGCATCTCAGTCTGCTATGGCTCGGAGCGGCCGGAGACCGGGAGGGTGTCCCTGGACAGCGGACTTGCCGTGCTAACTCAGTTCCTTGTCGTTCGTCAGATTACTGGCCATCGTCATGTCTTTCCAAGTGGGAGCAGGTGCTCCGGTCATGACGCGCGCAGGCAGAGACGTCGACACCAAGAAAGTCTGATGACATCTAGCATGCGGCGCGTGCAGCTATGGCCTGACGGATGTCACCATCTGTCTCCGGAGGGCAACAACGTGCTGCGAACTCTGCGCAAACGATGGAGGATAATCTTAATACAGTGGCGATCGCTCACTCAATGACTCGGAAGGAGCTCCACCGTACAGACTAGACAGAGAGTACACCGGATGTAGGACGCCTGTCTGCCGAGTATTGTATCACCCACATTGCGAATCGACACCGTTCCTGTGGAGAGATGCTGTGGCGACCTCACCCGATCAAAGCCGGGCTTGCCGTCAAGATTCTTCAAGGTCGGTGTTTGGGCCATCTCCTGGCGCCAGGCGCAGGACGGTATGCTATGAAGATTCGTTATGGTATTCATGAAGGTATCGTAGTACGTAGTAGTTATCGTCATCAGTACAGATATGAAGCAAGAGTCCATCGTTAGAATGTGTAGGGCACTGCTGGCAGAACCAGAACAGAAGATGCAACATCCCACAGGGATGTAGGATATGAGACCGGGTGAGATGCGAAAGCGAAGAGAGCAGTATCGATACAGAAAGCAGACGGGAGGTGAGCGCGCAACAAGACTATACCACTGATTCGTTCCAGCACGCTTCGTCAAGAAGCCTGCTAGCGCTCGCTACCACACGTCATATCCACCTGGCATGCATCGGATACTTATGCGGAAAGGCGAGGTGGATGGCGTGCCGCATCCTGTCACGCGTCAGCGAGTACTGCATCGGCGAACAGAGGACGGACGCCATGGGGTTGCACTTCGTGAATATCCACCACTCGAGCACCTGCCTCGTCCAGTCCACCTTCCCATCGCGCTGGCCCAGCCGCAGCATGTGCGCGATGTCGTACGGGTCGTGCTTCTGGTACCGCACCAGCTTGAACGCGATCGCCCAGGGCCAGCTCACGCCGATGAGCACGAGCCCAGGCGCGGAGAATATCGTGTTCTCCTTCACGTTCTGCTCCTCGACCGCTGCGGCGTATACCGGGTCATACGGCATGCCATACACGCTGCGTGGATTGATGACGGTCAGTGCACTTGCCAACGTGGGCGCCTCAGGCGACCACGCACGTAGCCCTGTGGCGTCACCGAGGTGAGAGCGTATGAGGTGGATGCACTCACGGGTCGGAGGCCATTGGGAGTGCGACGTCCGCGCATGCGTTCATCCAGTCTGCACCGAGATGGAAAGCGCGAGCGGTGGCGCGAATACAGGAGCGAAGGCGCGATCCGGCGTCGGTGAATCCCCGGGATATCCATTCGCGTTCGAAAGCGCGGTGCAGATAGTCGACGTCGCGCGTTGACGGGCGACAGGCGAGCAGAGGATGGAGGACCATGACGGCGCCGCCATGCACGATCAGGCGGACCGTGGCTCCGAACGCGACATAAAGGCGTCTGGCGAGGTCGTCCAGTGCTAAGAGCAGGTACGCTCTGGTCATCAGCACTTCGTTGTGAGGAGGCAACGGGGCCTTCCTCGTGGACGTTGGCGAGGCCATGGCTGTGTCAAAGCCGTGAGTGGGAGAGAAGAGACAATAAGAGTGTTGGGACGAACTACAAGGGTGGGGACATTAAGGGGGTATCGAGGGCTTAAAGCCTTTTTGTGTTCGACCGTGGTGGTGGGAGCAGAGAAGCGAGCTCTGCCCGCTTTGTGTTAGCTGGTAGGCGCCATTCGATTTGATCTGCTGTCCCGCTACCTGGCTTAGCTATCATCTCATGGCATCAGACGCTGGCGGTGTCTTGCGATGCGACAGCTTGATATACCTGTGCCTACTACCCGACCTCACTGCGCCGAATAGCCTATAGACTGCCTCCTCAACGCCGTCGCACCTCGCGCCACAGCGTAGCGGGCGAAGCCACGCCGGATGCAAAGCGTTTGGGAAGCGCCTTCCGCTTTCTCGCAGCAGTGCTGGGATGCTCTGTTCTTCCCTAGGCTCTCCCGCGTAAAACCGTGCACCGGCGAATACAGCATGTCTTTGACAGCAACACAATTACGTCCCTTGGACATACCAGTTCTCGGGCCGATCCAGTGAGCTCTCTCAACGAGGCGCCTGCGTCATCCGATGATTAGTGCTAACCAACTCCGGTGCTCCGCAGGAACGACGAAAAGGAACTGTGGGCGCCATGACACGAGGTGGGAACCACGACAAAGACTCTGATCCATGAGGACCCTGCGACGCTTCTGCGCCCACTGACAGTGACCTCGAGGCGCGTATGGTGAAGATGACGCGCACGCTTGTCAGCTCTGTACGCTAAAGCAGTCAAATGGATCAGCCGAGAATGTTTACCAAGGCCCGAGAAAGTGCTTGCGCGCACAGCGTTACAAGGAACAATATGGCTAGGAAAGGAGCACCTTGTTCAGTATTAGGTCTAGGCGAGTTCTCGCCATCTTCAACCATGCTGCGGGCCACGAGGCTATCAAACAGAAAAGGCCCACTGCGTTGTCTTCGAGGGCTGAGTCCTTGACTCACAGTATCTGATAAACAGATTTCATGAGTTGTGCAGTGTGTCGCTATGCGTGTAGACGTGTGAGCGCGCGATCACAGGAAGGAAGAGAGCAAAATCACCTATCCTCGGAATGCGACCACTCCGAGTCATCCATGGCCCTCCGAAAGCAGCCACAATGTGAAAGACATACGAAGGCTGGGGCAATTGATATGATGCTCGCTTCTATTAAATCCACATCATCCCACGATGCTCTGCTCAGCCTGACGGCTCCACTGAACCAGACGCAGAGGCGTCTTCAGCAACTTCTACGGGGTGGCGCTTACGCCACTCGTTCAAGCCACGCTCGAACGCGCGGTCGTCTAAGCCGTTCGGTACTAAACAGAATGTCACCCCTGTGGACAACAATGATGATCAGGAAGGCATGCCACATGAAGCCGCATACGCGTATGGTGCTCACCCAAGGATTCAACCTCATGGTTCCGCCGCTCGTCGTCGAAGAACAGCTGTCGATGGGTGAATCAAGTCAGTCAGATTGGGTCGCATGGCAGCATACCATCTCGGAATACGGGAGTCCCGTCTTCTTATGCAATTCCTTGAAGTGCTTGATCTTCGAACCTGATCGGAGCAGGTTCTTCGGTATATACTTGCATGCCCACGTGTATATCTGGACGCACCTGGATATATTTCCATCTGATCGAAGAAGCTCACAGCCGAGATTGGTGCTTCGCCCTTATGGCCTGCTGGCGGCGGAACTAAGAGGAGGTTGAGCGCCTTTCGAGCGCTGTGAACATTGAGCAAGTCTCCGGTTATATGGGTGATCACAAGACTGACAGGTCGGGCGCGTGGGTGCGAGAGCATGCTGCGATGGTCACTCCTGCTTCCCTCAGCCTGTGGAGAATTTCTGGCACGTCTCGATAGAAGCCAATTCGTTGGTTGTTCCTGTAAGGAGCTGTTGTCAGAAATGATTCATGAACCGCAGTGCCTTCGAGTGAGTGACCTACTTGTCTCGAACGTCATTGACGGCATCCCCGACTCGTCGAAGAGGTGCTGAAGGATGTGAGAGATACCCGACAGCAGTGCAATGTGCGTAAGCTTACGGTCAACGTGAGTATCTATCCATAGATCCCATAATGTGTAACTACACTAGGTGGGGGCACGGTGAGCGCCTCTCACTTGAGCCAGGATCCATGATGCGCACGATCCCTCTACAAGTTCGACAGTCAAATTGCAGCTGTGATCCGCCTTGCGTGGCATGTTTCACAATACAACTTGCTTGTGCGTACATACGGCAGGTCACAACTGCAATCACACCGCAGAACCTGTAGCAGGAACGTACGCCGAGTCGCGAGCGATGACCCACTCGAGATCAAAGGCCACTAGCTTTGGTAGTCGGCTCGTCATTTAGCCTGGCACTGCTGAGCGTTAGCTTGGACTAGACAGAATGGATGTATGTAGTGAGGAAGAGAGAGAGAGGCCTCGCGACGCGGGCGGTGGAACAGGTGGAGCGTAAGATACAGTAGACGCCCATTGGCGTTACAGCTGTTTTCGAAATCATTGGACAGGCGCCGCGCGCGCACGTTTGACGCCGAAATACAGAATTGACGCACACGACGCAAACGTCGATTTGTCGACCACTGAAACTCTCTGCTCGCAGTCTCGAGTAGGTAGACGGAGAGTACAGACGACATAAAGCAGTTTCTATGCATAAATGCCACCCGCTCGAGGCCTATGGAGAGCGATAGGGGGCTGACGAGCTGCTAGGTCATGGGCGCCAATTCCAGCCGTGTACTCGACGCAGTGCGTGCCCGACAGGACTTGCTTTGTGTCAAAGCACCTTGATATATATGCGGCAAAGGTTGTGGTACCTTACGAGATCCGAATGCAATACTGTATAGTTTCTGAAAGGTTGGGACACCGGCAGAGTCTGCTGCATGGTAGGTAGCCGTTTGTCATGTAAACGTTGTAGTACTATACATAGTAGTACTGCTCTCGACCAATATTAATGCGAGCGTGCATCCCGAGGTCGAGGGCTGATCATTGGATAGTCTTGATGCAGTCCGTGATTCTCTAAGGAACATTTCTTATAATGTACGTTAAAACAAGTTTCAGAGACGAGCCTGCAGCCCGTGTAATTGGCAGGACTCGACAGTCTCAGTAGACCGATTGAGTTAGACGCCCATGACCTGGCTGCTCGTCGGCCCCCTATTGCTCTCCACAGGCCTTGCGCGGGTAGCATTTATGCATAACAATTGCTTTATGTCGTCCGTACTCTCCGTCTACCTACTCGAGACTGCGAGCAGAGAGGTTCAGTGGTCGACAAATCGACGTTTGCGTCGTTTGCGTCAATTCTGTATTTCGGCGTCAAACGTGCGCGCGCGGCGCCTGTCCAATGATTTCGAAAACAGCTGTAATGTGCGCGCTAGGCTCAGGCTGTACCGTCTCTGCATTCGCCCTCATCTGCCCAGCTGCACACGATATGTAATGGACAAGCTACATATAACGAGTGGTGCTATACGTTCCAAGCGTGAGCGGACGACTCGGTGTCGTTTAAAAGCCGTCACCGATCGAGCGCTTGCAGTCCGTTCTCAAGGCAGGCTTGCGGGTCTATGAATGCGACGATGACACAGCGTACTCATCCGGATTCTCGGTGACACTGGTACCGTCCTCTTTTTCCTTTTCTCGCGAGTCGGAGGGCTTATTGTGCCGAAGTCGAATAAGCACAATACGTGTGGCGCGATCGACGCTCATACACATCTGACACTTAGGCTTGGTACGATTTCAGAACAACAAGCCGCTGAGGCCAAGTTCCGCCACAGGGCTGAGCATGCAGGTGGCACGCCTCTCTATTTCTATCACGCAAACTGGCATATGCCAATACTCCTCATCCTTGGTCCTCTCTTTCCCCAGGCTTTACTGGTTTACACCTTTGATCTGCGATCCCCTGCGTATTTCTATATCTGCTACTATATCTCGCGGCATAGTGCGCCTCCTCCGCGTATACTCGCCTGAAGGGACAACGCTGGCACGCTGAATTGTACGTGCCCTTTCCTGCAACGAAGTTTTTTGCTAGCTGACGGAGAATACAGGACCATATCCTCGCACTGTCTAAGCAACGACTCGCAAGCTTGAAAGAATCGTCGGATAGTGCCATGGGGTTAGTGGCCTTCGTACCCTGTTGTGCACGACAAAGCATACTAAAGTATTTGTACAGTTCCCCCCAACAAAGGCTGATGTCGGATCCGTTGAGAGCCGATCGCTTGTCCAGGCCATACTACGGACTCAAGCCACCTGCAGACCTGTCCTCCGTCTCTTCCATAACCTCCGCTGTGCGAGCTCAGGTGCTCGAACGAGCCCGCTTGTATGAGCAATGGATGCTGTCCGCCCGTGCCATCTTGAACAGCCAGGTCCTCATCAACAGGCTGCCGGACGAACTGCTTGCCGAGATATTCAGGATCGTGCAGGAGAGGAGCTGTGACACTAGCCACCATCACCTTGACCCTGAAGAGGGTTGGCCGCGTGTGCTCCAAGTTTGCCGTCACTGGTTCGCTGTCGGCACGACATCGCCTGCTTCGTGGAGACATATTATAGTCAAGAAAAGCCTCGATATGCTCCGCATCGCTCTCCTACGCTCAAAGGCAACGACGGTCAACATACGGAAGCTTCCTATCAATTCCTATCGTTTCCCGACAGTGGTCCCTCGTTTGCTCTTTCAGGAGTTCGTCACACTTGTCGGGCCACACACTCACCGCATCAGAAAACTGGAATTTGAAAGCACCCACTTGCATGAGGACGCGCCACTGCTTTGCTCGTTCTTGACAGGGTACTCTATGCCGGAGCTCGTTTGGCTGTCTGTTGTCATAGACCGCTTCGGGAACGTTCCTGTCGAAGTCAAACTGGACGCTAGGCTTTCCGCGGAACGCATGCCCAAACTGCGCGAGCTTGATTTGCCCATGATCAACATCGCGCAGTCCATGTCCATCTTCTCGCAGCTCACAACTCTCAAAATCAAGGGTCGGCCTCACGGCGTGTATGTCCCCACCTGCGAGCTGCAGGACCTCTCCAGGATGATGCGCAATCTGGTGAATGTCGTCTGCCTCACCTTAGCCAGACTCCGAGTAACCCGATCCTCAGAGGAAAGCATGGCAGACGATTCCGTTCATACGTTAGTTGAGCTCGCCCATCTCCGCAAGCTCGACATCTCTCTCGAGTCTTGGGTCATCAAACGACTGCTCCGCGACGTCATCATTTCGACGGCTGCCGATGTGGACATCGAGTTCATGAACACCTCCGAGTCTCCCAGAGCACTATCCTGGGCCAATTTCGATCGGCTCTTGCCGAACCATAGATGCTGCCTCCCCTGCCTCGCACAAGCCACGCATGCTCGTTTTGAAGGAGGCGAACGTTGTGTCACCCTATTATCTGCCAATCACCCTCGAGGTGCATCACAGAGTCTAGGAACTACGCTGCCGGTTAGCGGGTCTTTGACAATGTCCTCACATCGTCCACGCGCGGTAGATGACGATCAGCCGCACTGGAACAACGCACTCCGCATCCTTCTAGCGCTACCTGGCCTAGTCGCCTTGACCATACGATGTCTGCCGTCTGCGCTACGTACAATGAGGGTTGATTGGAAGAGGCTCTTCGCAAGTCTTCCTCTGCTCAAATCTCTCTCGTTGGATATGGAGTGGGAGCCTGATTTCGCTGCCGCAGTTACACAGAGGGGATGAAGATGACGAAGCGGACGGAGACGGTGAAGACGACGAAGCGGACGGAGACGGTGAAGACGACGAAGAGGACGGAGACAGTGAAGACGGCGATCACGAAGACGATGAAGTGGACGGATTTGGCTGGACCATTCCCCCTGCCACGCAAATATTCGACGCTCTTAATCCTGAGACGACAGAAGGACCCATTGAGATCTTAACCCCGCAGCTTCGAACGTTGTACATTACAGGAATGTGGTCCGCTGCTGGCCCTCTCGCTGCAAGCGCGGAGGCATGCCTCGAGAATAGGGCAACAAGACTCGGCAGACAAGTAGTGCTGGACGAACTGTCACTCGACACTGCCGATAGGAGGTTCGGACAGCGTTTCGACACGGAGCTGAAGGAATTCGAGGCAGCGGTCAGGCCTTTCGTGGAATATCTCAAATACTCCACATAGACCATTTGGATGACTAGTAGGTCAGAGTGCCATGACCGCGCGGTAATATCCACATGTATCCAGTATACCCAGTACTTCTTGTTTGGCCTCGGTTGTATGTTACAAGTTCTGACTCCACGCGCTCAGCGCTCGCTATTTGGCATTTTTGACCTCGTTCAACTCGTGCGCGAGCTTGACAACATCATTCTGCGGAGCCAACCCTGGTGTTCAGAAGAAAGCAAATTTGAAGGAAGCATAGATTTACTCGCCCCATCTTGTTGCTGGTAACCTGCGCTTTTCCTTCCTCCACGATCTCCGCAATGTCACCTTCAGCGTTGCCTCCTCCCCACTTCCATCTTCGCCATCCTTGAGCTCAATAGGTCAAACTGCTTGTCTAGGTGGCTTACGAGACATGTTGTCCCTCCTTTAACTTGTCCGCCATACTCGTCAATCAATGAAAGACTTGTTGCCGCAAGATTCCTCGAACGAAGGAGGAGTGCAAATTTAGGAGGATGTGTCCGGATCGACCTGCTCTCCTTGTCTTATAAGTACTCGCGACTGGTGCAACGCAGGTTGACAGCAACGACGTCAGAGGAGGCGCGGACCGAATGTGGCTACGTCTTCTCCATTTCTGGCTATCCGCGTGCAGAGTACCGTTGTACTAGCTGTGCTCAAGTCACCGTCCTCGCGCATACTTATTGATAGAAACATACTGGAGCCCGTAAAGAGCGGTAAGCAGCATGCGTATCTCGTTTCCCGTCGTTTGTTTGGTTGCGAGGCTCCTCTTTATCGGAACGGTTGTCAGAGCTCAGATCGATTACTACTCGCAGACCACGAATCTGAGCTCGGTGGCCACAATCTCCCACCTTGTTGCCCTCGTAGGGCGCGGTGCGTTCTCGCACCGTTTACAACTCGTACACCTCTTCTGAACAATCACGTCGCGCAGACAGAATCAACCCGATCCTCCCGAACCCTCATGGCGCGACCGGTCTGCTTGGCCCGTGTCCAAGTACGGCGTCGGCATGTCATGTCCACTCGCGATAGGAAGCTGTCGTACCCCACGTCTCAATGAAGATCGCCAAGGCATTCACAGAGCCACGCGCTCTGCCCAATGGCGTGATCTAGTGCTTCGACGTCTACAAGCAGCGTTGATATGGACATACGGCCAAGATTCCTGATGCGTCGCGATGCTCATGTAACTGCACATTTCGACGGTCTTCCGCGCGGCCGACGCTGAAGCACGCTACCTAGCTGCATGGACTCGGAGACGCTGCTGGAACGCACCCGGGCCGGAGATACTGTGCCCTTGGCGGCCGCGACAGCGGGTTATCCGCTGATAAGTACAGTGTCCGTAGCCTGGGTGACAGAAGGTGTTGTGCGGATCTCCACGACCGGAGAAGAGGCTGAAGGTGGCATGGTGCGTATAACCCAGGGCGCGCTAGCCCTACGGGCCCTACAGCCCGACTCTGCTGATCCTCATGCGTCGAGAGGAGATCGTGCCCGATGCTTGGCTTGCCACTGTTCTCCGTTGTACTGCCCCTATGAGCCCTATGAGGCGATGCCCGTTCACCGAGAGCGGGCATGTCAACCCCGCGCGGGAGTCTCTAGTGCGCTCAGTTTTGATCCCGAGAGGTGCGGAAATCTACTGTACGCCGAGATCTCTCCCGGTGCATGAGCGGACTGAGCTTTCCGTGTCCGCATGCTCTGACCTTTCCGGGATCGACCTTTCGGGGTTCACGACGGAGTGCAAACCCCAGAACGCCTTGTGTGAACGCTTCAACTGACGGGCTCGTAGACCTCCCGGGAACTGCTGCAGGACCTCTTCCTGCGTCTCTAGCCATGTGATTGTTAAGGTGCACTGAGTCGTCCTTCCTAAACGCTTTTGCCCGTTCCATGACGACTTATAGTCTATCCGGAGGTAAGCATAGGGTGAAGCGCACGATACTGCTCGCCGGCAGGAGGCGCCGCTGAGGAAAGTCGTGATATGGTGGTTCGCGGGACGCTTTGCCCATATGGCCACATATGTGATTTTATGTATATCGTGGAATTGCCGAGCACGACACCGTCTTGGCATGAAAGATTCGCCGTTGCGCAGCAAGGGCCCGAACAGAGCCTGAAGGCGCGGGCGAGGCTGACCTGGATTCAGAGCCCTTCTCGCGCCCCGACTTGCCCTCGTTGTCATCGCGTCGCATGGCAGCGTCCTGAACAGACAGCTATGTGCACCACCTTGTTGTATGTCGTATGGACTCGATTGTATCGCGGAGAGAGTCGTCATTTAGACAAACGAACAGGCCGGCGGCAAAGGAGTCGGGAGACTGGCGCGGGCCCGGCGATCATCGACATCGATGATCCAATATTGAGATCGGCTCGGGTGCCTGACATGAAGGCGATGACGAAGTTCTTGGCATCCTCTGACCGCCGAGATATGCCCTCTGAAGCGGTCTCATGGTTTCTGTCAGGCCAGGAGAGAGCGTGTGTGAGCGGAAGCAAAGACGACGAACACTACGGCTGCCAAAAGGGGATGAGTACGCGCGCGGGGGATGTGGAGCGGGGCACTGTTTCAGCCGCCTGACGAGTGATCGTAGGTTGGGAGAATGCAATCGCGACTGCGCAGCGTTCAACACCCCCCCGTCTTCCTTCCAAACCGCCACCACGACACCCTTCTCGCCCGCGCCCCGCTCTGCGCCCAGCGCAGAATCCGACGACGATGGTGCTCAAGCTCACGACGCCCGCGCGGTACATCCTTCTCGTATGCTTCATCATCGTGAGTACTCCGAGACAGGAGAAGCGGGCGCGGAGGCTGACCCGTGGGATGCCCGTGCAGATTGGCTTGCATTCGATTCTCAGCTTCACACATGAAGACTACGGCCGCGCCACCTCTCTCAGAAACATCGCTTCGCAGCTCACATGGGGCTCCCCGGACGCGGACGCAGTGCCCAACGAGTACTACCAACCCGCGGAACCGCCCTCGCACCTCCTCACGCGCCGCGCGAACGCCACGATCTTGATGCTTGCGCGCAATAGCGACGTCAACGACGCGGTCAGGAGCGTGCGGCGCTTGGAGGACCGCTTCAACAAAAAGTTTGGCTACCCATGGGTGTTCCTGAACGAGGAACCATTCTCGGACGAGTTTAAGACGTGAGTGTTTCCATTCCTCTTATGCGCTTCCTCCTCGCGCCCCACTCTCTCCTCTGGCTGCTCGCGATATGGTCGCTGTGGCAGTGGCCGTAGTTCGAGAACAATTTAGGTTGCAAGCCGCGCGAGATTTTGGACTATGATCGAAGCGCAGTGGTCGCATCTTGAGATGTTGTGCCCACGCTTCTTCGCCTCAGCGCCTATTCTGGAACCAGGACCACGGGACTACTCTGATGAGCATGCATGCTCATTACATAGCTCATCGCTAATATTGTACTCTTTCCCGTGCATAGGCGTGTTAGCAATGTCATCAATGGAGAAGTCACTTTCGGCCAAGTCCCGCGCGAACATTGGTACCAGCCGGATTGGATCGACGAGGACAAGGCAAGAGCAGGTCGCGAGAAAATGGTCGAGGACAACATCATTTACGGCGGCAGCGTCTCCTATCGGAATATGTGTCGCTTCAACTCTGGGGTACGTCGTCCTCATGCTGCTTGATCCATTATTGGACGAACAACTGACGGATCTGCAGTTCTTCTACCGACACCCGCTCTTGGAGCAATACAAGTGGTACTGGCGGGTAGAACCAGACGTTCATTTTCACTGCGACATCGAATTCGATCCTTTCCTATACATGGAGGATCATAACAAAACTTATGGTGAGCTTCCAATCGTCCTCACACCGCGTTCCGTCGACTCATCGTGAACACAGCTTTCACGATCACGATGTACGAATACGAAGCGACCATCCCCACGCTCTGGCAATCTGTCAAAGGTACGTTAATCTATGAATCTTGGCCTTGCCAGTGCTAAGATGCCATCCGCAGAGTTCATCCAGGAGAATCCGCAGTACGTCGCGCAGAACAACGCGATGGGCTACATGTCAGAAAACGGTGGTGACACGTATAACCTGTGCCATTGTAGGTGTTCCCTGCTCGACGACGACATGCGTTCACTGATGTGGGTCCCGCACAGTCTGGAGTAACTTCGAGATCGCGAATATGGACTTCTGGCGTGGCGAGGCTTACAGCAAATTCTTCGAATATCTAGACAAAAAGGGTGGCTTTTACTATGAGGTATATCGCGAGTTTCGCTTCATCTACACGAATCGATCTGACTAGACCTCTGTAGCGATGGGGTGATGCACCGGTACACAGCATTGCCGTCTCGCTGTTCCAAAGCAAAGACCAGATCCATTTCTTCGACGAGATCGGATACGAGCACAACCCGTACACCCACTGTCCGCGCAGCGACAGCGCCTGGAAACGCGGCAAATGCGGGTGCGATCAGCAGAAGAGCTTCGGTATGTGCACTGCTCCCACTCGGTCACCAGAGTGACATTCTGACCCGCCGTATCAATGATGGCAGATTACGATGGGTACTCGTGCATGCGCCAGTGGGATCGTATTCAATGAGCGACATGCGTCACATCGCTCTATCTTCTCAATACTCTCGATGGCGCTCTCCTCCCCCGGAGCGCACACGCTGTATCACTAGCCTCCACATCTGTCTCTTTCCGCACACCACACATCACGCGCCAAGCTCAAGGATACGCGCATGTACTACACATATACCTACGGACGCGTCCTGCCATCGCTTACTGCAGGGCCCGCAGCGCGGTGCGCCCATCCTGTCTTGCATACGTGCTACTCCATAGAACAGTCTAGCCCATCTTAGATGCTTAATTTATGACCAGTTCGTTTCTCCGTGTCAGTAGGGGTGATGTGCCCGTCGAGACTGACGCCTTCAACATTGTCGCTGCGGTAAATCGTCCACTGCGGCCAGCACGACTGCGCACCAGCAGTGCGACTGATCAAGGCCTTCTCTTCGGTCGACGCGCTCGAAATCGCCGCTATCTCGCGATCGGATGGGAAAGCCTCACATCACATTCGAGCGAGCTCCCATAGGCTTGGATCGCGCTCCCGTAGTAAGCCACGTCCAGCAGCACGGATGCTGCATATTCCGCTGCGCAGTCGTACAGTCGCTGCATTCTGCACCAGATACACAGTGGCAGGGGGACCCCTCTTGGCTTGTTACCACCACCATCTGTTTTTTTCCCACGCTCTGCCCTCACAGGGGGAGGACGGAGAGTGCGGCTTACACACACTGGTGCTGGGCAACTGTAGCACTGTTAACTAGGGTACATCTCTGGAGCTATCTATGCCACCGAAAGTACAGAGAACCGGAGGTGGGACGGGAGGGGGGCAGGCGTCGCGTCCTATGGTCGCAGGCGTCAATGCCAGCTCACGCCCGCCCACACCCTCTCAGACGCAGACAACGACCAGGAGACGAGCTCCTACGGCCCAGACGGCGAGAGCAGACGCCTTCAAGGAGGCAGAGAAGGAGATTCCGGACGCTGAGGCGGCGGTCAGCTTCCTACGCCAGTATACGCTCATCCCCGAAGGGGTCAACGCGATCTCGGAGGCAGGGCTTATCAGCGGCCTCCTGCACTTCGCATACTCGGAGCCCACCAGCGAGCTGGCCAGGAAAGGGCTCATTGCTTTCGCTTACGTCGCCAAGGAGCTCCTCGATGGCAGGAGGTACGACGCGATAGCCACGACGGTGGCCGAGCGCATAGAAGAGCAGATAGCGCTTAGGCTCGACGACCACACCACTAGGATGGAGGCGAAGGCTGAGGAGATGCTGGAAAGTGTGGCTGATGCGAGGAAGGATATGCTGAGCTGCGGGCAGAAGTTACGCGAGGCTTGCGAGTGGGTGGGACAGGCGGAGGCGGCGCTCACCGAGGCTCGCAAGGAGTTCCAGGCGGCAGCATCGGCCCGCTCGCCTACAGGTACGTCGCCTCCTACCGCCTCCACGCTAACACTGGACACGGCTCCGGCGCGCACGCGTCGGGCAGTCACCCTAGCAGAGCACCTTCAGCGTCAGGTTCTCATTCGGGGAGCCACACTCGCCACGGAGGAACAGGATCAACCCACAAATGAAGCGGCCCTGCTGCAAGTTAAGGCGGCGCTGGACGACCTGGCCCGCGAGGGCCTTACCCAGCCAGAGGAGGGGACCGTTCACGCCGTAAAAATCCTTCCGCAAGGCGATATAGTGCTAACAGCCTCGACCACAGACATGGCCCGCTGGCTTCTCCGGCCTGCAGTCGCCAAGGCTTTCTCACGCAAGCTCGGCCTGCGTGCGCAGATCATCGAGCGTACGTACAAGCTGGTTGCGGAGCGCGTCCCAGTCGATTTCGACCCTTCGGACTTGGCCCGCCTACGGGCTATCGAGGAGCTGCATGGCCTACGCGCGAAGGCGATCGTCCGTGCGGACTGGATCAAGCCGGTCTCCCGCCGGCGCCAAGGGCAGCTCACGGCACACCTAATGCTCACGGTGGCAGGTGTCGAACAGGCAAACCGTGCTCTGAAGGGACTGACGATAGGCGGTCGACAAGTGCTTGTTCGACGGGACATCGACGAGCCGAAGAGGTGCGCCAGGTGCCAACAATATGGCAGCCACTTCGCCCGAGAATGCCCGGCGGCGGGGGACACCTGCGCTACGTGCGCGGGGCCTCATCCTACGTCGCAATGCAGTGAGACGGATCCTGCTCGCTTCCGATGCGCCAACTGCAGCGAACAAGGCCACGCGGCGTGGGACCACAACTGCCCCACGCTACGAGCAAAGGTGCGTGCCCGACTAGCTAGGAAGGCTGACGCTGGTTTTCGATTCTTCGTCACCAACAACCCGGAGACCTGGGTCTCCGAGGAGGATGAGTTAACACATGCACCGCCGCCACCGACGGTGTGGTCGCAAATCAGACCCGTGTTTGACAGAGCGGAGGTGGCAACCGCCCCGAGTACGCAGCGCCGCGTCGACGAGTTCTTCACGCAAGCAGGTACCCAACCCTCGCGCACGCAATGAACAGTGAAGCACCGGCCCCGACCCTACGCATCTGGCAGCAAAACGTCAACAAGTCCCTCCTCGCACAGGAAGATCTATTACACAAAGCCCACCCAAACGACTACGACCTCATCGCGATCCAAGAACCCTACCTCGACCGCCTTGCGCTAACACGCAGCACCGCTCACTGGCGAGTTATATATCCCTCATCACACCGTACTGACGCCGCCTCTCGTTCCCGATCGGTCCTATTCATCAACAAGAAGCTCTCCACCAACAACTGGAATCCCATCTCTATTCCACACGCAGACGTCACCGCTGTCACAATTCGTACGGAAGGAGCGGCCACGATCCACCTCTTCAACCTCTATGTCGACGCCCACAGTGATACAGCCATCCATGCTACTGTCCGCGCGATGCGCGGCCTCGGCGACTGGGACGACGACGAGGACCTCCGGCAGCAGGCGCTCTGGATCGGCGACTTCAACCGCCACCACCAGCGCTGGGACGACCCCGGCAATGCACACCTCTTCACTTCTGCCAACGTCAGCCGTGCGGAGATACTGACTCGATACCTTGACGTCCTAGGACTTGAGATGGCGCTTCCGGCTGGACTGCCAACGCTGGAGCATATGCGAACTAAGAACAGGACAAGGCCGGACAACGTGTTCTGCACGAAGGGCATCCGTGACTGTCTGCGTGCCTGCCGGGTGCGCCCTGAACTACGCCCGATACACACTGATCACTTTGCTATTCACACAGAGTTCGAGCTACCAGTGGCAACAGCACCGCCTCGCCCGAGACGGGACTTTCGGCAGGTAGACTGGGGGGCTTTCGAGCGGGCACTAGCGGAGCGTCTGGAGGCCAGAGAGCTGCCACAGGCCTATGAATCTCGGCAAGTCTTTGACCAAGGTCTGGCTGCGCTGATGGAAGACCTACAGGCCATGATTGAGGAGCACGTCCCGCTCTCGCCGGACACGCCATACGCTAAGCGTTGGTGGTCGAAAGACCTGACGATGATGAGGAAGGAGAAAGAGCGCCTCGCGAAGGAATCACATCGCCATCGGGACGACAAGAAGCACCCGTCACACGCTGAGTATCGCCACTACCGTAACCGCTATACTGACCGCATCCGAGCAGCTAAGCGGGACCACTGGCAAGCTTGGATCGACTCGGTTGACGGTAAGACCATATGGGACGCAAATCGCTTCCTGAGGCGGGGCCCCACGGACGGTGGAAGTGCCCGGATCCCCCCCATCAAGGTGGCCGACGACGAAGGCAGGGCGCGGGTCTTGAACTCGAACTCGGAGAAAGGTGTCGAGTTTCATCGCACTTTCTTCCTCCCCCCAGGCACGGCTCCCCCTCCTGCCGGCCCCTTCCCACGCCCAAGGTTCACCTTTAAACCGATCACCAATGAGCAAGTTCGCCAGGCAATCAAAGCGCTCCGCTCATTCAAGGCACCGGGGCCGGATGCAATCCCCAACGAGGTATACAAGCACTGCGTGGACACACTGACCCCCGTTCTTGCTCCGCTGTTTAGGGCCACCTTCGCACTGGACTACTACCCGGACGCCTGGAAGATCTCCAACACGGTAGTCCTCCAGAAGCCTGGGAAGTCCGACTACACGGTTGCAAAATCCTGGAGACCCATCGCGCTCCTCAACTGCATGTCGAAGATCCTGTCCCGGTGTGTGGCAGACGTCCTGGTCTATGAGGCTGAACGCTCGTCTCTCCTAGCTAATATGCAGTTTGGGGGGCGGACGGGCCGCACCACTACTGACTCACTCCACCTCGTCACAAAAACAGTCAAGGACGCCTGGCGGCGCAGTCATGTCGCCTCTGTGGTCTTCCTGGACATCAAGTCAGCATTCCCAGCAGCCGACCCGGAGCGGCTCTACTACAACCTGCGCATGCGGGGCGTACCGGGGGAATACGTTAGTTGGCTCCGTAACAAACTGACCGGTCGCCGCACACGCCTCCTCTTCGACGACTTTGTTAGCGAGTCCTACGACATCCGGAATGGCATCGATCAGGGTTGCCCGCTCTCCGTGATCCTCTATGCGTTCTACAACTCCGACCTGATTGACAGCGCTGACACCGCCGACGGCGAGCTGGCTGTAGGTTCCATGGACGATGTGGCCCTTGTGGTCACAGGCAAGACTTTTGACATCTGTCATGACAAGGCGCGGCGTTTCCTGGACCGCGACGGTGGGGCACTTGAATGGTCTGCGACGCACAACTCGACATTCTCCCTCGACAAATTCGCTCTCCTCAATTGCAAGGCACAGCCGAAGAGAATCGGACTAGGGCCCCCGCTGCATCTCTCCGATGGGACGGTCATCAAGCCGGTCGATCACCACCGCTTCCTGGGGGTGCTCATAGATCAAGGCCTCCGCTTTCGGCAGCACACGGCGGCGGCGTACGCGAAGGGCAGCACCTGGGTCGCCCTGCTCAGGCGCCTGGCGAATACACGCTACGGGCTGTCGCTGGCAGTCGTGCGCCGTCTCTACCTCACTGTGGCAGTTCCTAGCTTCATGTACGCCGCTGACGTCTTTCTTACTCCAGCCCGCAAGCTCCGGGGCCACTCCCGCAAGCATGGCTCGGTAGGACACACCCGGCGACTCAGCATGATCCAGCGGCAGGCGCTGCTGATCATGACTGGGTCGCTACGCTCAGCACCAACGGACGCGCTCGAAGCGCATGCTAAACTCCTGCCCTTTGACCTGCTAGTGGAGAAGCTCTGCCACCGCGCAGCGGTGAGGCTATGTGCACTCCCGGACTCTCACCCCCTCGCCCCGCATGTCCGTCGAGCAGGCCGCCGGCTTGTACGAGCTCACCGCTCGTCCGTTCACGAGATCCTCGACGCCTTCCGTGCTCACCTTGACTACCGCCACACTGAGCGAATCAAGCCCGCCCGCCTGTCTCCGCGTTGGCGCCCACGACATGGCACACACATCCTCAACAACCGCGAGGATGCAGCAAAGGACGACGAGCGGTGGGGGGGAGCGAATCAATGGCGGGTGTATACTGACGGCTCCGATTGCGATGGAGGGGTCGGCGCAGCAGCGATCCTCTACCCACCCGGGCGACGCGCGCGCCCACGCCGTCTCTACTACCATCTCGGGCCCTCAGAGCGGCATACGGTGTATGAGGCGGAGCTGGTGGCGATTGTTCTCGGGATGGAGCTGATACGCAGTGTACGCCGCTGCAGTGGCAGCGTATCCATTGCGCTGGACAACAAGGCCGCGATCCAATCCACTACGCTACGTACATCTGCACCCGGGCGCTATCTCACTGACATCTTCCACGCACAGCTGAACAGCCTTCTGGTCAGCCGGCCGCAGCTCAAACTGACCCTTCGCTGGGTCCCTGGCCATTTCGATGTCCCCGGCAACGAGGCCGCCGACGAAGCCGCAAAGGAGGCGGCAGGAGGTCGCACCTCCCCGTCGGCAGACCTGCCACGAGCGCTCCGCAAGCCTCTCCCGCTCAGTGTATCGAAGGCGCGCCAGACCTTCAAGGCCTTCCTCGAGAGGCGAGCAGCGGACCGATGGCGTTCGTCACCGCGCGGCCTGCGTACAGCAGAAATTGACCCCTCCCTTCCGTCGAAGAAATTTGATGAGCTTGTCTGTGCACTGCCTCGACGTCACGCTAATCTTCTTCTGCAGCTCCGCACCGGGCATATCCCTCTCCAGGCGCATCTCGCGCGCATCGGTAAGGCCCCCTCGCCCCTTTGCCCGACCTGCCAGGAAGAGCCGGAAACGGTGGCGCACTACCTCCTCCGCTGTCCTACCTACTGGTTGCACCGCGCAGTCCATTTCGTCACCCTCGGTTTCTCCGGACGCAACCTAGCCGCACTACTCGATTCAGACGACGCCATGGGCCCACTCTTCAAATATGTCAACGCAACTGGGCGACTCCGCCGCATCTTTGGCGAGATAGCCGACCTACCGTCGCAGGACGGCGGCCAGGACGGCCAGGACGGCTAAGACTCTCCCCTGACTCTCACCATCATAGCGCTCACCTGTCCTACCAACAGCCCCCGCCTCCCGCCCCCGCCGTCAGGCTCGCCAACTGCTCTTGGATACCCTTGCTCTAGTTCATTTCTTTGCATTAGTAGACGGCACAGCCTCGGGTGCATACCCCAGCGTTGGGGATGGGGGAGTTCTGACGGGCAGCGGGGACACCGCTGCCTCGTACCCCTGTCGTGGCAAGAGGCTTTAGCCCGGCGGAGCAACTCCCGTCCAAGCACGCCAGGTTTATAACCCACTCCCCTGCCTTCGATGGCCGAGCGCTGGGAATGTATCCCGGGATGTGCCCACGATACGCCGACCTTCTTTCCTTCTCTCGGCCGCTCTCCATTACTCTATAGCCATAGTAATCTTTCCCCCCTCCCCTCACCCTCCTTCCCATGTTCAGCCCACTTCATGCATAGTATTAGAGCTAGTTACTAGTACAACGCTGCGCTACGCCTACCATAGGGCTCGGCCCTCATGGGCAATAAACGAGGATCACAACAACAACAACAACACAGTGGCAGGCTGCCGTAGCAGCACCTACCGCATCGGACGCTTCAGCGTAAGCGGCTGCGCAAAGCTGCTGCCGCATCTCGAATGGCTCTGGTCACTCCAGCACGGCGAAAGACAGACGGGGCCGTCGTACGAATAAAAGCCCCGGCTTGTCTTCGGGACTTGCCACCATCCTTCTCCTGCTGTCTTCACTGAAATCTCCCAAGATCTTCAACCTTCCTCTATTTCAACACAACTCGCACATTCCTCACAATGGCGCACTTCCCCAACGCACCTCAGCTTCCGCCCGCGGCCCTCCGAGAGGTCTTCACCTACCCCGACCCGACCCGTGCGCCAGACGAGCGCAATCCCTACAGCGACGCCGGCCGCCTTGAGCTTCAAGGAGAAAAGATGGCGGAGGCGGCCTACCTGGACGTCATGATGCGGTTGAACCCCGTGTCGAACTTCCAGGCACTTCAGGTGCGTGAACGCACCGTTCTGAACAGAGGTCGAACTCGCCTGACTGCCATATGAATGATGCAGCATCATGTCCAAGCCAGCTTCCCTGGCTTCGTTGAGAGGACAGCCAAGGCGTACGGATGGAATCGGAGCGTCCGCGGGTACCCTTCGAACGTGGAGAGAAACGCTCCGCAGGTTCGTTGACGCCTTCAGCCCTCTTCGAAGATACAACTCGAAAACTCACAACATCTCTGTTGATAGGAACATCGTCGTCTCTTCTTCACGTATGCCGGAGCTGTCGGCGCCACCGACCAGTTGGGGTACTACAAACTCAGAGAGTGGCTGACGGCTTTGCTGGAATTTGAAATCTAGTAAATGTGCTTGTGTTGTGGTTTCAGATCGTCTCGTCTCCCTGCGTTTCGTTTCTCATGTCCAACTGCTGTTATCTTTAATTTCCCTCGCTTTGAAAGCCAGTGGATGGTCACCCATGATCCGTCGTACACCTCCATGTAGGGGGTGTCCCCGCGCGATGGAGTGCTGAGAAACTGGGATTGCACATGCGATTTTAGAGTGACTAACCACGGCTGCCGTTGTCTGCCCACAAAGTCAGTACTAGTGAAGTGTGAATGGGAAGTTCAATCAAAAACCGGAACACCATACCTCAAAGAGCTGCGACCCATCGCCTCTCGGAAGACTTGCGATGAGCGCTGGCTTAGTTGGACCCATAACTCGAGAGCGACGAGGTGCACGTATATCTCAGGCATCGAATGGCGTGTAGCCATTCTCCAAGTGAATGGCGAACAACTAGATTCGCAGTATCATGTCATGGTAGGAAGCGGCAGCTACCCCGGAGACCATGTCTACCGCACTCGCACTTTATGTCATGTGAGGCTTGCGCAATCCTCGAAGACGACGATGTCCCGCAGCCCAAAGAACATCGTCTGCTGCAGTGACTTGGAGTACAAGCTGCAGCCTAAGCCTGAGATTAATATTGTACGAGTCGTAGGAGTTAGCTGTGCAGAAGCTGTCAAGGAAGCGGTCCTCAGTGTCTTCGATTTCCTCATCTGCGCCATGCTGCGAGCCAGTTGTACGCTTTGAGAGTAGTCAGTGCTGCAGATGCACGCTGCAAGGCTGCGCATTGACAAGTCGTGTGGACTGGATCCAACCTGCGGCATTGCACCTTTAAGCATATAAATAAGCCTTTTGAAGAGACATACGGGTCGTCACCCGCCACTCACCACAACGCATTGCATTACTTCCTCCATCTCCGCGACTCTAGACATGGAATTCGTACCCGCTGCGCCTGCCCTTCCTGGAGAGGCCCTGCTCGAAATATTCGTATATCCGAACCCCGCTTTCGCAGCGACCCGCGGGCTAGAGGAAACAAACAAGTTCAGCGATACTCACAGACTCGAGTTCATCGGTCGCAAGACCACCGAACTCGCTTACATGGACCTGCTGCTTACGCGGTGGCCCCAGTCCTCGGGCTCACAACTTCAGGTGATCTGCGTTAGCCGTCCTGGACCTGCAGATGGGGTGAGATCGCTGACAGGATGAGCTGTAGTCGATGTTCAATAACGGATTCAACGACCTTCTCGAGCGAGCGGCGAGAGCGTACCGTTGGAGTCAACGGGTGCAGGGCTATCCGCCCAACTTCGACAGGGACTCTCCAGAGGCAAGCCCGGGATGCTTTCGCCATCAATGTTTCAATAGTGACAAAAGCAACTGCACAGGAAGCGCGCCGGCTCTTCTGCGTCTATGCAGGGGCAGTCAAGGTCGAGCACGGCTACGAAGCGTTGAAGCGATGGATGGCAGAGTGGCAATGATGGATTGCGGAACATACATATGACTGCGTAGCCCGCACTGCGTGCTTTCTTGCTGTGTTTGCTATTGAATGCTTCAGAGTCCGTGGTTGTAGCGTCAGCGTCTGTCAATTAGATGAGCACAGTGGATTGAATCTTGGAAGTCGGCAGCTCCGATCGCTCCGCAGCACCTCGACTACACCCGAATCACCGCGGTGGGTAATATCCACAACCAAGGATGCTCTCGATAGTACATGCACACAACGAATGCGATATTGCTGAGGAGCTACCACAGCTCAGCAGATCTGATGCTCGGCGACTCCGGTAGAATTACCGGCTGTCATACGCTTCGGACCTACCCCTGTGCTGCAGCGGATATCCCAGGCCTACCGCAGCACCTGTACATGATCTCCGAGAGCAGAGCTGCAGACATACAGTCCTGCCATAGTCCTCAACACCACCCCGCGTAATCGGAACAGGCGAGTGATCAATGCCACCCGGCGAGAGACGCGTTTACGGGGGTAGCCTCTGCGGGAGCTCGACCAGCAGACAATAAAAGCCCGCCGCTCTTCGCGCACCTTTCGGATTGCTCTCCGGCTGCGACCTACAGGCTGCACGTAAACGCACCCCTCGCAGTCCGAACACTGCCCACTAACTTCGTTCGAGCAGCAGCAGCAGCCCCCGATGGCGACGATCCCACCAGCGCCTGTACTTCCTGGAGATGCCCGTCTAGAGGTCTTTGTACATCCCGCAGGGCTCCCACCAAATCGACCGCTCGAGGAGGATAACAAGTTCAGCGACGCGCGGCGACTGGAGTACCTCGGGATGCAGATGACAGAGCTGGCATATATGGACGCACTGAAAACCCGATGGCCGCAGGCGACCGCCCAGCAATTGACCGTGAGTGCTACATCCTGCCATGGCTTCATGCAGCTGCATCTGTCGTCTTCTCTGTGATGCTCATCGGTGGATGCCACGGAACCCTGCAGACTTTAGTGAGAAGCAGGATCAACGGTGTTATGGAGCGAACAGTGGGTGCATACAGGTGGAGAGAGCAGATTCGCGGATGCCCGCAGTCAGTGGACAAGAACAGCCCTCAGGTGCAGCTGTCTGCGATCTTGTATGCTGTATCCATATGTTGTACTGAAATAGCCTCACTTCCAGGAAGCGCATCGTCTCTTTCGGACATATGCTGGAGCGGTTCACGTCCAATACGGCTACCAAGTACTGCGCGACTGGCTGGCGGCCCTCGATCGAGTGTGACGAGATCCCTGCGGATTAGTACTACTTAGCAATGTGAACGATATATGTGATGAATGTTTCGAAGCTTGATATCAAACCTCTTCGCGAGCTCGTCAGGCTGAAATGATGACTGGGAAAATGTCATTGACGTACCGATTAGATGCGGTGATGCGCCGCGCCGCGTCGAGCGCAGTCTGCAGTTGGTTCTCTGCAGCAGCCTTGACGCTACTGCAGCTCGTGATGTCCTTACAGGGGAATGGAGCTGAGAAGGACGCCTTGTAGTCCGATCATGACACGAGCCGTGCTTCAGTTGCAACGCAGTCAGCAAATGCTTTGGGCGGAGAGGCTAGGTCCTGCAGAGCCTATATCAAACTGCACTGCAAACCACAAAGACTGCAAGTAGAAGTTGGGTGGTTAAGGGCTTCCTGACACCGCGCAGCCATCGTTATTCTGCCCGATGCAGCTCTTGCAAGTATAGCGACTTTGAATTCTGTGCAGAATATGCCAACTGCATGGACACTTGTGATGACTCTGCTGTATGGCAGTGTTAGAGGAGGCATGAAGCAGCAGGCGACCAGGGTATAAAAACACCCATATGGACTCTCCGTCGTTCCTCACCCCGTCCCGTTCCAGTCGCTCAAACACACTCACCAAACCACTTGCCCGTAAAAAGCATCGTTCTTACCTTCGCAGCAGTACCAATGGCTGTACCCCCTGCTCCCCCACTGCCCGGTGATGCACTGCTGGAGATCTTCATACATCCTGCGAGTGTCCCGCCGAATCGCGTGTGCGACCCTACAAACAAGTTCAGCGACGGACGTCGCCTGGAGGCTCTTGGGAAGTCCCTTGTGGAACTCGCTTACCGCGACGTGATGCAAACCAAATGGCCGCGCAGTTCTGCCACAGAGATCTCGGTGAGTCCCAAAACTCAGCTCCATGCTCGACAGCAATAACGGATTGGCGATACTGCTGCACAATTACAGGCACTGGTCAATAGCACTATCAGCGGCTTCATGGAAAGAGCGGTTCACGCTTACCAATGGAAGAACGCTGTTCGTGGGCGTCCGCCCAGTTTGGATGTAGAGTCTCGTGAAGTGCGTTACAACCCCTCCCGTTGCCGGACATCATCATAGTTGTACGATAATTTGCGCTAATCTGTTTGACCTGACAACAGGAGGCCGGGCGCATCTTCTGCACGTATGCTGGCGCAGTGCACGTCGAATACGGCTATGAACGCTTGAGAGGCTGGATCGACGCCCTCACCACTATCTGATCTACGCCAAGTCAGAGGTGAACGTTGTCCGTGCTTTTGGATCAAGCAGCAACGCTGCCCCGAACTCGCCTCCGTACGGTGCTCGAAACGATGTACTACTTGACATATTCTTGTATTTTCAGTATAAAATGGCTGATTCAATAGAACACGGGAGCTTAAACCACGAGCGCACCTTCGGCGTAGTTCGCAACGCACGGAAGATGGTATCGGCCTCACTCGTGGGCTAGCTTTGCGCAAAGAGCATCATAGCGACGGCCTAAGACTAAAATGTGCTTGTACGTTGTCAGAGTTGGAATGCAAGTGTTCGCAATATAAGCGCCCATACTACCACCTTGTAGAGTCCGTCTTGATCGGAGCGCCCAATGCATGTTTCGTCACTTTGCTGCGAATGCAACGGCGACTCGAGGTCGGAACGCTTCCCCTCCTACTCTCTATGCCCCTCCACGTCGGCCATACTTTGCGGCTTTGAACTGAACATATCGATCTGTATCATTGAGCTTTGCTCTGTTTGACATCCGGCAGTGTTTACTTTCCACTGCATGTCACTATGAGTTCCTTGGCATTCCTAGTTACGGAGCTTCAGGTACGTACGTGCTTGACGAGCTCAGGAGTGGGCTAGGAGATGTAATGTCATGGCAGTCTTTGGCTAGCGAGACTCGGAGGAAACACCCGGATGTTCGCGAGGTATGCACCTATCCGCACTTGCGAACCCTGTTCGATATGACGTTCTCATGTGGTCGTAGGCAGCAGAGAAATCGCTAGCAATACTCCGCTCATCTCCGGAGCAGGCGACTGCCAACCTAGCATCTGGTATGTATCTGCATTGCTATAAGGAAAGGATGCCCACAGAGCAGGGACGGTGGGTTCCCGGACATCCACAATGGCTTCACGTGGAAGGTTGGGTCTCATGAGAACTCCATGAGAGTATCTCCGTCCTCTGTGGGGTGCCTCCGCAACGACAGCAACTGTCTCCATGATTATGAGGTTCTGGCGTTGACGGTCTGTCTTCAGATGGTCCGCAATCAGACGACCTTCTGCGTCCAGTCTTCATGGGCTGCGCCACGAAGAATGCGAAAGTGGTGGCGATATCCCTCGGCTCTCTGCAACGCCTCATTGCCCTTAAAGCCGTCCCGCAATCCGCGGTCCCGCTCATCATCAACACAATGAGTGATTGCATGAATCAAGGCGTCGACATTCAGCTGCGTATCCTGCAGACTCTTCTGTCTCTCATCACAAATTTTCCTGCGGTCCATGGCCAGTTGCTTGGCGATGTACGTCCGTCTAATGATTTCTTTGGCGTACCAGCTGACATACGTGTTAGGCCTTGCTCTTGTGTTTCAGGCTACAGGAGTCTCGCATTGCTGTTGTCTCCTCGACAGCTGCGGCGACTTTGAGACAGCTCGTGATGTTTGTTGTGGACAAGGTGGTAGACGAGGATCGCCGGGACGACCTCTCAAACAGTGACAAGATTGAAGTTGTCCTGCCGAATGGTGCCACGACGAGACTCGGCCCTGCTGCCCACGATGCGTACGCGGTCTTTGAGGATCTTTGCCTCCTAGCGAACTCAGAACACCCTCACTTCCTCAAACTTGAGTCTCTACGGAAGACATTCGCTCTAGAGCTCATTGAGAGTGTTCTCACCAACTACCACGACCTCTTTCGCAAGGTCAGGCTGATGAAACCCTCTCTGGGCGTACCCACAACTGACAGTGGACCAGCATGCGGAACTCTTGCTCTTACTTCGGCACCATCTTTGCCCGCTCGTGCATAAATCGCTTTCTGATCGACCGAACTTCCCGCTCACGTTGCGTTGCACGAGAGTGGTGTTCCTTCTCTTAAAGCAGTTCTCACTTGAATTGAAGACCGAGTCTGAGGTGTTCTTGACGCTCCTCATCAGGATCATTGGTGCGGAGAGCAGCGATGCCGACCCCGCAGAGAGCTCCCAGGGACATCAGACCAGGCCATTGTGGATGCGAGTGCTCGCTATGGAGATCATGCGAGGGTAAGTGAGTCAGTCATTCGAGCTTCTTTGTGCGACTGACGCCCTCTGTAGGTTGTGCAGCGACGCGGAGCTGATGCGCAACGTATGGGATCGTTACGATGCGGAGGAAAGCGGCTCGAAAGTCTTCACGTCGCTCATTACCGCACTGAAGCGGCTCGTTACGGAGCGCCCGCAGCTGCTCGGGGTGTGTCAGCAGATGTTCGGCATAGGCGTTTCAACGCATCCTGCTAGCGCGAGCACCGAGAGCGTGTACGGGCTCGACGTTGGTGGTGTCGCTGGCATGGTCGCCAGCGCGGCCAGTGCCACCGTCTCTGGAGTTGCCAACATGATGACAACAGAGGCGGGCCTAAGCGTCCAGAGCTCTTCCATGAAGCTGCAATGGTACGCCCGCCCCGTTCAGTTTCACGCAAGTGACTCATCCCATCTTGCAGCATCGACCAGCTGGACAAGGCTGATTCGCCGCCCATCCCCGAGTCGTATTTGTATCTACTCGGCGTCCAATGCCTGGTTTCCTTGTGCGAAGGTTTCGCTGCATTCACCGCGCCCCTGTACAACTCGATCATGGTGCAGAAGCCACGCTCTCCCGGTGACCCCGTCATACGCGCCCCTCCTGCGCTAGACCTCTCGAAGATGCCGCAAGACGAGCCTGCGACGAAGCACCTACGGACCGTCCACGATATGGTGGAGAGCGCTTGGCCTGCGCTGCTCGCAGCTTTGTCGTTCTTGATCTCGACGAACTTGTCGGACGAACTGTTCGTGGACGTGCTGGCGAGCTATCAGGCCTTGACCACTGTCTCCGGCATGCTTGGTCTGACTACCCCGCGGGACGCGTTCTTCACCAGCCTTGCGCGCCTCGCCATCCCCACGAGGGTCGTCTCGAGCCTCGATTCGTACGCATCCGTGGAGCCCAGCACGCCGCGTACAGCCGCCACTGCGCTCTCGGAGAGCTTTGGAGTCACCTTGCCTGGCACCAACACGCAGCCTCCCGGCCTTTCCGAACGCAACATGGCCTGCCTCAAAGTCCTTGTTGCAAGCGCGCTGTTCCTCGCAGGCAGCCTCGGCGAGAGCTGGTTTGACATCCTGGAGGCTCTGCAGAACGCCGACTACGTACTAACGATGAAGGGCGCACGGCAGCCGGCTAGCAAGCGCAACACCATCGGGCCAGGGGCGGGGAGCTTGCCTCCTTCGCGTAGCGTGTCTGCGAGCGGGCCGGGCCAGCAGCTTGCGACTCCAGGCGCGGGTCAGTCATCTGCGACGCCTCAAGCGAAACATCCGCTGCTTGCGGACTTGGACCCTGACAGCCTGCAACACGCGATCCAACGATTGTTCGATGCTTCGAAGAACCTGGAGGACTACGCGTTCCGGGACTTCGTGAACGCGCTCTGCAAGCTCAGTGCAGCGATGATCGGCATGCAGTCTGAGTCTGGAGAGACGCTGACGGCGGAGAACGAGTCCACTGACGAGCTGGCGACGAGTCCTACGCTCTCCCCACCCGTGGAGTCTGCACATCGCCGCCGAGTTAGTGGAATCCATCTCCCGCGGACCCTAGTGAGTCATCTGGTCATCATATCCCGCGCGTCTTCCTCATAATGCCAATCATACGTAGCGTACGGGCGACTTTGGTATCAGCAAGCTGGGAGGAGTTGCGATGCTGAACATCCACCGTCTAATCTATCGCTCTCCCGATGTCGCGTGGGATCCCATCACGGGGCACCTTCTCTCTGTCGTACGCCACCCGCATGCACCACCAACTATCAGGACCCAAGCAGCTCGCGTGCTGGATGACATACTCGTTATTGTCCCTCGAAACATCACAACTTCGGGCGAGCTCCAGCCCAAGGTGCAGAACAGAGTCCTAGACGTCCTCGCGCAACAGGTCATTCCGGAGTCTTCGGTCAGCAACAGCACCACTGTCGAGATTCGGAGGATGGGGCTCGAAACGCTGCACCAGATCTTGCAGTCTTCCGGTCATACTCTGGTCGTCGGCTGGGAAACTATCTTCGAGATGCTTGGCAGCGTCTGCAAGTCCGCACCTGCTCCGGCAGGCACGCCCGTTACGTCGCCGTCGCTGCAGCAGCAGCTTGGCCGCAATCGCCCTCCCCCGCTCGACTATCTGAATGAAAAGGGATATACCTCTCTTGTCAAGATAGCATTCCAGTCATTGACGCTTGTCTGCGACTCGCTCTCCTCGCTTTCCCCCGAACACCTTCGTTTATGCATCAGTACCCTCGGGCAATTCGGGCGACAAGCCGATACCAATATCGCATTGACAGCGGCAGAAAGCCTCCTCTGGGGAGTCTCGGATTCGATCCAGGCAAAGCGCAGGGAGGAAGACAAGGAGCCCGAGTATAGTGCGCTCTGGATGTTCCTCCTTCTGGAGGTCCTCGGTCTTTGCACGGACGCGCGGCCCGAGGTACGCGTTGGCGCCATCCAGACACTGTTCCGCACGCTGCAGCTCTATGGCGCAACCTTGAGCTTGGAAACCTGGGACGAATGCATCTGGAAGGTCACGTTCCCCCTTCTTGACTCTATCACAGCTTCCATCCGACGGAGTTCTGCTGTCGTATCGAAGGGCGAAGACCCAGCGACCGCGACCCCTGACTTACAATGGGGCGAATCCAAGATTCTCGCTTTGCAATCTATTGGGTCTATCTTCCAAGACTTCCTCAGCACGAAGATCATGCTGCTCGACTCCTTCACGAAAGCGTGGCATGTGTTCGTCGGCCACATCCAGGACTCGTGGTTACACGATAATCGCTCGATCACTGCGCCCGCGTTGCGCTGCCTCGAGAAGGCGACCAAATCGTTCTCGACCGCCGAGCACCTCAAGGACCGTACCTTGGAAGCTCTAGAGATTGTATGGCGTGCGTGTGACGAGATGGGTGGTGTTCTACTCGAAAAGGGGTCCACTGCGGTGCACATGTCTCCCTCGACCAACTCCGACGTCAATGCGTTAACTCAAGAGAGCTTGATGGCTTATGTGGACGTCATCCGATGCACGCGAAGCGTTGGCCGGCAGCTGGAACATTGCGAATGGCCTCTAGAGCGTCTCACGCGCCGTAATGACAATACTGAAAGGTTCGTACTTTGTCAGAATCTCTCGGGCTACATGACTGATGCGGCCCTCAGGCGTACTCACGTACCCCAGCTCCCCGGACTTCAGACCAGACGTGGACTCCTTGAGTCCTGTTCAGGTAAGCTCTCGCGTGCTGTCTCTGTGCCTTGCATAATGAAAAAATTCGCTGGACAGAACGTTGTAATGGAAGCCGTAGATAGCATCGATCTATCTGCGCCAGGCGTCGCCTCGCTAGTCCTACGTGACCTGTCCGAATATGCCACCCTTCCCTTCCTCGCTGCCTTCGAAATCCAGGTAGCCCCTCCTTCCAGTGCCGCATCATCCACCTCGAAACCGCCTCGGACCGCTGCTCAGCGCGTGACCTACATCGCGCTGTCGAAGAAGACGATACCGTTGCTGGTAGAGATCTTCCTCCGCTTCAAGGAAGATGCCGCAATATACGCAGATGGCACAATCGAGGCCCTTTTCGCTGTGCGCAAGTTCTGGTTTTTCAGTGCAAGGTAATACGTATGCTGAGCCCTGCATATAGGCATACTCGATACCTATCAAGTTGAAGTACGAATGTCCCGCGCCTTCGAAATTCGGCAACGATGAGCCGCTCTGGAAGACGGCAACGACCAGTTTCCTGCGTATCGTCAAGGAATGTGGACCTCAAATGAAGAAACTCCAAAACAGTGAGGATACCCCTTCACCGCTCATAGAACGCTTGTTAACGTTGCGCCAGATATTCCCTCTGACAGAATCGAGGGGATTTGGAGACAATTGGTTGACACGTTCCGAGGTGGCATTCTTGCAGATTGGTAAGTGCAACCGATATCATCATGTGAGTACTTGCTGACACCTTCGTGCCTCTCTAGTTCCACCTCCGAACACTTCCCTCTTGAGATCCAGGAAGCAGAGGAAAACTTCGACCTGTCTCTCGTCGCCTCGCTTGAAATCGACGTCGTCCCGTATCTGGGAGACCCCTCAATCCCGGACTACATTATCTCGCAATTGGCCCGCGTCTTACAGCAAGGAAGCCGATTGCGGGTGACTGATGATGATCTGCCACCTTCACCGTCTTCCCTTCCTGACGTACCGAAAAACACGAGAAAGGCCACTGAGGACCAGTTTTCAGAAGACTTCGGAAAGCCCACCAGGTTTGGCGACGGCGCCATCGGCATGGGTACCACGGCACCTGGAAGATTCCTGCCCCGAGAACGATTTTCTTATTGGTGTTTCGATTTACTCTTCCTCATTTGTTCTAATACCTCTCAAGGTGAGATTTCTCAAGCAAATGTGAACACGGACCGCTTACTGACCATGACGATGTATCATGCAGACCAGATACCTTCACGAAAGCGCATCGCAGCTCTCTCCATACCCTCACTACTCGAGCGGTGCCGTATGACCTTAGTGAGCTACGTTGCGGATGAAGCTTTGCGAGGGAATCTGCCCTTCCCTCGGTTAGTTAAATCTGACCTTCGAATCCGTTTAATACTCATAGCTGCTGTAGCGCTCGGGAGGAGGAACTCCTGTACGTCCTGCGGAAGTTACTTTCGCTGAGCTTATGGCCAGGGACACTCTGGGCGGCATTATCCGATTCACCATCGTCTTATTGCACGCAATTACCCGGTGCGTTGCCGCGTCGTCGTCACCGTAGTAGTACCTGAGACTGAGTTACCTCTGCCTAGATCTTGATCAGTCCCTCTCTCCGTCGGAGCTGATTGCAGACGCGGTGAAACGCTCTACCAAGGCTCATCTATTCCACTTCTATCCCATCCTATGCGAAATTGTTTCCATTCCTCGGAAGACTCCGTCGGCATGGGTTATGTCTGCGGCACCTCGAAGCATAGCAGGGACGTCCGAGGCCACCTCCGCTGACGTCCGGCGCAGCATGAGTTGGTCCGATGTCGCTAGCGGCATGGTGAAGGAAGGGCATGCGGTAGAGTTGGACGCAAGGATGTTAGTCAAGGAATGTCTCAGGGAAGTGGGGCGGGAGTTAGGGGTGGGTCATTAGGAGAGTGCTTGCGCAGTCGTTTGATGTTCATGTTGTAGTTGATCCTTCACCGCTATTCCTTTTTGTATCGTTCAACGTGTTACGGATTTCTGCACTAATAATTTGACCATACGTCCACTAGCCCGATATGAGAACTTTGCCACAACTAATGCGGAGGTCCCGGGATCGAGGGAACAGGCTCCTTCAGATCCTCCTCAGTTGCCCCCATCACCTGCAGCAATTCGTCTTTCTTGAACAACCGCGCAGTTTGTATAGCCGTCGGTGTTCCGAGGCGTGGATTGGCTCCGCCTTGTACCAGAATGCGCACGACCTCATCGTGGCCTTTGAAGACAGCACCAGCCAGCGGGGTCTGTCCTTGGTCGTTCGTGCGGTTAGGATCAGCGCCCTTGGCAAGCAGGTCCCTCGTCAGAACAGCGTGTCCATTGTACGCTGCCAACATGAGCAAAGTGTTCCCTGTATCCTCGGGTGTCAGGAGCAACAATTGCGGTGATGGACGTCCCATGACAGCTACTCACCCTTGTCGTTGGTGAGGTTGGGTGGCAGACCCACTTCGATAGCCTGCATCAGGAGCTCGGCATTGTTCTCGCGAGCTGCATCGAACATGCGATGAGCGAAATCAAGCGTTTCTTGTGGGAGGGAATCTGCCGAAGGTTTGGCATCCGTCTTTAAGAGTCCATTAGCCCATAGGCATTGACTAGAAAGCGTGCGATCTGACCATTGTTGGTGGTAGTGAGCAGGTCAAGTCCGATGTTAGGGCACCAGAGTTCTTCAGACTGCGATTGCCGTATGATCGCGACGATGGTAGGATGATTAGGATATGTTTATACCTCGGGTGCAATGCACTGAAGAGTACAGAAGGAAGCTACACAGCTTCCCAGGCATAACCGGAGACAATGACCACAGCATCCGAACACATCGGCAGCTGAACCAATAACCTTCCGTCCTGCCATTCCCCTCGTGACCTCGCGGCTGTGATCGTAGTTCCTATATTCAGATGTCTTTGCCCTGGAGCATCGGGCGACATTTGAACAGAGCTGTAGAGCAGTGATAGCAATATTGATGATGTACACGGCGCAACCCACGGCTGGTGTATCGTATAGTACATGACTCTCAGCAGTACGCTAGGTCCGTGCAAAATACTTCTCGAATAACAGCCAGTCCATACATCATCGAGCCTTCGTGGGCGTGTCTCCTACCAACGTCCGTCCTTGGGATCCGATCCCCGAAACCCAGACTATCGGCCCTGCCGAAGCCTCCCAGGTCACTGGGACTGCTGCTGCTTGCCGGGGAATGGTCCATATGCGAGTCCCAATCTTGAGAGCCCATCGCGGTAGAGAGAAGCACGTCGGGCGAGCTGCTCAGTGTCCATTCGTTGCCTGCGTCTTCGTCTTCGGTATCCTCCCTCACTCGTGACGTGTCTCGCCCTCGCCGAGCTTTCGTCGGGGTCGCCAGAGCGTCCTCATGCGCACCGATGTCGATGTCCACGCTATCTACGCGTGAGAGGATACCGTGTGCCTGCGAAGTGGCGGCATCCCCAAAAAGGGATGGCAGACGCCCCTGCGCGGCTGCCGACTGGGATTGGTTCTGCGAGGGCCGCGCTTTGGTGGGTGTTGCAGCGACAAGAATTGTGCCCTGTGTGCCCTTCGCCGTGCCTCGCGTTCCAGTAGGTTGCTGCTCCTGGGACTTTCGATGCTGGCTTTGCGTTCGGGATAGGGATGGTCCTGGGACTGAGACAGATGCGGTGCGTGATAGGTCGGCTTTACTCTTGACGCGCTCTTTGCCTTTGAAGACGGTCGTCATACTGACCTCTCGAACGATTGCGCGTTTATGCAGGCCGCCGGGTCCGATGCTCACAGATCGTGACCGTTCACGCTGCTCTTGCTCAAGCGACATTGATAATGAACGCGAGCGCGCGCGCTGAACTGCGTCATGATTCGCTTTGGCGCGACTCGCCGTTGACGAACCGGACGCGGTTGCCGACTTCAGACGCTTGTTCACAGCTTTGGGGGATACGGGGGGAGAGAGGTCAAGGGTATCTGTATCAGAATTGGCCGCGTCTGGGAAGAGCTTCGAGTGGAAGAGGGCACAGAGCTCCGGGAGCTTATCCTTGAACCTTTCGAATGAAGCTCCCTTTAATCATTAACGCCTTGCTTGTCTAATATGGATTTACTCACAGAGGCTCGACGATGTCCTCACAGAAGACTTGCATCCAGTCACGCCCGTCCTTCTGTTTACCTTTCTCTGGGCCATTCCCCGCGGAGTTGGCTGATTCCATATCGCCGAGCCCGAGCGAGCTATCCACGGTTTGCATGAGTTGCCACATTGCAAGCTTGTCCATGTAGCTTTCCAGGCGTTCCTCTAGCGGCTGAGCCGGCGCTGGTGGCGCGTGATCCCTCCCACGATCTCGACGCTTGCGTTTTTTTGACTTTGAGGGCGACAGCGATGGGGGCAGCGGGAGCGACGCTGCGAGATCGGAGGGCTCATTGGCCAACGAGGTAGGGTCGTTTCCTTTCAGGCTGAGCAAGAGAAAATGAAGCAGGATCTGGATCTGAACCCTGTCAAATAGGCAGCAAAGGTGTGAGAGCCCGTCTCCTAATGTTGGACAAACACATGAGGGACTTACTCTCGGTGCTCCATCTTCTCTAACCAGTCCGCCTTCAAGCGCTCGTGCGTCTCGTACTCGTCCTGCCCCTCCGGCATCTCCACGTCGGCGGATTTATCTTTGTGGTAAGCGTACCACATGTATTCTTCTTCGGCATCAGTCGGCTCGGTCTCTTCTGCCAGCAATTGAGAAATGCGGCTGTGATATTTCTGTGCCGAGGCACGGGATGTCAAGAGGATCGTCTGCAAGAGCATGTGGAGGGGATGGGGCATTGATGTGTGTGAAATGGATGGCGAGGCAGGCAATGCGTATGCCACACGCAGCAATGCGGGAACAAGGAATCGTAGCGGCATGATTGACTAGCAATGGGGTTGTCAGCGTAAGCTCCGGCATGTTGAGAGAAGCCGAGGTCAAGCTAAGAGCTCCTTGACCTCGTATAGTGGGAGGAAGCCACGTCAATATGAAGAGGGTGTATGCAGCCAACATCTCGCTAAAAGACATAGAGAGATTCGGATCACAAGGAAAGCTCAAACAGTATAACGTCCTCAATAGCTGACAGTGTGTTATTGTATGGGAATGTCAGAGCCCTGTATAATCACCGTGCCGACCCCAAGCCGTAGCGGAGGCGAGAAAGCAATCAAGACGCCTCGAGAATGCCGCATGGTGCGCCATACAATGTGGTGTGCAACCAAAAACCACACCCTCGAGCACCCCACATCGTGTTGATGCGACGTCACGCAATCCATGTCGAGTCTCGAGCAGCCTTGAAGCGTCGAGGGGTTATTTCAACCTCTCCGCGCTCCAAGGAGGCAGGAGGATGCAACGTGTGCATGCGCACTTTCTGCGGACAATCAGATAGAAGTCCCGCCTCACCTGTGGTAACCATAGAAATTGTAGGTATGTTCGTGACACATATTCCTCGGGCGTCTCTGTGGCGGAGTCGGTATAAGGGAGTTCCCTGGTAATATTACGCTCTTGAGTTGGAAGCCACTTTACGGCAGGAGTAGTTGGAAGGCTGTATGATAGACGCTCTACAGCAAACATGAGAGTGCCGTGCTTGCGACCTGCCTGAGCTGCTATACCGCGAAGCGCGTTGTGGTGGCGAGAGGCAGGAGACTCCGCCAAAAACGGGACACGCGTATGTGAGCCGTGACCGTTACGGACGCGACAAATCGCTCACGTGACGTGACGTTTTCGCGCTTCGAACTGTCTTCAAGAACGGAGCGCCCTGATTGGACGCTTGTCTTGTACCAGCACTTCCCCAAGTTCAGCGTTCTTAGTGCCACCGTTATGAAGCTTCCTTGCGACCGTCAAACCGCAGCAGGGAGCGGGGAGCAACTGATGAATCCCAGATACGTAGTGCCCAAACCTCCAGCGCCATTGAACGGACCCACCAGTGGGGTGCCACCAAAGCAAGTGCTTCTCGTAAGGGATGTAGCACTGTCGTCAGGCGTCGAAAGGGTGCTACAGTACGGACGCCCGGTCGGGTGCGGAACGCACCAGATGCTTAGATAGAACCCTGGACAGAGTCACGGAAGGATCAAGTGGGTAATGCTACGTTACGTTCCGCGGGCATCCCGGAGTTTGCATAACGACAGCGTGTCGAAATCGCTGCCTGATCACTTCTCCGGTGCGTCCTTCGTCCATTATGCATAATGAACTGTAATGAACACTTACCTTTGCAGGTAGAATCCATCCGGAAGCTACGAACTCGCCGAAGTGTCAGCGGCCTGACGGCCCTAATGGACTCCCAGCGCTGAGAAGATGTCGACGGACTTGGCCTTGCGATTAACTTGTGGCGGTCAGACTGACCCGGTTAATCGCCGGTAGCGCCTCCTTTTCCCTCGCCATGAGCCCAGCGGACGTGTAGGCCTTCGCCTTCGCCTGTTCTGTACCTTGCTCATCGTTTGCTTTCAACGTTAGCTCGCTGTGGAGGGAATCCTCGACAATCGTGGTGATACACATATTGCTACCGGATAGAAGTACGGTGGGAATCGGCTGCGCTTCGGTGTCTGTTGGACCACTGACGTTACTGACCCTTGCTTGCTGCACCGATCTACAAGACTGTTCGCTTGATGTTTGTCATCTGCAGTTCCCCGCACCATGGTACCAACCTTACAAACTGGTACATTAGGCGCTCCCTGCACGCGTCCACGGAGCTACGAAACCCGTCGCCGTACGTATGAGTATCTCGTTCGACCGCTCTGTTCCTTGGGGCACCAACTCCTACTCCTCTAAATGACGTGCCGCCTCCTGCATGGATGGTGCTCTATACCGTGATCAAGAACGGAGAAGCCAGCGAGTCACTTTCTAAAGAGCGGCTACATGGCGCTGTATGGTCCCTCCGGAGCACTGCATGACCACAACCTCGTGTTTGCACGGAGATATGACGACAAGGGAGCAGCCAAGTCTATACTGAATGACAGCGCTCCGGTTTACTCGCAGCGGCGGCCTCCACGGCTGTCAGCCGTAGTCAGCCGTTGTCACGCAAAGCGGGCAACCGTCGTTGAATATGGCGGCGGCGCCGTACGCTCAGCATCGACATCGATGAGCCGTTCCTGCGGACGGCCGCAATTAGCTTCAATTACTCTCGCATTCTCATGCATACTGTATTGCCCACCCTGCGGAGCGAGTGCGCTTGGTTCCTAACGTCTTGTAAGGTGCATATGGGCCTCGGGGGTTCGACGAAGCGCATGCACGCCGGCCTGGTTGCCTTAACATCGCTGATGGTCGATGACGATCGGCAATGGCCACAAATTCATTCGCCTGCTCCTGACGACGCAGCCGGCAGGGACAGAGAGGCGCCGACAGCGATCTGTTATCTCGCGCATCAACAAGTACCAACGATCGAGAAAAGGCAACTCATGCTCGCTCTCGCGCGTACCGTCACGCCCTTGCCCCGGACAGTCACGCAACTGAACTTGCTCGCGTGCCTCCACGAGCGCGATGAGCCTGGCAGCAGCAAGTGCGGAAAGTCTACCGGCGGGGGCCTTCATTTCATCTCCATTACAACGCTCAGCGGACCGTCGCCGATATGCCGTTAAAATGCGGGTAGTCATCCGAGGATATTAGCGTTACCCGGGCCGTCGGACATCGCGCGCGTCCTCCATAGTAACAAGCTCTAGACTGCGTTGAAGCTGAACTTCGCACTTGTTGCAGGGATTTCCCGCGTCAGAATCTCAGGACCCAGCGACGGGACCTTGGCACGGGCGTCAGGCTACTTGATCGGGACTAGTCTCCATCCATTGCGCAACGGCCTCATAGTTTCCCCAGGGTGGTGGTGGCAATATTCTCTCTCGATCGTGACGATAAGTTTCGGTTTCGGCTCTATTTCGTTGCAGCGCTAACGGCCTCATCATGGAGGCCCGCCCGCGCTGGGTCTTTTCAAAGTTATTTCCACGCGCGAGGGTTCCAACTCGCGCTTTCCCCCCTCTTCGTGTCTGTGACCGTCTCTGGGTCTGGCAAACCTCCCTCCCTCCGATGCGCTGAAGCTCCCTGGGTCTGTTTGTATCATTGTTCCGCCGAAGGTCTACACCCCTTCGACGCCGTGTTACTCAATCTGGTACTTCTAATTCTCCACGCTCCTAATTAACGCAACGCACCTGCACGGATCCTCAACTGTAATCGCTCGCTCGCTTTCTGTCTCTACGAATATGTCACGCAACCCAGCAGACGTACCGTCCTCTGCTACTAATCCAAACGACGACCAACGGCGAAGCCCTCGCGGCCTATACTCGCCTCGCAGACATACACTCTCTTCAGACCCTTCCACTCAAACTCCTCAGGGAGCTTCATCCTCTACTCACACCGCTTCGGAACAACCACCTCTATCATCCCCCTTACGCGGCGAGGCATCTGCTGCTGCCACAGCGATCTCTGACTTTGAATCCGAAAGCCAGAGAACAGGCCGAAGAGTCGAGCGCTCAAGCCCTTCCGCGTCATCTTCGCAAGGCGACATGGCAGACACTGAGATGGAAGCGGGACCGAGTAAAGCCACGACGTCCGAGTCTGCACCTGAAGGCCCGCCACCCAAAAAGAAGCGGACGCGAACGCTGACCACGCCACACCAAGCCGCGGTGCTCCACGCACTACTCGCGCAGGTATGTACCTACAAAAGTTGGGAACGTATTGCGTCAATAATCAACGCTGTTGGGCTAGTCTCGCTTCCCCACGACGCAAATGCGCGAAGAGGTTGGACGGGCCATTGGCCTGAGTGCTCGTAAAGTGCAGGTGAGCTCACTCTTCCAAGTGCGCGCCCCAAATTCCTCAATCTTACATTTACCCCCTTGCGCATAGATTTGGTTTCAGGCAAGCATCACCCGGTTTCTCCGTATGCGCCGCTTATGCTGACCGTGTCCCAGAATCAGCGCCAGAAGGCGCGTCGTCCTCGCGGGCAAGCCGCGACCTCCGCGCCCCTCACGCGCCCCCCTCAATTTGGACCTTTCACGAACGCGCCGCCGCCAGGGTCTGCCTCAAGCGAGGTCAGTCCTACAGCGACGACGCTGCACTCTGGATCGAGCGTGGAAGGGTTCTTTCCCCGTGCTCCTGGCGGCGTCGACATGCCGTACGGCGGCGCGAGCGCGTCTTCTAGCGCGGCCGCTGAACGGTTTGCTCGCTCCCATCGCGATCCATATCTAGCCGATGATTACGCGAGATCGAGCACGGTCCCGACCCAACTCGCAGGTCCTGGGATTCCAGGACCAAGTCGGCGCCCTTCGTACGCATCAACAAGCCAGAGCGCGGAGGGCGGCGCATGGAGGAGCTTCGGCCCCGCTGGTATGCAGGGCGGCTTCTCGTCTCGTCCCTCCACCTCCGGAACGGAGACCGCCGAGATGTATAGAAGCACTCCGCGACCCAGCCGCCCGCCAGGCGAGCAAGGTCATGGACTCCCTCTTACTCTTCCCCCCGTTGCTACGAACATCCCCCGTCCCCATGCGCCCGTAACGAGCCCTCTAAGCGGCCCCTACCCGTCTCTCGCCTCTATCAGCTCACTCGAAGCAGGGGCCGGACCCAGCTCAAGGCGAAGCAGTGCATACGACGATAGGACGCGCGTGTTTCCGCAACCCAATGTCGACTTCTCTGCGCCACGCACGCCGCTCAACATCCCACCGCCATTCACGCTGCAGCCGCAGCCGCAGTGGGACGATCCCGCTTTCTCCCCATTCAACCCCAGACGACGGTCACCACCTGCCCTGCCTCAAAACGTTGCGCCTCCGTTCAGCGGTCCTTCCACCTCTCCAAACACGCCTTACCATGGAGAGGCCCTGCCGAGCCTCTCCACCGTGGTACCTATGGGGCACGGGCCCTCCTCCCTCCGTAGCCCCCGCTCTCCTTCTCGCGCGCAACGTTTCGACCCCATACGATCTTCTGCAGGCCGTGCGCCGCCAGAGCACCCTGCACGACCTGGTTTCCACGACTTCACAGACGAACCACCACCGCCTACTAATCGCTAAGCCATAATCAGCGTCAGGGAGCACCATTGCCGCCTCCCGTGTATATTCGGCCTCCACACGATCCTTTCCCGACGTCCTCACGAATCCGACCACGTATATTCATGCGTAATAGCGAACTGTACCCTTCGCAACGTAATGCTGCGGGGCGAACGCGAACCCTGCCTCTCCTTAATTGCGCTCCTTACACATACCCCACGTCCTATAATCCTGCTTTCGACATTCGTTCCCATCGATGGCACGACCCAGTCAATCATTTACTAGCCCCATCTCGATATCATACTACCCATATATTTCTTGCCCTGCGCCATGCGGGCCTCCAATCTGTAGCGTACCACACACACAGGAAAAGTAGTAATAGCTGCTGGATTTAGCTAGCGTACTCTAACCATGCTGCATTTGTAGTCACATCTGCCTCGATTTCAGCCTATCCCTGAGTGAGACCTCTTGCGCCGCAAGGTCACCATCGATCGTCGCTGTCGAGGCTGCGGTCCCGCCCTCCACGAGTGAGCCACTCCGCTGGGCCGTCCTCTTGGCTGCTGCAAGCCTGACTCGGAGCTGTGCCTGGATGCGCAACTCAGCCTCCCTTCGTTCGGCAATCCGCTCCGCAGTCTCCACGTCCTGGGCGGATTTTGAGGGATCCCCGGCTCTGCCGTGAGGCGACGCCATAGGAACAGATGAACGGTGCGCAGAGGACAATTGGGACTTCTCAGCGGTGGGAATATCCGCCGCGTCGCGCTTCGCGGCCTCGAGCTTCTGCATGAGCAGAGAACGTGGATCAGTCGAAGAGGCGTGATATCTCGCTTGGACACCATTTCCTACGGCGTTTGTAGTACCTAATGGGTGCGAAAACGGGCGGTTAGCTTACGCAGGATGCAACTATGATGGTTTCGTAACGTACCACCTGGCTGAGCTGCGTTTTCCGAGGACATCTGCTCCACAGCACTCACGTCACTTCCGCCGACAACACGAGGGCTCTGCTGCGACTCCCTTACGGTACCGGAATGTTGTACTCGAGGCGTGCGAGATGGTCCGGCTCCAATCTCAACCGCCGTGGTCGGCTTGTCAGAAGTCGCTCGTGTGCGTCCTATCATCTCCGAGGCGGTTATACGTTTTCCGTCTTCATGAACAAGAGGATATGCTCTAGTCGCGTCTGGAACTCTTGATGAGGGGTTCCGGGAGGTCGCAGACGCCGGAGGAACGGGGTCCGAGAGGCGTAACAGTAGGGAGGGGACAGCCTCACCGGGCGGCGAGGGATCTTCAGGGCGAAGGGCTTTGTCACGAGGGTTCACCGCCGCATCCCGCTGAGCTTGTGACTGAGCGGCCGAAGGAAGCTCCGAACCCGATGTTGTGTCTTTGCTGGAAGTGGGACGAGAACCACCCGCACCATCCGCCAGATATTGCTGCATCGCTTGCCAAGGGTTGCGTCGGATACGTACTGGCGGCCTTCCTTCGGAACGCGACTTCTGTGAGCCTCCAGGGAGCTCATCTTTCCCGCTCTTGGACGCCGGATGCCCCGGGGACTTAGCCCTATCTGTGTCGTTGACAGAAGTGGCGACGGGGGACGCAGCGGACTTGGATTGGTCATTGGCGCTTCTGAGCTATTGGGCCCGACTGATCTGTACAGTATGGAGGTGTCGATACAGCGGATGATGACGGTGGGTCGTCTCGGCTGCTTGCGTGAGAGGGTGGTCGAGTATTCACGTTACTTTGCATGCCGGCACGAACACTGCCACTAGCGGTCGTTGTCTCCTCCTCGCGTGAGGGGTCAGGACGGCTCGGGACATCCGAGGCGTCCGCTCTATCATCGGCTCGTCTCTTCCCCTTCCTATCTACTTCATCTCCATGGTGGTGAGAGTTGCGCGGCTCTCGCGGGAGGTCGTCTCGTAAATAGCGAGCTCCGCCGGTGGGCGAGACGTCTGAGTTCAATGCTCGCTGTCGTGGAGAAGGGCGATGGTGCAGATTGTCACTGGAACGTGTCCTGTCGGAGGCTTTAGTACGCGAATGCATGGGCCTCCTGGATGGGCTGGCGTCTCTTCTAGGAGAGGAATAAGGCTCTCCGTTGCCGACATCACGGTCTGTAGCACGGCGAGAGGTAGAGCGTCGTCTCGAACTTGGTCGGGAGGAGGACCGTGATCTAGAGGCCTGCTCACGGGTGCGCGAACCTGAGGGGGGAGGGGAAGGAGTCCTCGAAGGCCATCTTCTGCCACGTCCGACGGCGTCCGGCGGGGGGATGTCAGGAGGCACATCGTACTTCGCAAATGGAACTAAGCCTGCTGACCATATTACGATACCCACGCTTAGACAACTCACCTGAACGTTGCTATCATATGCCGTCAAATCACGAAAAGGCGACCGAAGATAGCAGTAGAGTTCTGTGTTATTGTTCGTCAGCAATGGAAGTCTCAATCACGAGAACAGCTTATATGGCAAGCCCTCACGACGCTCTGATAGCAAACTGACAGGGCGGAGGACCTGTAGACGCCACGAACTTACCATGCGCGAAGTGCTCCGCGTTGTCCCGTTCATGTCCCGGCTCAGCGTCCATGTCCAGGAATTCTGCAAGCAACCTGACCGCTGGCTCGGAGCGAATGTCCAGAGATTTCATCAGAGAGATGGTAAATGTGGTCAAAAACTGCGAGCAAGCGCTGATCAGCGGACCAAGTCGGTGAAGACGACAGATATCCATCACTCACCTCCACATCCAAGCCCGTCCATACCATGAGCTCCCGACGTACAAAGCTCGTGGCCCTGGAAATGTAGTCTTGAGAGGCAGAGAACTGGGCGGGCGTGGGGAAGGGCCGATAGCGGGTGTACGGGTTCGAAGCTACGTGCTGTATCACAGGCAAGGTTAGGGTTACGCTGATGGACAGTACTACACAACGTTGACGTGAAATGGATGCAGCGCTTGAACCGACTTGCGACGTACAATGATGGAGGCCGAAGAGCCGCAGGAAGTAGTGCTCCCAGGACACTCGAAAATGCACTCACCTTTGCGTACAGATTGTGCCTATAGACCCACCTCCGCTTCTCTATTGCTCGCTCAAGCTCGTCAAGCTCCTCGAGCTCCTGTCGGCGCCGTCTTCCCCATTCGACCTCCCTTCTTCGTGCTGCTCGCTGTTGTATATCACGACGTGCCGCAGCTGTGGCCTGCGTTTCGGGTGAGGTGCGTAGTGGGGCCAAATAATGCTTCTGATAATCGTATTTCGACCGAATATGGTGCATGAGATATTTACCAATATCCTGAGAGCATAGCGGACAGCGTCGGGACTGCTCTGCACCACAGTATGCACGTGGAATTAGCCTGCAAGACCATAGAAGAATCTGCGGAAGTTGGGAATAACACCGGCACTCACCTGTCCATATAAGCAGGCACTCGAAGCAGAATTCATGTGAACAGGTTGGTATCACGGTTCTGTCCGCATAAGGCTGCAAGCATATACTGCAGTGCTCTACAAAAGCGTCATCGATGCCACTCGACTCTTCGACAAGGTCGAGAGAGGAGGCTGCTGAATCCTCTAGCTTGACGCGTTTTGAAGGAGGGCTGCTCATGCTACGCGAATATGTTGGATGTCGAGCGGCCACACTATGTCCCCAGCTTCAAGTAATCAGTCACGGTGACAGAGAAGAGCCTATAGTAGCAACCCAGTCTTCAGGGTATGTTCGAGCCGTTGCAAAGCTGGCCGGCTGACAGAGTACAGTGTAGAAGACTTCAAGCCTGCTTCAAGCTGAAAGGAGGATCGCGCGTAGGTTAGACGCCCGTGTAAGGGTGAGGGGCGCGCCGCATCACGCTAGATCACGCTGTGACATATATTGCGTCACAGTCTTGATCGGTGACCTGGCGCTTCACTAAGTTCACTTCGCCCATCCAGGTCCCACAACGACGGTCCACCATACTTACTTCCACAACGGTGCCTACCGCTGGAGATTGCAAAGCCAGGAAGATCATCAAGGAAAATGCCTAACAAGTCTGCAGACCATGACCGTGTCGGGTGTGGCAATGGGCTTTGTGATTGGCTCGCCACAAGCGCGTCGGACGCACGTCGTAGTCCGAGTCGGGCAAAGCTAGTGCCTGCATCGAACTTGGAGGCCTGAACATCGCTTTATACGATCTCGGTGGGAGCCTCATCCATCTTCTCATCGATCCACGTCTGTCGGCAGCTCGGTCACCTCAAAAACCGTTCGGACAATCGTCTAGTGTCATATGGAAACTGAATTGTGACTCAGAGACATCTGATCGTGGTATGTTCGGCCGAGTCACATCGGATACCATGACATGCTCATAAGCAATGCTTTGCTCTCCTATGCGACCCCAACCCTCTTCTAGCATCTAAAGTTCAGACACAACGAGCATCTTAGGCTCGATGGCATTCGTGAACGACTACTCGCCGACTCCTCCTCCGAAGCTTTCAGAATCGGAGATCTACGGACCTACGCCATACGACATCAACTTCGCCTATCCTATTCATCCAGAGACACTGGCGAATGAGCGGACCAAGCTTGTCCCTTTCGTCCCTGCTATTCATGGAGAAACCTACTGGAAGCACGTCGGATCGCGCCCAGACATCTTCCGCTACTATCCTTTCTTTTTCTCCACGCTCGCCGACTTCCTAGCTTGGTTGGAGTTGCGCATCCGGCGCGACCCCTTGAACATGCTCTTCGCCGCGATCGACAAAACGCGTCCCGATGCGAAGCATGAAGACTGGGGCGGGAGCATGGCAGGTGTCATCGGCATGTTCAACACCTCTGCGGAGAACCTCGCCACGGAAGCCGCCTACGTCGTCGTCTTTCCCGAATTCCGCGGGACACACGTTGCGAAGGACATGGTCGGCCTGCTCGCCCGTTATCTCCTGCAACTCCCGAGCGCGTCACCTCCGGGGATCGGGTTCAGACGCGTGAAGTGGTCTGCTCATCCGAGGAACGCGCCATCCATCGGGCTTGCGGAGCGGATGGGCTTCAAGCGCGAAGGGACGAATAGGTGGCTGTGGGTCATGCCGGACGACTTGGCCGCCGAAGGCACGCCGGGCCGGGTCGGGGAATGCGTTCTCAGGGAAGACTGGCAGAGACTCGGCAGTCTTGGCGCTGTGTTGGGACGACTGGGAGAGTGGAGGCAAGGAGCAGCGTAGATGCTGTACTGCAATAGAGCGATGCAAGTGTAAACCGGCCGGTGTTTAACCGTATGCGAAGCCTACGAGCGTGAATTCTGCTAACTTTGAGATCTTCGTATTGTTCGATCGTGGTTTTATGTTGCAAGCGATGATTCGGACAACAACAACTCAGTACTCAAGGTAGCCACGATGTGGCTACGGCTCGTCTAGCCAGGATCTGGGGTACTCTGGGTCAAGCACAAAGTTCGTTCGGCGCAAGCCGACTTCTAGCACTATGGGCGCTTCTGATCGTAGTCATAAGTTGAAGGCGCTATCCGGGACAAGTTCCTTGAACCTGATCGTTCTACATCTCCTTGCACGACCAGCTGCCAGTGTACTACTATCATAGGGATTCATACGTCGTACAACGCTATCTGATAGTTCGCAGAACACCCTGTCGATCGCTCGAATTGATACACAGATCACGTACCAAGCTTATCTAGGCACTCGTCATGGTCCCCAAACCGCATCATGACTACCTAGGCCCGGGGGATCCTATAGGCGAAGGGGACTCATATGTGTTGTACGACTTCCTTCCACCAGAAGTCGCTGATGTGGCGTTTGATCTTCTCAAGAAGGAGGTCAAATGGAACAAGATGTCGCACAGAGGTAAGCTTCGTCAGGGGCAAGCAACCGGGCTTACCAGTGAAACTATCTCTAAATCGGCACTTTCTTCCAAAGGTGGAGAAGTTCCGCGGCTTGTGGCGGTCGAAGGCAGCGTCCTTGAGGATGGAAGGTACACTCCCAGCCATGTTCGATGCGGACTTGCGCTCACTAGCACTACCGGCGACAGCCATCCAGTCTACCGCCATCCAGCAGACGAGTCGCCTCCGCTTCTCCCTTTCCCGCCTACAGTGGAGCGCATTCGCCAGCACGTTGAGGCCGTGCTGCACGAGCCAGTCAATCACGTCCTCATACAACACTATCGTAGTGGCGCGGACTACATCTCTGAACACTCCGACAAGACGATCGACGTCGTGCGCGGCTCGAAAATCGTGAATGTCAGCTTGGGGGCGCAGCGCGTCATGACGTTGCGTACGAAGAAGGACGCTCTCGCCCACCCAAAGGCGGATCTTGACGCTGTCGCCACCGAATCAGCGGAGAAGGACGGCAAGAAGAGGGCAATCCAGCGCGTGCCTTTACCGCACAACTCTATATTTGTAATGGGACTGGCGACGAACGCAAAGTGGATGCACAGCATACGCACCGACAAGCGACCTGTCGTCGAGAAGACCGAGGCAGAGCTATACAAGGACGGGGAGCGCATCAGCCTCACGTTCCGTACCATCGGGACCTTCTTGACGCAGGACGAGAATCACATCTACGGCCAAGGCGCAAAAGCCAAGACACGCGCAGAGGCGAGACCGGTTGTGCGCGGCGGTGAGGATGCAGAACGATTGCTTGCTGCATTCGGCGCGGAGAATCATCAGAGCGACTTCGACTGGGAATGCAAACTATGGCGAAGGCTTTGACGTGTTGCATTTTCGCGCAGACCAACAGTAGTTCAGCTCGGGACCTGCGCTGCGCTCGTGAGTGCCTACGAACGCTATCATTGCCCCGAATATTGATATATTCTCTTCAAGTATTGTGACATCGTCTATGCTGTTTGAGTCGCGCTTCCAGGGTGAATGAATGAGTTTTGTTGTACGATCAAATGGATGATGAGTTGTACACGGACAACTTGAACCTAAAGCGTAAGACGTACAAATCGCCATGGACACGAAGCATTTACAGCTTGCGGATACGCTCGGTGTCTAATCTACACACCTTGCCGTCCTGTGAGTTCTTCAGAAGAGTCAGGTCAATGTCACCCGTGTATGCCGTCGCTCTCATCCAAGTCTCCAGGGTGTGCCCGTATGGATTGACCTCTCGGAGCCACTCGCAGTCTCTTTTGATGAGGTCGTCTCTGTACTGCGACCACCAAGCCATGAAGTTCTCCTTCCACGTCGTTGACCCATCCGGAGCCTTCTTCTCGTTGGCGAGGGGCATGTTGAATGTCATCCTGGACCCAGAGGCCGAACCACTCCTCCATGGAAAGCGGGAGGTACACAGCCGGCTGTCCTGTGACCTTCGTGAAGGTCGCTACAAGGTAGGGCCAATCAACCCAGTCGCTGGCGATCTCGAGCTCCTGCGCAGACGTGGTCTCGCGATGGTCGAAGATGTGACGAGCGAAGAAGCCAACGTCTTCGAGAGTTACCATCGGGACATGACCACTGCCGATCGGAGAGGCAAAGACGTATGTTCCGTCTGCCCTCTTCTTCAAGGGTCCCAGCATTGGCTACGAAGGTTAGCGTCAGTCGTTACGATGACACACAGGGAGGCGACCGACTTACTGTTCGCAGCATCTCCATATACACCATGGTCGACATGATGCTCCAGGACATGCCGCTATCGCTGACGACGGAGGGCTGGGCGCGCATCCAATCACTTACGCGGCCTTTGCCATCGTGATGTACGCAACGATAGGTCGGATTGTACCCTCCTTTCTAGTGACTGGTGTCATTGAATGCCAGAGGATTGACAAACCAGTATGCATACCTTGGAAGAGTAATCAAGCCCACTCCAGACGAAGTGCTTGACAGTGCCTATTTCGGTTGGCGAGCTCGAAGATTCGCATGCCGGTGTACACCTCCTTCACCTCGCCGATAGTAAAGCTGTCAGTGTTGACGAAGGTGCCATAGATACCTGCCATCGCCGCGAGCACCTTGCCGAGATCGTCAGTGCTCCCTATTTGTCGAGTAATGCGAGCGAAAGGGTCAGCACTGGTAAGAGGACACTGGATCAGAGACTGTCATGACAAGCCCACCTTCGTAAAGCTCGACCCCTCGCGCAGCGAGCTCCTTCGCCCGGGCGCTCTCGATGTTGCGTGTTAGCGCACGAATCGAGTAAGGTGACGGAGATCCATCCGCGGCAGGCTTCAATAAGCCGTCGATAACCGCAAGACCTTGTGCGCCGGTAGCACCGATGACAAGAATAGGCTTCTTCTGCGAGGTTGACATGACTGGTCTGAATGAAGCGACGTGGTATGGGAAGCTTGTTGCTCAGCACCTTCAGCAGTGCAGGCTTTATCTATCCCTCATTCATGGCTGCGCCGAGTTCGATGCTGATAATGGCCGAGCCGGGGTTGCTCATCAACCCGAAGCTTGGCAATGGGCCGCCAGTGTTATCATGCCAGAAGGCCGACAGTCGATCCAGGCTGAGCAGTTGACTTTGTGTGCCGCACTCGACCACAGCAAACGGGGTTTCCGTTACCGTTGTGGACTCGATCGGAAGCATGTGTGTGCATAGCCACACGATGACATGCACTCAACTTGTATGGCAGCATCTCAAGTGCAGTTCTAGTGTCCTCTGTGGGTCCATCGAAGCAGTGCTATAATTGCATCGGTTTGGCATGGAACATCAGGACTCTCCACCAGATGTTTTCAGTACTGCTCGCAATGGAAGGACGAGCTTGCAATCCTACCTGACATTTGAAGCGAGCGATTGAGGCGGTCGACGCTGCGCCATACATAAGTACCACATGCTGATAGCGACGACAGAAACATCTGCCAGTGGTCCGGCGAGAGAGACTCTAGCCAATCGGACCGATGTCGACGTGATCGACGTTGCCCCTGTCGAGCCGTCCGCATCGAACGGCGTTGCTATCTGGGAGGACTCCGGTAGCTAAGAGTCTCTAAGAGTAGAACCGTTCAGCGAATCGCTTTATAGAAGTTCGGCCACACCTTCGTCGCCGCTCGAAAGAGCGCATGAAGACCAGGAAGCCGGCTTGACCTCCTGGTCTCAGAGGGCGCAGGTTCGTCGTGCAACGAAGTCCAGTCAGCAGGAGTAATCGGCGATTTCGAGACAGGAATTCCGGACTTATCGGCTGATCGATCAGTCTATAACGGAGCTTATGGGGTCAAATTGTGACATTAATGTATAGACGCCTACATGAGGCATTGCGGAAGGCGGCAAACAAACAGTACACGGCTCTGATGGTGATGCTTCGCAGAAGCTGAGAACTTCTTCTATTCTCTCTCTTTCCGACGACCACGACACGACTGCTACGACAATTTTACTCTAGACTTCTGTTCTTGACGATTTCCACCCTGGGGCACGCTCTTTGCACTCTTTGAGATACCGACATGCCGCCAAAGACTCTCTCCACGCTCTTCCTCGGTTTGGAGCTTGCGACGGACCAGCTTAGGGCCTCCCTGTTGGACGAGAACCTAGAACTCGTGGGCGTAGAGATGGTCGACTTTGATACCGAGATTCCTGAATATCAGTGAGTTCTAATCGTCCTCTTTCCTTCCATCCGTTTGCCTGTCCTATCGCCCTTGCGATGAACTGTGACCGGGACTTATTGGGTTCCAAAGCCCATGGCTCTATGCCGGAGCGTAGCTGGACCAGGTCTTGCATCTGTGAGTCTATGAGGGCAAGCTTCGCTTCGGTATGCCGCGACTAAACCAATGGAGTGGACCAATCACGACCTCGGGCTCTGCGACGCGCCTTGTCGCGCCGCGTCGGTTGCTTTCGACGTTGCGAGTTTGGCTCGTCTCGTAGTTCTATGCGGCCGCTTGTCCAGGCTCCATCTCGGCTCGACCACTGCTATGGCCGCACCCTGCAAGCGTCTATGATCCACATGCAATTCATCATGATCTGTATGCCTGGAGGACGCGCCTTCCCTATCATTATCTGCCTGAGTCGACTCCCTGGACTGGGACATTGACTGCACCATACATGGGCGGCTGATTAGGTTACGGTGCGGTGGACCAATTGAGCGTGCGCCGGACACCTCTCCCTCTCTACATCTGGCACGCAGTTGCCGAAACAATTGCGCTGTCTTAGGCTCCGTTCTCATCGCTACTTTTCCGGGACGCGGCGAAAGGTCGACATCTCGTTGTCGCGGACTGGTTGAGTATCTCTGAGGCGGTATTCTGGATCCGAGCCACGGAGCCCCTGCGCGCAATTGTGGACTGCTGAGACGTCGTGACCCTGGAAGCGGTCAGGATCCTCGTCGACGCGTGGACCTACCGGACGCTGAAACCAGGGCCTAGATTCGGGCGTATTGTTTGATTCTCCGGGCTCCTTCCGCCCGCGTTCTGATTGCCGTTTCAATCGAAACCCGTCTCCCTCCTGAGCACGACGCGCAAAGGAACATGTTACTGACGTGCCGCCTTTTGTAGGACTCAAGGCGGCATTTTCACGACACCCGGAGATGCATACACCACCCCAGTGGAGATGTGGTTGAAAGCTTTCGGTAAGCAGGTCTATTAGGTTCGCGGAAGTATTTGTGGCGCCTTACTGATCGACGTGTATCTCGTTGTGACACCGTCACTTGCACATTTGTACCATGCGTGACGTTTGTACTATGCGTGACTTTCTGGACCTCCACTTGCTGCAGACATGCTCTTTGGAAAGCTTAGCAAAAATTACGACATAACGAGAATCAAGGCTGTTGGTGGCGCGGCACAGGTAAGTAGAGTTTTATGGGCCAACGACAATCTCTGCTCATTTCGTGCAGCAAGCTCTCGTTTGGTGGAAGGCGCCTGTACCCCCACTACAAGCGCTGGATCCCAGGTTGCCCATTCACGCACAAATCACCTCTCAATCGTTCTCTCTACAAAATCCGCCAATCGCGCAAGATACGTCTGCGCACACCCATGCTCTTGCTCTTGAAGCTGCTCTCGGCGGCCCAGACCATCATGGCGGCGCGCGTAGGGACCTGCGCGCATCCCTCCCTTGTAGCCGCTCAGCTCCTTCGGGTACGCGAGGCCTGGCCGGATATTTGGGCGCGTACCGGCCGTGTTCAAATGGCGAGCTCTTTCCTCGCTAGCTTGCTCACGGGCCAATTGGTCGGTATGGGCGAGGCTGAGGCTGCCTCGACTGGTTTGTGGGCACATGCTGGTTCTCAAGCAGGCGCTCAGAGCCACTGGGACGAAGGCGTTATGGAGATCGTCGGTGGCAGTCGGGAGGAGGGTCATCGTATCTGGTCCTGGCTAGGCGACGTCGATATCTCGGGTGGGCGACGGAGAATTGGGACCATCTCTAGGTACATGGTAGAACGTTACGGGTTCGACCCTGGTAGGTGGACTCCCTTTCTCACACCAGTTTCAAACACTTATGTGCACATGCAGAGGCTATCATCACGCCCTTCACGTCTGACTACCTCTCGACCTACTTGTCGCTATGCCCCTCACCCTCCGACGCGGTGCTGACCTTTGGACCGATGGACGTCATGATGGCTCCTGCTGCCAACTACGTCCCAACCCGCCTCTTCAGCCTCTTCCCTCATCCTGCTCAGGATGCAAGCGAGAAGAAGCGATACGTCATGATGCTCACTAGCAGGTTTGCAATCCGCGCTACTGAGCAAAGGTGTCTCGGCTGACGGCGCTCGCCAGGAACGCAGACGTGCCTCGCGCGCTTGTCCGAGACATGTACACGAAGAGCTGGAGTGCATTCGATCGCCTTGTTGCCATCGTTCCTCCGGGAGGCTCGATAGGGTAGGTTGCACACGGCGACCGCTCAGAATCTAGCTGACGCCCCGTGCAGTCTCGATGACAAGTTGTTCAGTTTCTGGCTCCTGCAAGGCGACACGTACCCCTTCGCGCACGTGAAGGGAATCTACCGCTTCGAGACAGGCGTCAAGGTGAACGAGTTCCGCGATCTCCGCGCGAACCCCCGCTGCCTCCTCGAAAGTCAGATTCTCTCCTTCCGGGTACGCTGGTCGAGGACCATCCCGACGGGTGTCTTCGGCACTGCGGCTGGACGCGCCCGCAACGCGAACAACACGCCCAGTCCCATTGCGGGTGCTCAACAGAAGCGTGCGACTGGCGTAAACAACAGCAACAACATGGGCCTGCCATTCGACCCGTATGACTATGCACCACTACCTGCTCGTATCATTGCAACGGGCGCCGCAGCCAACTTCCCTTCCATTGCGAACCTTGCAGGAGACGTATTCAATGCCCCCGTGCTCATGCCGACCACCCAGATTGACGCTGCCCAGGTCGTGCCGCATCGCAACGCTCCTGCGCCTGGCTTCCCCTCCCGCGCCGCGATTGGGGGTGCTTACATTGCGAGATGGGTCTGGGGCAAGGAGAAGGGCACTCCCGCAGGGACCGGCCGTGGCGGGTTCGAGGAGGAGGTTCGGCGGCTTCTTAGCAAGCGCTGGGCTGCCACGGGCGGTGCCGCTCTGCGCACGAGCATCAACGGGCCTGGCAGTACGAGCAAAGCCCCCAGTGCAGCAGGCAGTGGTGCTAGCACGCCGTATGGCCATGGTGCCCGGTCCGCCCTCGGTTCGACCATTCTGGTGGAGGAAGAGGAGGAGGAGATCGAGGAGTTGGAGCGCAATGGCAGTGGCTACACCGTCGGCTTCTCGGAGACGGACGTGACGCGCATTAGGACGATGACTAGCTCAACGTCTGGCACGACTATGAGCGGAAGCACGCTCGGAGAAGCCCCCTCGACCGCCTTCACCACACCTGATCTCGGCGCACTGACCAGCCCGAACGCTTCCTCACAATCTGCCGATGCGGCTCCAGCTGCGACGCCTTCTGCCCTTCAGCCTGTAACGGCCATGCCGACCTCGGATGCGGAGCTTCAGCTGGGCCTTGCCAAGGTCGCGGAACCGGACGTCGACGCGTTCATGTCATACGCGGCGCTCGTTCCAGAATACTGCCGGTTGGAGGGGCTGCTCGTCAAGGGTATCGTCTAAGCGTCGTGGTGGGTTGTGTTATGCTCCAGTGCTTAAAGTTCTTGGCCATGCTTTGCTGTCGACTTGTTGTATACCGTAGATGGGCGTGCAGGCAGACGGGTGCGAGCGGATTGAGAGTGGTCGGGTGCGGGGTGACAAAAGCTACGTAGCATCGTCTCCTGTCTGGTCGAAACCGATACCACTGACTATGATATCATGGTATGCAATGCAAACAATCTCATGTTGTGTTTGATAGATGACGGAGGATAGCACAACTGGTGGCTCGATGTCCTCTGAGGCTTTGGGAGCTGACTGAACGACTGTTACTCAGATTACAATTTGCAGAACACAAGTTGCGGACCAACTGCAGCCTGCGAGGGCTGCCCGAACCTGATACACAAACGACGACTTTGCTTTGCTAGCTCGGGAGGCCCAAGCCAGCCCCGAATGCTCACGGAACTGGCACGGCGTTCGTGAGTGTTCTTCTGTACCGGCCTCCGATAGAAGGTGAGTGATTGTATAGGTCTTCCACAGCTTTGAACACTCGAAGTAACATATACACCACCTGCGTTCCAACAGAAGCTCATGATCGGCGCCATCGGCGTCAAGGACCTAAAGGTGGTCAATATTCCGCCACTCGAGGAGTACCGGCCTACTGCATTGTGGCCTTGTGCATCCAGGGCATGCTCAACCCGACCCACATCCCCGACGGGCACCTCCCAAATGCCTACGTTGCTGATGATTCAGCGCCACAACCCTACGCATTGTCTTGGCACCTTGGGAGGCGTCTACGGTGCCTTCTAGGATACGTAGCGCTCCTCAATGTGCTGTATACACCTGAGGCCAACTCTTGGCGGCATAGGGGACTTGCCTCGACTAATGAATGACGGTAAGGTACGTATGTGCTAGACTCACTGAAAAGATGGCCTCAGCATTGTGTCACCTCTCTGTGTCTGACACGAAGTTGGTTTAGGAGTACCCCAAGGCATCATGCGTGACTAGCATATTCAGCGACGGTGTAGCCATTGTCCCAAGGATTACTCGATCAGTGGATTCAATGAAACGATAGTTTCACGCAATCCCACCATGGCAGCGCGATCGCCGGACCTAACTGCTTCGACCATGCACTAAGAAGAATGCCTTACTATGCTTGCCTGCTTCGCAGCCTCGGACTGCTGATATATCCCCGACCCTGTCATCATCGAGTTCTAGGAGGATACTGACCCTCACTGCTCAACAGGACAGATGTCGCTATCGTATAAAAGCTCAGTCTTATGGGTTGGATGGATGCTCAACAACCCACTCAACATTGCATCGCTACCATGTCTACCGATACTCTCGAGAAGAAAGTCATACTTGTCATCGGAGCTACCGGTGCTCAAGGTCTAGCTGTCATAGACGGACTTTTGAAGCCCTCTGCCGAGGGGTCTCCTTCGCCCTACGCAATTACGTGCTCTCACACGCGATCCTGAGAGTACGCGGGCCAAGGAACTCGCCAACCGAGGCGTTCAAATCTTCAAAGGCGAGTTATAGCAATATAATCCGACGTGCTACTCTGACTGTATCTGCTTAAGCGCAGGCAGCGTCGATGACTTCTCTAGCATCCTCGCCGCCCTCGAAGGGGCATACGGCGCTTTCATCAACACCGACAGTTTCACGATCGGCGAGATGAAGGAAGTGTATGCCGGCATGCGCATCTTCGAGCTCGCTAAGCAAGTTGGAACCCTCAAACACTACGTCTGGAGTGCCCTGGACTACTCGTTTAAGGTACTGTTACTTGAGATGTCATCTGCTACGAGACTTAAACTAACTTGGTCATGCCCGCAGCTAGGAGGATATAACCCCATGTACCGCGCGGAGCACTACGACGCGAAAGGCCGCAGTCAATGACTGGATGCGGGCGCAGCCGTCCGTCGTCAGCGATAACGACATGTCCTGGAGCATTCTGACCACCGGCCCCTACATCGACATGCTCAACAACGTGAGTGAGACCTCTAGTTCCATATAGCTGCTCGTGTTCACATCGCTACATGCGTACTAGTACATGTTCGGGCCACTGAACAAGCGGGCAGATGGGACCTACGTCTTCGCCGCCCCTATGGGCAACGGTCACGTCCCGATGATTTCGCTGTCCGACATCGGCTTTTTCGCTCGCTACATCTTCGACCATCGCGAGTCCACCTCCGCGCAGGAGCTCGAAGTCGCCAGCGACTGGGTTGATTGGCCCTACCTCGTCTCCACCTTCACGAAGGTCACCGGCAAGCCCGCGGTCTACCTGCCGCTCTCGATGGACGAGTGGTTCGGGCTCTGGAACCAAGACGACATCAAGCTTCCCGTCATGAACACGAAGCGTGTCCCGGACGGGTCGACCACGTGGGAGCAGAACTTCAGGTGCTTGGTGGGCGCAGTACCGCGACGACATCGTCAAGAGAGACTTCGACTGGATCAGAAAGCTGAACCCGCATGGACACACTCTGGAGAGTTGGATGCGGGAGACGGGATACGATGGAGACCTCCTCAAGAACCCGCTGAAGAACGTAGAGGACGGAAAGTTCCCTAGACTTGAGTTCAGCCTTACCCAGAAGTTGTGATTGTCCTCCATAGCTTGTACTTGTAGACCCCCATACATGAACCTGCAATTGACGTAACGCTTGGGACTGCTCAGGACTGCTCGATTCGTGCGAGGCGTTCTGCCCATCGAGCTAGGAACGGGTCGCGCACGCGGCAACATGTATCAAACATGCATGAATTCCCAGTAGAACATCCAGGATAACAGTGTGTACAAACAGGTATGTATATAATGAGCGACAATGAACGGTATGTATGCGCAAGTCAACTATCTTCCCCCACCACGCCTCGAAAACCATCCGGACCAAAACCTGAACGATGCTGTAGCGAGCTGAGTGGTAAAAGAACAACGGACTCATAAAGTATTACAATCGACATACTCGCACAAGTGGCTCCCACCCATCCTCGTAACTTCAAGCGTTTCAAAAAATGTCAAAATTCCCGATGGACAGGCCACCCCGAACACGGCGGCGAACCCATCTGGAGTCAATGCAGTCTAAAGATATGGTAACATATGGAGTGAGGACGGGCCTAGATAGCCATTCCGACTCCTTTAGCGGAGCGGAGCGACGTGGTGCTCGGCATCCGCAACATCGAGGGACGTGCTCCCGGCCCCGACGCAGCCCTTGCTGGAGCAGGCGTACTCACGCTCGCGCCCGCGGAAGCCGAGCTTCCAGCGGTGCGATACGCCATTCCCGTGCCCGTACGGGGCTTCAGTTTGGACGGGCCAGCCGCGCCAGCGGACGCGCTGCGAGCGACCGGCGCGGCTTTGACTGGAGAGCGCGAGAGCGCGCTGGTGGGGAAGGCGATCCCGTCTCGGGGAGGCGCACTTGTCGGGCCAGGCCGGGAGGACGGCGGCTTGAGACTTCCAAGCGACGGTTTCTGTCGTAAAGGACCCCGTTGAAGCACGTCCGGCAGCGGAAGAGGCTGTGGAGCTGGCGGATGCGGAGGAGAGGAGAGGACGCATGCCGCTTGAGGGGTCTGTCGCGCGCCTCAGGTTGCCTTGAGACTGTGGCAGGCGCAGCGGACGAGGTACAGGTCTGCCGTTGAGCGGATCGGTGTGACTGTACTAGCTGTTGATGGTGTGCTCATCGACGTCGCCGACGGGCTGGCAGAGGTGAGCACCATGACATCGCGCGGCGCAAGATCTGGCGCATTGGCAAGATCAAGCCTAGCAGGGACTTTCTTCATGCCAAGCGAGCCTGCCCTACTACGTGCAGGGATGTCGTCAGGGGTGATCGGCATGGGCAGACTGGCCGTTGAAGACGTTGAGGGAGAATTGAAGCCAAACTCCTCGCCCTCATGGATATGGCCGAGAGAGTTGTCTGGACCACGACCCCTCGATGACGATCCCGCAGGCGCAGAACGGTGCGACGTAACGGAGGCGCGCGATTGGGCGTGCGACAACGCAGAGGCAGATGACGCGCTTGACACAGAGCTCCCCGTGCTCGTACGCCAGTCGCTGGGCATACGGCTGGGAAGGGTGCGCGGCTTGTGCCAGGACGTCGGGGGAGCGGATGAGCGCGGTGTCTTGGGCAAGATACCAAACTCCTCCATCCGACTCTCGGGAGTATGCCCGCTGTATGAATGCGAGAGAGAGTTGGACGAGCTGCGAAGAGAGGTGCCCGAGGCAGCCCGCTTCTTGAGACTTCGCGAAGAGATCTGTCGGATCAGAGGGGAAGGCGCATCCTCATCCTCACTGTCGCTCCAGCCCAAACCAGTCGTTAGACCGATACCGCCAGCAAGCAGTCTGCCATCGCGATGCCGCACACGGCGTTTGACAGTGTCGCGCTCGTCCTTGAATAAGCCCGACTTGGTCATAATTGAGGCAGCTACATGTGACAGGTGAGCATGCATACACAGCTTCACAAAAAAGGGAACGTGCATACCAGTAGAAGCAACGCTGAACACACTCCCAGGCCGGTCATTCGGAAGCGGCGTCGTGTTGCGGGAAGACTGCACCAGCTTCGAATTGGGCGACAACAGGCCGTCCCTCACCATCAGGTGCCTGTCAATCAACATCAACGTTAGGCTCGGTGAACACTAAAATCAGACAAATGACGACGTACGGAAGCGGTGTGTGGAGATCCAGGCTGGAGTCGGAGTCGCTGCCCTCTCCGTCAAGCTCCTTCTCCAGCCTGGCTTCCTCGTCCCTGTCGAGCATCTCGAACGGCGTCCCAGTCTGGTCGATCGGTACGCCATAATCCGAAACAAAGGAGTCTTCGTCCCAGATCTCCTCATCCTCCGCAGGAGCCATCGCACTCTGCTCATAGGCAAGCTCGCTGAGTGAGTCGGGTCTTGAGCGTGCGCGCGCGATAGAGGTTCCGCTAGTACGCCGGCTTACGCTTGTCGCGCTCGTGCGACGCGAATCGGCGTCCAGTTTCCGCGCGCCAACACCTTCGCTCACTCGCCTGCGAAGACTACGCACAGAACGAGACGTCGAGCGAGAACGAAGCCCCGAACCCGCGGATGATTTGCGCCTTGGCCGCGGGGTAGTAGCTAGGATATCCTTGATATCTGGACTACTAGACCTGCGCGAATGCGAAGACGGGGGAGGAGGCAGAGGTATCTGAGGTGGTGGCTGTGCGGGTGGTAGAGGGGGCAAGTCTTTGTTCATGGAGCGCTGCAGTCGAGGATGACCGGAAGGTGGATCTCGTTGCTTGGGCTTAGCGGAAGGCACGGCCACTTCTTCGGTTCGCGGAGCGTTCTCACGCGCTTCTGTCGATGAGAACGAGTCGCGGGGCACCGACTGAGGCTGGCGAGACAGCGACGGTCCAATTCCAATCTCAAGCACCTTCTCGTCGTCGCTGAGGTTTTCCGGTATAGTCGAGTGCAGCGAAATCTCATCGAGAGACAGCCGTGTCAAATCCGCGGCGTCTTCTTCGGAGATACGGGGTTGTATCACCGGGGACCTGTCAAGATTATACCGCGGTACCGGCACGGATAGAGAGCTTGTTGATGGATACGATCGGAGAGAACGAGAGGAGTCGTATTGGGTGACGCTGGTGGAGGGAGAGAGGGAGGGAACGCTGCTGCCGCTGGCGTTGCTGGCGAGGGTGGCTACGGAGTCTCGGTGGGAGTAGTGGCTTGAGGTCGATGCGAGAGACATTTTCGATGCGCGCCGAGAACGAGCGGCAGAGATGAACATAAGAGTCTCATGCTCTGATATAGGGGAAGGACCGGGAACGGGAGGGAGTGGGGCCGAGGGAGGCGCAGAGAGCGGCTGCTTCGTCGAAGGCGAAGGTATCGGAGAAATGAATGGCGAGGGCCCAGGAGGGAGGGGCGATGGGGGCGAACTGGCAAGTAGAGGTGAGGGAGGAATGAAAGATGGCGGGACAGGGAACGATTCGAGTAGAAGTGGGACCGTGTCGCGTTTGTCGCGCGAACGCGTCTCAGTCGTTGATGTTGAGGCCATGATAGAGTAGCTGTCGATCCAGACACATCAGCATCGTCATCTTCCAAATACAGGTTGCACAGTGACATGAATGTTCAAGCTGTCGCTTTTTTCTAGCAGCACTGCTGTATCGCTACATCCACGCATGCCATCGCTGCGCTCTGACCACATCAACAGCGCAGAGACGATCCACGGGCTGAGCGCTCAAAACCACTCGCACAAACTCCACCATTGTGTTGTGAGTCGCAACAGACACAGGAATCGTAGGTTTGATCATCGGAGGTGAATAGAACGAAGTTGTTTCACCCTGCCCGCAGAAATTGCGTGCAAGCCATTCAAAGTTGCGGCACTTACGTAGGATAGCCCGATTGACCGTGTTCCCCTCTATCCACGCGCGTTTATTGCCAAAGTAGTATAAAGGAGGAGAGAGCTGCGTCGCGTGCGGTCCGAATACGGAGCGTCCGAGTTCTATGCGCGTCGGGAGTGCCTGTTCAGGGCCTGCGACAAAGAGAAGGCGGGAAGAGACGTACAAGGGGACGGGCGGGGGTATTTGGGGGGTATCGTTGTAGTTTTCGGGAAGCGAACCTTGCCTGAAGAGGGTATCCAATTGTTCCTTTGACCGCCCATGTGGCGTGTGCGCGCTCCGTGTTCCTGCGAGCGCGCGCTGGATGCGCACGGACGATGAGGACGGCGAGGAAAATGAGGGGAGGAACGAAGAAGAGTGGCGGGCTCACCGGCGCATCGGTGGTCGAGGAGAGGGAGAGGCCCAAGCGAGGTGCAAGTTCCCAGCCAGCGCCTCGGCTGATCTCGCCGCGGTTGCCCTTTCTCATCACACTTCCCAACATCACCAAGACTACCACCGCCCTGTATACTACCACCGCGCGCCGCACACAGCAGGAATCGCAGATAAGTAGAGAAGGTCAGCTCATCTCGCAGTTCGCGCAGTAAACACCCAGGGCGGAGAGACGTCCATGGGTCGCGCGAAGACCGCGACGCACGCGCGCCATCAAATTCTTGACAGTGTAAAGGTGAGTCTGGTTGCCACATTGCTATATTGACTCTCCCAGAGCATTCTCTGCTCCGCCACCCATCTCGCCGACGTCGGGTGTGTCTCGAGTGCGTGGCAGAGCTGGGGAAGGACGTGGGCCAACCAATCCGCCTCGTACCACCACCCCGAGGCCCCCGGGATGCCGCCGGCGATGTGGATAATTATTCCTTCGTGGCGTGCCTGTTCCACCTTCATCCTCTTCGCAACGCTGCACCAGGCTGCACCGCACTTATGAAACAGCAGATTCGCCGATGCGCTCCTTGCTTCGCGACATGCTCCATTCATGCTCCTCGCGCCCCGAGCCTCGAGGAAGCCCGGAAATCATGGTGCTCGTCGATAGTCTACTCTATGAGGGCTGTCTCTACCACACGCGAGCTGCTAGGCACTATTTGCTGTCGTGGATCGCGCTCTCCCAACTGCGCCGTCGGTCAAGCTTCTCCCGGCATCGTTCCATCGCCGTCGCTGCACTTCGCAAGACCTCTCGACCCTTTCGCGAGGGACCTGATGCGCCTCGCGTCGTACCTGGCCCTGTTCGGCTTGCGGTCGCCGCCGAACGCGCATAAGCATGCATCGCCGCCGCCGCTTGGCGCGAACTCCACGTGTTCCACCGCGGCCGGGTCCGGGCAGCGGGCACTTCGTGGCTTGTTACGCCGTTTGCAAACACCTGCATGATGATTCAAGTTACCTGTCATTCGCTTTATGAGACGAATGCCTGGCATTGTGGGCGTGGCTTTTTAGCTGGCTCGTTCTGCAACCCCCGAGAGCTTATGGTTCCCGTGATAATTCTCAGCGAGGCGGTCGGTTGTAGCCGGCGGACTAGGCGATGTTGACAATCAATGTGATGTCTTCATGTTCAGAATTCAGTGTGTTGACTAGCCTCCATCTTGCTGAAACCTCGCTTGACCCGTGAATAGAAGCATGGGTTGCCATCTCGATGTGTCATGCCGCAAAAGGGGCCACGGAGGACGTTGCGCTATACGGCAGCAGGTATGACGTCGACTCAGCGTCGACTCCGAGAGCTTTGCTGAGGCGGTGACTCGACAGCAGCACGCAAGGTATAATGGCCAACGTTCCTTCCGTCATGTCTACGTAGTGCATCGCTAGGAAGCACCGATACTTTCCTTGAGAATTCGACGCAAGATTGGGGCGCATCTAATCGTATTTGACAGATGCAGAAACAGGTCACGAGCATCACTTCTCTATCTACTCCGCTGGCATTTTGGAGACGTTATGGATGGCAAACGTTCAATCTGTCAAATCCGTCCGAGCCAAGCAACGAAATCGAAGAAGCCATTGAGTCAAGCCAACCCTGCGTTCTGCAACGAACGGATCCTATCAACATCTGTCGCGGAATCCGTGAGCGGTACTCCTTCACAATATCTCCTGCTCTACCATTGAGATGAGACGTCAGTGGTCTCACACCGGATCGCTCGACCATGCTGCGGTCGGCTTCTTATGCGACGAAGAAGAGACGATGAGGGGATATCTGTCAACCTGCTCATAAACATTCCCGACGACAAGGCCGACCCTGCTGAGACCCTGTCATCACAACGTCGACTGTCAGGTTTATCAAGATCATGTAATGGTCCCGATTGAAGGTGCTCGCAGCCGTTCCTCTCTACCGGCGCACGGCCTTTCGCTAGATGGCCGTTGTGTATGTCCCAGGATACTCGTGTCCGTTCGTGCACCCCACGCGCGGGCACCGCTCCAGCAATGTGGCATACTGTAAGATCATCGGAAGCTCTGATACTGTGCGCAGCCCTTGGGAAAGCAGCCCCTAGGGTGGACGAAGCGCAGTCGTACAAGTGAGCGTGTGTGTGTGTAGCTATAGACCGCGTGTGTGCGGAATACACCTTATGAGATTGAAGTTTCTCGAGCAGCTACGCCTTGGCAGTGCATTATTAGCGGTCTAAGCATCGAAGTCAACAGGTATCGCGGTGGTACATCCCACATCCATTGACTCCGAATGGCGGTGAGGCAATTGGTATCATCATCTGCCTCTGAACCGTGGAGCTTGACGTGCATAAAGCGCAACAACGTGCGTATCGAACGCATACCCACGAAATCGCGATCCCAATGCCGTCTCATCGAGAGCTCGAGTGAAAGCTGTAGATATCATGCACATGGTGTAACTACCGATAGCTTATTGCTCCTGGGAGGTCCTGTCAATGCCCACTGAACATCAAAGCACACACATTCAAAAGGGATTTCCTGGCTGGACAGTTCTCGTGCCAACACCCAGGCTAAAGGCTCCGATATTGAATAAGAACCAGCTGAATCGACGCATTAAGCGAATGGCACTTGCCGAAGCCAGCCCCTGCAATCGCGGGACGCATCCCATTCTATCACGGCCCCGGAGGAGCAACAGCACCCGTCCAATGCGCGATAACAATGGAAGGCCAACAGAGAGGAAAGGCTTGCCTATCAGCTGCCCCTCCGTTGAGTGTCGCGCCAGCCTGATGCTACCGCCCATGACCGCAACGCTAACGTACAACCTCCGTGCCCCGTCTCCGCCCCCGGGCCATCGCGACGCCCTCCACGATGGGATTGATCGAAGATCGTGCTGCGGGGAGAGCTCCGGTACTCGTGGTGGAGGACGTGCGTACATGCGTTCCCCAAGAAGAGTCATCCCGGCGCAACCAAAGGGCGGATGCCGGCAGCAGACGTTCTTCTAAGGGTCAGGGGCTGGACTTTTGTGGTCTACGCAGGGAGTGGGTCCTTGAGGCCTTCGTCAGCTGGTTTGGGACATCGTAAGGATCGACTCAAAGGACAACCACGACATGCGAGATTTTGCAGACGGTTCACCACGTCACCGAGGAGTATACAGTGAGATGAGAGAGGCGATGGCAATGTCATGTATAACTGGTGAAATCGGGGCAGGCACGTTCCGGGCCCGCGTACGCGAGGCCGGACTTCAGCAGGCGGCGGAATGCACTGAAGCTGCCATCGATGCTTAGCGTCGAGCTTGATCCGTCTTCTCCAAGGGATCTGCGCGTGATCCTATCCGATAATCCTGAGCAGAAGAAGCACCCATTCACCGTGAAGCGAGCTCCTTCGACGCTACGAGAAGTAGACTATCTGACAGCGATCGTGGCCGAGGATGTATCGATGCGTCCCCCTGTGGCTAACTACTGATAATGGCTGGCAGCAGATTTTCCGCACGCAGCAGCACGAGTGCGATGCGAGCTCCGTCGCGCGGGACGGATCGCGGGAGTCTGTCTGACAAGATGCGTTCGCGAGCCCTGTGAAGCTCCTCCGCGCGAGCTCTGTAAAGCGGCACTAGTGAGATGCGGATTTAGAGGTAAGCGAGCGACGCAAGACGAGCTTACTTTGCAGCATTGCGACGCAAGCGAGCTGCTCGTGACCGACAGCCAGCGGCAGGAAGGCGCCGCCTGAGCGGCGAATCCCTGAATTGAGCAACGGTGTCCTTCGCCTTCAGAAATTGAGTTCCGTGCTCGCCAAGGACTCGCCCGCTGGGTGGACGGCCCAGACGTTCCGCCGCGCTCCCTGTCCCTTCTGCCCTTCTCTCGCGGGCGACTCCGGCGAGTCACCCTCTGCGCGATCGGGAGAGACCGAGGAGCCGTCCGCGGCCCGCAGAGTGGGACGCACGCCTAGGGTCGCGCAGAGCAGCTTTGTACCGCGAGCGGATTTGGCGGAAGAGCTTCGGGATGTCGAGGTCGGACGGTCCGCCCGTCGCGGACGGGTTCTCACGCGGGAATTGGGCAGATCAGCTCGAGCAGGTGTCGGATGTGGTTCGAGGACCGCCTAAAGGGTGAATGTCAGCGAAAGTTGACGCGCACAGGGAGAGCAGGAAATTGGGCAGGACAATGGGAGAATGCTCTCAAAGGCGCACGCTCAGCCCCATGACAGATGATGACAACATCGTAGTAAGGGTCACCATTTGAGCGCGTCGGAGTCCTCCGTATTTAGGACAGGATTCCGCGCTACTAAGTGGCCACCTTCTGCGTCATACGATCGCAACACAGTCGCAGGCGTCAGAGCCAGTGACAATATGCACATGCGCAGGCTCGGAGAAAACTCGCATCGCACGAGACTGAGCGGGCGTCCTCTGAGATTACACGCCATGTCGCAATCCCAAGCAGCAGGAGAGCATGCATACTCGTCCGGGGTGGCCTGGCTCTCGACGATGGCCTTCCACATCATCGCGAACCCCTCGTAAAAGCCGAGCTCTTCCCACATCTCGAAGCCCTTCTCTCGGCCTAATGCTCGGCCCTCTATCATGCCGTGTATGCGGCCATGCGCAAAGCCGTCTTTGTAGCCCTCCTCGAAGAATCTGGACGGTGAATCAGCGATGCTGGGCTTCAAACGCGTGCGGAGAGGGAGGTAGACCTACGTTTGCTCTACGTTCACAAGTTCCTCAAGATCAAAGTCCATCTTCAGCTTCTTTTGTACAGCAGGATCTTTCAAACTGTCTACAATTCGGTTTACCGAGCAGTTAGGCGGATGCACGAGAGCACGGTGAGGTGTAGGTCCAAGAAAGAAGTGAGTGAGCAGACTAGAAATGGCAAGCGTCGGGCGCGCGAAATCGAACTCCGACTGCAAGTCTCCATCTGAAGTTAAATATCTAATATCTAATGTAGTTTTATTCATCTTGTGGAAAACAATGCAGAGAGCGAGAGAATGACGCTTGACACTGACTAGTCCGATATGTAGCTATGGTGACAGTCGAACAGCCAGACAAAGCAATGCATTTCAGGACGGCAGCGAGCAGCTGAGAGATAGGTGGCATAACCCGGGTAAGGAACGACAAACTGATAGCTCAGGACATGTATGGTATCGTACATCCTGTGAGATTAGGGTATCCAACACAACTCATAACCGAATGAAGAATAGGTCCGTGGCCATCATACCTGCGGAGTGATCAGTGAGCCGGATAGTTCAAATGACAGACGCCACCCTGAATGCTACTCACCAAGCTCAGTTCCGAGCGTCCATACCCTCCGCGCCCATAGCTTGATGATTTTCTCCGGCTCGCCTGGCCCTGCGAGGTCGACCTCAATCCCATCCCACCAGCACTTACGCTGCACACACTGCTTAGTTCGTAGAACCATCTGACGAGAGATGTAGCACACATACCGCAGGTTTCCGCCAGAAGAGAAGCAGCTTCTGCGCGGTGGCCATTTGGTTGTAGTCCACAGTGACCTGTCGTTCGCCCGAAGGACTAGTGGAGTGGACAATGCCGGTCTTCAGAAGTACAAGGGCGATTGAAGATATGCAACACCGAGATGGCTCCATAGCCCGGTAACCCCACTCGTCATCACGATCAAAGCCACTGCGAGAATGTCGTCAGTAACCTATACGACAGAACAAGGAAGAAGCTCTGACCTCATGCAGAGCATATCAATAAGGTGCTGTTCCGCCAAGTTGTTCTCCTTGTTCACATTTCTCTGCAGCGCCGTGAAGATATTACGCTTGTGCAGGAGATATTCGCCGCACTTCCGCTTGAGGTCGAGCAACGCGTCATTTGCGATACCCCGTGCATCAGTGGCCTCCTTGCCGTTCTTCGGCGGGATGGAGAAATACTCAAGCTCCTCGCGGAGTACGATGATCGCCTGCTTGGTCAGAAGAGGGTTCTGCGAGGGGGATGGTCCAAAGTCGGACGTTGGAGAGCCACCCTCAAGGAGCTGCTGCTGGGCGGCAAGGAGACCCGGGGAATTGGAAGTACCGTAGAACTCCTCTCGCGCATGTTGGAAGAATGTCAGGACATATTCGAAGCAGTCAGGGTCGAACTAATCAAGGACAGCGCTGGTCAGCGTAGGGACACGGCCGGGATGAGGACGGTCACGCACATCAACCCCATAAAGCTCCTCGTCGTAATCATTATCTCCCCCATCAGATAACGCTGCGCTTTGACGACTTAGGACGAGCCCATTCGGAAACAAGCAGAGCAGGACGGATTCGGGTAGGCTGAGTATGTTCTCTCGGTCGACGGAGAAGCGTCTCCCGCGTAGATCGAGCAGCAGCCTCGTCAGGAGCTGTGGCTGAAGATTCGTTTGCACTGGGGTCTGAGACACCTGCGTTATAGGCGAGTTGGCGAGGTTTACGGCGGCCATAGCGAAGATGAAGAAGTGGGTATGACGGCGGGAGCTCAGAGGTGGTGGTCTCCGCCAAGCTGCACGCCGGTCGTAGCAGCGAGGGCGAATACGACCAAACCTGTACAAACAGTGTGGGGACGAACATCAGTTATCGAGCCAGAACTATTAATGCCGGAATATAAAAGGTCCCCGTATAGGCATGGGGCATTGAAGCGCCGCCCAGACGTGCGCGACTACCGCCACACGCGTACGGCGTCCTTCTCTCTCTCGAGTTTATCTTCGTCAGGCCAGAAGCGGTCACAACTTCTCAGCTCTTGCCACACAAACACGCTTCTGCAAGGCCATCTGACCCAGTGTTCTTGATACGCGGAAATTTGCAGGCACACATGAGAAACCGCCACCCAGGCCACTCTCAGAGTGTGAGGGTAAATTAAAGGCAAAGGAGATCGACTCCTAACCTTTCCCACCTGCATATACTGCTTGTGCGCACACAGCGGGCCAGGGAGATGCCTGTCGCAGAGAAGGAGGAGAATGCAGCTGGTCTAGGCCTGTGGGCCTCGAGTTTTCATGGGATCGGTCCGTTGCACGCCATTTGCGCGCGCGTTCGAACACAGCCTAGGGAGTGCCAGTGGTGGCTCGAGTGCAGATTGACAGGATAAAGATTTGATGTGATAAAGTAGTCGTGAGTCTATTATCCGGGACGTCTTCGACGACCTGTCCCACCGAGTGCGAGCGCGACAGTGTGAGCCTTGACGACGAGCCCGAGCGCGAGCCTTTGACGAACAATTGACCGATCGACCAGGAGCGAGACCACGCGGCGGGCTATAAAGGTTCGGCAGGAACATCGTGCTCGCAAGATCTCCTCCGCGTTTCGGGCAGCAAGAGGCTAAGGTTTAGCGAGACGCACCCGAGAGCGAAAGCGGGAAGGCAAATTGCAGACTATTGCGTTGGCTAATTTAATCGAAAAGTCCGACGTTGGGACCTATAACGGTATACAGTTTGCCTTATCATCGTTCTCACCATCCGCCTCCATGTCACCCCTCTGGACCGTTCTGTCCTGATCTGAGCGTCTCTCTTCCGTACAGGTCCCTTCCGGGATTCTCTGAGCAGTCGCCCCAGCATGACCTCTCCGCACTCGTTCTCGTTCTCCAAGCCCGCCATGCAGGGGGACGCGGTGTCGGTCCTGGTCCTCGTCGAGGATTCACCCCAGATGGCGGCCAAGTGGCCCGATGTCCGCGACTCGTACCTGCCCACTTTGCTCGAGAACTTACGAACAGCCGACCCGTCCGTCCAGGTTCGTCGCTCGCCGCTTGCTTTTCAGTCTTCTCATTGTTTGCCCGCTTTGTTCATCAGATGGAAGCACGATGGCTCACCACGTCCTCATCATCTCCAGTCGCCACCTATTCCATCACGGACGCGGCCCAGTGCCGTAACGTTCCGGCTCTAGTCCTCGGCCAGGCTAACAGTACCAAAATCACTCCAGCGGTCATCCACCAGGCTATATCTGTTTGTTCGCTTTTCTCTACTTATACGACCTACGCTGACCATGATGCCGCAGATCCTCGCGTCGGCGGCGAGGGGCACCAGCGCCACGCGTCATTTTGTCCTCGTTGCCGCGACAGGACTGCCCAGTTCTGGCCAGATGACCGAAGCGACACCTTCCGGGTTCGATCCGTGGGACGACATCGCGCTGGTTCTCAAACAGGTATGACGCAAGAGGTAGGTTGAGAAGCGCGTGAAGCTGAATCGGTCATCGCGCATCAGGAATACATTCGCCTGCATGTCATCCTCAACATCGGCGCCGAGATGCGGACTTACCACGAGCTATTCAAGAGATCGGTGTGCATTCTCTACGCATACACATGCGTCCAGGTTCTCAATATAGCGTTTTTAGCTTCAGCTCCAGAGTAACTCAGAGGTTCCTGCGTGGTTCCGGGTAGACTCGCGGAAGTTCTCAATACGCCTCTCCGGTAGGCCTCAATACGTGCGCAGCTCGGGTGCGCATAATCTAGTACATCTCTCGAGGGGCAGTCATGCTAACTTGCTTCGTGTACAGTGGCCGTGCCTATTCCCTTGATACCAGCAGGTATCCCTCCAGGTAACTATGGAAACCCGAGTCCTCCATCCCAGAAATCCGCCTCTCCAACGACGCCTCCGACACAAGGTCCGTCGCCTCCTGCGAGCTCCCCGCCTCAACGGAAGGCAACGGTATCCCCGACCTCGCCCCGGAGCCGGGCTCGTGGTTCCGAGACCCCCGGATCACCTCCAGAGGGAGTTGGGAATGGTGGCGGGCTCGTATCTTACCTCCAGCAGATGCACGGCTTGACCAAGAAGAAAAGCTACGGAGTGAAGGCGCCAAAGAAGACGTACGCTGATGCCCACTTGCCCATGTCCGGTCGGCCTATCCTACCGCGTCTGGAAGTGTCTCAGTCTGATATATACACCTACCCATCGTTCGACCATGCTCACGGTTCCGAATCGCATGTGCCTGTCTCCGACCCCCAGTCGCACCCGAACAGGCGTCACTCGGCCGACCAGCTCCCACCAGCGTCCCTAGTCGCACGCACGAGCAATGAAGACCGGCGCGCGCGGCGTCGCGGTCCCTGGCTGCCGATCGCGCCCCTCGTCTCGTCCACCCCATCGTCCCCTACGTCAGTCACCTCACCAGGCACTTTGGCTGCCCTCCAAAGTCTGGCTTCAATGACGCCACGGCTGCCGGACTTTGCGACCAAGGGCCGCGGCCCTCCTACCACCACGATGAGCCCAACGGACGTCCAAGATTCACACGCCGTCCTAGGCGCGAACTCCGGGAACATGCACGCATACGCGTACTCCGTGGCGACGTCACGTCCACCCGTAGACATGGCTGGTTCATATCCGGCCCCCCACCCTGCGGATCCGACGACGGCGTCGTCGGCGTACTACTACTCACGTGGCCCCGAGAGCGCTCCACCATGGCCTCAGCAAGCCCCCGTCATCGGGCCTCCGGCATCGCCCACCACTGCCCCGAGTCCGAGCCACACATCCGCGTCCAGCTATAGCGACGCCTCCCGTCAATACAGCGACTTTACGTACGGCAGCTCCCCGCCCAGCAGCTCGTCGACGACGCCTCCGAGCATCACTTCCCTCGCGCAGCCGTCGGCAGACAATCCCGAGGACCAGCCGTTCATCATCACGCCTGAGTGGCTCGCGGATGCGGATGCACAGATGGCGGAGGCTGTCCGTTCGGGCGCGATCCAGGCCAACATGTCACCTGCCCTGTGCTCTGCAGTCCAGCCAGGCCAGTCATCGGCCGTGCCTAGCCAGAGCCAGTCGTATCTACCTCCCGAGCAGATGCGCCAAGAGGCGATGTATTACTCCTCTCTCCCCACTCCACAAGGACACTCGATACCACCACAAGACGTCGCCTACTCGTCCATGTACGCAGGGAACATGCCCATGGATGCCAAGCTCTCAACGTCACAGACGGAGGGTGCCTGGCAATACGAGATGGATCCAGGCTACGTCGCGTCCGTTCCCGACTACGTCGCACACCAGAACCACTGGTACCCGTCATGAACATACCCAGCAAGTGTCTCGAAGTCCTCCCCAATGCTTGTCGTCATGCTATCATTGTCAAATCCTCTCAAGGTGCTTTCTCATCGTCTTCTTTTTGGGCTCAGGTTGTATGTTCCCTCGTCTCTTCTTCTCTTCTCTCAATTCTCGGTCTTTCGGTATAAATGCCCGGATAGTGGGGCATGGCATGGTACGACGCATCTCGAATCTTGAGCATCATAAGTTGCACATATACCCGTTGTATATACCTACGCTACGTTTGCTCTAGCTGTACTTCCTTCATCGGTCTTGAGTAGTAGGGGACTCTAGCGTTTGTAAGCTATGTAGCATACCTTCACTGTGACTTCCGCGTGATACATTCAGGATTGGTCCAGCATCAGCCGCGCAGGCGCAGCCATCGACGCGCTTCTCGCGGCTGGACGAGCTTCAGCCGACTCAAGATGTGCCACAGGATTCGACCAGCCCTCAGAATCCACTATCACGCGTAGGCCTGCCTGAGGTGCGTCGCCTGGGAAGCTACCAACTCCGACATCGATACGCTGCCTCGAGGTAAGCTTGACCACCGGTACTTTCTCCACGCGTTCCTTGTCCGCCACGGAAATGGCCAACTCCGATCCTAATGCCACACTTAACCTGATGCACGCGGACGGCACTGCACCCCACGCGTGTCCCGTCACCCCTGGCTTCTGCGATGGATGCGCGGAAGACCCATTTGTGACCTCCCTCCACATCCGGGGCCCTCGCACGCGCGGGCCGCGCGCTTTGCGCACTTTCTTCAGTAGCCCGCATTGAGATTGCGAGCGACGGAAGACGCATCCCGCGCGGGGGGGTGTGCGGATATCCACAGTGACGCTCCCGAGACTACTCCATCTGGCGGGCGCGGGGGGAAGCGCTATGGCTGTGCTGAGGAAGAAGATGCCTATATGAACGGATGGTGAGAGCCCATTCCGTCGCCGTCGCCGTCGGAGGCATGGGCGGTCCGCACCTTCTCCGCACAAATGCCTATCTCAGCATGCTTGGCGCCAGCGTTGATGCTATACAGCCACACGCACATGTGCTCCAACGATGCTATACGTCCCTCGTCTGTGCAGAGCTGAGAAGATGAGCGCGAGCCTCCTCGCGACATGCGCCCGAATTTCCCAGGTCGGAGTGGGGCCAGTGTCAGTGATTTGAATGAAACGCGTGCTGGCAGTATTGAGCGGGCCACAATAGCTTATCTGCAGTGTCGCCACGTGCTGCTGAGTAGTCATCTTGTCTACCGCATTGCTTAGCCGCTGTGCATGAAGGTTTTGAAGTGTTAGTCTGGAAAATTTCTCCACCAGTAGCTTAACGGCGATTCACAAGATGCGAGTGGATGTCAACATGATCCTTGCCTTTCTAGGCACTGACACCGCTCACCACGTGGGAATGTATCTGTGGCGGGCGTACTTGTGTTGAAGCGCTCGCACACCCGCTCGAGTTGCGTCCTACATACCGCCACGGTAGTTTACGCGGTAGGCCCGGCATCGCGCAGATCCAACGAAGTCTCACATCGTACAAGACCTTGAGTTCGGCCTATCTGACTACTGCTGCACGTTTCTGAGCACTTGCTGCATATTAACATCGTCACCCAAGTCGCGTACTCAGCAACTCCACGTCGCGAGTTACTGCATCCTGAAGGTCGACCACGGGAGTCCAATGGCTACTCATCAAGTCTTCAAGAGCTGAGGTGGATCTATCTGTGAGCTAAAGTTCGCTCAGATACTCTCGTAGTGTGTAAATTCTGACACTACAATATACTCTAGGCTGTCACACGTCCCATCGATCGTCTTCCTCCAGAGCTTCTCGTATACATATTCCAATGGGTTCAATGGCTCTGCGGGTGGTCAGGCGAACGAGACTTATCGAGGCGATTCGCGCGCGCTCTTGGATAGGACTCACCTGGGTGTGCCGTCGATGGCGTAACGTGGCACTCTCCTCGCCCATTCTCTGGACCTACATCGATTGCAGGGAATACCTTTGGATCTAGAATGCGTGACTGCATTCATCGAGCGCGCCAGTGGAGCTCTATTGGACGTCGCAAGCGATGCTGGGGGCGACCTTGAGTCCTTACTCCGAGTCGTCTTGGCACCGGGCAACAACCTCCGTAGCCTAGCTATGCGGGTGTCTTCTGACGGCACTTTTGAGAAGCATCTCACATCTCTTCTGGCTTTGTTACCGGCCACCATGCCCACTCTTCGAAGGTTGAAAGCTCGAGACTTTCAATGAGTGGTTAACAGACGCGTGGCACGACTACAAGCCTGATCGCACACAATTTCCCGCTCTACTCGACATATCCTTCTACAGCTTTCACTTCCCGTGGGATTCGCCAATCTACGAATCTCTGCGATCCTTGGACCTCTCATCCATCAGCTATCCACCTTCCGCCGCCCGATTCCTTCAGATCTTGGAGGCGTGTCCGCAGCTGGAGTCCCTGACCTACGACCAATATATGTCTGACAGGGGGTTGTTCGCCTCGATGGACGCGAGCGAGCGAGTGGTGACCCTACCCCGCCTGCGGCAACTGAAGTTGGCTAACACCCTTCATGCTGTGGCGTACGTCTATGATCGGCTTTGCGTTCCCTCTTCATGCTCTATCATTACGAGGTTTATCATCTCAGACGCAGCTCTTCTCTTCTTCCGGGCCCATCCACGCCATGCTACCTCGCCAACGTGTCTTCCGCAGCATCCTCTCAGACGTTATATCTCTACGTCTGACAGTGGACGATCAAATCGTCTACCTAGGATTCGAAACTCAGGAAGGCGTCTCTTTCACCGACATCACGGGCATGGTTGACGACCCTCAGTTGGACATCGACACATTCAACTCGTTGCTCGACCTTTTTGCCAAAGCGCCCCTCACGACTTTCCGCTTGTATGACCCGAGCAATTTACACGCAGTGTCCGACCGCGATGTGGATCTCCCTCTTCGCCCGGTTCCCCAAGCTTGAGCATATCGACGTCGGCCATACCTTCCAGTATATCCACGATCAGAAGGAAGGCTTCAGCCCTTTGCTAGAGGCATTGCAAGTGTGCAAGCCGGAGGGCGGGGAGCTATACGCCCCTGGTCTGCAGATTCTGACTGTGCAGACCATGATTGTCGACCAGCCTCTTGCCCACGCTCTGGTATCACTCGTCAGCCTACGAGCTTCCAAAGGAGTGCCGTTGAAGGAGCTTGTCTTCAAGAATTCACGGTGCTCCAGAAATGTGGACCTTGACGCGTTCATGGCACAGTTGAAGAAGGATGTCGAGGTTTCTGTTGTGTGAGCGCACATTAATCCTCCATGTCCGAAGAAGAAACATTGCTGACATCGCCGCTTTCAGAGACATCAGCTGCTGTTCAGGTATCCATAAGACAGACACGCTCCTGTGAGTACGATTAGCATTGCTTGCAGGTTACCCTCCTTACGTTGGCGGCCGTCAGCTATGTCTACGAACCGGTGGCAATAGACGAATACTATGTAGAAGATGAGATCGATCCAGCCGACTTGATGGACGTGGATGAGTGACCCTTCCCGGGTTCAGGCAACGGCTCTGACAATACTACACCATGTGCATGATTTGAGTGTACGATTACGGGAGCAAGCTTCCTCAGTGTCCTGTTACTGTGCTATTGTGATTGCCCAGATGGCTTGAGCGCACATGTGCGGGACCATACAACTGTAGATCTAGAACACGTGGGCGGGCAGCGTGCCATCCAAAGCGAGCCTGAAGTGGCTTTCGTCTCTGAGTCTCTCCACCATCGTGGCGCGGCACATCTCGGTCGACTTTCGATAGTCGTGTATCGTTTTGATTTCGTGAACACTGATCTCCTGGAGATCTATTGCATCCAGTCACTGCACAAGATCCTACGCTGACCGCTAGCATTACATAGAAACCTATCGGCACTGCTCGCAGCTCGCAGCATCGCTACATCGAACACTGGCCATCATCCATAGTATCTTGCTATGTCAAGTATCTACGCCAAACTGGTTCAGCGCACATATCATAGGAGCGAGAGGCATCTCGTAGCCACGTCAAGACGCGACGCGCTGGCAAAGTCAGCAGTAGGTCTATGACTGTACTGTGCAGTGTTAGCAGACTGGAGGAACGCTCACGCTCTTCCACTATTAGTCAATGATCTGCCGCGTTGATCAGCTTCCCACCGAGCTTGTGGTCTGCATATTCCATTGGGTTCAATGGCTATGCGGATGGGCCTGGGCGACGGGTCCCCATTTTGGCCGCTTAGCCGTTTACAAGCCCGAGCGTTCCTGGTTGAGGCTTTCCTGGGTATGTCGCCAATGGCGCATGGTTGCTCTATCCTCTCCCACTCTGTGGACCTACATCTATTGCGGCAAGACCCCCGTAGATCCGACTTTCGTCGCCGCTATCATCGAACGCTCCTCGGGGATTCCGCTCGACATCGAGATCAGTCACGAAGGTGATGCCGAAAGTATCTTCCGAGCAGTCCTGGCTCAGAACATCGCTGTCCGCAACTTGGCAGTGCAAATTTCGGCGGATAGAGCTCACGAGAAACAGTTGCCTGCCCTCCTCACTCTCCTCCCGGCCAGTATGCCTGCTCTCCAGGCGCTCAAACTCATGACTTTCAGCGAGCGAGTGGTGGATTCCTTGGCACACCCGCATACCTGATCGTGCACAGTTCCCGCTTCTCCGGGAGCTGTCGCTATGTGGGTTTCACTTCCCTTGGGAGTCCCGTATCTACGAGGCGTTGCTCTTCCTCGATCTGTCCTCCATCAGTTATTTACCATCTGCGAGCCGCTTCTTCCAGATCCTCGACGCGTGCCCCCGACTGGAGTCCCTCGCCTATACCCAGTATGAAATGGGCAAAGAGCTCTTCTCTGCGATGGACGCGACCAAAGATATGGTCACGCTCCCTTGTCTACGGTCTTTGAAGATGGCCGGTGCCCTCCCCGACGTGGAGTACGTCTACGACCGGCTCCACGTCCCTTCATCTTGTTCAATCTGCACGAGCTACTTAAACGGCGATCCTCATGACCAACATCGTATCCCAGCTCGCGATATGCTTCCACGCCAGAGGATCTTCCTTGACAGGTTATCCACTGCAACCTTTTTATCCTTGGCAATTCTCGAGGATGTCCGGGTATCTCTCGCCTTCATCTCCGACGGCACAGTTTGCGGAACCAATATATCTGGTTGCTCGGTTCGCGGCCCCATGCTCGACCCAGAGAAGTTCGAAACCATGCTAAATGTCTTCGCGAAGGCGCCACTCACTTACTTCTGTCTTCGAGACCAAGGCGGGTGGAGGACATTACCCGCTTCTACATGGTTGTCTTTCTTCGTCACCTTTCCTCATCTTGAAAACCTGGACGTAGGCCCCACCTTCCGGTACACGCTTTCGCCGCACGAAGACTTCGACCCCTTGCTGGAAGCTCTCCAAGCCTACGAAGCAGACACTGGAGAGCTGTACGCTCGTCGTCTGCGAACGCTCACTTTGTGCAATGTGGTTATCGATGAATGTCTTGCAAACAAACTCCTGTTTGTGGTCAGATTGCGGGCTGTTAGAGGAGGTCCTCTTGGTCAGCTGGTACTCAAACACGCGATCTTCGCCGAGGTCGTGAACATGAGAGCGTATACAGCTCAACTCAAGAAGCACGTCGAGGTGTACCAAATGTGAGTGGTGCCCTTCACCTGAGCGCTATGGCAAAGTACTCACTTCGACAATCTAGTTAGGACATCCACGACAAATTCATGAACGAGCTGCAGTGAGTCCCCGGCTTAGCGATACTGACGGGCCTCGTTGACAATACTCGAGTCCAGACCAAGAGTTACCAGTATGAGCAGTCGAGGATGTGGACCAGCACCGAATGGATGATTTCGCTGGTAAGTCGAGAGGCTCGCGTCGTTCCCATGCCTAACAACTGATTAGCAAACTTGACGTGCTTTGATAGCAACGCCGCACTGTTTGGTTCCCGTTATGATTTGAAGGAAGGATGGTTCGCTCTCAGTGGAGTCGTAGGGTCCTGCATCACCGTGCGGCGCGAAAGTTCCTCGATTGTACAAGAGATGATGACAATGAAGCTGGCCTACTTATACACGTTCACATTGAAAACAACTGTTACATCGCAACTCTGCTGTTCCGCCTCCATGTTCGTTATACCATGAACGACAAGTAGTTCCATTGCGTACCCCTGTCAATGCGCACAACAGGCACCACCTGTTGTAGCTTCGGATTGCGCCGGGAAAGCAGGGGCACTCTTGGAGTCGTTCGCTCCCGGTACGTCCATACTTGGGTTCATCGTGAAAAAGTTGGTGGGCCGGAAGAGCAGGCGGAGGTGCTCGACGGGCATGACGGGCCAATCCTCCGGTCGCGGTATGTGCGTAATTCCTGTGACGAAAGACATGTAAGAACAGATGCAAGCTTCACGACGAGAGAACAGATAGACATACCCATAGTGATATACACGAGCAGGTCCTCTTCCAGGAGGCTTGTCATCTCCTTTGGCCCAATTCGGAAGCGCATCCGCAGGCGTGTCGCGCGTCTGCGGGACGTACTTGCCCGACGGCCACATCCTCCCTCCTTTGGGGCCCTCGACGTCCTTGACGACCCACAGCGGCTTCTTCGCAAACGGCGCGCGCTTCACGACCGGGCTCCCGTCGAGCGCCATCATCGGCGCCGCCGCGCCCTTGCCCATGATCGTGTATCCCGCATTGCGCTTCGACGCGGGGTGGACCTTCTTCGGGTTCACGATCGCCCATCGGCGATCGGTGCTGTAGTCGAACTCACGCGCACCTTCGCTCGCGCGCGCGATGGGGGTGTTGCGCGTGATGAAGGCGTTGCCGGAGAAGTTGGCGGCTGAGCCGAGAGGAGCGTTGGGGAGGGGGACGATGTCGGTCTCAACGACCGAATTTTGCAATCCGTCGACCATTGGGTCCACGCGTACCGAAAAGATGTGCTGGTGATAGTGCGCGCTGACCCCAGGAGCCAGTGTGGTGCCAAACGGGCTATTCGGTTCATCCTGACCTTGGACGTAGACCTGAAGGATACCTGTGAGACGGATCTCGACCTCGATATTGCCATCCTGGTAGAACATGTAGTTGAAGATATACTCTGCCGGGGTTGTGAGTGCTCAGAAACGACGAGATCAACGCCCCCGCGAGACCCACCATAGTTCGCAAGCGTGCAGATTTGTTGAATGACCAGTCGTCTGCTCCGGACGGCCTGCGCCCGGCCGCCCACACGGAAGTCGGTGTGCTTCCACAAAAGGCCCGCGTCTTCTTCGTGGATACAGATTACGTTCTTTACGACTACAGCGGAGCCGTCGTGTGCAACGTAAGCACCAGGCTAGGTGACAATCATCGTCAAGACCTGACCGCTGACAAGAATCAGCAAACGCACCAGGTAGTGGATCTGACCGAGGCAATCGCAGCCGAGCGTTAGCTCATTCGCCATGGTACCCATACCGTATTCGCCACTATGGTACGCCATGAGCTAGCGAAGAAAAGGCTCGATGCTGGAGACTTACACATCGAACGCGTGCTTGCGAGGATGAGGATGTTCAGGCGCGCCATACGGAACGACCATCTCTGAAAGCGAAAGGCGATAGAATATGGGCCGCACCGTACCGTCATCGTTGTACGTGATGGTTGACAATGCGATTCCCTCCCGATGATGGAAAGCTACACACGCAACATGAGACTTGGAAACTACCGTAAGCCACTTCATAAAACGTACCGACATGCATCTTCCACTTCTGCCACTCCAACACGTGTCCATCCACTTTGAAGCTGACACCTTCGGGCTGGATGACGTGCAGCGGTTTGAGGTCGTCGCGGAACTTGAAGCCCTCCTTCTGCTCGAGAAGGTCGGGCAAGAAGTCGTACGACTCTTGTGGCGGAGGAATACGATTCCGGCCCGCCGCCTCGAAGGAGTCTGTCTCTATCGCAGGGGGCGCAGTCGTCGTAGCAGTGATGTCTGCGTTCACGCCGGCGGCTTCGAAGAGGAGATTTGTCGCCTTTCGGCTTGAACGCGGGAGGGAAGTCAATATGGATGACCTTCTTCGCCACAGAGTCTACCACGGGGATAAAGTCCTATGTGAAGCAACGTCAGGCGCGTGTCCAGCGATATGATATGTGCTCGACCTACGAGAGGATGCGCGTAGAGGTTCTCGTGGCGAGACCACCGAGCGAACATGAGAGCCTGCTGAATCCGCTGCTTCGCGGGGAAGCGAGGGTCGTAGCCAATCGCCCATCCGTCGGCATGCAACTGTTCCGGCTTGACACCTATGAACAGCGGGAGCACTCAGCATTCGCGAAGGACAGCATCGTCTGACACCCACCAACTTCGGCGGCGAGTTTCACGACTCGCTCATCGGCTCTGATGATCTCTTCGCACATCAGGAGCTCCTCGACCGAGATCTGAGGCTGAACTCCTTCGGGCAGCTTCTCCAGGGAGTCCACCACCCATTCTTGACCATTCAGAGATACGATGGCGTTGTACGCATTGCTGGGGTACGGCTTGAGCAATATCAGAGCCAGGATAGGAGAACTGCGCTTACCCCGCTACAGCATCTACAAACTGGAGGGAATCAGCCTTGATTACACAACTTGTGAGATTCTGGTCCGCTTACGTCCACTTCGGCCTTGCGAACAATCTCCACAGCCGGTTCGGGCTTCTCCCCACTCTGAAGGGATATACCCAGGTACGCAAGCACCGCTTTCTTGGGAGGCGGTAGCAGATAGCTGGTTATGAACCTAACGGCCTTAACGTCTGTCTTCTCCGCGACATACCGCCGGACGCTATGAGATACGGCGACGATCTACGAGATCCAAATCAGTTGAGATTACCCCAGATCACTACCGGCTCCCCGTGCCGGAACGTGGATACACACCTCCTCAGGGGTTAACGGATCGAGCGGGTGCTTGAACGGCGGGACGTTCTGAGGTTCTGCAGAACCTTGGACTGCAGTAGCCGTGCTGGGTGCGGTGAGGGGAACAGACATGGTTTACACAGTACTCGGATGGTCGCCGCCGAAAGGAAAGGGGGCGTTGGTGTGCGACTGTTGGAACGGGCGGGTCTTTGTATCCCGGGCTTATATGAAACTCAAGAAGGCGCCTCTGGGGGCTAGATATCTCGCGGAGCATGGGACGGAGGTCCGCCAACAGCAAACGACTGATAGGAAGGACAGCTGCCTCGTGGGATATAGATTCACGATATCTCTGCATAGATACGTCCGCTCTGCGCACGAATCATGTTCGATAACGACGTACATTCGACACTCTTACCCTTGAACACCAGAACGATATGCAAAGTGTCCCGCACGCCACATAGAGAGAGAAGAGCGTCGCTTGCATGGCACACTCCAACTGTACCGTCGGGTTCAAGGCCACCCTGGCGCTAGTTCGAGCGCTGAGTAGACACCTGACATGACCCTACCTTCTCGCGGTGGTGTTCGATGAGTGTTCACACGCAGGCAAGAACACCAGCCTGCGATCCTGACTCCGTGCCAGTGAATGAGTCATACCGTAGGCGAGCGGTACATAGTTCCGTCGTGATACTGCCTTGGATCATGTTGCGCTCCTGGTGGCGAGATGCGGCCTTACCACGGCAAGTGAACACGAGATCTCTGCCTTCCTAGATGACGGCGCCGTACTTCCTTCGAGTTTTCATAGCAGGTTTCGTGCCCATTACTTACATTCAGATCCAGTCAATAGGTCAAGGGCAGCCAGTCAAGACAGGCGATGATGACTGAACCTTGGATTCCAGAGCTTCATAAGCTGTGCTGAGCGAGGTAAGTAGCTCAGCAATGAAACCTTTCATAAGTCAGCGACTATAGAAGTGACGCCACGGCCTAGTTAGCGAGCAATTGGATACAAAGTGGGAAGACTTGCCCTCCTCGCGGGTTCCGGGAAAACAGCGTTGGGACTTGGCGCGGGATCGCAAGCGTCAGTGCGGTCACCACAAAGATGGACCGAAACAGATGCATTCGCAGAATTATACGGTACGGTCACCGGAGTCATGTTGCGCCGTCAAGTCGAAAGCGTACAGTAGGATTCCAGGGCTAGGTCAGAGCAGAAAGCATGGAGGACGACTGACATGGGCGCCAATTCGTGCGATAAACGCCGGCAACTGGGAGGGTTGTTTCGTGGGAAATTGATGGGAGTCGTGATCTTGCCGGTGCTTGCATGAGCCAATTGACAATTGTCTCTTGGACGCTACTAACGCTGCGACCATTGCTACTCACCTCGAGCCACTGCTTTGACCATCCTACAGACCGGCCACAATACTCGGTGGCGTCTCAAGCGCATTTAAGCCTTGAACTACCCCTTTGACTCGTCTTTCACTTCACATCTCTTGATCATGGCTCGCCTCGACGGTTACACTCTCCATCTCACCTCTCCTCCTCCACAACCGACCATTGGCTTCACTTACTCTGCCGGCACCCTTTCGAGATCAAGCAGCGCTGTGCTCTCATCCTCCAAATCTCTCAAACGAAAGAGAAGCGACGAATCGATGACCGTCACCATCACCGTCGCAAAGTCCGCACCCGCGCCGACCGCGCCTCTCATCCTCCCCATCGTCTTTCCGTCGGTCAACTCCGAATCGCAGGACCCCGATGGCGACTACGCCGCGCCACCCTCGCCCGCGCCGACCGAGATCATCGACGACCCCAACAGCAAGACGGGCGAAGAATGCATGGAGGAAGCGAAAGCGGAGAGCGTCAAAGTGCGCGACTTCGCGTATGAGCCACTCCCGAAGACCCGCGACCCCCGCGCGCCCGAGCTCTGGCACAACCCCCGCGAGGTCCTCGCCCTCCACGACCGCTACGTCCGCGTCTCCAACTATCGCGCGTCCAATTATCGCCTCTCCGGCAAGCTCCTCCACCGGCTGCTCGCCAGCAACTGGGTCACGCAGAAGGAAGCCGAGGCCAACTGGCGCCCGGAGGACTGGGAAGCCGTGAACGAGTACAGGTCCCGCCCGCTCGGCCCCTACCCCTTCTGCATCCCCAAGAGCCTCAAGAAGCCCACCGCGGCGTACCGGGCGTACTTGATCGAGGACAAGTTCGTCACCTACCCCGACGACATCCCCGAGAGCCAGATCTATGTGCCCCCGGACGAGGCAGACATGGACGACGGGCCGGCGCGCGTCAAGCCTGAGTTGCTCCACGCTGCCGCCGCCGCGATTGCGCGTGCGCCGTCGAATGACCTCCCTGCTCCCATCACCACTATCGCGCCTAGCCAATCTGCCCCCGACACCGTCCACGCGGACAAGAGGCGGCGAATCAGCAGTGGCCCGTCTGCGGGCGGTGCCGCTACCTACACCCCAGAGCACCGCCCCTGCGTCTTCCACCACTTTGGGAGCGACGCGGACGCCGTCGCGCGACCTGAGCTCCTCCGTTCCGACCCCGCCGCGCGCTTCTACGCCCCCTGTAGCAAGCCTGCCTCCCCGCCCTGCGCGAGGCCGCGGGCGCGGGCTCGCGCGCACGCAGACGTTCGCTACCATCGCATGAACGCGGCGCACCGTTCCGCTTCCGTACGCGTGGAATCCCGGGCCCGCACTCGCTCCGCGTTCGTTTGAGCAGGCGGCCCGAAGGCTTGAAGGACTTGAAGTTGGGAAGCTGAGGCAGACATCTAAAGGACGAAACTGGGATAGCTTGTATCGATAGAAGGCTACTGACATCGTCGAGGTGCCGGTGCGACGCCGCGATCCGTACTATCCTATCGTATGGAATTGTTGACGATACGCGCGTTAGGTACCTTGCAGCACATTGTAGGACTATTGTAGATTAATCGCGCGAAGACGCTTTTCGCTCCTGCCTGGCACAAGAGTATACCCCATAGCTACGGACGCTTGCTGTACGTCTCAGCAAGTGCTTGGTCTCTACTCGATATTCGTTGGCATTCATGTGAAGATCACACGATAGATGAATACGTAGAAAAAGGTGGTCACTGACAGTCCGATCAGTCGTTCATGGGCCGTATACAGACTCGCGTTACGCGTACGGCTCTTGACGGATTCGCAATCTCAGACTTCATAGAGACAGATGCAGAGCCGCAGGATTCAATTGGGAGGAAGAGGACTGCAGCTTCCCAGGCTCTGTACTACATGTACCTAGTACTACAGTACTTGCACGCGGGGAATAGGATAAGCCACGTGATCGCGCCGGCTATGCCCACTTACAGCAGCAAGCTGAAGTAGTCCTGAGAGTCTCGCTTCCACGCCGCGACCCTTGGTCTGCACCTCCACCATCGCCAGTACGACTGTACTCGCTCGTGCCGCTGCCTCCCAGAACGCGAACAGAGAACTCGTGCAACCATGGCCGACCCCGTCGCCGAGAAATCCGGCTTCCTGTGCATGTACATGTCGAACCATCCCGACACGCTCGTCTCGTACGTGCGGTACTGGGGCAAGGTCACCGAACACGTCACCAGCGCGAAGATGACCTCCATCGATACGAAGGTATGTCCTGGTGCTCTGCGCCCCTTGCGCGCGCGAGCGTGTGGTATGGCTTATTGACGAGGATGCGCGTGTGTGCGGATATAGGGTATGAATCTGACCTACCAGACTAAAGGCGGGGCGAGCAAGGACGTGAGAATCACGTTCGATCCTCCGCTGGCAGGATACCAGGAGGTCAAGCCTCGGCTGCTGAGCATGAAAGCTGACGCGGAGGAGGAGCTGGGCATGGTACGTGCGGGATAGATCTCGCACTCGCATTCTGTACCTCACGGATCGTTCGCAGGTCCCCGCGCCGCAGATCACCTCCTTCCGCTATACCCCCAAGATGCTGCAGACCGGGGTCTTCTTGCTCCTGCTCGTCTACACGACGCTCGCGCCTGCGCCGGGCGCCCCGAACGACTCTCCGCTCTTCGCACCCGCGCACTACATCCTTTCCCTCGTGCCGTCGTGGATGGTGAAGTTCAGCTGGGGCCTGGTCGTTGTCCTGCACGGATTGGAGTCGTTCTATACGCTCCACCTGTGCAGGAAGCACCGCACGCCGTTCTTTGTCGGAGTAAGTGACTATGCATTGCTTGTGCGCATCGTCATGCTAAGCTCTTGTAGCTGCAATATTGGCTCGCCACATTGACCCTCGGATTCCCCGTGTGGGTGGATCTAAGGCGTCAGGTGCAAGAAGCTCGAATTGAGAGCATCATGAAGGGAAAATAGGACGATGCGGATGCCCAAACGATGCTATTGTAACTCATGTATCTGTGTAAGGCTTTTTTTAGGAATATCTGGATGGAACTCGTATAAGGCTCTCTGAGCTGGTGATCTCGTGTCCGACAACACCTCCGCGAGATCTCGGTACTTCAGTTCGCAAGGGTAGGCGAGCCAGCGCATACCACATGCTGATGACAACGGTCTATACGGGGCTTCTACTCCCATTCCGAAAGGGTCAGTAGCGGTAAAGCAGCTTCGCCGATGACTTTTACGGGATCGAATGGCTGCCAGCCGAAATGCCTGACAAGATCCGTCAATATGACCTCCGAGGGACGTGGTGGATGTGGGAAGTGGATCTAAATTACCCGGGGGCGTGGTTCCCAGCGAAATGCCAGAGGGGCTCTCGTTGGGAGGTGACCATTGATTTGAAGACGTCGATAGCCGGCTTGTACCTGTCCAAACTGATACGCATGTTGACCGGCTTCCTCGTCGTGTACAGCGAAAAGACGATAGCGTCGTCATCTTCCGCGACCGCCCTCTCGATGAAGAAGAGGCAAGGGGAACGCCTCTCTTTCAGCGCATCGTTGACCACGGTGATGATGATAGCCGCGTGTACGAGCCCGTGCTGTCGCCCCGTGTCAGTCAGTTCTTCGAGAACTCCTTCGTCACTTCCTCCGGGAGCGTGGCAGTGAAAGCCCTCATTTCAGCTGGAGTGAGGAAGAATCCAAAGTGCAGCATCGGGGTGATGTGACCCCTGGCGGCCCTCTGTGCAGCGTTGATGATGGTCGACATCGATTTTGTCATGGATGCTGGTATGGGTCTGAGTTGTTCCGCGTACTCCGCGCGCCGCTGGAGGCGTTGAGTATGAGGAGGAAATTCGGGTGAGTTCGCTGGAACCGACAGCAGCACGAATACTAACCCTTCGGCGTGCCTGTAGGCAGCGTTCAGTATAGATTTTACCGGTTGCCAGCGACTCATGAATAGGAAGCGTCTCATTGTAGATGTCGTCGACCTCGTCCATTCTGTTGGCAAGCATGAATGGAATGGGGAGTAGGACTGTATGATGGTCCGGGGAAGTGGTGATGGTTGTGGCAAGTGAGGGATCATGCGCTTGCATTACGTACCTTATGAGCGTTGTCAATGTGAGGCAGTCCTGCAGGTTCCCGTGCTGCAAACTACCTCCTTCGGTTATACCCCCAAATCACTGCAGTACGGAGTCATTCTGCAATCGATTCTCTGAATGACGCTGGCGCCTGCGCCAGGTTCTCTCTAACGACTCTACGCTGCGATCTTCGCGCTCCCTCACCACATCCTTGCCCTTGTGCCGTCATGGATGGTGAATCTCAGCTGGAGCTTCCGTTTTTGTCCTGCGCGGATTGGAGGTGTTCTCTGTCTGTGCCAGAAACACCGTAAGCACCGCGCTAGAACCGCCTACCTGCAATACTGCCAGTGGCTCGCCACATTGACGGTAAGTCCCTCTGTGTGAGTAGATCCAAGGCGTCAGGGGCAGGAATCGAGAGATCATGTAGAGAAAAATAGGACTATGCGGACGGACCACACACTCCTAGTCGGCAATACTACGTTGCCATCAATCTAGTATACACCTAGATACTGTTACAAGACATTACATCTCCCCGCATTCTGCAGGCCATCAGTCAATCTGCGAATACAAAAGCCGCGGGAGGTGCAACACTTACCAACTATCTTCACTGCAAGCTTGGGTCTGTTGTTCGGGCCGGTGGGCACGTTTTCGATCTTGCGCAGGGTAAGCATCCCGTCTATCACCCTGCCGAAGACGACGTGTTTCCCGTCGAGGAAGTCGCACTTGGCCGTCGTGATGAAGAACTGGCAGCCGTTCGTATTGGGCCCTGAGTTCGCCTGGAGCAGCAGGAAAGGTGTCATGAACTGGCAAGACGAATTGGGACAATTGTGTATGAATCTCACCATTGAGAGAAGACCCGGACCGGTGTGCTTCTCCTTGAAGTTCTCATCCTATAGAAGGTCAGTATACGGCGCTCAGTGCGAAGTCGACGCAGACGTACGGGGAACTTGTCTCCGTATATTGAAAACGAGCCCGTTCCGTCGCCCTTGATGAAGTCCCCTCCTGCGCGCTGCTTGAGCCACGCACATTACATGCGCGATACATCCACACTCACCTTGTACCATGAAGTTGGGCACGCTAGACATTCAGCGTAAGCTTGCCAAAGTGGCGCATTATACGTCTGTTGAACTTACACTCTAGATAGGAAGACTGATCAGAAAGCATGGGCGACGCGGCCAAAGGCGAAGACTCAGCGCACTCACCGATGGAAGATCGCGCCCTTGTAGCCTTGCGGTCGCGAGTTCACCCTAAGCGACGCCCCATCGTGGTTTGCATGGCGCATCAGCACATTATACACTTGCAACGTACCTGAACTCTCCGGTGCATAGTTGCCGGAAGTTCTCAGCGGTCTTGGGCACAATGTCGCTGAACAGTTCCATCTTGAGGCGGCCTGCGGGCGTCTCGCCGATGTTAATGTCCATGAACACGATTGGACGCGTGGTGGACGCGTTGTTGTTGTTTGTGTTGCTGTTGCTAGAAGACATATTGGCAAGCAAGTCCGCAGAGGAGTGTAGATGGCGTCGAAAGAGGTGTGCTCGTCGTTGTGCTCGACGATGACGAAGTTACCAGAAACGTTCCCGAGCAGCGAACAAACACGAACAAACATCGTTCGTATATACCGACGCCTTGTCTGCGCTGCTCCGCCACACGATCCGAATATCCCCACTTGTCTGCTAAAGCATTATGTCGTACTTCCTGCCGCACCTCCCTTCTGGCTGGCATGTTGACGAGGCGATCAAGTCTGAGGAGGACCGCGTCGTCGTGATTCGCTTTGGCCACGACTGGGACCCGCAGTGCATGACCATGGACGAGACGCTGTACGGCGTTGCTGAGAAGGTGCAGAACTTTGCTGTGATCTACCTGGTCGATATCACGGAGGTGCCGGACTTCAACAAGGTATGCAGATGTTGCGTTTTGTGGCTGAGTAGGTGTGGGCTGACTTGCGGTGCAGATGTATGAGTTGTACGACCCTTGCACGGTCATGTTCTTCTATCGGTAAGTGCATGCATCCTGGCTGTAGAGCTGCAGCATTGACCGGTCTTCTCGTAGGAATAAGCACATTATGATTGATTTGGGCACTGGTAACAACAACAAAATGTACGTCTCAGTTGCCATTTCTCTAGCCTCACCTATTGATCTCTCCTCCGTCCCCAGTAACTGGCCAATGGACAACAAGCAAGAGGTAGGATCCCTCGTACAATTGCCCAAACGACGAATACTAAAGTGTCCGTTTCCAGCTGATTGACATCATTGAAACTGTCTACCGCGGTGCCTCCAAGGGCCGTGGTCTGGTCGTTTCTCCGAAAGGTACGTCTCGCGTTTCTCATACCCGGTATTTTGATTCTAACCGCCATGATTACAGACTACTCTACTCGTTACCGCTACTGAATATGGACTGCTGCGCTATCGTGCACCTCTTTCATGTACTTTTAGACATATCCCCGGGTGTATTTCAGGAAACTTGATGGTTATGACTGTGCCAAATTGACTTCAACGTATACAGCTTGTAATTTGCGTTGCGCATGCTCAGATTTCAATGACGTCTACGACATGTCGAGGACTTGGTATGTTTTCGGAGAGTTGCCTGATTTCAGGTAATGGCGCGCCTGTCCGGGGAACCGATCCGCAGCGGGCGCACTTATGACGCTGCTCGACCACGAACCACGACATGCCGTGAGGGCACCTCACGCTTTCACGACGACCACGACCACGAGGACAACATCCACGACGGCGAACGATAACGCATACATGCGCCACACCACGCAGCATGTCCTCTATGGAGAAACCACTTCCAGAGATACCCTCAGGCTCCCGAAGCAGTCGCTACAACCTTACCTTGACCATCGAGGCTCGTGCACACCTTCATCGCTTCATTGTGCGCGCCCTAGACGAGGAGGCCGATGTTCGCGATAGGGACACCTGGGCCGAGCGCATAGAGTCTGCCCTCGACGAGCTGGGAGCGAGCATCTCGAGGGGAGGATGGTTGGCAGGTCTCAGACGCGGAAGGTACGTGCGGAGACGACGCCATGAGGAGATAGAGAAGCAGAAGGCGGAGGAGAAGGCCAAGAGGGAGAAAGAAGAGGAGGAGAAAGCCAAAGGCAAGACGGCCAAGGGCCGTAGCAAGATGCGCGAGGTCGTGCTCGACGACAGCCACATTGAGGACGCGCCTACCGATGGGCAACTCAACACCGCGCTGGAGCAGTTGCGAGGTCTACTAGCTAAGCCATTTATCCCAACGCCAAAGCCCTCTGTGAAGCACTTGGTTATTATCGCCTCCGGCTTCGCTTCCCACCATTCAGACCCGACGGAGGATATGGGCTTCAGATTGGTGCGTCCGGCGATAGGCTGCACATTCAAGGTCAATGAGTTCTCCTTGCCCAATGTCGCTGCCCCGGCGGACGAGTCAGACAACATAGTGCTGTACGGCTTGCAAGAATGGGATGGTGAGTACCTCGCCCATGTGTCGCGTGCCGATGGTCCCAACCCAAGCCTCCACAGCGTGCCTGTTATCCTGCGAGGATCCTATACAGCTGGTCGGCGGAACTTTTCAACTGAAGGTCTCACCTCTGTCTCGCAATATGCTGCGTTATCTCGTGTCCTTCGACTTGCCATTTACACTCATCTCGCGCTGCTGCTGGAGCAGGATCTCCTGGCCAACTCTCATGTCGAACTTCACTACCCGAAGCCTGTTGTTCCTTCTTTACCCGCGTTTCCAGTAGAACGCTCCTCGAGTACTCCCGATGTGAAAGGCAGAGGGAAAGCGCGACTCTGGCTCCGGTATCTGGTCGTACCTGACAAAGAAGACTGAGGACCTCCTGCAGCGCGCTACCAATGTCGCCCCTGCTGTCGTGCGACGGGGTTCACTCGAGCTTCCTCTGGCAGACAAGTTCTCTCGGCACACGTCTCTCCCTCATCGGCCTGATAGCAGCTTCATGCCTCGACGCCTGTCTCTTCTGTCCTACTGTCTCCTCTCGTCTGTCTCAGGACGACTCTGGCGAGCCTCCTCAGCTACCATACTCTACCGGGGTCAGGCGCATAGACTCATGGAAGGACCTTCTCTCCACAACGCCCGGTGTCGCCTTCTCGCCACCGCGTTTTCCTCCTGGACATCGCAGAGCAAGAGAGGAAAGACCCTTCGCGGCGCTTGGCCGGCGATGAGAAGGCGGCTCTGACCTAGCCTCCTTGGGTTGGCAGGGCAAGGAGTCGCTCTTGCGGGGAATGGTCGGCATGTCCGGTTTCGTGCGTCATCAAGGCTTCTCTGTGCTCTACTCGGAGCATGTCCCCGGCGCGAGCTCTATCGTCTCACAGCCACCCACTCCGGGCAACTCGACGGCGTCGTCTGAGGTTCAGTTTCCGCTGCGTATCGCATGCGGAGGTCATCGTCGGAGGTGGATGCACTTTCGATACTATCAGCAGCATGGTCGACAGTGGGACGAGACTCTTGGGGAGGCAATCATTCGGTGGTGTATGACGGCGGAGGACCCCTGCATTCACCCAGACTGTCGGTATCAGCGCGCAGAACACGACATGCGGTGGATACACGGTGGTGTCCGTCTCATCGCCACCGTCTCTCTTCCTAACCCCGGCGATTCTACACCTTTGACTAAGGACGACGCTGTATACATGTGGCACAGCTGCTCGGTATGTGGCAAGGAGTCTACCAAAGAGCTAATGCACGACGGTACCTAGTAAGCAAGGCTCACCCTCACGGTCACAGCCGCTGCTCACTCCACGTTCGCAGCCTGTTCTCCTTCGCCAAATACCTTGAGCTGCTTGTATATGCGCCGGCCATACACGTGCTGCAACCTGTACTGTGCGAGCACACGACCTTCCCTCCGAAGCCTTGGGCTCCTGCAGACACGCCTATACCGCAAGTGCGGTTCCGCATCATTAGGAAGTTCTCGTACAAGGGTCGGACAGTAACATTTACCTTGTCTGAGGTCAAGGACATCTTCGAGATCAAGGTACCTAGGCTGCAGATCTTGCGACGCAAGGCTGGGGAGAAGAAGACGCCGGAAGGCCCACAGCGTAAGAACTCGAAGGCTTCCTCCGGATCCTCTGGAGACGATCGACGAGCCCTCAGACGCGAGATCATGCGGTGGTGGCAAGGCCTGTCGGAGCACATGGACCAGCTGGTATGTGCGCCACCAATTCACTCGCAAGCAGTCACTGATCGCTATTGTAGGAGGACAAGTTTCTCACAGAGGGCCCGAGGTCGTACCACAAATCGCTTCCTCGTCTCCCATCTGCAGACGATGACGACGACGATGACGACGACGACACCTTGTCCACTCCGAGAGGACGTCCTATCCCGCCTCCTGCTACACCTTCCACGTCGACCCCAAGAGCAGCATTAGGCGCTCCGAGCTCATTTCCATTTCTCTCCATACCTTCTCCAGGAACATCGACTACTTCGGGCCAAGCTTCATTGTCCACTCCGACCCTCACACCGTCCCCAGACGATCGACTAAGCTCTCCCCTCACGAGTACCGACGACGCTGACTCTTTGCGCCTTCTGTCTGGGCTCCGGCACAAGTTCCAGCGTACCGAACAGGAGCTGTACTCCGAGTTGGCGCAGACCTCCGACAAGAACCTGAACGACGTGCGCCGCTCCTTCGTCACCGCCGCTCGAGGCGCGACGAGGCGTCTTGCAGCGTGGGAGAAGAAACACGGCTCCCACCTGCCGGCTGGAACGTCCTTGGGCGATGCGCCGATCACTCCTGAACCGGAGTGGTGGAAGAGTGGGTGCCATGCTGTGCCCGGAGGCAGTGTGATCGTCAGAGAGGACGACTGGGGGAGCATCATTGCATTCACCTTGAGGTAAGCCGTGAACTGAGTACCCTGCATAGACTCGCCGTTGACCCGTGCATGCAGCTCGGTTGACTACCAGCGCGAGTTGTCGAACATGAATAGCATACGCGTGCCTCCGCCCTCGGCTCCGCCAACGACGCCGACAGTCACCCGACCGTCGCTTTTCCGCGCAGGCGAGTCGTTGAAGCGCCTCGTCTCTGGAGCCCCTCCGCTACCCGATCCAGACCACGACGACGTCGGCTGGCAAGAGCCAGAGAGCTACTCCGCCGTGATAAGCCGGAAGGAGCATCCACGAGAACCTGTGTCGCTCATCTCCATAGGAGGCGTGCTTCGGCAAAAGGCGTCCACGGATGTCAGCTCGACGTCTTCTCTCCTCTCGCCCATCGGCTCTCCTGGTGCCCGTCCGAGCGGAATGGAAACGCCCCGATCGGTGCGTGCGAAGCCTGCTGTCGAGGTCATCAACCTCGCTGCGGACGGGCGAGTCAGCGGCATGCCTGAGGCTGTCGAGGCTGCGGGGAAGATCTTGCATGACCTTGAGGCGGTATCGAAGCCATCGAATTCCTCACGGACGTCTCTGACTTTGTCGGAGAGCCGGCCGTCCTCGTCTGGGATCATCGAGACGCACATACGCCGTGGGAAGGCCTCGTCCATCGTGTCCGACAGCGATGGGTCTACGGTCGGCCTGGATAGCCCAAGCGGATTATACACCCCGCCACCGCCGCCACTACCTCCGCCAAAAGACGGAGACGAGGCAGCGGAAGAGCGCGCTGTCCACCTCCACTGCATCAGATTCCGAGCCGCCGCAGACCCCCGCGAAGCCTGGTACCTCCAGCACGTTCACCGCTGCGTTCACGAACTCGCTCACGTCCGCCATGCGCTACGTGCTCAAACCTGGGGACCAACAGCGTCCACCAAGCGCCACGCCACACCATGGGCTGCTATCTGCAGAGTCGCCACCGATAGACGATCGGCCGCACATCAAGTACGACTGGACGATCGGCAAGCGGCTGAGGTTCAGCTGCACGGTGTACTACGCTAAGCAGTTTGACCAGCTGCGGAAGCGCTGCGGGGTCGAAGACGTGTTCTTGAAGAGCTTGTCGCGGAGCGAGAACTGGGCGGCCGAGGGTGGGAAGAGCAGGTCGAACTTTTGGAAGACGACGGACAACCGATTCATCATCAAGACGCTCGTCAATGCGTGGAACGTCGCTGATCTGTGAGTCGTGCTTGCTTGCTTGCTCGCACGCGTACGCAGCTGCTGAACAGTCCCTTACAGTCAAGTGCTCATCGATCTGGGTCCTTCGTACTTCAAGCACATGGAGGCAACCGCGAGCAGACCCACGGTGCTTGCCAAGCTCCTCGGGTTCTACACAGTCGAGATCCGGAACCTCGAGAGCGGAAACAGCGCAGGCGAAGGCGGACCTCCTCGTTATGGAGAACCTCTTCTACAACACGAAGGTGTCGAAGACGTTCGACCTCAAAGGCATCCAGGGTCGGAAGGTCAAGGCCAGCAGCGGCACCGGTTCGAGGACGCTGTTTGACGGCGAGTGGATCGAGGGTAAGCCAGTCCGTACATCCTCAACGACTGCTCGCCTAACATCTAGATCTGTGTCCAGGCCAGCAGAAGGCGCTCACTTTGGTACGCCCTCACTCCAAGGTGGTCCTGCACGAAGCCATCAAAGCAGACTGTGACTTCCTAGCGAGGAGCAACATCATGGACTACTCGTAAGCCGCAACGAACTCACTTGATATGACAACTACCTTATACTGAGTTGTCGGATATAGTCTCCTACTGGGCATAGACTGAGGAGAACAAGCAGATGATCTGCGGGCTTGTCGATACCATTGGTGAATGGCGTTCACTCTGGACTATCACAACGATTGCTGATGATTATACAGGCAGCTACACGTTCGCGAAGACCCTCGAGTACAAGGCGAAGCAGGGTCTGAATGCGGGCAAGGAAGTGACCGTCGTACCCCCGCACGAGTATCAGGAACGCTTCGTGACGGCTATGGATGAGTATTTCCTCGCTTGTCCTGGTCAGTCCTCGCCTCTTCTATCAATGACAGAAAACTGAGCCCACTTTGCAGACAAGTGGTCCAAGCCTTTGGATAACACCATCGTTCCAAGCGACTGCAAAGACCTGCCTAGTGTCTTGTAGATCCTGATAGCGTTAAGACTGTCAAGTGGTGCTTCTCTTTCCTCCGTCTGGGCGCTTTCCTGTCCTTGGACGTAGACTCATGGACATCCCGATTCCCATCATTGTAGCTGTACACGCACGGACTTTCGGTTTTGGATACTCCGCTCATGTGTGCTGATTCGTCGTTGTTGAGTATCGGACTATTGTCGACCTCATCCCGGGCGGGCGTCTAGCATCCTCAGATACCTTAGGTGACCTCCTGGATGCCAGACAGCAATGATTGACCGGTGCATCGGAAATTGGGGTTACTTCGCCTGTTTGCCAGCAGATACTGCGCTTTCGAGGTTACCAAACATCGATCGCGCAAGTCTTGCACGTCCCTGCTTAAGCTTCTCGTGGGACGGGCATGACAAAGCCAGGCCGACGGTGCTGCTCCATTTGGTGTCGCAAGATGACGAATGCAGACCGGCACCCGTCAGGGCGGTATGACGACCTCTCCCGTGAGCTCGCGTCTTCACGAACCAGTCGTTATATAAAGCGGACTTGGTTCGCTTTCTTGAAGCAACTCTATCAGCGAACTCCCACAGCAACCTCACCCACTTAGCAGACCTTCAACAACCATGTCTATTCGTCCCATTATCGTCATTGCAGGAATCGGAAACGGTTCAGGTACGGGACAAAGACATGCCCGAGACTTTTGCCTTGTTACTGCCACGTACTCGCTAACATCCGCTTCTGGACAGGTACCGGTGGGGCTACAGCGTATGCATTATCGACGAGAGAGAATCACGTACATGCTGAAATAGTGACTTCTCCTCTAGACGCGTTTTCACCAAGGCCGGCTACCGTGTCGCGCTCATCGCACGCGGTGCGGACAAGGTTAAGAAGGCCGCAGACGACATCAACCAAATCGGCGGGGAGGTCAGTTCCTTCGCCAAAGTTCGAGGACTGCTTGACCCTATATATGTTGGATTTGCAGGCAGCGGCGTTCCCGATCGAATCCTACACCTACAAGTCCCTCACAGACGCCTTCGGTGCCATCCGCGCACACAAGTGGTCCGGCTCCGAGAAGCCCGAGATCCGCGCGGCGCTCTGGAACGCGGGTGCGGGCGTGTGGAAGCCGTTCTTGAACGTCACGGAGCAGGACCTGCAGCTCGTGCTGGACTCGAACGTGAACGGCGCGTTCGCGTTCGCCAACCAGGTCGTGCAGGAGTTCCAGAAGAACTCCATCGACGAGCTCGGGAAGCGCGGCACGCTCATCTTCACGGGCGCGACGGCGAGCATCCGCGGGAACGTTACGACGAGCGCGTTCGCGGCGGGCAAGTTTGCTCTGCGCGCGCTCAGCCAGAGCTTGAACAAAGAGTTTGGAAAGCAGAACATCCATGTGAGTACAATGATCATGATCAGCAAAGGGTCAATGTGCTGAACATACCTCCCTCTAGGTCGCACACGTGCGTAGCCCTGCTTCGCATTGCATCTGGGGAGCTGGCTAACCTGCAGGGTCTCGCCGTGTGGTGAACTAACAGGCCATTATCGACGGAGGTGAGTGATGCACGCGACTCCTGTATGGCATTTGTGGCTGAGCTGTTTCTGCACCGCGTCTTTCAATCGCACGCGATGACAGGCATCTTGACGGACCTGTCCCTGTCGCGTCGCGCAGACGAAGCTGCGGCGAAGGCGTGGAAGGAAGACGCCAATATCCGCCTCGACCCCGAGAGCATCGCGAAGGTACGCGCTGTGCTGTCAATGTGGTGTTCGTTTCATGCCGTTGTACTGACGGATCGGTCACGCAGAGCTACCTCTACCTCGCCAACCAGGACAGGTCTGCTTGGACGTGGGAGCTTGATCGTAAGTATTCAAACAACCTACCTGTCGCAGCCCCGCATTCTGACGTCTGGGCTCGTTTGCAGTCCGCCCTGCTCACGAGAAATGGTGAAGGCCGCATGGGACGTCTGAAGCCTCGTCAACAGTGTATATGCCTTGACAGAGTTCGCGTGTACGATATGTAAGCTCGAGAGGCCGCTCACAGCAGTGTAATGTGTTGTCGAACCATGTCTACACGGAAACTCGCGTGCAGCATTGTCCAGTACATGCACCGGTAGTACTGCTCCGCCAGCTACGGAAGATTTCACAAGCAAAGTGACGTCGAACGTTATCGCGGATTAGCGTGAGGATACCTCGCGCTTTTGTATGACAGGAGCAGTGCTGCATGTCAGCTTGTTAGTCCAGGCGGTCCGGGTGAGGCGGTCAAAAGCCTCACGTTGGTGGCGTTTTGCCAACCTGATACACTCGCCGCCAAGCCCAGCGCCTCCGCCACCGAATGCACTGATCGACCTCGGCTAACAACGGTTCGGGGCGTTCTTGGGGTATCGAGTCACCTCCGCCCTCAGCGGATCCGCGCTCATCGTTCCGAGTATACGACGTGCTCAGCTTCTGATCGTGTATTAGCCTGCAGATGAGCCTTTCCTCGATACTTAGTTGGATCTTCACATCAGTGACTCACCATTGAGTCCAGAACGCGTGGATGCCCGGCACTGTTCGCAGGCCTGCATGACGACCATCCATGGCGTCAGATGCCTGATGCCATGAGGGCGGTATGGGACTCTGTAGTAGACACACTCGCTGAAGGTTATCTAGCTCAAAGACACAAGAGTGTTCATTTCTCCGGGGTGGTTCACGTCTCTTCTCAGTAGCACGGTGGCGCTGAGTCGCCCCAGCCCAGGGAACGGAGATGCGGGGCCCGGGCTGACGAGGGAGAGTGCTCATGCACCGCCGGACCCTGACCATGGGCGGCAACGTTCCACAAATGTTGCCTTTTCGAGCGGAAAATGTATGCCGTCTCGGGGGACATGTGCGCCCGTTCCTGATCGAGTCTTTGCCTGCGATTCCCATCAGGCTCTCGAGAACGAGCCGATATGCTTGGCTGTCGTCGGTTTATAAGGACGTCCGCGCGCGACATGGCAACAGCAGGCCAGGACCCGAGTTCACGTTCAGCCCTCTTTCCGTCGCATTCGCGTCCTTCTTGCCTGCTTCGCCATGTACGCCCTCGCCATTCTTTCTGCTGCTCTCCTCGCGGGTCAAGGTGAGAAACAGCTCAACTGGCGTTGGATGCACTCATAGAGTGATGTCCATAGCGGCCGCCTCCGCTGTCGCTGCCAGGTCTCCCCTGACCAGTGTGCACCTGCTTGCACGACAAGCGACAGGGTTCGACCCATCCAATATCCCTGCGCAGGTGATCATCGACTGGTTACCAGCTGTGGACGTCTCCTGACCTTGACTTCCCCATGTCCAGTGTCAAACTCAATGCGCGACCATCTCTAACGCGTTGACGGTGCGTATCAAGCTCTTGCGCGTCATGACTGGCCACTGACACAAGCCGACGCACGCGCAGAGCTCAACGTGCACAACGCAAGTTAGCTGCCTGTGCAGCAGCTCGACCAACAACGGGCTCTACGACTGCCTCGAGTGCGCGCTCAGCCTCGACCCGGACCAGTCCTGTCCTCGAGGAGGGTCAGGAGAACTACGACTGTACGCCACCCTTTGATGCGACGTCGCGCGAATGCAGACGCTGACATATCTGAGGTCTCTCACAGCATACGTCGAAGCCTGCCAACAGGCCGGCGTGAGCATCGAAGGACAAGTCGCTCACCATCCCCAGCGACGCGTCCGCAACCGTCACGCAGGTGTCGATCACCGACGTCGCCAACAGCGCGACCCTCACCGGAGCCGCCACGACGCCCTCTGCTACGGGCAACGCGGCCGCGAACACCGATAGCGAGGTGTCGCAGACGGGCTCGGCCGAGGACCCGCTCAAGACCGCCGCGCGGAACGGCGCGGGCCTGGGTGCGGCTGTGTCTGGTGCTGGGGTCGTCGGCGCGGCGGCCGCGATCATGGCGGCATTGGTATTGTGAGTGGAGGGAAGAGCGATGCGAATTTGATTAGGATACCTGAGTCTTTCTTTGATTGGGTTTGCAGACACTGCATGGAGGTTCGAATGCTCTTTGATATAATTCACATTAATCTTTGAGATGAACAGCCACATTGTGGAACTCACCGTTGCACTGGGTGACGCTGCACCATCGCTAAGTTTATTGGCATGAAATGTGAATAGGCCCCTGTCTTCCATCATACACGTACTGCATACAATACACCTTGCGTGAATGTCCTTATCACCTTTCATGCTGCAGCGTTCACTTCCCATGGCTTCTTCCGAGGCGGTGCCTTCGACTCACTAGGAGCCTCAGACTTACGATACAATCTGATCAGTGAAGCAGAAGCAGAGCATGCACTGGTACTCACGCTAAGCACGTTGGGGATGACTTTGTTGTTGGGTATCTCGTCCGTACGTCCTTGCTCGATCAGCGCTTTCAGCTGAGCAAATGAGAGCATCTGCGGCTCCTCCTCGCGGCTGTCCGATGGTGCTTCCGCTGTCGAGGCCCTAGGCCACCTGACCATGAGGTTGAGTGGGTTCCTGTCTACCGAGCTGCCGCGCTCTTCGGGCATCCTCCATGGTGAGAGACGCGCCGACACGCCTGTCGGTTTCAAATGAGCTGCTCATAATCACAGCTAGAAATGACAGGGATTCATGCATTCCCTACCGATTGAAGTAGAAGACTTGCGAGCGAAGGAGGATCTCGGCCCTTTCCTCCTCAGACCTGCCTTCTAATGCCCCACTGGCTAGGATCCCTGAGAGGCCTTGCTGCATAGCTTGTCAGTTATCGTTCTATGCATATCGCATGGAACCTCCATCGTGTATGCCAGTAGCTCACGTACCTGGTAATCTTCGTCTGTCGCGAAGGGATAGGCGATGAACTGCTCCACGACGTCCGACGCAGGAATGTCAGTTACTGCGATATGCGCAGGCTCTTCCGCTGGTGCAGACATTATTGTCGGGCAACTGGAAAAAACCCTCCTTCGCTGCTGAGGATGGCAATCAGCTTTCAGCGATACTTTGAAAACCTGGTGTCTGGACCGGATCAACAGGTCGTAAGTGCTCGGCGTCTATACGCATGTGGCGTTGGTTTGCGGCTGCGTTAGAAGTGAGAACTAGCGCCCGGCTTTGTTCCGATTTTGACTCGACACTATCGTGATGGCCTTTCCTGGCAGCATGCTCTCTCGATTCGTCTGAATCTTTGGAGACTATCAGGGAAAGGCTGCTTCTACATATACGGAGCACATGTGGTTAAGGTGTAGCGATCTTGCGAGTATGCTTCAACAGCTACTGGTAAGACTAAATCTCGCAGACGGCGGTCACTGGAGCCAAACAGTGTACTCCCATGAGTCCCATCCAGGCCCAGAGACTTGCCATTCCTATGAATAAGCAGCCCTGGTCGAAGTCTAGTACTTCAAGGAGTGCGTGCCATATATTCTATTGGCACGGAACCTATTGCACTGCCTGTGCGCGCGTATGATGCAAGGCCGGGCGCCCAACGGCCTTAGCCTGAATTGCAGGACCCGCGTATGTCACGTTCAGGGAAGGGCTTCATGACAGTCCTCCAGGCCGTCACCATCTCCTTCTGCTCTCCTTGGAAACACTCGCACATACCCCGACCGTGTCCGCCCGCAGTTCTACCGCGCCGACATGGGCGTTCAATACTACCGTAACCGAAGTTGGTACGTCTTCCATCCTATTCTCCAAAATTTGGGCACTAATCACTGTTTCTAGAGGGTATAAGTCTGTGCATTGTGATTGAGTGCACTCCATTGTCGTTGTTGCGACAACTGCGAGATATGACTTACCCTTCACTATAGTGTATGAACTTGAACACGGGACGCACCACTCGCTCGATAGGCTTCCATAGACCACCGATCATCAGGAGATGCAGATTGGACGCGTGCAGCATCGCCTCGCCGATGTCACTGTCAGCCATACATGCGAAGCCGGGAGCTTGCCGTGTCGACTGTTCGGTGTCCATAGACCGCCTCATGGCTTCTATTAACTGCGTACGGACCGTGCATAAACCCTTCAAGTTCTAGCGACTCTACCTATCGCGTACCGAGATCTGCTCAGCTACCTGTTGGCTGTAGCCTGCTCCGTAATCCACAACCTGATCTGCCCCGCGAAATGTTTGGAGAGTCAACAGATATGTGAGTAATCAACGCAGAGTTTCTGTGGCTCACAATTTTACACACACAGCGGTGCATACCGTTTTATCAACTCATTCAATCGACCGGACTCAGCCCGTACGCCGCTTGTCAAGTTCCACGGGTGTTTCTTGAGGCGATGCGGAAATTGGTCAAGCGATCGGCGGCAGCCGGTTTGTCTCCTGTTAAATAGCCAAGCAAGGGCAGCCCGCTGGTCACCAAAAACTGCACAACTGTATCCCGCTGCCCCAGCAACCCTCCGCTCTTTTGCCAAGCCCTTCGGCATTTCTGTCCTTTGTCTGATATGCGTTTCTTCAACATCCTGGTTGGCGTTGCTTTGGTCGCCATTCAAGGTTTGTCCACTGTGGGGATCTGCCTCCTGATTCTCACTGATTGAACCCACTGTCAGCCAATGCAATGGCCCCCGGCCACGCCAAGCGCCATGTAGTCGACAGCAGCCTTGTATGCAATAGACCCTCGGTGTCTCATCAACTCAAACTCATCACGTTTCGCAGGACAAGAGGAGCGCGTCGGAGAGCTCCTCAAGCTGGTGGAGCAGCAGCACTGCACACCACTCTTCCAGCTCCGAATGGTGGACCGAGAGCTACCGCAGCTACATTGCCAGCAGTGACTCTGCGTCGCCGACTTCGCGCTCAGCCAGCAGCACCTTCTCCGGATCCAACAGCAGCGCGACTCCCTCCAGCTCGGCTCGCTCGTCCAGCGAGTCGTCCAGCCCGTCCAGCGGCGTCTCCTCCGCTAGCTCTACTGTGAGTATCTCTGTTCTTTCTCTCACCTGCTCCCTCACCGCTCAATCACCTGTAGGCAAACCCATCCGGATCTTCCACCGCTACCGCCACCACTGACAGTGCCGCGGCTACTGGCACCGGCACTGCCGCCGAGGGTGAGACCTCTGCCGCCGCCGTCAGCGACAGCGCGGACTCTGGCACCTCGGCTGCCGCTACTCAGAGCCCTAGTGGTCTTTCATCGGGCGTCGACTCTGCACCGTCTCCCAGTGGCTCCCCTAGTGGCGACTCGGCCAACGGCGGTATGGTTCTGTCCAGCGGGCCTGCTATGGTCTTTTTGGCCAGTGTGCTGGCCATCAGCGCCGTCACTATCTTCTGATCGACGCGTTGGACCAGAGAACAGAGTTCACTTTCTCCTCGGACATATTCTTGGTGGTTCTCGTAAATTTCTCTTACTGAAGGGGTGACGGACAGAACACTGGCAGTTCGCCGACTGCCGGGCCGCATACCTTTACATGTTGGTACTCAGATGGTTCGTTTTGGGACACGCGTACCGGTTACAAGTCACCTCGTTCGTATCCTTCATTTATGATCCAAGTTCAATGTCTTCGTGCTGCAGCAGAAAACTTTCAGACCGACGGTCAACTTGTTCTGAGTCGCCCTTCTCTGGATGAGAAACATGATTTTGCAACTCGTTAATTGGATATCTCGTTTGCCTGTCGCCAGTCAATATAAGCAATTTCATTACGTCCTTCATTCCTTCACCGAGAAATTCTTTGCATGTGCATCGTCGAGATATGGTACATACATAGCCTAGACGCTACTGGCAAGCCGCCTCCCGCGAGCGTCTACTCGAGTAGGGCGTTGGCGTCAATTGAACGGTCCAAGGCGCACTGGCATCATCATTACGCGAAAGGCGTTTCGCGTGATGATGCAACCTGGGCACCTACTCTAGTCTGGGCTTGGACCACAATGCTTCCTGGTCATTCGTAAGAGCATGAAGATAACAACTCAATCTCCTGGGCGGAGACCTATTGAATTTTGCCGTCGTGTTTGCTGCCAGTGCGAGTTTTTTGTTGTATTGCGGCAAGACTCCAGCTCCGAGTCGCCGCACTGCCATCGCCAGCACACGACAAACAAACCCGGTCGCCGAAGCTGGCAGCCGGAACCTGTGCAAGTACCTTCAGGGCCCTCACTTACACTGACAAGGTATCACTATAGGCGACCGGTACCGTTCATTCAGTTCTCAGGAACCACTCACACTCAATCCGCGCATATCCGTTCGTTCGACAATAGAACAACTCAGGCATTGTTTCTTTGGCGCACAAGACAAGCCTCACTAGAATCTCGAGGACTCACCGTGGGCTGGCACCAGGTATCCTTCACGTTTCCAGTGAGGATACTACCGCAGCCGCTCGTTGAAGCCGACTCGTGCACTCCACTGGGCAGGACGCCTCGGGAAGGAATCATATGCGAGGCTTGCGCCAGCCGAACCGGTCCTACATATTTCAACAAGCACTAGGACTCGCACGCTGTAGGCGCGTGTCACATTGCCTTGTCGGTGTCTGCCAGCCATGTTCAAGACGCCGAAGAGTGCCGCGATCACTTCACGGTGTTACCAGCCCGTCCCCTTCATGCTGCAACAGTCAGTGTCCTCGGATCTGATTCATCCTCCGTCTTGCTTGAAACGCAAACTGCTCACTAAGAAGCTCGGCTTTCTCTTTCACTCAACTCTCTTAAGTCTAAGAGGCCGTGATTGCGCATTCGAAGAGAGGGGCGGACACAGTAGTAGAGGTATGTGAAGATTGGCGAATTTGCACACACGGCGGCTTAGACCGTCTGGCGGGTTCTGAAAACGAATCAGCCGCTCCCGTCCATCCATTCCGCAGCTGGATGTATGTTGTGGCGATGCACAGAATATACGGACGGTCGCTCATCTCCGACCTGTCGTCCGTTATATAGAGGGCATGATCAGCCTCTGATCAGCAGAACTGCACGTTTCCCCCCTGCCCTCAGCCCCCCATCGCTCCTTTGTAAACAGCTCTTTGTCCTCTGCCATTTTTTGAGATGCGTTTCTTCAGCGTTCTTGCGTGCTTGGCTTTGGCTGCCATCCAAGGTACGTCCCGTTACCCCTACGGCCTCACGGTGTCACCGATGATAATTCTTTGGTAACTAGTAAACGCACTGGCGCCGGCTTTGGTTGAGCGGGATGGGCCCAACGGTCTCTTGGTACGTGCCGACTTCCTAGCATGCCAGTATCTGAGTATTCACTGTCAATCCCAGAACAAGAGAATCCCAGCAGCGTCTTCGTCCGGCACAGACTGCGGCTACTACCTTCACGTCAAGTTCCTCTGGGAGCCCCTCTGGTGGGGCTACTACGTCCAGCGCCGCGACGACTGACGTTGCGCCTACCAGCTCGACCGTAAGTGTCCATCAAACTGCTATAAACTGCGTCCGAATTCTCACCGCTCGACGATGCGTAGGCCACGGGTACCGATTCGACCACTGCGAGCGGCGGCGCGACGACGACCGACACCGTTGTCCGCAGCGGTACACCTACCACCAGCACCGAAGCCCCCGCCGGCAGCGGCACTCTCACCGTGACCAACTCTGCCGGGGGCACTGACAGCAACAATGCGCCTGGTGGCACCTCCAGCGGCACGGCATCCAACAACGGCACCGGTGCTCCCACCGGGAGTGGCGGTGCCACGGGAACGTCCTCAGTCCCGAGCGGTTCGCCCACCGGTGACCAGAACAACGGCGACGTCGCCCTCTCCGGCAGCTCCGTAAAGGCCATTTTGGCCGGTGCCCTCGCCATCGGCGCTGTTGCTGCGCTGTGAGGTCAGAGGGGAAGACATGCATCTCTTGTTTCTTTCTTGGACAAACCTTCCTGGCATTTCATTCACTGCGCCCACGACTAGTACATTTTGGACAGTTGTGATCTCTCACTGAAAATTTGTGGCCTCGCTTGCGGACAATTTCATCCTTAGAACAATGCTCGATATCGTGTTCGCATCGGGGACCGAGCAAGAGACTTGCCGTTGTTGCTAATGCCTGCCCTTGGTCCTCACCTTGTCGCATCCATCAGACGGCTAACTCGTGCATATACGTGCCTTGTACTCTCCGGTACAGGTAGACACATGCATATGATTTCTGTCCCTATCGTCAATTCGACTCAATCGAGAGCGAGAGGACTTGTACAACAGAGAACAGATTCATAAGAACTGACTACGCTACATCAATAGCTCAGGTAAGCAGGTGATTACCTTATACCTCGTCAGCTCGTAAACGTACAGTATGGAGTTGTCCGAGAGATCATACAGCACCTGCTACCTGACACTAAGCGCTTTCTGGAGCAACTTAGCCAATGGGGGTGCAGGAACGTAAGCGGCGATCACGCGGCATCTCATGCTTTGGACCACCATGCAAGCGTTCGTGCTTACACCGCTTCAACTCAAATATCTCGGGGCGACATAAATCTCCTGAGTATCTGCAGGCTGTCTATACGACTTATTTGAGCTACATCAGTATTTCTATCCTGGGTGAAGTGGAGCATACATGATATTCGAATCAAAACCCCGGGGTTTTCCAGCTCTGACGGATTGCCCACGTCGGCCATGACACGGCGTACCGCGGTAAAAGCTGACTATTGCAAGCCGAAGTTCCCCGGATTACAACTAGTCGTGGTGGCAAGACGAGGATACCCACTTTCTACGGTCAGCTTCCTGTAGGTTGTCCAAATGGCACTCAAGCTCTCTGCAGAGCAGTTCTCGTCTCAAGAGTTTGACTATATCGTCGTTGGGGGCGGAACAGCAGGCCTCGTTCTGGCCGCAAGGTGAGTGCCTTTGTTACATGGTAAACTGTCGTTGCTGACGTAGTTCCTTCAGGCTTTCCGAAGACCCAGCTGTGACTGTTGGTGTGATCGAGGCCGGAGACTGGGATCCAAACGTCGACGCAATTAATATACCAGGTAAACGACCTCACCGAGTTGGCATGGCGTGCGACTTTTCTGATATCAAGGGCCCATCAGGACTCTGCGGGAGTATCTTGGGGAATCCGCAATATGACTGGGGTTTCGCATCTGTCCCTCAGCAGTATGCGAACGGTCGCCAGATACCTCAGCCGAGGTAAGCACAGGTATCAGCATCTATATGATTAGCCGTAGACCTTGATCATACAGAGGGAAAGCCCTGGGAGGATCGTCCATGGTACGCATGATCAGAGTAGTATCCGGCACGTTTCGTGACACTCACTTGTGCTTGAGCTCAATTTCCTTGCATTGAATCGGTAGGTCTTTGACTCGTCTTGAACGAGCGAACACAGCTCATGATTTCCCAAGCGCATCCGCTCGCGAGTATGATGGTAGCAGATCGTGCACGTCCCATGGTATGTATGCTAACTGATCTGACAGCTATCGAGGCGCTGGGAAACCCAGGCTGGAACTGGAACGAATTCTTGACGTACTTCAAGAAGGTAGGCACACGCTACATTCAGCACACTAGCTTGGTACTATATCGAATATCCCGCCGCATTAGTCTGAGACCGCCATCCCGCTACCGCCAGAGGTCACTCAGCAATATGACTTCGCCGTACCCGAACCCAGCTATCATGGCGACTCGGGTCCACTTTTCAAAGCTTACCCGACCTGGGTGAACCCCCTGCGTTCCCCGTTCTTCGAGACTCTAGAGAAGCTCGGTGTGCCCAAGAACTTGGACCCTGTGGGCTTTCTTCTCACGACGTGGGATGCATCCATGTCGCTGAACGACTGGTTTCAACAGGACAGTGGACACAATTTGGGTGGGACCACGACTTACTTGGCGGTGGACCCGAGGAAAGCGATACGATCTTCCTCTGCTAGCGTGCGTCCTCAACAATTTGTGTTCATATTTGATGCTGACCGCATGATAGGCCTACTACCAAGCAAACATCAGTCGACAGAATTTGGTGATACTGACCAATGCACTGGTCGCAAAGCTCAACTTCCGACCCGGCTCTGATCCCCTGCAAGCAAGCGGCGTGGATCTTATCCATGATAGCAAGACGTATCAAGTGCTCGCTCGACGAGAGGTTATTCTCGCAGCAGGTGGCTTGTTACTGGGTTAGCTGAGCGTTACTCCTGGTGCTGATGCGGATTCGTGCCAGGTTCAATCCAGACACCGCAAATACTGGAGCTTTCAGGCGAGTTGAGTCGTCATTTGACCACTGCAGACGAATCTGATCTTCCGTATAGGTATTGGGAACAAAGACATCCTTGAGAGCCACGGCATCAAGACCTTCGTAGACCTTCCGGGCGTCGGAGAGAATCTACGTGAGTGGCTTCCTTCGGATGCACCGACACGTAAATGTCGTCTCACAACCAACCTGCTATTGCAGAGGTACAGTGTGGAACACTGCCCTTCCCCTGTGCGTACCATTGCTTAAGGTATACATAGGATCACGTCAAGGTATTCTCCATCCATGAGATAGATCCGAAGTATGAGACGGTCGACGATGCGCTTGACCCCGAAGTCATTGCCCGGCAGAAGGAACTATAGTGGGTACATGCGTGCTGTCTCGGAAAGGTCGTGCTGACATCTGTCCGCAACAGCAAATCTCAGCAGGGCTACCTATCGTCCGCCCTAGTCTCTCTTTTCGCTTTCATATCTGCCAAATCCTTTGCCTCCGAGCAGGAGTTGTCCGAGTGGAAGGCGAAGGCGCTTGCAGCTGCTCAGGAAGCCCCGCCTGGACTCAGAAAGCAACTCATCCATCAAATACGATGGTTCCTCAATCCCGAAGCTGTGGAAGGAGAGTGCGTATCATCCAATGGTCACAGAGAGTGAGCATACTTCTAAGGGTAGGCTCTAGATTGTTCTTGTTCCCAGGTTTCTACCGCGGGACGCAGTACAAACCTGAGCCAGGGGCTCGCTACTCCTCAATGGTGTCGTCTATCATGCACTCGCTCTCACGCGGCACCGTACACATCACATCTCCCGATCCCACAGTGTATCCAGCGATCGACCCAAGTACACATCCTGCCCATCTCTACCATTCGTCTCATCTACTCATATGCACTCCGCAGACTATTTCTCCAATCCCGCAGATCTACACATGCTCCTCGCGGTACTGAGATTCGCTCTGGACAAGATGTACAAGACGGGTCCCCTCAGCGACGTCGTACGCAAGCAGGTTGCACCAAGTCTGGAGGAGTGCTCATCCGACGAGGCACTGAAAGAGTACATCAAGAACAACTGCAGCTGCGTGTTTCATCCTGTAGGCACAGCCGCTATGGTGCCTCGGGAAGATGGAGGGGTCGTGAGCCCGCAGCTCAGAGTGTATGGCACAGCGAATGTTAGAGTGGTGCGTCCTTGAGCGTTTGTGGGCACGGAAGTATGTTGATATGTCGACGGACAGGTTGATGCGTCCATCATTCCGATTGTACGCTGATGGATGATTCCTTCAGAGCTCTGATCTGATCTTGTTGTGTAGCAACTCTCTGCACATACCCAGGCTACCGTATACGCGATCGCGGAGAAGGTGAGCATCATCTCCTTGCGGAAGCGGACAGGATACTGACTTGTAGAACTTGAACAGGCGGCGGATCTTATCAAGGGTATTGGAGCTCAGTCAGAACCGAGTAGTCATTGTACCACTGAGTAGACTCGAGGTCAAGAGACTGATCGTAAGATGAGGCCTCAATATGAACGACGCGGATCTGATTTGAATGTCCGAATGAGCGCCTGGACAACGCAACGTTGGCCGGTGTGAACAACATAACTCCCTGCCGCAGGGATGCAATCGCAGCCGCACACGCCCTTCAGCTTCTGCAACTGATCATCCCTACTCGAAGCGTCGCGTCTGACACTGGGCGGCAGGCTTCATTCAATACCGGGGTTGCTTTCACCGCATGCGTCCACTCGGGCCTACTAACAGAATTGATAACAGCACACACAGTAAGTATCGACCTGCAGGTTCAGTCATTCCATGCCGATTCCTCGTCCGGCCTTCCTTCGCGCAGTCGACGCTGATATATACGTCTAAAGATACAGGGGGCACAGGGCATCCGTCGAGATAAGTTGGACGTTCAGCCGCTCTCTTTCCGGCGTGCATGATGTCGTGCGCCCACTATGACTCAAGTTCAACAGGCGACGCGTAGTCGAATGCTGTGGGCGCGGGAATGGAAGGCACTTTATCGTGTGGAATAATCTCCATGCCGCTGGCGGAGGATGCTTGTCGTACCCGCGCTGTCAAGCTTCTATGTCGCCGAAGCGCGTGTGAGTGATGCGTAGAGGTATTGTCTCGCACCCACCCCAGGACCACCCCAACCATCGTAGCCTTTCACCGCGCCTCCTGTACATCCGTGCCGTCCGTTCATGTTACTTGACTATGGAATCGGCTCGAGATCTAACAGACACGTACGTTTTACCCTCAGCGATCTGCTAGATACATACGGAAGCTGAGCTATCATTTTAGGCAACAAAGTCCTCCGCCGAAGCGAGGATTCAACTTTTGGATGGTCTTCATCGACAGCGGTATTACCATCCTGGTGGGCAGCACGACATCCTTCTTGATCGCGATGACATGGGCGGGCCTCCGCTTTTCGTGGTCGTCGGCACACGTATTGGCACCTCTCATCATTGGTGCCATTGGCATAGTCGCCTTCTTCCTCATTGAGCTCTTCTGGTTGAAACGTCCGACAGTCAGTGATTATCTGTAGGAGATGCTCCGCCGTTCAATGACTCGGACTGACACTGGTTTCCATACCAGGTTCCGAGCTTCTTATTCACCAGCAGGACCACATTCAGCGGGTAAGAGCTGTCCACTCTCAAAGAGAGTCGTCACAGATGCTCAAATGTTTTCTTGGACTTCGCGGACAGATATCTCGGAACGTTCTTCCACGGGATTCGTCTCCATTGCGCTGATATGTGAGTACATAGCCAAAAGGCCTCAAGAACGATTTCGCTAGCGAAGACTCTCAGCACTCACTGCACTGCCTGCCCACAGATTACATCCCCATTTACTTCCAGGCGACGCAGGGCGCGTCTGCGATTGGCTCTGGAGTCGACATGCTGCCCATAGTCATCATCATACCCATCTCCGCCGTCATCACCGCCGCCACGGTCCAGAAGCTCCATCGTTACCGCCCCCAGAACCAGATGGTCTGGGCGTGGATGGTCGTGGGATTCGGCTTGCTTTCAACTCTCACTGAGCGCAGTTCGCGCGTAAACTATATCGGTCTTCAAGTCCCCGTGTCTGTGGGCGTCGGCATGATCTGGATCAGCACGCCGTTTGCGATACTGGCACCTCTGCCATTCTCGAATAGCGCGCACGCTCTTTCCTTCTTCATGTTCGCCCGCTCGTTTGCACAGGTATGTTTAGTTCTGCACGATGGATAGGCGAGGACGTGTTGATAACGTGCATCCCACGCTCCGCAGTGTTGGGGTATAGTCATCGCAGGCGCGATTGTTCAGAACGTGCTGCAGAACCAGCTGCCGCAGGCGTTTCTCGTCACCCTGCCAGAAGGCGCGCAGATTGCATATGCAGCCATCCCCGTGATCTCGAGCATTCCGGACGGTGACGTTCGTGCGGAGGTGCGCACGGCGTTCGCTCATGCCACACGACTTGTGTGGCATGTGATGATCGGGTTTGCAGGAGCGGGCTTCCTGTCGATGGTGCTCATGAGAGAGGAGGAGATGAAGCGCAGTTTGGACGAGAGGTGGGGCTTGGAAGATATGGACCGGAAGAAGGCGGAGGTGTCGGATTGCGAAGTCGGCGAGGTTCTCAGTTCCAATATGGATCGGCCTATCCGACTGGGTGGGGAATCAGATGCTGCATGACGAAGCTCGCAGCTGCTATGCGCTAGTATTTGCGTTATCCTCAGACGGGCTGTTCGTACCATCTGGCACGAAGACGCCCGGTAGCAGTGCAGCAGCATGGTCGCTCAGCCGTCTGGCATATCCTCCGAGTCGTAGCATTACATATGTATTCATTGAATGCCATGCAGCCAGCATGGCGGCGTTCATACGACGAAATGTGCCCCTGCCAAGGCTCCGGTGACAATGTCGAGGACCTGGCTCTCGAAGACCCGGGGCTCCCACGACAGCCCGAGGAACCCCCCACGTCCTCGCGTCCTCCCCGATCTGTCAATTCCTCTGCCTCGAACACGAGCGTTTCTCCCACAACCGCCGAATCCATGCAGCACTTGGGTGCTGGAGACGCGGATATGGCACACCGCGATCGCGCCATTCCAGGCCCCAGGCCTGTCCACGCCCTTTATATAGCGTCACATGGCGTCAGCCTGCGGTCCAAAACGCCGGAGGGGTTGTACTGTACTACTGTACATCTGCCCCGACCTTTCCTCGCCGTCGCACCGCTGCGCTCTCCTGTGAACGACCGCCATGCATCGTGTACACCTTCACAGCGCGGTGGCACTGCTCCTCATACTTGGTCAGTGAGAGCGCCGGTCGCTGGGGCAGGTTGATCTGAATACGTATACAGTGTCACAGACCCGTTCTCTTCCCGTGGAACTGGCCTTGGTCGGGGTCGACTCTAGTGGGTCTCTGCACCCTTTAGATGGCGGTGTCAAAGTCATTGTGAGATCTCTCCAATATGCCATGAATTTACTGGCTGACATCATGACCCGTCGTAGGCATCACAATCCTTCGCACTTGACGAAGAGTGGACCGTACCTTCTGGGGTAGCTGGAAGCACCATGGCAGAAGATACTCTGGCACAGCCTACTTCAGAAGACGTCCACGTTTATTCGTCGATATGGTCCGAGAGCAGCGCCCATAGTTCTCGTCCATGGGGAGTCCAAAGAAATGGGAGGCTGAAGGTATTTGCTTGCTCTCGCGTGCACGGTGATCTTGTGTTTCAACTCTTGCAGTCCTCAGCCACATCGCCTCTCCGGCCCTCGGCCTCCTACCAGACTCGAAATGCAGTCCTCTCCATCTCCATGCGGACTCTCCTGTTTGTGGGACTATTCCTGCTCCTGGGGATGGGTCTGGGATGGGTCTACGACAGAACATGATCGCCACGAGTATGACTGCTATGGCCTGGATTCCCTTGTACGAATAAGACTCGCTTGTAGGTTACCGCTCTGTATCCCTATTGTCGTTGCTCTGTGTCATGGCCATCTATACTAGTTCATTAATCACACGTCGAATCGTCAATACGCGTTTACAACACATGTCTCCTTGCTGTCAAGAGCTTCGGAACCAGTTCGTCCTGGACATTAACTCTCTTTCAGTCTTCAATGGCTGTCTTGGAGGGCGCAAGCTTTCTCAGGTCGATGCATGGCAAGGGCGACAGCAGCGCGCCGAATCACGGCGCACCTTACTGCCCATTGGAGCGGAGGGTCAGCGGCCCAGCCGGACGAAGTCCCGTGATGTCAAAGATACCTGAGCGAAGATCCCTTCACTTCGAGGATCGCCTCGCAGCCGGGTACTCCCAGTTGACGATCCAGGCACAGGGCCGGATAACGCATTGAGTGCAGTAGGAGCCAGAAGACGGTCGTTTTAACGAGTGGTACCCAAGCGGTGTACGAAAGCGTCAAGCAAGGCATTCAGCACTGCAGGACAATCCGTAACGAGGTCATCACAGGACAGTCCCAGTCGACTCCAGCGCACGGTCCCAAAGTAGGGAGACGAGCTGTTTTGGAGACTCGCTTCCATCGGTCATCTCACAGAGCAAAAGAGACATACACAGTAGGAGACTTTCGCAGCACAAATACAAGTCGAACGGCTTCGAGCGTCCGATGCGGAGGTGGTGGTGGGAAGGATTGGGTCAAGGTTGATCGCGTGCAATCCAAGCTGCTCCGTGTCATCTCCCTTCGTCTCACCTGTGCGTTATCGAGAGGAGGATGCGAACTGCAAGCTCACCGCGCAGTAGCTGAGATGCGAGGGCAGACTTGGCCAAATCCGAACGCACATGTCCTAGCCGGAACAATGGGCAGTGTGGCTGCCACACGCTGATAGGTGCATGAGCCTGTACAATATACATTGAATATTACTTCACGTACGAGAACACGACAACGAAGAAAAGAGCGCAATGATACAGAGAGAAGTGTGGGGGAGACAGCGAAGAGCAACTCCTTCATGCTGAGCCTCCGACCTCTGTGAACGCGAAATGTGGTCAGAGTGGACAACTTGATCTCTGGAAGAGGGTACGTACGTTCTACCATCACATCGATCGTATCTGGGCGGGAAAGATATGTCAGTGTTTGGCTCCCGGTGCAGAGAGGCGGGTTGCACGGTACCGTTGTCCTCCATATCCAATGATGCAGGCGTGTCATCGTCTCCTATCCTCGAACCATCGTACAAGAACCTGCACGCAAACGCAGACGGCCGACGTCAGCACCTGCACACTCTAACAGACATGATCGTCGCGCCGGCTCCCAGGTCCCCATCTCTGTGCCCAAGAGCAGCAAAGGAGGGGACATGCATGCCCGCGCCGTCCGCCAGGCAGTATGGCTCACTTACCGGATGCTGTTGACATCCTTGCCCACTTTGTTCGCGTACGCCCCTTGAAGCTTGCTCAGCTTCGTGTTCCTCTTAATCTTGAAGAACACCTCCTCTCCCGTCTGTGTCGTCACCTATCCCAAGGAAGCGCAGCTCGTCAGCCCAAAGTTCCCGAGAGCCACTCATTTGCCTCAGCCGGTGCTACCGCCACGCATGCCGGCGGATAGCCAATCCCTCGCTCCAACGCACCTTGATGTTGATGGGCGCGTTCGGGTCCTCAACCTTCGGCTCGGCGTCCTGGGTCGGCGGGTTCTGCTCCATGTCAGACATGTTGTCGGTCTACGCGTCGTACAATAGTGTGAAGGTGGTACTGGTCGTGGTTCGTGAGCAAGCAAGGAAGGAAGCGGGGCAAGGGACGAGCCTCCCTCCTCCTGCGGGCGCTAACATCGCCTTACATAAGCTATGGACCCATATCTCTTTCCAGCTTAACCGCCGCCAACCACCTTGCGAGTTGTTCGAAGACCCGAACGATTTGCCTTTCAGAGTCCACTAGATGGACAGTTTATTGTCGAGTGTTGACGTGTGTAACGGGTAACGCATTACGGTGAACATGAGGTAGAGGAGAATAACGATAAGTACAGTACAGAAGAATCATGATGTGCCGATGAACGAAAGAATGAGATGCTCCTAGACATAAGAGAGACCATAAAGTACCTGACCACGACGCCTCAGAACGAAGAGCTAATGTTCTTGTTTCCTGGACAGCCTCGACAACAGTCGCTTCGCCGCGCTGTACTCAGCATCCTCCGACTCGTCGCTCGAGTCCGCAGCCCACACATCCCGCGTGCCGTTCCGCTCGATGCGCGATCCCCACACGGGAGGAGCAGCCTCCGGACGAGGCGTGGGCGGCCCGCCCCGCGAGGACCACGGCTCATGCCTGCGTTTGCCTGGCGTGCCAGCACCATCCTCGTCTTCGTCGGTGTCCTCGATCGCCGGAGGAGTGGTGGAGAACGTCGGAGGCAGGGACATGCGTACGCTCTTCCGGCGCACCGGAGGAGACGCGGTGGATGCGGTGGACGCGGTCGAGTTGTTGGAGAGCTCGCTCCCGCCTGCCGTGTCGTGTGCATCCTCGTGCGGCGGAGGTGGAGGCGGCTGCGCAGATTCCGGCGGCGGGACCTCATCGTCGAGCTCCTCCCTCCCTGTCTCGTACGAAGAGATGGACGAAACATCGCTCTCCCGACGCTTGGCCATCGTTGCGGGAGTGATCGTCGATGCGGTGACGCTACGCGGAATCGTGGCGGGGGGTTCAGGGGACGCCACGATGGGCTTGCCGTTGGGGACGGCCGGGGCTTCAGGAGACAGCGGGACCTTCGTCGGAGACGGACTTCGGCTCGCATTGCGCAGCGCGGATCGGAGGGGCATCTTCGCAGGCAGAGGCTTCGGCTGGCTGGCCGTTTCGATCGGAAGCGAGGGCGCGGAGACGGACGCGGACATGAGCAGCGAGTTTCTGTAATTGGTCGCCTCAGACTGGCCTTCCTTCTTCAGCCTTGGACGAGGCGACAGTGAATTTGACTCCGGGGAATGCTGCTTGCTCGCGACGCGAACCATGCTGAAGTCGCTGTCGCTGACAGAGACGTTGACAGGGCCTGGAGCCTTGGGTACGACGAGGAGGCGACTCGGATCTTGCGCGAGTGCAGACTGCTTGTTGAACCGCGAGATGCCCTCTACGATGCTCATCAGGCTCGCCTCGCCGTTCGTGAGGGTGTTGCGGGGCGGTGTGGGGGTACCGGAGGTCGAGACGGTGCGTTTGTGTTTGCTTGGAGTGGACGGAGTGCCATTGCTAGACGATGGAGAGACATTCAGAGATGCCGTGCGCTTGCGAGACGTCGAGCCCTGACGGCCGAGCGGCGAAGGCGAGGAAGCATGCGCAGGTGTCCGCGGCGGAGCTGTGGCCGCACTCGCGATCGACTGCTTCGATACCGACGAGTTGCGTGAAAGCGATGTCCCACCTTCGGACAACAGCGCGGCTGCGACATTTGGCGCCTTCCTGGCGCGCGTTGGGTCCAACGGTCCAGCGCTCATACTCGCGCCTCTGCGCGGCGACGACGCCTTCGCAGCGGAGCCGCTCACTCCATCCTCAGACGCAGGCTTCGCATGCGCGTTCTGCCTGCCGCCCTTTGCGCGCGCCTTGCTCACGGACTCTGTCACGGTGTCGCTGGAGTATCCCTTGTCGGTGTTCATCGTCCTCGAAGGCGGCGGCGCTTGAACGGACCCGCGCTTCGTGGCGCGCTTCTTGAGCCTGTGACTATCTGCGCCGCCGTTCTGCCCCGATGAATCGAGGAATGGCAAGGGCGATGCGGTCCGAGGCGCGTACGAGTGCGAGAGAGCTGGTGCGTCGTCGTCCGAATCGTCTCCACGGCGGGCCGCAGCGAGGTTCCTGTCGATACGGGTATGCCATCTACTCTGTGCCTTGGTTGGCGACGCGCGCAGAAGGTCTTCCGGTTCGTTACGCGACCCGCCGACATGGAAGAGAGCTGCAAGGCTGCTGAACACCCCAGACCGAGTCTTCGATTTCTTCGTGGGCGAGTCGCCTCCCCGCAGCGAAGACGGATCACCTAGCAAATTTTCGCTCGTCGAAGCCTTCGGACCACGGAGTGAGAACGAGACGTGTCGGGACGGCGGTACGGGCGCGGGCGACGGCGTGGGCTTCGGTTTCGCCTTTGGCTTCCCTTTCGTGAATCGCGGGTTCTCGTGCACCTCAACAGGAACAGCGGGCTCGTCCTCTTCGGCACTGCTGCCTCCGCCGGTCTCTTCTTCGATGGTCGAATGGATCGTTCCGTTGGGCAGTTCAAACTCGCCGATGGAGTGCGCCGGAGGGATCTGCAGCGTGTACGGTTTGGGAGGGGTAGGTACTGTGAAAGGAGACGATCCACGCCAGGTTGATTCGACGAGGGTGCTAGGCCCTGAGGAATGGCCGATCTGAGAAGCAGATTGCGAAGGCGCTATAGATGATATGTCAGAACCGGCATTTTCATGACCCGGGAGTGGTTTATGGAGATAGGGATGCGAGAGCGGGCTGCCTGTATAGTTCAGTCGTTAGTGTACAACTTTCAGAATAGAGAGGTGACTACTGCTAACACGGACTAATCCGTCCACGTCCTCCGAAGGGGGCAGCAGGGTGTGAACGGCTGATTATATATGCGTACGCAACGTACCGTGTCCATTCGCCATGTCCAAGGTGTCCAGCGCGCGAATTCCTTCCTTGCCCATTTCGCCCCAGGCCCAGCCGCATTCAACCATGGCTTTGCAACGCGCTTGAAGGCCGGATCTGATGGTATGGATGCGGAAGACGTTGAGCTCCTGTTCCTTTGCCGCCAAATGTGCCTCGCACGCCTGCAATTCGGCCTGTGCGGCAGACAACTTCTGACCGACGTGAACCTCTGGCTTGGTGACGCTCAGGCTTGAACCCGAAGGCGAACCGGACAAGACAGAGTCGCGGTTTGGCTTTTGCTGCTTGGAGGCCTTGATGAGGCGCGTGACCCTGGAGCGTACCTTTCAACACTTGTCATGCTCGTAGTGCCGCCGAATGCACTCACAGGATTTCCCTGTCCCGCATGATGTTCCCCACGTCGTCCTCCATCTCCTTCAGCGCCTTGAGCTGTTCCTGCCATCGCTCTACCGCAGCCGCGTAGCTCCGCAAGGCGTCATCCGCGCCCGCGAGGGTTCCCGCGACAGCGACAATGACTTGGGATGTCGGTGGTGCGCATGCTGCCGCGAAGGCGGAGAAGGACGCGAGAGAGGCCTGGGAGTAGTCTAGGAGGATAGACAGGTGCTTCGAGTAGTCTTTCTCGTGACTAAGGAGGTTGGCGAGCAGCCGTGAGTCTGCCGGTCGGTGCACCATGCAAGTGGAGTGAGTGGGGGACCTCTGCTACAACACGCAAGAGCCCGCGCAACTGCGCGCAGTAGTGAGCTATTCACAGGAGTACGTTCTCAACGGTTGAGCCAGTCGTTCACTCGGGCGTAAGATGGTGACAAGGGGCGAAGAGATGGTGGAGGGAAGAGGAGGGCGGGGGCGGGGCGCGTCGTCGTCGCAGGTAAACCGGTAAACCCAATTAGGTAAGTATCAAACTAAGTAAGTTGGCGTCACTGGCGTGTCAATGAGTATAGAATCGAGTTTATTGGTTGTTGTGATTAGTAAACGCTGTTATGTTAGATCGTTTGATTAAGTAACTCTCCACAGGCAGAGCACGTTCTGCCTCAAGTTTCTGACACTGAACGTATGTCGTACAGTGAGGGCGGGGGTCATTCAGGCAAAACGCTGCGGCGAGCGTGTGGGACTGGTTGTGCGGGGGCGCGGCGCGGATTCTGTTGAACGGCCGGAGGGCCGAGGCCTACGCTCACAGCTACACACTGGCTACAGCGATCTGACCGACTGTGCAGGGGTCCGAAGGCAGCCTTATGCCGAGCAGGCGATCCTGTGGAGAAGAGAAAGCGATCTCGACTATATTCGTTCCACTGTACCGCTCACGAGTCACTGCCTAGGTCCTACGAGGGCAATACCGTTACTATCGCGACATACTGACAGTTTATCAACCCACCAGATTATCGATCAAGCAGCGTAAGAAGTGCACCAAAGAGTATCCTGGAATCGAACGGTGAACAATGTCATTTCAACAGACCTCTCTGAGCTCCACGCTATCGGGACTGCTAGATTGAGCCGTTTCGGATGCGCCCTCTAGGGGCGACCACGTCATCTCCTCCGTACCCTCGTCTTCCGTATCTAGTTTTGCATTCCCAGGCGCAGCGAGTGATGCGCCCAAAGACCCGATGACCCGAAATTCAATTGTTCCGAGGGTGGTGAGGGAGTGCTGGTGCGTTGGGAAATCCGCTGCTTTGCGCAGGTCGGTGAGGAAGGACGAGACGAGGATTGCCGTGATGCTGTTGCGGCAGAGGCGGATTGGGTGATTTAGTCTAACGCGACACACGAATGAAGAGGGGACATACGGCTCAGCGAATGTGACTAAGAAACTCGGAAGCAAACCGACATTCTTGGAGAAGACCTAGAGTGATTGTGAGACATAGGGATGTAGCTCTATATTTGCTGCAATGTCACAACTTACTGAGAGGACGCCTGTAATCATCTGTGCGATGTTGATTGCTGTCAAGATACTGGACCGCAATTCTGAGAAACTGCAAATGCTGCTCCGAGGATCGCACTCACAAGAAGTAGACCGTGCCTATCAACGAACCTCCTCGTGTGAGATCCGTGAATGCTATGGAAGTTGTTGCGAAGGCGTACCGTCACGAAGGAGAACCGTGGCAAGGTTCAGGTTTCCTCGCAATGTCGAAGCTAGCTTATGGCTCGTGTATTGAGTCCTCCACGTGATGACAATGATAGTAATGTCTGCAATGACGAGGGGCAGACGTGCTAAGATGGCAACTGCGAGAGGTCAGTACTGATTCCACCTTGTGAGTGGCAGCTAGGCGCATACAGCTGATAATAATCAGCGCTCTGCTATGAGCCTTCAACTCTCAACCGAACTGACTCACATGCGTTCCAAATGGATGGGGATGATGTTGGCTATCACGCATCCTTCAATCGGGTCCTCGTAAACGATCTGCCAGTGCTTCGCGACCTGAGTTCGACCATGTCATGAGCACATATGATTGGATGGAGGCCTGCACCTTATACTTACCAGGTTGATAATCAATGGCGAGAGTGAGAACGTGAATATAAACACAGCCCATAGACGATTCCTTTGCAGCGCATAAGTACGAAGGGCAGAGAACGCTATGCAATGAGTCTACTTGTGAGCGAATTTGATCAACACGGTTGCGGTCAATGTACATACCTGCCCATGGGAGGTACTGCAAGCTTTCGAAGAGAATGCTAAGAATCTGTTGCGCTTCGCAGCTTCAGAGAGTCAGCATTTAGAGCATGTAGCGGACGGCTCTGGCAACCGAACTCACCTCCTCTAGACGTGAGCATGTTTCAGCTACAATCAGAATGCATGTCAGAGATCGACGAAGCAGTGCAGAACGCACCAGATTGGTGGAGAAGCTGTAAAAGGGATTGCCGGCGTAGACGACATACACCAAAGGCAGGTACCGATTCAGCATGAAGAGCACGGCTGAACCCGTCCATTGTCGTCGACTGAGGTACTGAACCTCTTCTTCCAACGTAATGAGATTGTAGTACACGAGCAATGCTGTGAAGTGTGTCCGGTAAGTCGAGCTTCATGATCGGCTCCAGTGTGCGGGGAAGCAAGACATACCCATGGTCGACACCTGGCAATAGGTGAGATCCAAGCTGACCGACGACGGCGTCAATGGCGTTGTCTCGGAAGCCGACGTTTCAGATGCACATACGTCTGCTCGAGCTGAGAGATAATCTCTGCACTACCGTCCGCCTGAGTCGACATTGTGAGTTGGGACTTTAGAATTCAGGATGACTCGTCGCCAACGACTGCCGCACGCTATGGTGACAGTGCACGGGAGATAGCTCAGGAGGGTGATTGGGCCAACACGCCTTTCAAAAGAGTTTGTACTACTTACCTCCGGTACCTCATGCGCCAAGGCTTTGGCTCACGCCCGCCATCATTGACAATGTAATTCGAATGATGGCCGGGGAGTGAGCGCTCAGCGCTCAGGCAGAAGATTGTGATATGATATACAGTACGTACTGAGACATCACGCCTATGGGCGCGCCCCTCACATTGTTCTCTCGATTGATGGGCTCCTATCCATCGACTATCAATGCCATCGCCCTGGAGCCGTATCAAAGAGACAGAAATCACATACTCATTCGCAAAACGGTCAGGCCTGGCTGCAACGGCGTGTGCCGGGATGTTCGGTGGAGTACTAGCCTTGAAGCTTGAGTCCCGGGATGATTCTGACGATGACTGAATGACAGTGGTATTGCGGCCAGTCAGTACGGACCCGATATCAATGCCTCACGCATAAATTGCGCGCCATGAACACATAGTATCAGTGAGCATCGAGATTTAGTCAAAATCCCGCCGCCGACTCTATGCGGGAGAGGCACAATCGCCGAACTGCAGCTTGAGGCCTTGAGGATCAGGTTGCGCCAAGATGATTGCGAACGAGCTCCGCATCGTCATAGTCACCCCTAGGCAGACGTACCGGGAAGAGGGAGGGGATGGACGAGCGCCATCAGCAAAAGCGCATGGAGCATACATGCGCTTCCGAGCCGATGTAAGCCCTTATAATCTGTGAAATCTATCGGAATGTGGCCGATGAATTGCAAGACCATCTACTTATAACAAACCCCCCATCCTTGCGATCACTCAGAAGGTAGCCGATCGCATGGAAGGCTGACAATCAATTATGCACATTGCGTGCAATTGGCTACATTGTATGCAATTTTGCTCAATTACAATGCAATGTATTTCCTAGCCAGCTGATTATATGCTACACCGCCGATGATTGATTCAAAATAATAGCGAGGGGATATGATTTTTTAATAGCAGTAACTAATGTACTATATACATCGGAAGTTCACGTTCCAAGGTTCGGGTTAGGGTTAGACCTACCGTGCCCGCCGGTCATATGTTGCGAGCCTTCGCGAGTATGGATATCAAAGCATATAGGCAGCGTGAGTGGTTGTGTTGCACTCAAAGAGAGCTGTCTATGCTTACCTTTGGGCCTCCCTGATGCTAATACAAGCCGTGACTGTGTCGCACCCTTGCTGTGATTCACGGTGCCGTGACTATATGCTGGTGTGGTGGCACAGTTAGTGACTATAGGATATTGGAAATGGTGGCCTACCTCATTGAAGGACTGGCGCGAGGGCTCAAAACAAGACAGACGGCGGCCTCTAGTTGGGGGTAATAAGGAAAGGCGAGTTGGCGAAGAGTTCACGGTATCGTGCTTATATGCTTGTATGTGGTGGGGCTCGCGAGAAGACGCGGCGGAGTTTGAATGATGCGTTCAAGGCAAGTAATCCCTTCACAAAGCGCCGGTCTACCTATTAGTCCGACAGACTATTGGAAGCCCATACTATGCATTCACCAGTAATGCAATTCTCACCTTCCAACCCCTCTTTCTCTGCCCAGCCTCACACAATCGCAACCGGATCTTCACGGATACCTTTCTAATGATCTTGAGTACCTTTGGTGAGTTTTTCACCTCAGGAAAGCATGAACAAGACGAAGCCGAAGGAGAACATTGACTGCAACAGTAATGCAATCGCCAGGACCCCATGGTCACGGATTTGTCACGGGCGGCAACCTCCGGCAACGCCCCAAGGTCAGTCTCCGATTCGGCAGTAGCTGCATCGGAGATGTATGCTACAGGTATGCATATGCGTGTGATTCAAACCCCGACCAGCCTTTGGTGGCTGGCCGTCACGCTTCCCTACCTTTACTCTCATATCTGCTTCAACTCTGCACGGAATGACTCGCAAATTTGAGGTGACAGTATTCATACATGTAGATGTATGCGTATGAAGTTTGGTGGGATAGCGGCCAGGCGTTGTGTCAGCCGAGCGTGATCAGTGCTCGAAGACGAGGATTCTCTGACTTCCTAGGCAATTATCTCGACAATGGCTGCATACTCTGCCACAAAATTTATATACGCATGAAATACAGATCGTGCAGAATCCAGAACACAAAGAATCAGATTTTTTCGTAGAGTGATGAGGGAGTTAGACCCTCGATTGCATTACTGTTGCGGATTTTGGCCGATTGCATTACTGGTGAATGCATAGTATTAGTGATTACAACCACGGTCTGTGACTTCGAGTCCATACATTGTAGCCGTGTCCTTGTGCCACCTCCCGAGCGCTCGCAAGCGCTTGTAATATCGGCGGAATATTGCGAGCGTCAGAATCCTTTAGGGGGCGGCTGCGCTTTTGCTGATGGCTACGGGACGCATCGTCATTTGGCACAGCAAGGTAGGTAGTAGTACTAGTGGTAGGACTAAGGACGTTGAACATATGCTGGACTCGTGTGGCTTATCTCGCTGCGACTCAGGCTGTCATGTTTATCCGACTCGGCGCGCCTGGGCGGCCACTGGCACTGTCAAGCACTAGTCTCCCAGATCATGTCCGAGCCTCTGGCCGCACGATACAGCAACTCCGATGCAGCGCCATGCAACTCGTGCACACGAGATTCGTGATAATTGCGAGTGTCGAAGAAGGGACGCGTACTACTTCCCAGACCGGTCACAGTTTCACGAACTTTGGCCGTGAACGAGGCAGGAAAAGTTGTAAAGGCTCATTGCTCAAACATCGAAGAGCCATAAGTTCGAATGTAAACCGTAGCTAACGTTACCACAGCCCAATCATGATGACACCTTGGACGACTATCATACAAACAAGTATACGATGGTTGTGGATGCTAGTGCGTTGAATGACCGCATTCTCACCCTCCGCGTTGGCAGCTCATTCTATAATAGGCGCTTCCTTCCCGTTGGCTTGATCACCCTGGCAGCCGCCTCAGAGGAGCAGCGGCTCTGCGTCTGAGAGATTCACTAGCGAGGGAAGTATGGGACGTCGCCACGCTATGCAGGCTGGCCGCGTGACCAGATGTACCATCCTCAGCCCCGTGCCCTCCGACGCCTCGACCGATCCTATTACGCTGCCCACTTTGATGCATCCAGCGCAACCACCTGGACCTTGCAGAACGCGTCGAACCTCGGTCGCTTGTTCTGCTCCGGTTGGAACAGTTTGAAATAACCCGGCGCATTTCCTCGAATGCGAACACAGATGCCTCTGGTCCATCAGACGGCGACGCTGCTTCTGCTCGAAGGCGCAGTCTCCCAACTAACAAGTCGCAAACATATCAGAATGGTATGCCCCGAAGTATAGTAAGAAACTGACCGCCATTACTATCAACTGTGATGTGGGTCTTGCGCTGTAGTAAAGCTTTGTCGAGCTTTTCTGGCCAACCCGGCTTGTACTGGGCTGAGTAAGCTAACCCAGAGCGTACTTTTTACACGCGACCCACCATGTCCGCCAACAGCTTGTAAACTTCCACGTCGGAAGCTATTGCAGATGTAGCTTTTGAGTTCTAGGTTAGAACATTTAGAAAGGGTTTATGTCAGATTTTCGCGAAGGTACGTACGTCCAGGATGTAATCCAGGAGGTAGTCTAGGACATCCACCGTCTACACAATCGGTCAGTATCCGGAAACGGATTCGAAGGGCAATGGTATACCTCAGCGTTTCCCCCATCATCTGGATCACCATCGTGGTCACAGGTGTTCGTACTGTCAGCACCGTGTGCCGGTGGGGTTCCCTCGCGGTCACCAGATCCAACTCCACGGTGTTTGAATGTTTTATTGACGATATTTTTGGCGCGTGATGCAAACTTGAAAGCCACCCCTATCGGTTGCTGTCTCGGTTCGTTTGTGCGTCCGCCGCCTCTCAATCTGAGCACCCGGAATTTGTCACGTAGTGTCTTGCGCTTGACGCTGTTGAAGAATATACATTGATCGTGGACCTCAAGAGATACGTTGGATACCTGAGACGTCTGCTCCGCGTCGGATGTTCCTGCGGAGATCGCAGGTTTTGTCTCGCCACTACGGACAGCGGCACGTAGACGCTCCGGAGGTCCTGTTCTGTAGAATTTCGCTGGAAGGGATTCATCTGAAATCTTGACGGCGAGATGAGTGGACACCGGGATGGCGCCGAGAGCGCTGCTGAGCTTGCCCGTCTTGTTACGATAGCTCCCGTGGAACGCAGCTACAGTCCATCGTACAGCCTTTGTCGTCCCGCAGACGAAGCGAATGTCCTTCTCCTTCAGACCCAGGCCGCGCGAATTTGCGAATGCAAGCCAGCTGTCCAGGTTCTTATGCACGTAATCCTCGACGTGAGCCTCCGAGAGGATGTCGTGCGACATGGCGGATGGCGGGTCAAGCTTCAGCAGCGCTCCGGAATCATCACGGCACTGGAACTGGAAATCTACGCCCACAGAGGCTTGTAATGGGCTAATATGTCGTGTCAACTGAGGTCTTCATAGCTTCAAGCGAGGCGACCTACCTTCCAGCACCAGCTCCGCTTGAGACGTCGAGTTGCTTGATGCTCCTGGAATGTAGGACCTCCTGCCGAATCGACTCGCGTGGACCGCGCGTGACTAGCGTGGAAGGATCCAGAGGCTGGTAGCCTGCGGGAACTGCGCTCAAAGGCTGTCGATCGTCGGCAGCTCTGCAGGCATTAAAGAGGGCGACGAACTCGCCCCGACGAACCCATCCGACATCGCCGAGTTCAACCGGGTTCGTTCCTGGAGGAGGATCCGGAGCCCAGAGCGGATACCCAAAGCCCACGGGGGCTAACTGCTCGGCGTAGATCTTCCACGGCGGGTTGCCCATGACGAGCAGTTTTGGGAGAGTCGCAGTTGACGGCGGAGAAAGGCGCTGATTCAGTGCAGAATAGCGGCACCAGGAGCACTGTGGCGATGGATCCAGAGCGTATATATATATGTCTCCAGATCAAACGCCCGCTAGCGACTTCGGCCAATCAGGACAGTACAACCCCGGACGAGACTAGCCACATCCACCCACGGCACCTTCTTACTTGTTGACGGAAGTTAACATTGCATGGACGCGGTACGAGAAGTTCTCCATGGGCCTTGCGAAGCGCTTCTTCCTTTCCGCGCTCTGCGAGCCTTGGTGGGAGAGACGGCGGAAACTCTCAAGCTCTGAGGTCAGTAGGAAGAGGCCTCTGTATCGCCTCCGTTCACTGCGATTGATACAGCTATGAACTCCTGGAAAGACTAGAATGCTGATCTCTTGTATAGCAAGCGGTTATCGGGATCATCTGACTGTTCTTCAACTCAACGGCGGGGGTTTAGTTTGCATCAAGCAGGGAATCCTACTGGCAGACGGCGACTCCGGCGCCAGTGTCAGGTAGGGCGTCAGAAGCCAATGGATCTATGAAATCACCGTCTTGCCGGGTACAATATGGACGACATACTTTCGAATACATAGAGCGGGGTATACGTCGATGTCGGTAATGTTTCGTTCTTGAATCAGAGCACTGTGCACAAACACGTAGCCAAGGAGAATCACTCTGAGTGAGCGCTCAGCGGAACACAGGTCTAAGGAGTGGACACACTGGAATTGCTGTCGTCTGCGCTTAAAGTGGGCGACAATCCGGAGCTAGGTGGGCTGTGATTCTGCAGAAGCCTTCAGGGAGTGAACAGCTGACCATACCGCGCTCAGACAGCCAGCCTCATGGCATCCGGTCGGAGCTGTCAGTGATGGTTATCGGTGGGAAGCTCGCATGCGAGTGCATGGAATGTCTGAAGTACGATAGTGCCATGGGGGGTCGGCCACTGTTCACTTTTCCTACTACTTAGTAGACGACCTACAGCGAGCATGATTCAAGTTGGCTTACCTCAAAACATATATACCAGTAATAGTCAGCTTCATGGGGTGGGCATAGGTCCCAAGCGTGTTCGTCGTGGAGTTCGCGACATATGATGCGGTTCAAGTCAGGATGAGCTAGTGTGGTTATGTGGCTTACAATAGCTCGTCGCGACGTCGCCCCAACTTCCAAGCGCTCATGGTCGCAACCGTTCGTTCGTTTCTTGATGACTTCCACTCGTGAGTCGCTCGAATAGAAGGGCGAACAGGGATAGCCTGGCCAATAGCACACGCATTGCGGACCGGTAAATCCATCAGCGAAACCGCCAACTGCGCGGATGAATTTGGCGCCTGTGTTTGGCGCGCGAGTGCTTGGGAGTGCGCTCAAGACAATTCCGGCACTCGGTCCACTCGTACTCACTTCCAAGGCTCAGAATTCGAAAGCGTCCAATGCTCTCGTACTCACTCTCAGTTCTCATAGCACGTGATCCAGACTGACCTTGACAATATTGACATGCATCGACAGTCCGCATTTGGTGCCTACGGTGCTCATGCTGTCATATTGCCCAGGAAGCCTCGGCGGAGCTCGAATGAGATGTACTTGAGACCCATCCCCGTCGCTCCTTCCCACAACTATTCTCTCATTCCTTCTTCCCTACAGCCATAGCTGCTGCCGCCCTAGGCCTGCCTTAGACATTCTCCGCATCCAAGGCATCGTGCATAGCCCGGAACCGCCTGGCGTGGACAGTGTCCGTCCTTCAACGACAACGACTCCATGCCGAGTCTTCTCGGAGCTGTCTGACAGATCCTCTTTTCGGTTTCTCCTGCTACCAGTAGCCTGGCATCGGGCTCAAGGGTCCGCGCGCCTTGTTTGGGTGAGTAGTGCCCGTCGAAATCCTTGGTCGTCAATAATCACCAGCAAGCCTCCCTCTCTCGCGCATATATAGCCTCTTCACACGTGCATATAGCCACGTCTAAGTATCTAGGACCCGCTAGTCCAATCGCCCAGGTGAGTACGCCTTTGCGCTTTGTTTCACACGATCTATAGGTACTCAGGTAAGCTCAATCTTACCGTGTTCGAAGTCAACCAAGCATCCAGCTTACGACCGGCCTACAGGGCAAGGACCCGATGCCGATGCTACCATGACCACTACTGTGAGCTCCTTTGCCCGCGCATATACCCGAGCACCTCTCATATGTGATGTTTGTACTAGGACTTCAGCTCTACTACCCATAGTATGCCTCCTCGATGGCCCGGTGAGTCGAATAGAGGTCTTTAATGCTTCTGTAGCAAGCTCAGACACGTTCCAATTGTGCATGTCAATATCCTTTTGATAGTATCTTCGGTGTAATAGAGTTACTCATGAATGAAATGTCCTTCTACTATCACGGTGCATGAATTTGGCAACGGGATCAATAATTCTATTATGTACAAATGTCTAGAATACGACCAATCACACTCAAGCAGACCTGCGTGCTTGGAATTGGAGCAATCACTCGCAAACGGTGGACGCGCTCCAAGGGTTTGCGAGCGCTCGGCGTGGTTTCTAAGCACGTGCGAAGTCGTTAGAACGATAGCAATTGGTGGCTTCTTTTGGAAGTGATTGAGGCGTTTGGGAGCGCTCCCGAGTGCTTGGGAGTACGCCCGAGTGATATGCGCTTTCGCTGATGTCATTTTTATTATTGTGTACGGAACGGTAGCTATCCAGCGAAGACTATGCACAATGAACGTGACAATAGTCGGCGAACCGCTGAAGCGCAAGGAGGTCTGAAGGTGTCGCGTAACGTATCGTAGCGGGTGGGAAGGACGTGGGGATCGTGGTGAGGAGCGCGGGGACGAGCAGATTAGACAGTGGGAGGGGGAATTGGAGTGTGTAACGGTTATGCAACATGAAGAGGTGCTCTATGTGATATATGCAAAATGTGAGAGGGGTGCGAATAGATGTAAGTATAAACAGCGAAATAGATCCAGAAAATAAGGCAGCAGCAGCGAATACCATCAGCGAACACCGACAGCGTCCCTGGTCAGGCCGATGTCATCCAAGAAACTCCAGTCCATCCGCGAAAATCCTTCCTTGTCGATGCATGCGTCTGCGCTACCGCAGATCACATCGGGTGCCATTGCGTTCCGTGGGTGTAGTGCTCCATCGCGCCCCAGGTGGTCTGCGTGCGCCCAGAGCTGCTCGTCGTGCTCTCTATAGTGGCAGGGGCAGTGACGAACGATTGCGGCGCCGTGCTGATGTCGGCCATGCTCTCTTGATGCGTCGGCAGTTGTTGAGCACGGCCTGCGATGGGGACGCCGCCGCGTTCGGTCGCTACACTGACGATAGATTGTTGTTCCGAGGGCGCCTGTGAGATGGTCGATCGCGCCGTGTGCAGCTCATGCTGAGAGCTGTCCGACCCCGAGCCAGGCTGCGACGGTGGAAGAGGGACGTCCGCCTCGACAATATCTGATATGTCATGCGCAGCTTCTTCCGCCCTCCACTGCTCGCGAAGGGGGTGCCCGAACGTGTGGTTCTCTGGGCTACTCAGGATCGCCTCCGACGACGTCGACGCGTACGGGGAGTCGGACAGGCGCACCAACGAGTTCGCCCTGGAGCGAACAAGATCGATCGAAGACCTGGACGCAGCGCCCAAGGACTGGATAAACGACTGCGCACGCGAACGAGCAGACTCGGAGTGCGACGTGGCCGACGTGGTGCGCGAGCGCGAGTTCGACCTTGAAGGACCCGAATGCGACCTCGATCCGTTCGACCGCCTATGCAGAGAGAGCGCGCTGCCGCGGTGGCGCAAGTTGACGAGCGAAGCACGAGGACTCGGCGCGGCGGATAGCAAGCCCACGCTATCCTGACGCTCTGCTTCCTCGATCGAACCCTCCGCCTCGGGAACGTCCATGAGGGACTCGTCATGCTCGTACTCCTCATCGGACTCGAACGAACCAATGGGGATGGGTCCGAAGGTGGACGGGTCTGTCGCCATGCTTTCCGTGCGTGTGCGGGCGCGTGGTCTGCCAGCAGGGTAGACGGCTGGCGAGGGCGACCCGGGAGAGGAGGGCAGGGCCGGCACCGTACCAGCTCTCGCTCTTCTCTGAACCTGGGGATGACGCGGTGGCATGGGAATGACGCTCCCGCTGAAGCTCGAGTTCAGTGGGCTCGGGGCATTGGAGCTGTTCGTCCTCGGTGAGTGCGAGTCCGTCGATTCTATGTTGCCGGTTGATTGCGTCGACCTCGAGTGACGTGTCGAGCGCGATTGCGTGGAGCGCGACTGCGTCGAGTAGGGCGTCGAGTGCGTCTGCGGGCTCATCTGCGAGGACGTCATGCTTCCCCTTGGCCGGCGGAACTGGAAGGGGTAACGCGAGACGACGGGTCGGCCGAGGCTGGACATCGAGCCTGATGTACGCCTTTCGGATGATGGCACCTCGCTCTCCTCTTCCTCCTCCTCCTCTTCCTCACCCTCGCCTTCTTCTTCCTCACCCTCTTCATCGTCTTCTTCCTCGTCTTCATGCTGCCCACTCCCACTGCTCTCTCCATGGACCTCCCTCTCTTCGATTGCAGGGGAAGGCGGGAACGGAATGACGTCCTCGGATGAGATCTGGGCTCCATACCCAGTGAAAGGGTAGGGCAGCTTCATCAGAGGTCCTGACGGATCGGCACCCTGCTTCTCCCTCTGCTGAACCGCCGGCGTCGGGGGCAACACAGAGGCAAAGTCTGGAGCCGACTTCGACTTCACACCCATCTGCTCATCCACTTCTGGCGTCTCTCTCGGGCTCTCGAACAGCTCCTCCGAAAGCACCGGGCGCCTAGCAGCATGAGGCGTCGACGGGATACCTACTGCCGCGAAGATGCGCTCCATGCCTTCCGCAGGCGCGCTGGGCTCCTGCTCGTGTCCCTTCTCGCCCATCCCTGCTATACTTGCTCGCGTGGGTTTCGTCGTGAGGCAGAAGTCGTATGCGTCTTTGATGCGTAAGATCGTGCATTCCTTCCAGGACCAGGGGAGAGCGTCAAGTTCGGAGATGTTGTCGTGATATACCGAAGCCGCCTTCTCCGCGTCCTCTTCCTCCCAACGGTATCGAGGTCCGCAAATGCCAGCGCAGCCCTGCCCACTAACAATCCACAGACCGACCCTGAAAATGGAGAGATTTGAGTTGGAAAGCGGCATCTCAGGGACCGAGGTTGCCTACCAGCTAATCAGGAGAACAAGGATGCGCCACGCTGTCCAAGCAGCGTTGGCAATCAGCACACCCCGGGCATAGCTCGTCAACGTCTCGTCGGAGGCGCGGAAGAATGTCCCGTCTCTACGGCCGATGCCTGCATCCGCAAGCGCGACGGCGCCTGGATCAGGAGAAGAGAACGCAAAAAGCAAGGCGAGCGATAACGCCGCACGCGGCATCAGCAGCGCAACTGTGGGCAAGTTCTGCGAATAGAAGTAGAAGGTCTCGGCAAGACCGTCCCGAAGGCTGCCATGCTCGCCGAAGAAGGCGGTGAAGCGGATATAGTACATAAAGCAAAAATTCACATAAGAAGTGACGGCGGCGAAGTTGAACGCAGGTGACGACAGGTAAATAGGGAGGATGAGAGGGCGCTCTGAGGGCGGACGAAACGTGAGTCGAGCTATCAATTGTGAAGCGAGAAGGAACAGGACACTCACTGACGCGCCAGCGGCGTATGAATGAATAGACGAGCTCATACATGATGAAGACGGCGAATATCCACGTGAACCAGCATGCAATATAGGCGGCTGCGCCGAGCGCCCAGTTACGACCAGAACCAGGTACGCCAGGTGCTTCGGGGTTGGGATGCTTTGCTACCCTGCGAAGAGATAAGCACAACCCCTCAGCGACAGATACCCTCGGATACACTTACAAGAGCAATATGAATACAGCGTTAAAGTCGAAAAAGGTTTGAAGGGGGATGTGCGCAAAGACGAATACAGGAAACAGGTAGTAGAACAGGCGCATCTTCCAGGACGGGTTTCGCAAAAGCTCCATATGTAGAGCAGGGGTGCGGAATCGGGGCCTTGGTAACTGTGCTTCTGTGCCGCCAGCAGAGAACAAGGTCGGAGTCAAGCCAGCACTGGTAGCGCGCGACCATACCCGAGCATGAGCATGAGCAGGGCCAGAGAACGCGCGCGATTGGTCGGTAGGCTCGCGCCGAGGATCCTTGTCGGCCTGGGAGCCACTTTGCAAGCTGACAATGCGTACCGATCGTGGCGTTGGCTTCCTACCCACAGGGAAAGTGGGCTCGGTGCTGGGTCCGGCTTCGGTGAACATGCCCGCAACCGACGATTGCAGGGTCGAACGAGGGGCGGGAGGAGGGGGACGCTTGGGAAGCCACGATGGATATCCCTCTGAGCTTGAGGAGACGCCCTGAGGAGACTGGGGTGTGGACGAATGGGCTTCAGAACCAGGAGTTGGTCCGTGCGCGCGGGCCCTCGACTGTTCCGACTCGACTGCTGAGCTCGGTCTTGAGGATGATTTTGGGGAACCGGACTCCGGAGTAGTTGAATCGTACTGTTGTCGTGACATAGCCGTAGATTATGTTGAGATGAACCATGCAAGGTCAGTAAATTAGCCAGAGGAGAGCAAAGTCCGTAGGAGAGATTAGATGTGGTCTCGCAGAGGGGGAGGGCAGCGTTGTGGGAACAGCACGTCGAGCTGAACACGGGCTCTTTGGTGCTACTGCTGCTGGAGAGGCCAGGGCCTTGAACGCGAGGGCCTCGTGTAATGACGATGGGCAGCCTCGTGTTGAGCGAGCAGAGGGACGCGCGAGAGAAACTCTGCTCGGTCCACCGCGTCTACAACATCAACAACTTACCAAATGTGGGAAACCTTGTTAGCCGGCGGACCTGCCCGGGAATTGCCTCCGCGGTTGTGCACGGTTTTGAGCGCTTCTAGCCTGGTGACACTTGTGCCTGGTTTGCCTCAAGTGTGAGTTTCGGTGCTTGCAGGATGTCTTCCTGAAGCCAAAGAGCGTTTGGTAACGAGCGTGTTCCGATAAAATGTTAAGGAGCGACGGGTTGGACCAGCAAGCCGCGGGTCAAGATGGTGGTTGCAAAATGAGGTGAGCCTGCAGCGGCGATTTCCCCCTGATTACGACTTCCTCGGTTGCCATGTCGATGACCAAGCCGCCTGACATATCTGTAGGTATCCAGGCCTCTTGCACACTGGCCAGGGCCGAGTGGCGAGGTTTTTGTTGTGCGCAAGTATTGGTATGATGTAGCGATACTACGTATCCGGAAGGCTATGGCCAAGGTGTTAGTCCCGTTTTTGAATGTCTGGAAGTGCGATTCACTGCAGCCAACCGTCCGAGCGCGCCCAGGCGGTTGGCTTCAATGGAATATAGACTGCTCTGAATGAGGCTTGTATGTTGCATGTCGATCTGGGTGCAAGAGCATACCTGCCTGCATATCGCTTGAGGATAGGACGCGTGCCATACTCGCTGTGCGAACGACGAGTCGACATGCTGAAGGCATCACTCTCCGAGATGGCATGCTAGTGTGCGAGGGACCAGTGGGTGTGTCTGGGGATCCTTTGAACCTCGCGCATATAAGCACGCTCGCTGCCATGGGCCGAGGGTACGCTCCACGTGCATAAGCGAAGCGCATAATGAAACTTTGACTCACCGAGGAATGCAGGATCGCCGTCTCTGTTTAGGTATTGCTCGATGCATGAAACCAACGCGTGCTCTGCATGGTTGCTGCATTGCTGTGGTGCTCTATGTCCAAGTTCTCGAGTCTAGTAGCAGACTTGTACAGTACTAGCCTGCGTTGTCCGACTCTAGACTCTACGTAGTCGACTGCTTGGAAACAACATACCAAAACGTATCAGTTGAGGCTGGTCAGGGTGTACTGTTGAATGGGGAGTAGAGACCTTGAGAGAATATATCATGTTGCCTGTCCATGCGACGTCTCGTATATATACCTTCCGGAGCCCCTATAGCATGACGTATGATATAGGCTGGTACCACCCGATCAGGTAACTGCATTGCCTTTTGCGGACCGTTCGAGTAACAAATTCCTTGTCTTGTCGGTATGATCCCACCATACACCGGTACCGGTACTACGTATACTGGTTCCGACGTACTGGTCGTGACATTGTTGCAACTGTGTACATCCGTCCGTTCGTCCTTGATACGAAACGTTTATAAATGGTGCCGATACGACGCATGAGAACTCGGAAACAGTAGGGAATCACTGCCTGTGTATATATTCGTTCTAGCCCCTTGTTCGGGTGAACCAGCGCTACCAAGTACCGTCCTTATATTACTGCAACCGTGATCGCCAACCACCTTGGGTTCTCTTTCGACCGCCAAGCTTCATCAGCCTCAATCATTGTAAGCCGGCCGGAAAGTACCTGGCAGACCGAGCTAAGAATAAGTGTACAAACTGCTACCAGTGAGTGCCCTGCAATCACTTGAGTCAGTCTCTGGAACACAATCGGCCTGACAAGTTCTTGTTAGCGATTCGAGCAGCCTCGCGCCCAATGAATGAAGACCAAAATCTCCATGGGCCACTCTACGGCCTCCCGCATCCAGGCCCCTTTTCAGAAGGATGTATCCCATACACAGATCCTGCAGAACCGGCGATGCAACTCTGCACGTTCGAGCCGAGTGTTGCAGCCTGCAGGGCGCTGTGGAATGCCTGTCAGACTATCAGCAAGCTCCCTGCCGAGACATTAATCGAGATCTTCCTTTACCTCGGCAAGCCCTCTAGCCAACTTGAAGGCGTAGAGGCGATCGTCAGTTGCAATGGAGCCAAGTGGTTTCGCATGATGCTCGTCTGTCGGCGCTGGCGGGCGGTGGTCAAGAGCAATCCGTGCTTCTGGCGGAACATAGTCATCAACGATTGCATCGACTGGTGGCACCTAGCCATCGCACGTTCGGGCACAGCGACGCTCCGCTTATCCTTCGAGAGCGAACGATCCCCACCCGAGCCGCTCATCCACGAAATTTTGGCCTGCCGCAGTCGCATCGAGCACTTAGATGTTTCAGGATCTCTTCCTGACTCCCAGTGGATACTACCGTTGGTCGAAGGAAGCCTCCCATCCCTAACTTCGTTCGACTGGAATGTCTTCATGCATCCCGAAGACCCCTACGTACTGACACCGGAAAACTATCCGAAGCTCACGCGGCTCCGCCTTGCGGACACATGCCTTCCATGGACGGTCTCATTCCTCAGTCGTCTACGCTCATTGCAACTCCATTACTGCACGCTCGAACCTGCGACTATTTCATTCAAGGACTTCCTAGAGGTGCTGCGCAGCGCCACGCAACTCGAGGAACTTGAGCTCAGCGACTTCATGAGCGGAGTGTGTTCGTACGACTCCTTGCAGAGCACGCCGGCTTCTGCCGACCCGATCCGTTTTCCCCTCTTGCAAGACCTGCACATCCAGGATGCGACCCCATGGCTCACAGCATTCCTGGCGCACGTAGAGCTTCCCACCCGAGGCTGTATCGCCGTAACTGCCATCGTCATAGTGGAGGAAGTGGAAGACCAGTTGGACCTGGGCGCGTACGCTTCGATTTTCCCCCGCGACCTTGACCGGACGCCATTCTTCCGCACGGCGACTAGCGCGAGGCTCCTCGCGGAGGAGCACGGACCGCTGTGCTGGGTCATCTATTGCGAAGCCCCGGGACCTTTACAATTCACCTTCGATTTCGGGTCTCGTCTTGCGGAGCACAACGAACAGCAGTACTGGTGGAACCCCGAGGTCCAAGGGCTGTCCTACTTTACCCGGCTCCTTCGTGAAGCCCCGCTGATCAAGCTGGAACTAGCCATCCGGCTCCATTACATCGAGTCGCCCGTGCTGCGAACCCTCGTAGAGACGTTCCCCGGCATACAGGAACTGCGAATTGGCCAAAAGGAGGAGCACCCCAAGATGCCTTTCCCTGGTGACATCTTTGAGGCGTTCTCCGGACGGAGCTATCCACGCGCGGATGATTCCGAAGAGTACCGCCACGGACTCTCTTGGCCCAACCTCAAAACCATCCATGTCGACGGGATACATTGGAAGGACGGTTCGTTTGTGCCCTCGATGTTCCAGTGTCTCTTCGAGAGAGCTAAGCGCGGCGCACCGAGGCTGGAGGTGTTTTCGCTCACTGTGTTCCGCACGCCGCACGAGGATTGGACTGCGGTTGATACCTTGATTGAAACGACCGTGGCACGTTTCGCAGATACGTATACGTTGTCCGTGCGTCCGCTCACCTTACCATCTTCATCTTGAGCTTTCATAGTTCCTGATCGCCACATAGGCATTCCGTTCTTGAGATTGTCGAGAGTCGACCTGATTTGTCTCGCTTTGACGAGCGATGTCATCGTCAGCAGCCAGAATGCGTCATGGGTAACACACTCATCGCAGGAGTGCAGCGATCGCAATGTCACCCTTGCGGCTTTCACTCGCCGCTTCTTTGCACGGTAGTTGACGGAGTTCCTCTGCCTTTTCGTTGCACATAGCGCGCGGGTACGGTTGGGGAAGGGCCTCTTATAAATCCGGAATGAGAGTCATACCGACTGGCTGACTGCCACGCCAGTGGCACAACGTCTACAACCGCAGACGTATTCGGCGTGGAACCAAGATGATCATGATTAAGATATAAGCAATACAGGGTAAGGACTGGCCACGACCAAATGAGTATGGGAGCGAGACATCAAGGTGAATCCATGCTTACCTCCAGCTAGTAGATACATGTGTCGAATATACGTGTTGCAAGCAATTGCGATGAGGCAGGATGCATGGGGTCTGGATGGCCTGTAGGGTGTCAGAGACGATAGTACACAAGGTGTATTCGGTGAGACGTACCGGCTCAAGCGGCGACTGCGATAGCCTTGGGCTGCTCATCCGCGATAGTCAAGTGCTCGAGAGCATCCTCAAACTGCTCATCGCCACTCTCGTCCTCACTGCTCTCCTCTTCCTCTTCCTCTCCCTCGGATGCGCCCTCGTCTTCGTCATCTGATGGCTCGTCCTCAAAATCAAGCTGAGGGCGCATTTCAGCATACCACAAGCCTCACGACCTCGTATAAAGCTTACTCACCGGATCGTATATGACTCGTATGACAAGACTGCAGCTTGGACATGTCGCGATGTCCTCGTAGTTTTTGAGCTGCTTCTTGGAGATCTCGAATCGGTCTCCGCAGGGGCAAGGGTAGTGATACACCCGCTTCTCCTCGTCCCACGCCATGTCCTCAATCTCGACCTCGTCGTAGTATGCGCCCATGATGCAGAGGGTATAGAGACGGATACAGCGAGACGCAAAGGGAGTGAACAAGATGGAACGGAGTCAAGTGTCGGCGTCCCCGACGTTTGATCCGTTGGCTGAAAATTTGCTTATGTAAGCCGTTTTCGGCTCGTCCCCGCTACCGGCACGTCTTTCCGCTCACTCGTCCCGACTTCTACCTGTACCGTACGGGCCCTCATACACTACTCAGCCTTTCTTGCGCCGCGGAATCACACAAACGGTAACACCTACTTCGGCACTGTATGCTGAGGTGTGTTGGAAGAGCGCTCAAGTGGACCAACGGCAATACAAGACATTATGCTTCGTTGAGCACCGAAGGACATCCTCTCGCATATGATGGTGCGTACGTATGCCTGAAGTCAAGTCGCCAACTCACGACCGGTCGGCATAGTCTGCGTAATTGGAGGAGGCCATGCTGGCTGTGAAGCCGCTGCAGGCGCAGCGAGGACTGGGGCGCGCACCCTCCTCTTGACCCAGAACCTCAGCACCATCGGCGAATTGTCATGTAATCCGTCTATGGGAGGGGTCGGCAAGGGCACGATCATGCGCGAGGTCGACGCACTCGACGGTCTATGTGCCAAGGTCACAGGTTAACATATTGCCCAGCACTTGCATTGGAGGTGGCAATCTGACATCTCTTCTAGATGCTGCGGGTATCCAATTCCAAATGCTGAACCGCTCGAAGGGCGCGGCTGTTTGGGTAAGTCCTGTCCTTGATGGGTTCGCTCTCTTGAAGACCACTCAGGTTTGGCATGTGCAGAGCCCGAGGGCGCAGGTTGACCGGAAACTCTACAAGAAGCACATGCAAGAAGCGCTACATCGCTATCCCAACCTGGACATCAGAGCTGGCAGCGTCTTCGACCTAGTTCTCAGTACTCCCAGCACATCATACGATCTCCCTCGCTCGGAGATCAGGGGCGTGAAGCTAGGTAGCTCATTGTATTCAACGCGTTCTGACAAAATACTAAAAGCTGAATGCATCTTCAAGACTCGGGTGAGGTGATTACTTGCTCGCAAGTTGTCATTTGTACCGGAACCTTCCTATCAGGTGAAATCCACATCGGTCCGTAGATGCACGCTGACTCCCCTTGCTCGAATACCCATTGACGCCGATGACAGGGATGAAGCGATTTCCTGCGGGTCGCATGAACGAAGCTCCCTCAGTGGGTCTCTCAGCATCGCTCCACGCTGCTGGATTCCGCCTCGGCCGCCTTCAAACTGGCACGCCTGCCCGGCTTGCGAAGGACAGCATCGACTTTTCTTCGCTTACAGTCCAGGAGGGCGACGCCAGTCCGGTTCCATTCAGCTTCATGAACGATACAGTCGCCAATGCGGTAGGTCCATTTCCTGTGCTCCGAGTTCACTCAGCCGGTGCTCAGTGGTGCAATTTGGCAGGACAATCAAGTCAATTGTTATCAGACGAAAACCACGCCTGCGACGCATGACATCGTCAGAGCCAACATTGACCGCTGCGTCCACATTCAAGAGACGAAAAAGGGTGTGTTCTTCGCCATCTCACCAACTCCCTTCCCGACACTCACAGTACGACGACCGCGTGCAGGGCCGCGCTACTGCCCGTCTCTGGAAGCGAAGGTCATGCGATTCCCGCAGAAGTCCTCCCACGTCGTCTGGCTAGAGCCGGAAGGATACGACTCTGGTATGTATATGAGAGCGAAAGTTGCGACTTATACTGACGCTGAGTCCACACTTAGATCTGATATACCCTAATGGATTGTCGTGCAGCCTTCCGGAAGACGTGCAAGAGGCGATGTATCGCTCTGTTCCCGGGCTTGAGAACGTCAAACTTGTTAGACCGGCCTATGGAGTGGAGTACGACCATATCGACGCCAGAGAGCTCGGTCGTGAGTATTTCCAAATTCTTGTGTTCGGTGGTATCATCTTAATTGTCGACATCAGCTACTCTGGAAACCAAGCGGATCAAAGTATGTAGCGCAGAAAATGCCTCTCAACCACATGCTGACGCGCCGTAGGGCTTGTTCCTCGCAGGACAAATCAACGGTGAGCCATTAACAGTCGCCCGCCTACACTGTTATCTCATGTATACACAGGAACGACCGGATACGAGGAAGCCGCCGGCCAAGGCGTCGTCGCAGGCATCAATGCCGGTTTATCCGCACTGCACAAACCTTCGCTCGTGATCAATCGAGCAGAGGGTTTTATCGGCGTCATGATTGACGACCTCATTGTGAAGGGCGCCGAGGAGCCTTGTACGTCTTTTATCATCCCTTCCTCACTGAAGGGGAGCTTGAAGTGTATGTGCAGACCGGATGTTCACGTCGCGTTCGGAATACCGCATGACGCTCAGGAGCGACAACGCAGATCTCCGCCTGACAGAAAAGGGTACGGACATCTCAGACAGTGTGCTCTTACATGTACTCACACCGTAACAGGTCGAGCAGTCGGTGCTGTGGGCGAAGCTCGATGGTCGCGCTTCAACTCGACTAGGGCGGAAATCAAGAGGGTGACTGAGCTGTTGCAGTCATTTGTTCTCAGTCCACAGGTCAGTCATATGCGTCCTGGATCTGGCGTTAGACTCACTGACTGGCGCAGAGGTGGCAGAGTCATGGGTTTGGGCGCAAGCTGGATGGGAACTTGAAGAGGTTCGCATAACCGTTCATAGCATGTACATGTGCTCGGAAAACAACTGACACTTCTCCCTCCTCACAGTGCGTTCGATATGTTGCGGCACCGAAACGTACCTATAGAAGCCCTCAAGACGATCATACCGGAGTTGGACTCCGTTCACCCGCTGATACTGACGCGTGTCGAGACGGACGGTACGCATCCGCAGCCCATGGATATCCACCGATGACGGCTGACGATGTTGTCCGTAGCTGTCTATATCACGCATCTCCGTCGCCAAGAAGCCGACCTCCGTCTATTCATGGAAGACGAGGCGCTCCAACTAGACCCTCATCTGGACTACAATACCATCGAAGGTCTCAGTTCCGAAGTGAAGGAGCGCCTCTTCAAGGTCCGGCCAACGAGCATTGTGAGTTTCGTAATGCGTTGTCGCGTATGTGCGGTCGCTGACTCTGCGCATCTCATAAGGGTGCCGCTAAGCGTATGGAGGGTATGACACCAACGTCCATGATATATCTCCTGAAGCACGCCCGGCGAACCAATGCGATTAAGCTTGGACAAGACCATCCTGTCAATGACGGAGTTGAGCTTCCGGCCAACTAGAAGCCACGGGGCACGCGATATAGTATCACAATCTAACGAACATCGGGGTTCGGGATATGCGCACACGATGCAACACCTCATATAGGCGGACACCGCGACCACGTACCCACGCATCCATCCAACGACCCCATCACATCCTGGCATCGCTCGATGATCTCATTCGCGTGAACTTCTTACAATACCAGGGTGTTCGTCACCCCGGGGAGCTGCATGAAGGCGACGCGGAACCTTGGCGTTTTCGGCTCTTAAACATCTTAAGCTACATCTAACAACCTAATGCTGACACTTGAGGGTTTATAAGTTTGCGTGCTCTCCCACAGATCCTTTCGTAAGTGCTCTTCTTGTGCATGTCGTGTGCCGTAAAGAACCTGCTCCCATTCGACCCGCTGCGCGTTCTCGAAGCCGAGTGTGAGCCTGGAGATGCGATCTTTTCTCACCAATGCCATGATGGCCTTTATACGATCTGTTATGGGTCCCCATGTTGCATCTGTCATGTTCACCGCCTCGGCGCGGAATGCGAAGGTTCTCATTGCACAAAACCGCCGAGTCACGTGACACTCGCACGTCAACGCGCAACATCCTCGCGCAATCGCAGCTCCAGCATTTGCGGCCATGTCGATGTACAAAACAAATCCGTCGGCGATGACGAGGAAGGTGCGAAACCCCCGCTTCTTGCTGCTCGTCTCACCAGCCAGCCACTTGCAACGATGAACGCGTTGCCTCTCGAGTTGCACGCTCAGATATTCGAGTTTGCGTGTACAGACGACGGTACCACTGCTCGCTCGCTCTCGCTCGTCTCGCGATATGTTCGTGATGTCTCTGAACCGTATCGCTATCAGTCGCTCTCCATCTCCGGGTTGGAGCAGATGAATGAGCTCGTTACCCGACTGAACGTCACCCCACACCACCTTCGGCGCATTCGCCACCTCTTCCTCTCTGACTGGGCCCACGCCCAAGTCAAGGAGCGTGTAGTGCCCTGTTCGGACGACGATTTGGATCGGTACGAGCAGGAGAAGACGGCCGCGCTGCGTATCATCACCCTCGCGGCACCGACCGTCGAAACGCTCGTCGTCGTATCCTCCTGCCCCTACACAGGACCCTCTCTTCTCGGAGCCCTGTTTTCTACCCCGATGCCGCGCCTGGCAGAGCTCTCGGTGCACGGCTTCTATCCGTTCCCCCAGGTTCCCCGTTCGATGCCGCGGTTGGAACGTCTTCACCTATCTGGCAACCGGAATCCCCACGGGCTACTTCAGCTCGGCGCGCTGGACGCTGCATGTCCTTCGCTCGTTCACCTTCGTATCTCCGGACTCGTTGCCGCTTCGTCGTTCGCAGAGGAACTCCGATCCGCGGTCCTATCTCAGGCAGACGACCCTTCCCTCCAGAGCTCCGCGTTCCGCCCCTCGCTTCCCGCGCGACTTCAGACGGTGGCAGTAGAGGCCCGTGCGCCCTCATCGCGCAAAGGAGGAGCACCGCGCGGCCTTCGACTTATGCATGACAAGATGCTCGCCTCGCTATCGGAGCTCGAGGGACGCTCGGACTCTTCATGCCCTCCGGCCGTGTCTGTGTTAGAGATGGAGGATGAATGGGATATGTACTCGCTGTTGAAGTCAGGCTGGTCAGCTAGACTTGCGACCCGCGAAGCTCTGTGCTGAGTCCTGTAACCCCCTCTCCTATTTATACGTATTTCCTAACCTCGCGGTCGGGTAGCTTGATCGTAGTTGGTGTCCAGTTTCCCTCGCAGAATCCAGTATACGTGAGTTTGAACGTTCAATCATGTGCTTGGGCATACTTGTATACCGCTATTGGCTTTGAGTGACGACATTCACCACGAGTTGTACCATGAGCTGCAAGGGACTGCATCTAGCGCGTCGCCGGGTGAGTAGTTACGAGTACTGTAAATACTACCTGCGTGATTTCCTATTGTTCTTAGGCGCCCGCCCTCGCCACGTTAGGCGCCCGGTTTAGCCACGTTAGACGCCTGTCTATTTCAACTGACGCTTAGCCTCCTCCACGTCTTGGCTCTCACCACCACCAGCATCACTAGTAGCCCAGCGTGATCAGTTGTTAAGATGCCACCGAAGAAGAAGAGTAGAACCACGAGAAGTGCTAAGAATGTGCAGGCTTCTCAGGACTCGAAAGGCCGCCAGAGTACCAGTGGCGCGGTCACGCGCCCGACCGGACGCGTGCTACGCGGTCGGAGAGGTAGCCTGAAGGACCTCCCTGAGATGCCGACAGACATTCTGAACGAGGTGTGTGGTTCGTACTATCGCGTCTCTCAGAATATAATCTGAACAGGGTTCTAGATATTCTCGTATCTGCATCCGACCGACCTGTTGAGCCTCGTGAGGACAAACAAGGCGTTCTGCAGGTTCTTGCTTGATCCGCGCAATGTCCGCATGTGGAGAGTATGTCGAGAAGGAGCGCAAGACATACCTCCCTTGCCTCCGTTCCTGAGCGAAACGGCTTTCGCTCACTTGCTGTTCGCGCCCTTCTGTCACGTACGTTCCTCGGTCATTGTACACCCTGCCGCCACTGACGCTAGCATAGGGTTGTGGCAAGAGTCCAGTGCACAAGGTAATGTGGATTTGGTTCACGAGATATTGTCGGCAGTGTTTGGAGGAGAAGTACGTGAACACGGGCGCCCATGAGTGTCGATATATCTCTGACTGACATGCCTAGGCGAGGATATATCCGTAGCTATCCTCCTTTTCTGGAGGGGGTCCCCGACCGAGAGATCTTGGTGAAGGGGAAAGGACAGTTCAGTGAAATCTTGAGCCTCATTAATCCGAGCGAGTCAGTAATCGTCGGCCTTACCTTCACGTTGGAGCTGACTTGTGAATAGCGGAAATTACTGCTACCAAAGGCATAACAACTATCATATTCCGCAGCTCGAGCGGTTCTTGGCCGAGTGGAATGCAGCAGAATCGTCAGAGGCCAGGAAGGAACTGTACGAGAAGCAGAAGGCATTGATCGTCGAGATGCGTAAGGTTCGTTAAGCGAACCAGCTCCATATCCCCCGTACTCACGCCGCGTTCGTCAGCACGAGAGAGTTCTGGAGAAGTGGTGGGAGAGACGACAGGAGGATCGTTCGGACGAGCTGAACGCGGTCAGAAGGCAACGATTCTCAGAGTACGTCGCGTCACGGCTTCTCCCGCGTGGCGACCGCTATCTCACTGGTAATACTGTGATGCAGGATCTGCAAACGGCTGGAGGATGCAGGCTGGGGCCAAGAACTTGCCCGATTGCGCGGAACCTCTGAGGGCAAGGCTGCGTTGCGCAGCGTGCATACCTTGTATCAACCAACCAAACTGACGGACAAAGGTACGTTCGTCATTCTTAGCATATCTCTGACCAACATGTCACTTAGGAGGGCGCAGCGTTCGAAACGGTCCTTCGGCAGATGGAAGGCCTCCTCACCGACACTAGGAACACGTTAGAGCAGGAGAAACGACGGGCGAAGCTCGTAAAGCGCGTAAAGGTGTTCGAGCAAGCCGTCGAGGCACACTATGTCCAAGTCCCTCGCAACCCGCGCATGTTATGCCGCCCACGCTTCGGGGATTTGATCTTTGAACCGGAAGTTGAGGCCCTGCTCACAGGCCCTAACGCGGATGGGCTGACAGTGGCCGACTTCGCTCCTATAATACCCACGCTTGGGAGTGGCTGGGAGGAGCGCATCAAGGAGAAATTACGGGCGATGGTTAAAGCGCAGGTCGAAGGCATTCCAGACGACAAGGATCCGCTCGACCTGGCTGTGGCGCTGTTTGCTTGCCCAGGGTGCCATGTTGACCGCTCTCTGCGCTATCCGGACATCCTCGCGCACTACTGCCTCCGCTATCATCACCTGGTACCGAATACTCCGTATGGACAAGACATCAAGGCTGCCACATCCAAAATGGGGTCCTGTATACGTTTCTCCGTACACGGCGTGAAGGATACCCTTATCGTGGACGGGAAACAATTCTTGACAGTGCTGGGCATGTCCCCGGCGACAACGACCTGGGATGAGCTTGCAAAGGAGAATGTCCTGTTTCGACGGAAGCAATGCCGTTGCTACTCTGGTGATGATCATTGCGGCGCGTACACCTGGGATGCAGCGGTAAGTCACCTATCACCCTCTGCCGGGTCCTTCACTCATGTATCCATATCGAAGCTGCACAAATCGCGACGGAAGAAAGAGTACGATGCATGGCGGCCTGTGACGCCTCAAGAGCTCGAGGCCATCTCTATTCTGGGAGTCCCGCTGCGCCCGACGATTCACAACATGGGATATCGTACAGACTGGCATTGCGGTCTTTGTATCAACTGGTCAGGCAATGGCGATAACGTTGAGAAACATTTGAAAGAGAAGTGCGTTGTAGACTGCCCCTTTGATCCTCGACTGTAAGTTGCTGATACACTGCACAGGCACCAGTTGGAGAACGTCAAGCAATGCGTCGAGGATGGCACAGTCTTCATGCATCCCTGCGAGACAACTGAGCGGCGTCCGATACCCCTGCCGCATGTGGCAGAGATTCAATGATGATAACCCGGTTTTGGAACGGGAGAACGGACTTCAATGGCGGAAGAACCCACGGGTGACCCTTTGTATACCGCAGTCACCTGTCTTATGGGCCACCACTGTCTGTAGGGGCGGCGGGTACCGCGCCATTTGCTCGCTAGCGTCGAATGATCATATACTACTACATAAGTTCTATAACACATACACGTCGGTCCGGGCCATTCATCAGGCCGAAGCAACCAGCCATCTGGTGCACTTACACAGGTACAGACGTAGCCAAGCTCAGGGCACCTCCGTCGGCGGAGCCGTCGATGACACCTCGACTTCGTCCGGCAGTCCAGCCTCCTTCCACGCCGCGTAGCCCCCGATCATGTCTGTCGCGTTCAGAAGTCCCAGGTCATGCAGAGAGGCCGCGGCGAGCGACGACGTATAGCTTTCCTGGCAGAAGACGATCACCCGCAGATCGTACCTGTCCGCGATGGGCAGACGATACGCGCAACGAGGGTCGAACCGCCATTCCAGCACGTTGCGTTCGACGACGAGCGCACCGATGATACTCCCGAACTCTCGCCGCTGCGCTTCGGGGCGGATGTCGACGAGGACGACGGGCCACATGAGAGTCGTGTCCTGCAGCTCCTCGTAGGCCTGCCGGGGCGTGATGCGCTGCAAGCGAGCGCGAGCTTGATCGAGGAGCTGCGAGATGCTGCGAGAGCCGGGAGGAGGGATGAGAGGGTCCATGGGCTCCCGAGCTGCCTTCCGCACCGCGTCCCATAGCGCTGCTTCATCGTACGTCGTGCTGCACAGATCTCGGATGAGACCTCCCCACCGTCCGTGCCGGAACTCATAGCGCTGCACGCGGTTGAGGAACTTGGATTTGACCAGGGTGCCGGCGCGTTCCGCCAGGTCTTCTGAAGATCCGCATATGAGGACGGGGCTGAGCCCTGTCATGGTCGGGAGCGCGAGTATAAAGAGGTATGGCTGTTGTCGGAGCAGTGTGGCATGTTCGAGCTCTGCGGCTACCGTCAGGAGGAACTCCTCTCCAGATGCGTACGGGAGGGTCAAGACGACTCCTACTTTGGTGCGATCGACGAGCTCCGCATCGCGCGTTGCTCGGAGGACAATGGTCGCTGCGACTTGCTCGCGGATGGGTCCAAGATTGGAGTCTGAGGTCGGAGCACTGGGTGTACTAGGTACTGAAAGCTCGCCGAAGTGTTCGGAAGGTATGGTGCGAAGCTGCTCAAGTACTTCCCCGTAGCTGCTGGTAGTATGAGAGGAAGTCCTAGTGCTCGGCGTCCATCGCCCTCTCTCGGACATGATCGTGGCTGTACTGTGATTATCTCTCCCGTGAGCAAATCTTGCCTATGGTTTTGGCGTATCAGCGACACATCGATCACTCACATATGTTCTTTGACCGGCCTGGTGATGGTATGGGTTCGTCAAGCAGTGGGTTTCGGTGTAGGTGTAGTGACAGTAATGAATGCGCGCGCGCTCAGGTGCCTGCATGGATACAGCACTTATCAGAGCTAATTCTGGGCGAATGCATCGTATGCTGGCAGGCCAGTGCACCCGTACGCGTCTGAACCTACTTATGTTTTCCAGATCGCACTGTAGCGTAATTGCTTCGTCCCCTCGACACTAGTCCTAGTACTGATCGTGGTACGAGTCAAAAGAATAGTGTCTCGCGGCTGTGCACGTGGTGGCGCCCGGCGACAACTACAGTACTGTAAGTACCTCAGCTGTGCGCATGCGCAGGCTTCTGAGCAACTTGACCCCATGACTTCTGCCCTACAGTCGTCTCATCGATGCTGCACGCGCGAACATGTGCCCTCCGAGTCTACTAACCAGTAACCTCCCTAGCTTCAATCTCTATCGCATTGTTCGCTATGCACCCTTACCACCGAGCAGAGAAACCCTCCTGAAGTCGAAATTAGCAGGAACTAGCAGCATCGGATATCGTGAAAAATCAGCATCGTTGAGGTCACCACGGCCATGATGAGTGCCAGTCGTCTACGTGGGATATACAGAGACATCGCTATAGAAACAAGTTGTGCGAGAGGGAGGGCAGCGAAAGCAACTATGACAGCAAAAGCTCGGGGTATATCGTACTATCAGTTCGAACGCCGAACTATCGAATCATCCTTCCGGAGGGTAAGTATTAGTGTACGTGCACGAGACGCAATCTCCACTGAACGAAGAGAGAAATATGTACCGGAAGTCCACAACCAGAAAGAAGAACCCATGAAGGGGGCACCTAAGGGTCATGGAGAATTATGAGATGAAAACCCAACCAGAAGAGCGCACATCTTCGGCCGCTTCGCCAAAGAACCTCTCCGTTTCGTATAGCCAGTTCAACGTGCCGGCGATACAGTCGCGCAGGCCTCGTACATACGCGCGCACGTCCAGGTCCCAATCTTCAAACGACGGTAGGGATGCTTCATTCGTGAGGAAATTGGCGATGGTGTCTTTCACGAGATTCCCAGCACAGTGTGAGGCGGCCTGCGGCGTGTATCGTCTCTCGTTCATGAGAACCGAGATGAGGTTGATGCTGTTTGGGCGTCGAGCAAACGCCGCAACGTCCTGACACACATATTTCAATAAGCCATCTGCTACATTTGCGGAGGCGATGGACGGACTGACCGTGGACCAGGCAATGATGTTGGCAGCATCTTCTCGTAATCGTCGTAATGCGGGGTGTTCGTAGACATACTGGGGGATGTGCAGCCCGCCGGCGTATACAATCATGTCCAGAAGCATTTTGACCCCGGAAGCATCACGGCGCAGATCGACGTATGATTCCAGATCAGGAACGACTCCGTGGGCCGCATCCTGCGCTGACAGCGCTCGCTTGAGCCGGAAGGCTGCTAGGTGTCGTTGAAAGCGTTTTTGCCAGTCGCGGCGTGTCGTCGGTCGGAGATACTTCGTCCAAATCCTGTCGGGCTGCGAGTCAGAAACGATGACGCTCATCTAGTTGACGCGCTGCTCCTTGGCAACGCGGGAGCGAATAGATGTAGGATGCGCGAGCCAAGTGCGCGGGTGAATGGTGACACATGAGATGACTTCTGCTTACGGGTCGAGCATCTCCTCGTCCGCGTACAAGGACCGCGGCCTATCCACCCAGTGCAGTACCACGATGAGGAACTTCGTGATCGCCAGGAGCTGGCTCGCATCGCACGTGGGGAAGCAGAGCGCAGCCAGCAGCCCGAGACGTGCTCCTGGGAGTCGTGCTTCCTCATCGGCGTCGAGGAAGAGCGGGGTCGACAGCGCCCACTTCTCCGACGCGAGCGTGACGTGGCGACAGTGCGGATTGCTCCGGAGCTCGAAATGTGCGTTGCAGAGTGCTGGGAAATTTGGAAGGCGGATGCTGCCCATGGTGCCTGCGAGCCAGCGACGAGGGGGTGCGATGTGCTGCGACTGGGCGGGGTTGAGACACGCTAGACGCGTACGGCGGGGTCTTGCCCTGGATTGCGGGTACAGTTGGGCCTTCGGGTTCTGGGAAGCTGCAGGAGACAAAAGTTCAACGGAACGAGCACCGCGTCTTGCAGTGACATGTGGACTGATCAAGCCACACGAGCCATGTTCATGTACCAGACTGGCGGTCTGCGCGAAGACAGCGTTTCTTCCCTTGCATCTTCCCGCTTCGCGCGCTACGCGGAGCCGCCGTCCTCGATGTCCGGCCGAGCCGGAGCGCGAAGTCGAAACAATAAGAACGCGGAGACAAGGCGCGCTGCGCGACCTCCCCGGTCGTCGCGTTCACCCTTGGGACGCGATCACGAACACTACGCCTACCGGATTTGCTCTATCGACTCCGCGAGCTCGTGATCTACGGTTTCTGAGGGACTTTCCTGAAGGTTGCGCGAGACAATAACGTGTGCCTAGTACCAAACTACCGAGTCTAGCTAGCGTGAAACGAGGCTATCTCATCATCGAGATGCGCGGTGATCTATCAGAGATTGTCTTTTCTGTACCGAAACGCGTCCTAAGTAGCCGCGACCCCGAGGAGACAACATCGCAACTGAGACCGATTTGACCGCGCGCTACACGCCCTTCCAACTCCCAGCGTCAGCGTCTGGCACACTCCAGGGAGGCCCTTCAGCAGGCAGCCGGTGGGAAGCGTTGCGATCCCACACGCCCGGCTCTACTTGGGGTTCATAGCCGCGAACAGCTTCGAGGCGCTCCTCGACACATGCCCGATGCCCACGCCCACGCCAAACAGGACAGCGAGGTCAACCGCGACGACGGTGAGCGCTGACAGCATGAACCGCGGCGCGAAGATCTTCCACACCATCAGGTGCCTCCGGAGCCACGCTGAACACATCGCGCTGCTTAGCAGGAGAGTGGCATGGTAGAGCATCATCCCCAGCCCCGCGCGCACAGCGTCACGTCGTACGCGGACGTCCGCGGCGGGCTGCGGGAGCGGTGCAACGTTCCATAGCGCGAGGAGGGGCGACGCCAGTGCGATGAGGAAGTGGGGCCCGAGGGTGTTGAGCGTAACGAGGAGGGGCGAGAGCGGATACGTGAGCGTCGGAGTGAGCACGAACGCAGCCTTCCACTGGATGGAGGGAATCGCGGCTTGGTGGCCCGTCGCAAAGAATGCGTGCACTGCGAGCAGCGCAAGAGGTGTGAGCTCCGAAAATCGGATCGAGGTGCTTGTGGACTGGAGCGCATCTGGCTTGAGTATCGCAGATGGGTTTCCCGACGAGAAGACGGCTTCAAGTCCCTGAACATCGCGCACACTGTCGACGACCTCGAGGTGCGCGAGAACGGCGACGGCAGCGAGAGCAAGCGTCAACTGACCGGTGAGCTGGATCGCAGGGTACAGCAGCGCCAAAAAGAGGGACCAGAAGATAATATAGGGAGCGCCGTAGGCGTTGGCGAATCCGACGACGGTAACCTCCCTCTTGGTTTGACCCGGAGCGGAAGGGTCAGGTTTGCTACCGGTCGATATCTTGAGGCAGAGCGGTACGAGCCACCACAACGCATAGCCCAGGAAAAGCACGCCTCCCATGGATAAACGCGCAGACAGTGTTCGGGTCCAGCGCAGGGTGCTGTTCATCTCCGGCCCGAAAGCGTCGGAGGAGTCGAAGTGCTCCAGCACCCAGTAGCCGCTTCCCAGAAGCAGCGCCAACGGGAGGATTGAAGTAAGCATGATTGAGGCTGAACCTTTGTCCGACTGCGAAATCTTCAGGAATCGCTTGATAACCCACGGAAGGGCGATGGCAGCGGGCATACAAAGCCAGAGGACAAGCGGCGGCGGCGAAGGGAGGGAGGAAGACGCAAAGAATGTGACGTGACAGTACGGCTGCTGCTCCTCCCTGCATATCGTACTCACTGCCATCAGGCGTGCGCACAGAGCGAAGAGGGCGGAAAAGCCTAGAATGCGGTTACGCAGGCGTGAGGTGGGTGCGGTGAAACCAAAGCGGGCGAACGGTATGATGGAGGTGATGAGCAAGAACGTCACGACGCGATCTTCCCATACAGTGAATGAGTTTGAGGCGAAGACGAGCGTGTTCAGGATGAGCGGTAGAGGAATCGAAGCCAGAGACCGCAGAGTGGTGATTCCTGACAACGAAGAGCGCGCAGAGGCTATGACGACGAGCGAAGAAGCGAGCGCGGAACCAAAGAGGAGACATTCAAGCAGACCGAGTCCCTTGACATAGCGTGACACGGTGATGTAGCCCACAAAACCAAGGAGTGCCCCACTGAACATGCTTGCGACATACCACCGCCCGACTTCGGACGTCCAGTCCTCCCATTTGTCTTGAAGTGCACCCAGCTTCAAGTATAGCAGCGTTGCAGCGATCGTTCCGGTCAGCATGAGGGTGAGGCCGAGGCCGATGAGGGATACATTGAATTGTGCCCAGAGCATCCTGCAAACGGCCAGAGCTTCTCGGGTGTATGCTGTCATTGCTCGCCATTGAGCATCTTGGTCTTTTGCCTTGACGTCGAGATTGACCTCTTGCCACGTACGCTCCAGTTGCTCCCAGGCACTGTCGAGCTCTGCTCCTGAGGGACTCGCGCGGTAGGTGTCGAGGTAGCCCTTGACCTGTTGCGCGTTCAGAGTGAGAGCTCGCGTGTAGTCCTTGCCCGCCTTGTCGTGCCAGAACAGTTCTGGTATCACCGTCCCGAGGTTGTTGAACGGGATCGGGAGGCCAAGCAAGAGGGAGAGGGTCGGCGCAAGGTCAATCTGCTGTATATGGCGGTTCGGGACTGTCGCTCCAGGAAAGAGCCGAGTCGTAAGGAGGTGTTCTGGAATGACAGCCTTGGCATGCAAAAGCTGAGGACCCTTGCTGTAGACCCAGAGCGCAGCAGAGGTTTCGTGGTCTCCATCACCTCCGTGGTCACCTTTTCGATCCATACCGTGATCGCCGAGGAGAACCAACAGAGTGTCATTGTCGAGTAGATCGACCACCTTCCGGAGAACGTCGTCCATCTGGCTCTGCTTGACTTTCATAGTGGGGTGGTCGGGGCCGAGACGATGGCCTACGTGGTCAACACCGAGGAAGTGACCTATCGCGACGTCCCACGAAGTCTCCCTCCCTTCCAACAACGGGAATAGATTTTCAACGACCCCATCATCGACGCTGTGCAGATCCTCGACGTTGAAGGAATCATAAGGGAAGGTCATATTTGGATCGAAGGAGTGGGGGAAGACGGTCGTCCATGTGTCGTCGCCCATAAACGCAATCTACAGCTGCAGAATTATGGAACCTACGCATCTGGAACAACATCGCAGACCTACCTTCTTCCCAGCAGCATTCAGCTGACCTATGAACGAGTCTTCGCTGATAGACGAGCCCCCGAAATTCGAGCCCATGTCGATGAAGGTAGGGAGAGATCCAGTAGTAATTCCTTTCAGGCGCTGCAATGTAGTTGTGGGTGGATCGGAGAACATCTCAAACAGAAAAGAGCGTGTGGGCTGTTTCGCTGTGAGCTCCTGAGGCAGCGTAATGACATTATGGTGGTAGGGCGAGATAGGCTCCGGGGGATTCGGACTCAGGAAGTCGAAGCGCAAGGCGTCGATTATGAGCACCACTGCTCTTTTGTGAGTCGGAGGCAAGGTGCACTTGCCATCGTCACAGCGGTTCACATTCGAGAGCGCAAGACGAGTAAGCAAGAAGCCGCGAGTGTAGAGGTAGATGCCAGCGAGATGGACGAAGAATACCCAGAACAAGAGAGTAAGGCCCTTGGTAGCCATACTAGCAAACGCCGAGTACCACAAGTTTCTTCTAAGCTGCAATATGTCAGGAAACTCAATTCGTTATTACTCGATGATTTGTGAGAGGAACATACCAGTCAGCAGCTGAGCCGCGAGCGAAGTTATACACCTGGCCTGCACGACCCGCGCGGTCGTCGAAAATGTCCACTGCTTTTGTTGACACACAAGGTCCTGGTTCTTGAGGCACGGCTTACCGAAGCTCGAAGGCGTAGCAGGGGCAGGACAGCGGGTGGTGGATGTCCAGGAAAGAGAAACGCGGGCGCAGGCGTTTGAGCGCGTCTCCGCACTTGTTCTCAGCCACCACCACCTTCTCCTCGTCCTCGACGCATCTTCGCCCTCCACCTGCCTTCAATCGCACTCTGCGAAAATCGCTATTATGCCACGTCCAAAGGAACCTTCTGGGAGCAGCGCGCTGGCTCAAGCACAGCAAGACGCGGCTGCGGACGGCATTGAGAGCTTTGAGCTGCCTAGGAGCGTGGTTATGAAGCTCGCGCGCGCATCGCAGGTACGCCCGCGACCGACGCGTTTATTCGCGTTCGTGTGTATTTAGTGTTCTCGAGTGATACTCAAGAAATTGTAGGTGCCAGAGAACACGAAGTTCTCCAAGGACGTGGTTCTCGCCATCCTGAAGGCGTCCACGGTTTTCATCAACTATCTCGGTATGTCTCATGCTTGTTGCAAGCCTAAGAGATGGCTAATTCCTCCTCAACGCAGCCGCGACGTGAGTCTTACGGCTGCATGCTTCTTACATGCATGTCTGACGTGTATACAGCGCACACGAAGTCGCAAGCTCAAAACAACACAAGAGCATCTCCGCCACAGACGTGCTGAAGGCGCTCGAGCTTGTCGAGTTCGGTGATATCGCGAAGAACATTCAAGGAGACCTGCAAGGTTCGGACCCCCATGTGCCTTGACGCCCTTCATGCTCACTGAAGCTATGTGCAGTGTACCGCGAGCTACAGAAAGCAGACAAGAAGAAAGGCGGAAAGGGCAAGTCGCGCGACGCGGGTGAATCCACGTCCACCGCCTCAAAACCTAAGCCCAAGGCCAAGGCGGCGTCCGCGCCTGAAGAACCTCAACAGCAACGCACTATACCCCCGATACATATCCGACCACCGTCTGGTCAGCCGACGACTGCGACTCCATCGGAGGAAGTGGAGACGGACGAGCACGGGCAGTCGGAGGAAGTGGATGAGGATCAGGACATGATGGACCAAGACGAGGAAGGGGTAGAAGATGTGGAAGATGAAGACTTGGAGGACGATGAGGAAGATGACGAGGAAGGGGAGCCGGAGGATCCGATGGCTCTGGAGGAGGCAGAGTTGCGGAGGGATGCACGAGACATAGATGAGGATGCCTGAGGTTAGCTAGGCCCTAATCGCGTAAAGGGCCTCAATGGTCGACTGCGATGGCTGTACATTAGGAGTCTGAATTTCTGTCATTATTTTCAAAGCTGCCGAAAGCATGGCGCAGTACCCGTAGACCCAACAATGATGGTCAGTGGACTGAGATACTGTATATGGTAGAGAAGGAATTCCCTCCGTGTTCGATAAAGTCCGATATTCCTTTCCCAAAAGCACAGTAATCACGTCAGAGGCTCTCTGAAACATGCGGCAACGGTATTGGGTATCCGTGAGCGTGAATGACATCGCAGGGATGTATGAAGACTGTGCCATCCTCAACGCATTGTTTGACGTTCTCCAATTGGTGCCTACGCCCACCGCGTCAGTAACCTGTAATCGGGGACCCATGGAACAACCTGCAACATACTGATACTTTAAGTGCCCTTCGACTCTATCCCCTCTTTCCGACCAGTCATGGCAGAGAGCGCAAACCCAGGTTGTGCTCCAACTGGTTCCATTGGGAGTCAGGCGCACCTGTCCTCCTAAGACGGAAATGGCCTCGAGCTCTTGAGGCGTCGTGAGTCGCCAAGCATTGTAGTCGCACCCGATCCCGCGCCTGGATTGGATCAGCTTCGGGATGCATGCGTGAGCGGCAAGTTGGGTGAAAGAACAGGAGTACTACCTACCGCTGCGCCCCAAGTGTATGCACCGCACTCAGAGCTACCAGGATAGCACTGGCACGTTTTGCGTCGGAGTAAGACATTCTGATTCACAAGCTCGTCCCAGGTCGTTGTCGCCGGAGACATGCCCAGCACGGTCAGGAACTCTTTCCCTTCCGATATGGAGGTACTCCGCAGGTTGCTACAGGAGAATCGTAGGGACGAGGACCCCACCTTGGCCGTGGCAGCCTGGATGTCACGGCAATACTGAGTATCCAAGTCGGGTTGACTGGTGTGCAAGCAGTGATGCGCCAGTATCTCTGGATACCGCATCACGCATTCTGAGTAGCACCTAGAGCAAGTAAACAGTGCCACTGCCAGATCGAGTGGATCCGTGTCTTCTGGGATTCTTTCAACTTGCCCTCGCACCATCTTCCGTAACTCGTCCTTGATGCGCCCCTCCCAGCGACTCGCGAGTGTGGGTATCACGGGAGCAAAGTCGCCCACAGTCAGTCTATCCACGTTAGGGCCAGTGAGCAAGGCCTCAACCTCCGGCTCAAAAAGAAAATCTCCCAGCCGTGGGCGGCACAACATGCGTGGCGTGCGAGGAATTTGGACGAAGTGAGCCTCAACGGCCTGATCGAAGAGCTGCAAGCACTTCTCAAGCTTGGCCTGCCGCGCCTCGCTCTCTAGCGTGCTCCTGGTAGCGGTCAGAAGCCCATGGAGTTGTTGTAGCACCGCCTCAAATGCTGCGCAAGTATTCAGCGGAGGCAATCTGAGCTTTTGCTTTTCGTTGACCTACCCTTGTCGGTGAGTTTAGATGGATGATGCAATATTGGTATGCCGCGCAGCTTAGCCTGGCCTTCAGGGGTATCCCGCAACCGGTCTAGCTCCGGCCCCCATCCAGCGTCCTCGAGCCGCGCACATATCCTGCAAGACAGCTTCTCCGGTAGGATCATGGTCAGCAAAGAAGAGCGCAAGACGTACTCTGAGAATCGTTGCTCCTTGATCTCATTCAGCTCTTTCATATGATCCTGGTGTCGTCTCTCCCACCACTTCTTCAGGATTTTCTCGTGCTGACGGTCATAGCGTCAGTACTAGCAATATGGAGTTGTTTCGCATCACAAACCTTACGCATCTCGGCGACTGACGCTTTCTGCTTCTCGTAGAGTTCCTTCCTGGCTTCTGACGATCCTGCTGCATTCCATTCGACCAAGAACCGCTCGAGCTGCGGTATATGGTAATTATTATACCTCTGATAGCCGTAATGTCCGCTGTTCAAGACTCAGCGCCAAGTGATCCGAGAGTGAGGTTGACAGATACTGACTCGCTGGGATTGATGAGGCTCAAGAATTCACCGTAGTTCCCAACTAGCCCTTTCACTAAGATCTTCCGGTCGGGTAGTTCCTCCAAGAATGGAGGATAGCTCGGGATATATCCTCGTCTAGAGGAGCCGGTAAGTCATTGATGAACACAATGTGCGCGACCGCCACGTACTGCTCCTGTGAGCACTGTGTACAATATCTCGTAAACCATGTCCATATGACCCTGTGCACTGGACTCTTGCCGCAACCCTGTGCTACCGTCAGTCGTGGCATGGCACACAAGTCGCCAAGACACATACATGGCAGAATGGCGCAAACAACAAGTGAGCGTAGGCAGGTTCGCTCATGAACGGAGGCAGAGGAGGGATGTCTTCAGCGCCTTCTCGACATACTCTCCAAATGTGGACATTGCGCGGATCGAGCAAGAACCTGCGAAACGCCTTGTTCGTCCTTACGAGACTCAGCAAGTCAGATGGATGCAAGTACGAAAATATCTAGAGAATGTTCAGTTTATACACAGATACGACACAATATGTGGCACGGGACACATACCTCCGTCAATATATCTATTGGCATCTCGGGGAGGTCCCTCAGGCTACCTCTCTGACCGCGTACCATGCGGCGAGTCGTGCGCGTCACGGTAACCGCGCCACCCTGACGACCTTGTGAGTTCTGAGAGGTCTGCACGTCCTTAGAACTTCCCGCTGGTTTACTCTTCTTCTTAGGAGGCATCTTCCCTATCTGATCTGTGTTATGCTGGTGGTGGTGGGTGCTAAGATCTAAGGCGCGGAGGAGGCTGAGTGTTAGGTCGTATAGCTAGGCGCCTATCATGTGAATCGCACCGTAGATTCGAGAAACATATGATGGTATAAGTAGTACGTGCACTGTTGAGCCATAATTCAGAACTTCAGATATCCTAGCCATCTGCCGGCGCACGGGGGCATTGACAGAACTGAGGTCGAAAGAGACAATATGAATCCCCTGAGACGATCATTGGCACGAACTGCCAGTGCCATTCAGCGTCGGACCCCAGGATGTCGATGAGAACTTGGCGCGCGGATGAATTCGAAGGACTGAAACAGCTCAGTGATTATGGCCGCGAACCCGGACTGTACGTCGAGTGCAGTGCCGAGATTGGCCGGCTACTCACCGCAGTGGCCTCGAACATTGAGGACAATCTGTCAGTGCGAAACTTGTGATGTTCTCCACTGTAACGGTGGGCTTGCAACGCAGTGCAAGCAATATAGATCAGGGCGGCCGGGTCTGGATCTACTGCAGATTCGACGTGAGGCCACGAGGATCAATCGTGGACAGGAATGGATTCCAAGTCAACTCGCGTAAAGGCACGCGATGGTTGACTGCACTGGCTGTACATTAGGTGTCCGACTGTACGGGTTTTCAATGCTGACGGATGCATGGCGATGCACCCATTGCCCCAACAACGATGGCCAAGGGACTACAATACTCAGGTATAAAAGAAGAGCCCTCCGCAATCGACAAAGTCCGTTCTCCCTTTCCAAACCGCACCGTTATGGCATCAGAGGCTCTGTGAAACATGCGGCAGCGGTATTGGCTGTTCCTCAAGGACAGCGCGGGGGTGGACAAAGATTGTGCCATCATCCACGCATTGTTGGATGTTCCCCAATTGGTGTCTAGGTACATGGGGTCAGTATCCTATGTTCGGGGACCTGTGGAGCAACCTGCAACGTACTGTTTCTTCAGATGGCTCTCGGCGCTTTTCCCATCTGCCGACCAGTCTTGACAGAGCGCGCAAACCCAGGTTATATGATGACTGGTGTGACTAGGAGCCGAGCGCAACCGACGTCCTAGGGCAGAGATGGCCTCGAGCTCTCGAGGCGTCATGAGTCGCCACGCGCCGAACTCTTTCTGGAGTCCGCGTCTGGATTGTAACAGCTGCAGAATGCTACATGAGTGACAAGTTGGGGGAAAGGAAAGGGGCTACCTACCGCTGCGTCCCAAGTGTACGCACCGCAATCATTGCCTCGATCAGGAGAGCATTTACATGTCTTGCGTCGGAGTAGGACGTTCTGATTCACAAGATCATCGTAGGTCGTTGTCGAGGGCGACATGCCCAGCACGGTCAAGAAGTGTTTCCCGTCTGCAATGAGGGTATCATTCAGCCCGCTGCAGGAGAAGGGCAGCGATGAAGACCCCATTGTGGCCGTGGCAGCCTTGATGTCCTGACAATACTGGGTGTCTAAGTTCGCTTGATGAAAGCGAAGGCAGTGATGCGCGAGTATCTGTGGATACCGCATAGCGGGCTGATGGTAGCATCTTCCGCAAGTGAAGAGTGCCACAGCCAGGTCGAGTGGATCCGTGTCTTCAGGGGTTCCTTCAACTTGCCCTCTCACCATCGCCCGTAATTCGTCCTTGATACGGTCCTCCCAGCGACTCGCGAGTGTGGGTATCACGGGAGCAAAGTCGGCCACAGTCAGTCCATCCGCGTTCGGGCCAGTGAGCAAAGCCTCGATTTCTGGTTCAAAGAGAAAATCTCCGAACCGTGGGCGGCACAAGCTGTGTGGTGTGCGAGGAGTGTGGCTGAAGTGAGCCTCGACAGCTTGAGAAAAGAGCTGCAAGGGTCTCTCCAGATTCGCCTGCCGTTTCTCGCTCTCTAGCGTGCTCCTGGTAGCGGTCAAAAGGTCTTGGAGCTTTTTTAAAACCGTCCCAAATGCTGTGAAAATAGTCAGCGAAGCGATAATCGGCAGTCGCCTATGGTGGATTTACCTTTGTCCGTGAGTTTGGTTGGTTGATGCAAGATCGGTATGCTGCGCAGCTTAGCCTGCCCTTCGGGGGTTTCCCGCAACCGTTCTAGCTCTGGGCCCCAGCCAGCGTCCTTAAGTCGGTTACAAATCCTGCAACGCAGTCTTGACGGTAAGACCATGATCAACAAACAAGAACAGATGTCATACTCTGAATACCGTTCCTTCTTGATCTCATTCAGCTCGTCTAAACGATCCTCCTGTCGCCTCTCCCACCAGTTCTCCAAGATCCTCTCGTGCTTATGAGCGCAGCATCAGTACCCAGATCAAGGAGTGTTCCGCTGCACGAACCTTACGCATCTCGACGACCAACGTCTCCTGCTTCTCGTAGAGCTCCTTCCTGGCTTCGGACGATTCTGCTGCATTCCACTGAGCCAAGAACTGCTCGAGCTGGGGTTTATGGTACTTGTTCCACCTCTGGTAGTGATAATGCCCGCTGTACCATAGTCAGTCATCGAGGTTAGTTTCAAGATTATGCTTGTTGGATGACTGACTCATTGGGATCAATGAGACTCAGGAAATCACTGTACTTTTCTCGCTCAACCAGCATTTCTCGATCGGGCACTCCTTGCAAGAATGGGGGATAGCTCTGGATATATCCTCGCCTAGGAATGTCGGTCAGAGATATATAGACACCGGACGCACATGTTCACATACTTGACCTCCAAACACTGTCGACAATATCTCGTAAACCAGGTCCATATGACCTTTTGCACGGGACCCTTGCCGCAACCCTATGCTACCATTAGTCGCAGCGTTAGACACAATCACGGAGAAACATACGTGGCAAAAAGGCGCGAATAACAAGTGAGCGAACGCCGGCTCGTTCAGGAACGGAGGCGGGGGAGGTATGTCTTCCGCTCCTTCTCGACATATTCTCCACATGCGGACATTGAGTGGATCGAGTAAGAACACGCAGAACGCCTTGTTCGTCCTCACGAGGTTCAACAGGTCGTTCGGATGCAGATACGAGAATATCTGATAGACTGTTCGGATTGTACTTTTTTAAAAAATCAGCACGGGACACACACCTCGGTCAAGATATCTATTGGCATCTCAGGGAGGTCCTTCAGGCTGCCTCTCCTGCCGCGTACAGTGCGTCCGGTTGCCCGCCGTGTCACGGTAGTGACCGCGCCATCCTGGCGGCATTTTGAGTCACCAGGAGTCTGAACATTCTTAGCAGTTCTCGCGGTCCGACCCTTCTTCTTCGGGGGCATTTCACGGAGAGTCGCAATGTCGATGGTGGTGAGAGTCAAGACGGGAAGGAGGTGAAGCCTCAGGTAAGTTGAATCAGGCGGGCGGTTGACGTGGCTTGACCGGGCGCTCAAAGCTAGAACAAGCGAATGTGACGACGGTGGCGATGAACACTGAGTACGCGGCGGCGACATATGGTACTATGTATCCTAGTCATGGCTCGCGCGACAGGAATATGGCAAAGATGCAATGTTGAGCTCTTGTCCTACTGATCATACCGACTGTAGCATGGGTGCACTCACAGCGCTCATGTCGAAGGGAAATCACCTGAGGCGCTCGACATCCTATCGTCTGAGTCGCGCCTTTCGGAGCTGAGATCTATCCTTACTACTCCTGAGAGTTAGGACAATCTGGCTCTTGTGGCGAACTGCACTTTGAGTGCAGTGGCGATAATGGTCATGACTGTAGTGATCAAGAACGCCGACCTGCAATGGCCTCCACTGCGCGGGGCGGACTCACATCGTGATGATCGTCTCGAACTTGTGTACCAGAGTAGAGGGGCCCACTGACTTCGGACATGCTACCATATTCATCCATTTCTTTGTTTTCAGTCAGCCGATCTTCTTCGTCGTAACAGTTTCGAACTTGAAAGGTGTGAGTGAGTAAGAGCTGGGTTCATTCACAGCTCGTCCCGGCTATGATAGTAGGCCCTCATTCCGAGTCACATGTCATCGATTTCCAGGTGCACGATCCTGGTTCCTAATTTCCATCAACCATCTCACCGACGAGATGTAAATCTATCCGTCCACTTCTACAATTATAAGCGCTAACCATGCACCCCAGTGCACCTAATGCCTCCAGCCAAGCATCCTGAGCGAACGTTGGCCGGTCCATGGAGCAAGTCCATGACTCGGATGTGATGCACATCGAGACGCTACTGCCGCTCCGAATAGCAACATTCGGATGGATTACCAGAGTTTTCGCCACTTCATTTGCGCGTCAGGAAGTTGTTGGACGTGGCGACCTTGAACTGCAATGCTGCACGGTTACTAGTGCTGCAGCGCCCAGTACTTGAGCCTCTCTCCTGCACTAGCAACGTACAGCAGCGGTCCAGCTGTAGACTGACGTTTGAGCTGATCAAAGCCGGAGGTTCGCGTATGGGGGCGGCAAGTGAAGGGTTGGAATGCGAGTTGTAAGACGACACAGCACGACGACAAAACTGCATTACATGTGGTTCAGGCGGGGGGCATGAGCTAAAGGATGTCGAGATATGCACATGCGATGGGTGGTATAACGTAGAGGGTGCATGGAGGAAGAAACGAATGGACCTGTACAGGATGGATTGCAGTCGATCACCGCGACCGAGCGATCCTCAGCTTTTGGGAAGTGAGATGGTGGGAGTGGTAGCAAGCGGTGAGGCGCGCGGCTGCGTGCGTCGCTTGACTTGCGACTCGAGCTTGTTCCGCTGCTTGCGGACATCCTCATCCTTGAGTTTGACGGAAAAGGCGAGCTCAATGAAGGCCTCTGGGGTAGACGGCAGAGCTGGGATTGGAGGATGAGCAAGGACATCGAGAACACTGTCGGGCGACGTTGACTGAAGTATGCTGCGACGGCAACAAGCGAAGATGGCTAGGCCGGCTCGGAATAAAAACGTGACACCTTAGGAGGAAGAAGGGAATGAATAAATCGCTAGGGACCGTAGTGGGGCAAGCAGGGTCACCTTCGAAAAGAAATACGTCCCAAACGCGGAGAAGGTGTTCTGAAGGGAGAGTTTCCGCATAGACGGCCATAAACCTATCCGGGATTGTCAGTATGTTCGGATAAATGTACGAGTGGAGTCCACGCTTACCATGGCCGACACACTGCGGCAGGTGATATGGCCATGTCGCCGAAGACCTTCTTTGCACATGCCGAGTCGTTCGCTTCGAGAGCTTTGGCAAACAGGGACGCATCGACCTCCAACTGAACAGTGTTGGAGAAGTATGGACGCAAATGGCTATCCATGAGCGAGATGAATGTCCAGAACGCGTCTTCTTCCGGCGACTGAAGCAGCAGCTGGCCGGCAATGAGTGCAAGGCCTAGAGAGAATATATGTGAGCGCATCCCTTACTGGCTAGTACGCATACAAACCTGTGCTGTAATGGACGTCGGGGACCATCGTAAGATACGCCTGCAGAAGCTTTGCCAAGGAACCATCCTGCAGCTGCGGATGCTCAGAGAAGCATTGCCTAATGTCACGTTCAATATCTGCGAATGCCGGAACCTTCTCGCGCTGCGCCAGACGTTGATAGAGCCCTTCCATCCGCTTGCCTTTGCTATCGGTCAACGTTGCCCAGACTTGGTACCGCACAGAAGCCGGCACCCCCTCCAGCACTAGCTTGCGGATCTTCTTGCTCTTGCGTGACTGCGCCGCGGGTGTTGAGGACATGGCGGTAATCCAGCGCTGCTCACGTTGCCGATGAGCTTCGACCTCGTTATTCTCCTTGGGCGACCGTAGGTCATTCGGGGACCAATCTCCTGGGTGCCGATAGCTAGATCCGGAAGCAGAAGACATCGCAGGGCTGTCAGCGCGTAGAAAGCCATCGGCTCGAATGGGACTTGGTATGGGGAGAGACTCGACGCTCCCAGTGAAAGGCGACGCAGAAATGCTTGGCTTGACAAGCTCGAAGTCCATGTCTTGTACCTGCACGGTCTCCTGATCGCCAAGATAGTCGCTCGTACTGGTATTCATAGTATTCACGCTGAGTGTCGGACTCCGGGGATCATGGTTGGAGGAATCCTTGCTAGTAACAAGGCGCAGAGGGGGCATCTGTGGGCGATTTCGCTTCGTGATTTTCAGGCCTAGCACTGAGCCCGTCTCCGGAGCGGGCTCGGCAGGCGATGCAACAACCGGAGGGGCAGAGTCTGATCTTTGGGTGTCAACAGAGGGACGGGACAAAGACGCGGTCCCAGAGCGGGGAGACGAAAGCCCTTCCGACGCTTTGGAGCTAGTCGACAAAACGGCAGAACGACTGTGCCTGAGCACGGGCGATGCTTTGGGGAACATACCCGGAGACCGCGGCGATGATGGTGGGCTCGATTTCATCGCTATGCTCTCCTGCAGGACTGACAGCGGCGACTGCGTCTGGGGTGCAGGTGAGCCGCGCCCGATGCCGTTCGAGTTCAGAGCTACCGAGGCGGCGGCGTGGTCGAGAGAAAGCGCGCGCGCCATTTGTGTGCTTGCGCCTGAAGCGAGCGAGTCCGCTGCATGGGGAGGAGGAGACGTGCTCGGCAGCGGGTTCGTGGATGCACGAGGCGGAGGGGAACGTACGGGCGGCGGTGCGGCGACGACGTTGTTCTGCGCCAGTGAGAGCGGTGACGGCGCGTGTGCCCCGCGCACGACAGAGGACGAGTGCGACACAGTGGCACGCTGTGGTGCGGGTACATTTGCTGCTACAGTGGTAGTGGCCATTGCGGACTTCGAGCGCTTTGTCGTGATCTGAAGAGGTTTGACAGATGCTGCCGGAGTCGCCCCTTCCTCTGGGCTGTGCAACGAGGTTAGAAATGAAGCTTCAACTTCTACGAGTGCTGCTGTTGTTTACCTGCCACGAACAAGTGCCTGCATGCGGTCCTCCTGGCTGCCGCTTGTGAACCCGGAGAAAGAACGTGAGCGAGGGCGCGTGGTATGCACAGACGGTGTGAAGTTCGCTCTCGCGATAGGCTGGGCCTGTGAAGCAACCGCCGCAACGCCCTGCAGAGGAGGAGACATTGCGATCTGTCGACCCGCGGGGTCCGCACTGCGCCTCCCGGAGCCGTCTACGGTGGCGCTCGCTTGAGACGCAGGGGTGCCAGTTCGACTAGGCGGTGGAGCGGTCCACTGTACCGGTGGCCGTGCTGGCCTGTTGGCTGGTATGTTGTTCTGCGGCTCAAGACCGAAACTGACAGGGACCGGCCCTATCGACGCTGACAAGTCGTACTCTAACCGCCCGTAGATTGTCGGCGGCGCAGGCCGGCCTTCGCGCCGTGCTGAGATGATGGCATGTAGAGCGTGGTGGACGGAACCCGGAGGTGGTCCGGTAGGCACGGGTGGAAGGTGGGGAACAGGCTGGCGTCCGTACATCGGTCCTGCGGAAGCAGCGGTCGGTTTGGGGGCACCTGGGTGAGGGAGGAAGAGGCTCTGTCTCATCTGAGGATCAGCGAGTACGCGGTTGGGGTCGACCGGTCTTGCTTGAGGATGCGTGGGTGGGCTCGTCGAAGGCACCGGCGGGGAGGGGGATGTAGGGGCACTTCGTGAGGTAGATGCTACAGACGGAGCGGTGAGACTGTATGGTGGTGGCGGCGGTTGATCAGACGAAGGCTCAGCGTTGGCGATCATCCGCTTCTCCGCTTGTGCGGAGGACTCTGGCTCCGACACAGCTGGAGGGACGGCGGGTGTTGGAGGCGGAGTCCTTCGGGCTTCTGCGGTGTGCTCCTGCACGATTTCTGCGGCTTGAGAAACAGCAGTCATGGGCGAACCTTCGCCGCGAACCCCGACAACGACTTCCTGGCTAGAACGGCCTTGACCCTGGGCACCGTCCTCATCCGTGTCATCCCCACTTCGGCCAGCATCGCGCTCGTGCTCTAGACGCATCCGCAGGTTCGTAGCTGCACCGGTATTCGTAGGATACACGGGTGAGACCAGAGTGGGGGAGGCAAATGACGCCGTGGTCGCCGTAGGAGCCGTTGGGGAAGCCTGCGGAGAGCCAAAAGTCGCATGGAGAAGTGGCGAAGGCGTCGGCTCTTTCTTGAACGTCAGCGGCGCAGGACGATTCTTCTGCAGTTTGCTCAGACGCTCATCAGCAGATTCTCCCGCTGCCAAGAGCTCCTCGGAAGTGGAGGACTCGCTAAGCTTCGACGGACCCGCTCCCTCCTTGGATCCCTTTCGCTCACGCGCAGCCGAGGGTCCATCTTGCTGGCTAGAGTCCAGGCTAGGACGAGAATGCTCCGTGGGGATGGGTGGGACGACCTCAGATGTCGAGGCAACCGTGTACATGGACCCCTTAGAGAAGCGCGACATCTTCGAGGCCATCGAGAATCGCGAGTAGCGATAGTCGTCATAGATGTCGTCCGCACCCTCCCAGTCATCTCCGCCGTAGTCGGACTCCGAATGCACCGAAGGTAAAGGAGCCGCACTACTTTGAGGAGAAGCTGAATACTGCGACCCAGAATGGACGGAGGCGGATGGATGCGGCAGGTCGGTGAACGAGGACTGTGAATGCGCCGAGAGTGGTGGTTGGGCTACGCTCCGCGGTGACTGCGAATACTGCGAATCCGAACGCGCTGTGGCTGGCGCGCCTTCTACTGTCGATTCGGGCGACGACATTCGTCGTCGAACTGACATGTCGTCTTCATCGTCATCGTCATCGCCCCCACCGCCGCCAGCAAAGTCCTGCAGCAAGGATAAACCAATACCGACTCCGCCATCAGACAGAGCGACAGAGATCCGAGTACTGGACTCCGAGTCGTCGTAAACGCTAGAGTCTCGATCCTGCGGTGGAAATCTCAGAGTGCTGTGGTCGAACGATTCGAACCGAGGGTCCACGGGGCTGTCCGTGACGAGCTGTTTGGCGATCTCACCGAGGTGTATGGGCGAAGGGGGCACCGGGCTTTGCTCGGCGTCTGATGCGATATTTGGGCTGTCGTGCCTGTCGTCCGCCGGTGTGATGGGAGCGGAAGACATTGTCGTAGCGAGAGAGGATGCATGGCTGGTAGACCGTTCCGGAGACGGAGAGGTGGTAGGAGAGAACGGGGCCGCCGATATGGTGCCCGACGAAAGGCTGGTAACGATTGCAGGAGACGGATTGTCGCGGGCCGCGACCGTGATCGCACTCTGGGAAGACGAGGGCCGTGAGATGGGCGAGACAGCAGATTGTCGTTTGGTCAAGACGGGCTTCTTGAGGCGGCCATGGAAGCGAACGGCATCGCCGCGAAAATGGCCTACCACTCCTTCACAGTAGCCCTGCAAACGATGAGTACAGGAGAGGCAACCGAACGGTATATAGATTCACCAAATAGAGATCTGGCTGTGCAGGTATTTGCATGAGCACGGTGATCTCATCGTCCTGTAGAGAAATTGGTCAGTCATGTTAACGAAGGACTGGTGAATGAGCTAAAGAGCTCCTGAAGCACAGGGAGCCATGGAATGTGGATAGCAGCGAAGATCGCATAGACTTTGGACCGGAGTGAGACAACCGGGGAACCTATTCCCTCGGAGGCTGTAAGGGACAAGGACACTCACTTTCATAAACATAAGGTCCTCCGGATGCTCAGCGATACAGTCCTGAATGGCGGTGCACTTGCCGATGCCGCCCTTTGCGGCGAAACGGGTCCATCTGCCCAGCTCGGAAGCGTCCATGGATGAGTTGTCTACTCGACAGATGGTTGAAGTAGAGCCAGTTTGTTTGAGGTGACTGAAGGAACGTGACACAAAGCCAGAGGCAGAAAGGAGCGACGAGAGTGGGAATGAAGGCTGAAGGCACTTAGCAGGCCGCAACTCGAGCGAGGCTCGACGTCGACGGAAGAAAGGAGAGTCGAGGAGAGTCGAGGAGAGTCGGAAAGCCAAGAACGCCACGAACAGCAATCAATCAGTCGTAGGCACCTCTTTCTATTGCCTGCTTTATTCGCTTCTTACGTGTTGTATAAGTCGGATTGAAGGACTATAGTAGTTGGACTAGCCGTAAGCAACCGCTACTAGCCTCTTTTCTTACCCCACCCACGTGGCTAGTCATGCGATGACTCGCACACTACTCAAGCTCTTATCATTCGTTCCCCACTCGGCTCTTCTTTCGGGACGCCCTATCTTGGCTCTCATATCGACGTATAAATTGGCCATGCAAAGTCAGATCATGGTTGGAACCGCCCCAACTTGCTCGGGTACCATCACCCCCCTCACGACGAGACACATAGCCAAAGCAGAATGACGGACATCTCAAGCATCGAGAAAGGCGGTCGCATTCATACCAAGGCGGTGGATATACCAAGTGATGTCGATGAAGCCGAACTCGCAAGGATGGGTTACAAGCAAGAACTCCAGTGAGTGACCTTGGCGGCGCTTCAGCATCATCAAGAGAGCCTGCGCGCTGACGTCCGCTGCGTCAAGTCGTGACTTGACATTACTACAGGTACGCCATGAGACTGCACCGTTGCTTTCTATCGTCTGTCAGAGCGTTGTACGACATCATTTCCGCTTCCTCAAGGCGGCGAGGCTATGCCCCTGGAAAAAATGCCTCGTGTTCCTCTATATGGTCTCGTCGGCAGGCGATCTGCTCCCTCCAATGAGGTTGTGCTACATATAAAGACTACATGGGGTTTCCCTGGAACATCTCGTCACGCCGGCACCCATGCAATACCATGCTTTTCCTCATATGCATTTCTGACACTGGTTCTGTAGAACTTTGGTGTATCGTTCTCGATCATCAGTGTGATCACGGGCATACCCTCCCTCTTCCTCTATGGTTTGGTGAGTTATCGGACTGCCTGTCATCACGTTCGTGCTGATTGTTACGTCTTAGAATACCGGTGGACCTGCAGTGATGACATGGGGTTTTGTGGTAGTCGGTAAGTCAGTGGCTTGTATCGCCCAGTGCAGTAGCATCTCAATGCTTTGGCTAGCATTCTTTACAATGATGGTCGGTTTGGCCATGGGTGGTAAGTCCGAGCGTCCAGCCCTATTCAACTCCGATCCTCAACTGGGGCCGTATCAGAGGTCTGTAGCGCACATCCTACGAGCGGCGGCCCGTACTTCTGGGCGGCCATGCTGTCGGAACCCAAGAATGCGCCTTTCGCGTCGTGGGTGACGGGCTGGTTCAATCTCTTGGGCCAAGTCGCCGTCACAGCTGGCATCAGGTACTCCTCTGGGCCTTCTGAAGGGGATCGAGCCACTGACCTCGGCTCATGTGTAGCTACGGATGCGCGAACTTTATCTCTACGCTCGCGACTTTCCACACCGACTTCGTTCCGGAGCCGCGTATCACCATCGGAATTTACGCGGGCGTGCTCATATCGCAAGCTCTCATCAACACTTTCGGCGTTCATCTCCTCAAGTATATCAACAATGTATCGATATGGTGGCATGCCGTGGGCACGACTGCTCTCGTGATCGCGATACTGGCGGCTGCGCCCACCCACCAATCCGCCAAGTTTGTCTTTCAGACGTTCATTGATAACACCGGCGTCGACGGCGTCGGATGGAGCGAGCGCGCTAGCCCTGCCTACGTAGTGGTCGTCGGCATCCTCATGGCTCAATATACCCTGACTGGTATGTCCTCTACAACACTGATACTTGCATTCCGCTCTTTCTGACTCAAGCCCAATGCAGGTTTTGATGGCAGCGCTCATGTAGGTGATGTTATGGCGGCGTCAACATGATCATCTCACGCACACCATTTCAGATGACCGAAGAAACGCGCAACGCTGCCATGTCTGGGTCTATTGGCATCGTCATGGCTATCGGTGTCTCCGCCATTCTCGGGTGGTTCCTTATCTTGGGGTTGCTGTTCTCCATCCAAGACCTCGACGCCACCGTCAACTCTCCCACCGGCCAACCTGTCGCGCAAATCTTCTTGGACACGGTGGGCGAGAAGGGCGCTATCGTTCTCATGGTGAGTTGCCCGCCGCCGTTTCACACGCGATACTTACTCGGACTTGCGAGCAGGTGATCGTCATCGGCGCGATGTTCTTCTGCGGTACCTTCTCCCTCACATCGAACAGTCGGATGATGTATGCTTTTGCACGCGATGGGGGTATTCCTGGACACCAGTTCTTCCACAAGGTCTCTCGCGATACCAAGTCCCCCATCCGCACCGGTTTGTGCTGCTTCTCTTTATTTGCACGTTATGCCAGTGCTCATCGTCCGCACAGTCTGGCTTGCTTGTACGCTGAGTTTCATTTTGGCGTTGCCGAGCCTGGGCAGCTCTGTCGCGTTCTCTGCCGTGACCAGTATAGCCACCATCGGCCTGTACATCTCCTACGGTGTGTCATTCTGAGCCTCGGTGTGATATACCGCTTACATGTCATGTAACATGTTGCAATTCACAGCTATACCTATCGCTTTGCGCGTCGTGTACCGCAAGCGCTTCGAGCGTGGCCCGTTCCATCTCGGAGCGTTCTCTTACCCAGTCGCGATCATCTCCTGCGTGTGGATCGCGTTCATCTCCATCGCGTTCATCCTCCCTCAAGCGAACCCCGTCGACTCGCAGACGCTCAACTACACGATCGTCGCCGTCGGAATCGTACTCGCGTATTGCATGGGCTTCTGGGTGCTCAGCGCGCGCAAGTGGTTCAAAGGTCCGATCAAACAGATTACTGGTGCGTGGCTTATTGTTGCATCCGTGCTTATTAACCGTCGTTGACGTTTTCAATGCGATCCAGAGGATGAAGCAGTAGCGGAGAGTGTGGACGCCGCTAGTTCAACAGAGGTGCCTCCGGCCGGCAAAGACGAATGATGGGTACCGGGTGCTCGCCGAGGGTATCATCCACTTTCTGCTCTGGTCGATCTGTACACATTTCTGCGCTGTTGTACAGTGAGTGTACTGCCAGTGATAGATGTATGCTAGATCTTGTTGCCGTTTGCTAGCTTTCTTGATCCACTGTATAGCACATCTGGCGCTTTGTCACCATGCAAATAGCCGATGAAGCATCGACTTGCGGATGAGTGTCGCGTGGCTGAACATCACGCCTAAGAGGTTGGAGCTCCAAGTTCCCTATGCCTCTTCCATAAGACGAGAAGATGCCGCACATCTACTGTTACAAAAAGCAGGATGGACCCGCCGCGTCGGCAATCGACCTCTCAGGATCAGACTCTGGAAGACGCTACATGGGAAAGAGTGACCAAGCAAGAATCTGCTTGTTCATCTCCGGGGAAGTACAGGGAGTCAGGCGTCTCTTGGAGAGCTGGTGCAGATTTATCTGGCCTTTTTCGTCGAACCCTCCGTCGCAGCTGCTGGGAGGCGTAGACGTGTGTCAGTATGTCGTGATGCAGTGAAAGGGCCCCGCTGAAACGCTCACCACAAGCTTCCCGCTTCCACAGAGGTGTGTCGACCACATCGTTGTCAGGCTCATCGCTGTCCATATTCTCTTGAGTCCAGATGTCCCCGTAGAACATGCCGTCGGGTGTCGTGGTTGCTTCCTCCGGGTCATACACGACCAGGCGCACGAAAGAGGGGAGCGTGTCGACGAGCGTCCGCACGTAGTTCTGGATTGGCGCATCGCCTTCGCTCCAATCCTCGTAGAGGGCCTCAGGGACACCCTGCTCGACCGCCCATATGATCGTCTCGAGTTTCGGGCACGATTTTCCGAGGCCGGGGACCTCCATCGCATCGACATCGGGATAGTCAAATTCGCCCTCGTCGAGCTGCAAGTCCATGCCCCACTGGTTTTGCACTTGTAAAATGCGGAGCTTCGGGAGGCGCGCGCCGTGCAGCACCCACGTCGGCCAGAAGCAGCGAGATGGACAGTCCGATGTGATCAGCTTGAGGACGGTGAACGAGACCAGCGTTTGCTTGAACAGCTTCAAAGCATAGGTTGTGTCCTCGTGATAGGGCTTTGAGAGCTCCAGACTGGTGATAGGGTAGGAGTACTGGATAAGCTTGGGTGGAAAGGTGCTGGCTGATAAGGAGAGGGACTTGATATTCGGTAAGAGAGCGCCATCGGAGAGGACTGGTGTCCGCTGCGTCTTCCGAGACTTCGCAGAGCGTACTTCGCAATCAAATTTGATCGACAAGTTGTCAATACGCGAGTGTGTGGTGAGAATGTCATGGAAGCAAGTAGGATAGTTACTCCCGCCCACTTCGAGGATGCGGATGTGGGGCGGAGTCACCAGGAGGACTTCGAAGAGATCCACCGTGTCAGTGACAAGTGACAGTTCGTACAGGTTGACCAGTTTGCTGAAGGCGTGCTTGAATGGCTGTACGACTGAAATGCCGTTCCTCACGTTGAGGGCGAGGCTGCGGACAGCCACGGCTCTGTGTGGGCGCTGGGGCTTGATAACGGAGCGCAAGTAGGTGATCGCCGTGGGGCACGTCTCAAGCAGTGCGCCACAATACAGAACAGTCTCCACATATGGTAGCAGAGTCTTGCAGACTGTCGCCAAAGAGGCGAACCACGACATGGGGGGGTAATAGTTGTCCAGTATGCCTTCAACGATGAGGTGAAGAGCTTGTGCAGGAAGTCGCAAGATTGATACTGATTCCCTTTTCGTCTGGGATGTCCGTCAGCAGTTGCCCTGAACCGAGGCTTGCAACGTCTAGCAGGCATTTGAAATGACTGACTGATAGATTTGAGCATGCCGTTCTCGACACCGTGGCTGCAGTTGCAGCTCTCGAGCGTCGTCCGCGCGTGCGAGCCCCGGCCATTTCAGCACACAAGCTTGCAACAAGTATGTGCTCAGTCCACTTGACACGTAAGATGACAATTTCTGTAGCGTCTTCGACGACCGTCCTCGCGTTGCTCACTGTGTTGAACGAAGTCAAGCACCCGCAGGTCGGAATCCTAGTCAGGCTGAGCGCCTAAGCAACGGCAACACGTTCGCGTGACTGACGCGTGACTGAGCGCGTAGGCCAGCACAAGACCGTCACGCGTCGTGGTGGCCACAACAACTTGCTCCCGCACCGTCACCATCATCCGCAACTACAACGTACTGCGACAGACATATTACAAAGGATTGATTTGTACAGCAGGAAATATGTCTGCTGGACCATCATCGCGCTCAACGCCCTCGTCCGAAATCGGCACCCCCGTCGGAGCGCCTTCAACGCGGGCTACTTCGCCACCTACCAGCCCGCCTGAGGTAGTGCAAGAAGAGGTATGGTCGGTTTTCTTCATTCACTTCTTTCCGTTTGCCGTACATGTGTATTGCCGTTAGATTCTCACTATCCACCTTCGTAGAATGAACCGAACGAAGATGATGAAGACGAGGTGCCCAAACATCGTCTACGTGAGAAGTCGTGCTTCTCACATCTATGACACTACTAGGAGTCAAAAGCCCGTTTTGTCAAGCTCGAAAGCCTCATAGAAAAGTCGGCTACCTACGTCAAGCTCCTTAAAGAACAGATGGATCGTGTCCAGGTGGACAAGGCACGTAGAACGCAGGCAAAGCCTCGATCACAGGCTTCGGCGAAGAACCCCAGAAAGCGCACTCGCGTAGTGTCCGATTCGGAGGACGAGCGAATATCTAAACGCGCAAAGGCTGGTGCTGCTGCTGACAATTCATATGAGATCGTAGATGGGGATGGAGGGTCGAACGCCGACAAGTATACCTTTCAACAACCGGCCCTGATTACAGGCGCCACGCTCAAGGATTACCAGCTAGAGGGAGTCGCCTGGATGGCGGGCTTGTATCAAAACGGGATATCCGGCATTTTAGGTACGTCATGAAGTCTCTCGCTCGATGTTGGGGCTGAGATAGAGACGTCCAGCGGACGAAATGGGATTGGGGAAGGTAAGGTCGAGCGACATACACTACAACATGTGCTAACAAGACTTGCACAGACTATCCAGACGATCGCTTTTCACGCGTTTCTTCGAGAGCGTTCGCCTGCTCCGTTTATGGTCGTTTGTCCGCTCGCAGTGCTCGACAACTGGGCGCGGGAGTTCCAGCGCTTCGCTCCTGATATTCCTGTTGTGATGTACTACGGGAGCAAGGAGGAGCGAGCGGAGATTCGGAGAACTCGGTTCGTTCTCGACGAGGTGGATCGCGAATATCAGCAAAAACAGATGCAGAATATTGCCGTCGCTGCCGCGGCGTCTTCACTGACCAGAGGCAAGTCGGGGAGGGGGCGTGGTCGAGGCAGGGGGCGTGGGCGTGGGCGTGGTCGAGGCGGTGGCAAATCTCGGTCGAGGAAGGACCAGTCGGACTCGGAATCCGACGCGCCTGAGAGGTCCCGCCGCCGTGCGACTGGACGCACAGGAGCCAGTAAAGGGCCACGCAGAGCTCTGGAAGAGGCGGAATCAAGCGAGTTTGAAGACTCTATCACTGTGAATGAGGAGCTTCCGCTGCCGGCCGAGGAGCGCAACAGAACACCTCTGAAGCCTCATCAGCGGACGAACTTCCCGGTGGTGTTGACGACGTACCAGATCATCATCAACGACCGAGCGGAGCTCGCCAAGTTACACTGGGGCTTCATTGTCGTCGACGAAGGCCACAGGCTCAAGAACATTGACTGTGTGCTGATGCGGGAGATCAAGAAGATCCCCTCTGCGGCGCGTATGGTTCTCACCGGTACTCCATTGCAGGTGCGTGCATTACAGCTGGGTCGTGGAGTGAGTATCACTGAACTTCCCCCAGAATAATCTGTCCGAACTGTGGGCGCTCCTGAACTTTGTTCTTCCGGACATCTTTGGCGACCTAGCGACGTTCCAGTCATGGTCGGTGCATTCGGCAGCTGCTAGAGATTTCACGACTGATGTGTACCTAGGTTCGACGAGGGCAAGCTGAAAAGCAAGCTCACATCTGAACGTGAGGCGAAGCTCATCCACTCACTTCACGACATCCTCCGGCCTTTCCTCCTTCGCAGGATGAAAGCAGACGTGGAAATGCAGCTTCCGCCCAAGAAGGAATACGTGCTGTACACGCCGCTCACGGAGAAGCAGCGCGAAATGTACGAGATCGCCGTCCAGGGCGACAATGCCCTTCGGGCCTACCTCATCGAACAAATGAAGCAAGAAGCCGAGCGGCTGAATGGTGGCGATTCCGACGAGGAAGAGCAGAAACCGTTGCAAGATATTGCTGCGGTGAAGGGGAAAACCAAGGGCAAGGGTTTGCGGACACAAGTACAGAAGACATATGTTGAGGATTCTGACGATGACGATTACTTCCGTCGGTTGGATGCAGGCGAAGTTCAAGCTCGCAAGGAGAAGGTTCAGAATGTGAAAGAGCTTGGCCGTCAGTGGCAACGTCGTGCGGTTGGTGAGTGAAATATATGATCAATGCAGCCCCACGGCGGTTCTTCTTATGCTGAAACCTCCTGTTTGCAGTTAAGGAAGTGAACAACAAGAACCTCAAGAATGTCATCATGCAGCTGCGCAAAGTGTGCCAGCACCCGTACCTCTTCCACTGGCCAAAGGATCCACATACTCGTGACCCACTCTTGAACGACGAACTGGTCAACGCTAGTGGCAAGATGATGGTTCTGGAACGCTTGCTCGACGAGTTGTTCAGGCGGGGACACAAGGTGTTGCTTTTCAGCCAGTTCACCACGATGCTTGATATCATAGAGGTACTCCCTAAGTTTACTTTCTCTCAATCACCGTAATTAACTCATAACTCCTCTGAATGCTACGTCTCTCCAGGATTGGGCTGGTGTTTGCAAGAATTGGCCAGTGTGTCGTGTCGATGGGAATATGGACATGGACTCCCGGCGAGAAGACATCCGGCGCTTCCAGGAAGGCGGCGACGCTCCCGATGCGCCGCGGCTCTTTCTTCTGAGCACTCGATCTGGCGGTTTGGGATTGAACCTTGTAGCAGCGGATACTGTCATATTTTACGATCAAGACTGGGTAAGCATTCAGCCATGCCATCCTGAGCGTGAAATCATACTTAGCGTGCATCAGAATCCTCAAGCAGACCTCCAGGCGCAAGACCGTGCCCATCGCATAGGTCAGACGAGACCCGTCCTGATCTTCCGGTTACTCTGCGCACACACCATCGAGACGAAGATCCTCGAACGGGCAACTGAGAAACGGAGGTTGGAGGCGCTCGTGATTGCCAAAGGTATGTCTTTCGTGTCTTCATGTCCGCTGTCCGCAACCAAGTAATGTTTCCTTGTGCAGGCGAGTTCAAGAACCCGACGGCAATGAAGCGCAACAAGAACCAGGCCCTTGCGGAAATGGCGATGGAGATGCATCGTCTCGAGGGCGAGAAGATCCAAGTCGTCTCGAGCACCGAGGCGGGCAAGGCCAGCGTCCTCAGCGACGAGGATCTTAACACACTTCTCGATCGCAGCCCCGAGGTTTTCGTTGACCGGCAGAAGGGTTGGACGTCTACCGGCCAAGTCGACGAGGAGACTGCTGCGGCCAAGGTCGTGGTGCCCGATGCCACGGCGAAGACCAAAACGGCGTTCGCTGTCTACGAGGCACCGGTTCAGGACGGCAACCTGTTGGGGATGATGGACGATCTGGAGGAAGATGGCGAGCCGTGAATCACCCATTGCAAGCCTTTTTTGCGCCTTGCCGTCGTGTGAGGCCTCTGTCTCCTATGCTGCTTTGGATCGCTGCTCTCTGTTCTGCTCGCCGTCGGTTTCGTTTTCTGTAAGTCCTTCAGCCGTTTTGCATACCAACTTGTATAGTGTAATCGTCTCGTCGCAAATGGATAGCCGTGTGTACGCTTATTATGATCGGCGGGCGTTCGACTCGTCTCCTCCTAGCCCAATTGACTTCAGATTGATCCCTGTCCGCAACTGATCCACATGTTGATCCTTATGTCGGAACTGTACTACCTCGAAGAGCAAAGTGGACACCTCGTACCGATACTTGACTTTCTGAGATAGCTCCGACGCAGCCAAATATCTGCGCGACGCCGTATGTAACGCACTTGCGTCGGTTCGAGATCAATTCACGGGCAAATATGACGAGTCCACTCGGAATTAAATTTGAGCCCATAGCATGCTCGATGCTGCATGACATTCCAAGACCGTACCATACACAATGCCCAGATGGGCGAGTAGCACGGCGCACAGCGAATCATCTTACATCACATACACACGGACGACGCTGCTCGATGATGAGGGGCCGTGCTGCACAATCAAAGCGGCTGGGCTATGTGAGACTCATGATCCCCGACCACGCACAGACGGGAACTCACATTGAACTTGATCAACCGCTCGTCGTCCATAATATACTGCACGTTCCTCCCTGTGCCGCCTTTGACGACAGTAATAGTCTCGATATACGGCAGCGAGTTCTCGACCGTTTCGAGGAAAGGGTGGCTTTCCGATTACCAGTCCGGCGAAATGATCGTCGGCACAGTCACAACCCTGACGTGTACTCGCCTTTGCCCGCAGTCCACATCGTCGCCACGCGAGACTTCAACGCTTCTAACGGGCACGTTGTCCTGGGCATAGCGGCGAGCCGCCTGGACGCGCCTAGGATGCACGTTGAAGTCGTACACGGATAGCCGATGGTGGCGCAAGGTGTAAAGCTTCCGAGAGAAGACGGCTCTTTGGCCATGCACGTTGCTGAGAAAGTCGCCGTGAAGAGACATCAGCTCAACGTCGAGCGACGTCGCTCACGCGCAAACGTACCGTGCGCTTGTCACAAGGGGATCGTAGTGAGGCTTGAAGCGGGTGTTCTTAGGTCCCCACTGTGACCACGGCACAAGCCTGGGAGGCTCTCAGACGGCTCGAGCATCAAGCTAGGTCATGAGGTGATGCGTATGCACAAAGCCCATGTACCGACTAGGCCCTCGCCGACGGTTATTCAGCAATGCGTACTCCATCGTAAACACAATGATGTCAGACTGCGGCGCGACCGCGAACAGTCGATCATCCAGGGGCCCAGCGAGGAGAGGGGTGCTTGCGAGATGCAAGTAGGACAGTTGCCAGATGTAGTCGATGCGCGGCAGCTGTAGAAGCGCGCATGGTGGAAGGTCGCGCAGAGAGCATGGCCCGGCAGGCCAAGTGCAGTCGATATTTGCGAGCGAAAAGACCATAAGGGTTCCGTGGTCCGCGTCGGACAGGACGAACGCGCGAGGAGAGAGCTATGCAAGATCCGTAGATCGTGCGTAAGAGGCAATGTTTCCGAGCTGGCCCTGGCGACAAACCGCCGTCAGAGTACAGTAGTAGTTCAGGGGGACAGGACGTACGATGATCGTACGGCCGGTCTTCCAGTTCCAGATTGTGATCTGCACCTTCTGCACCCATTCGACGAGAGAGACGAGGTCGTGTGAGACGTGCAATGCTGCGTTGGAGAGGCTATGTGCTCCCTCCGGTCGCAGAACAGGTACCGCCGCTTCAGGGCATGCACCGTGTGGACAGAGACCCCAGGTTGATCCTGCACATGTAGTAAGCGATTCATCTTGTATCTCGTCAGAAGAAGGCGTACCTCCCACCGACATCGAGCACGACTAGTAGATCCTGGGTGGGATCCGTGGTCACGCCAAGAGCTATGAACACCAACGGACGGCTCGTATACCGCGGCTGTGGATCCGCTCTCGTCGGGAGGATGATCGTGTTCATTGTAACGATCCTGGCGTGGTTCGTGATGTTCAAGAACGTCCCGTTCTTGAGATCATAGGGTAGATTGGATTGTGGAACAGCCTCCTCCGCCCTCAGGGATTCCACGAAGGACCAGTCAAGCGTGAGCCACCTGACTCGTCTATCAAGGAGACGCTCGAGAAGCTCAGACGAGCTGAGGCCGTCCACTTGATACGCTTCGAGGGACTCGAAACCCAGCTCAATTTGGTAGATGAGAGAGACGGTCTCGTCGATGTCAGATAATAGCATTGAGGGTGGTGCACACCCAGTTTGGTTCGGTGATAATCGCGGGACGTCGATGACCTACCATTCTACACTGTGCGATCTCAACTGTATTCCAAATCTTCCAGAATGCTGACCAGTATTTCGCACGGTAAGTCGAGGAGAGTGAGGGCGGAGACACTCATGGCTGAGTGTCGGACGTTGCTGTAGTTGGTGATAACTACATGACTACTACGGCATCCTCTTCATGTAACAAGAGTACTGACCAGTTGTTTCCGTTTAAAAGAGCGCGCCGTCTTGCTTTGGAGACGCATTGAGTTTGATGAACAAATGTTGGGTCTGAGTGGTGGTGGCAGCCTGGCAGGATGCAAAGTTAACGTTGTTACTCATGGTCAAGGTCAATCAAGCACCACATAGCCGGCGGCAGCGCATGCCCTGACCCATCACTGATTAGCGCTTATGAAGTTCCGATTGCTTGGACTGAACCTCCACGGCCACTCGCCCGAAATTCCAAGCGTTGCAAGTTCAAATACAGGGGGTCATTGCAATGTTGGAGGGCTTGCCAGAAGAGTTGCTTGTTGAGATTCTGGACCGTTTGGAACTGAAGTACCTCCTACGCTGTCGACTCGTGAGTATCCAGTAGCATTTCCAGTTGGTTTTACTCTAACGCCATCATCACAGGTATGTCGATACCTGAGAGCCATAATAGAGAAGTCGATCCAACTCCAATATCATATCGAGCTGGAAGCGGATGGGCTTGTCGACGGCATCGGGTGTCCCCTCACCATCGCTGAACGCTACGCGCTGCTTCTCCAACGGCGGAAACGCTGGCGACTCCTCCGTTGGTCGCAAACCGTGCCCATCTCGGCCCCGGGGCGTTGCCAAGCGTACGAGTTGGTAGATGGCGTCTTTGCGTCTTCAGCCGCCTCTGAATTCGTTGCATCTCCACACTTGTCATTCACTTGGCTGCCCACGGAACGCGAACCGGCGAGGACAATCGAGAGGGCAGACGTGGGCTTGGCAGTGCGCGACTTTGCGATCGATCCTTCGCAAGACTTGATGGCTATCGTTGTCGCAGACTCGGAGGCCGAGTGAGTGCCATGGCTTTCCCAGCGCCGCCATTTCATGACTTCCTCTATGTCGCTCCTTTCGTGAACTGATTGTACCTGACAGCGATCTCAGCAATCCTGGACTGCTCATTATACTTCGAACGATGAGCGAGAACAAGCCGCACCCACTGGCCGCAAGCACAGAACTACGTGCTCTCGTTCCCTTTGAACTTGGCACTTCGTTCATTCAGATCGCCGACGACGTTATAGGCGTCTTCTTCTGGGTGCATGGTCCTGGCCTCATCATTTTCAACTGGCGCACAGGTAAGACCGTGGTGGTACGTACTCATTGTGCATGCCTCATTGATGCTATGAGCGCTGAAGGTCCCTTCACAGAGAGTGACGGACTTGCGGTTGCCACTAGGTGTCTACGACTTTGCTTTCCTCTCCAGCAGAGTGTACATGATCACGGTTGCCTCGGGCCAAGGCACAATCGAGATCTACAGGTTCAGCGGCGATGTCGACGTCGCTGCGTCTTCTCAAGGAGGGTCACCGTCCACGATAGCGGATTCGCCCCTCCCGACTAGGGTTGCGGTACTATCACTTCCAGCCGTGAAGCCTGGTCAGGCTGTACAACGCTTCAGCACCCATTCGAGTCCGTTTGTTGCTCATCGTACCCCAGGCCGCCCCTTTGAAACCGCTCCGGATTGCAAAATCCACGTGATGGAGTTGAGCTATGGCGACCAGCACATCCGCTTTCACTTGTTTGTGCAGCACCGTCATTTGCTCTCGTACATTCCCCCCGAGGTCGGTTCAGGAGCGATCTACGAGCCCGTGAGGAAGCGGTGGGCCGAGTGGGGACCGGATCACACGCGGTTTATGCCTCTGATGGGACGCTTCGAATGGCTAAGGTGAGCCCTGCCTATCCTCCTATCGTGAGCAGAGTGCCGAACGAGTGCAGATACGTTCACGGTGAACGCGTCATCCTGCCTTCCCTGCCGCTACTGCATGTGCCCGGTACAGCGACGCCGCCGAGCCTTATGATGATGCTCGACTTCAACGTCCACCCGAAGCGCGTCGACGACCCGGTCTCCTACGAGGACGACACCGGCACGACGAGCAAAATCATCCACAGTGACGGCTATCGCGATGCGTTCCCGTTCTACGACCGGGTGTTTGAGGAGCCCATTGTGAGCAGGCTGCCGTTCGTGAGGCGAATACGGGAGCGCCCTGGGTTGGGTTTTCAGCGCGAGTACTCGGGGTACATGATGGACCACGAGCATCTGATCGGCATGCGGGTGCGTCACTTGCGCCTACCTGGTCTGTCGCTGTGAACAGTTGTGCTGATGGCGTTGATAGTCCTCAGGCGATGTAGGCGAAAATGTGCAGCTCGATGTGTATACGTTTTGAGGACTAGGTGGTCTGTGTCTACATTGGCATCGAGAATGACTCTGCAGAGTCTGCTGTTCTTAGCCAGAGCGGTTCCAGCTCAGTTGCTCGCCGTAACCAGCCTGGGGTACCAATTTGATCAACGCGTCGTCACCATTGGGTACAATTTCTAGAGTCCCTACCCGAGGCGCCTTGGTATTGAACGTTTGAACGCCCGGTGCTTACTGCAACTTCGTTATGACGTCAATAGGGTTGGGTGGCTGAGCGCTCAGCGCTGACCTCTTGAACTTCCACCACCACTTCCGCTTCTTCTTTCTAACCATCACCCTACATATTGGACGACGATGACGGACACAACAGAAACACTGCTCATGATCCCTGGTGTCACCGCGCACCATGTACTCGGCGAAATGAAGGTCACCTTAGGCGCAGGTGATCTGAACATCGTCTTCTCCACAGGCGGAGACCGAGGCTTGAAATTGACCGTCGGAGGAGCTGCCTTCTCGCTCGACGAGAAGACCAAGTTCGGAACACTTGAAGAAGTCCCACGTGTGTATGTGTTCAGGCCGGATATCGAGGGCGTAAGTGGCGGGTGAGTGGTCACTTCGTGTGAATATGTCAAATGACATAACCAGTGAAACGCTCAGATACGTCGAGCTGACCTTACCCGAGGGCGTGATTGAGGACGGGTCGAGGCTATCGGAGATGCAGACCAGGTTTGAGGAGATTCTGATTGAGCATGGTATGTTGCAGCCCGCCGCAGAAGAGGCCAGTACCCGGAACCGTATCAAAGATGCTATTCAAAGGTAGGGTGTCCTTGCGCCTTTGAAGTGTGTCTGTGTAGCTCATGCAATAACTACATCGTTGAGCCAATGTACGGATCCCATTGTAGCCCTTCCCGGTGTTGTCGCTGCTCATGTTCTGGGCGAAGAAACGACCGTGCTCTCCGAAGGGACGCTACGTTTCGATGTCATTCCCCAGCAGGAAGGCGACGAGGTGAAACCCCTCTTAGCGCTCACCGTGGGCGCAGCGACGTTCCCGCTGTTCAGATCAACGACATTCGGGACGCTCGCCGGCGACTTACGTACATACGTCTTCACTCTCGAAGTCGAAGGCGCAAACAAGGGGTGCGTTCTCCGAGTGTTGCGATGCCCTTCACTGACATGTCCCTCTAGCTTCGTTGCAATCGTGCTCCCAGAAGCTTTGGAGCAGCCGGGCGCAGACCTCGCGGAGCTACAGAACCGCTTTGAGCTCGCGTTGATTGAGTATGGCCTGCTCAAAGACGGGTTCGAAGCGGCTGCCGACGAAATGGGCAGAAGTGTCCGGGAAGACTCTGCGCGCACTGCCCAGCGCATCCGCGAAGCACGAGATGTGTACGTCGTCAAGTCCGCGCATCGCAAGAGCCTTGACCCATTGTAGTTGCTCCCACAGTTACCTAAGGACTCATCCGAGGACGATAGAGCCGGTCTCGGTCTCGCGACCGCTGCAAAGTCTAGCCAGCAGCAGCGCCTCGGGAACACAATCCGTTGCTAATGCAGCTCACTGGGTCTCGGGCGCAGTCACGTCGGCCGCATCCTCTGCCGGAGCGTGGATCGCGAGTACAGTTGTACCCGCCGACCCCACTGCCACCGACAAGCTGAACTCGGCGGCGCGCGGCGTCACCGCGGTCGTGCACGGAGTCGCAGAGGGAACGAAGGATGTCAAAGAAACACTGCAAGAATCGGCTGGCGACGTGGTCGAGAATGACTATGGTGGAGAGGCGCGGGACATCGCGGGCGATATGGGTCAGAGCATGGACAACGTGGGTGCGGTTGCGGGCAATGTGGCGACTGTGACGAGCGGTGCTGCGCTGGCTGTTGCGGGACTGCAAGGTGCAGCGAGTCGGCAGAACAAGGAGCAAGATGTATCCGGCCCTGGTGCTAGAGATTGAGGCGACAGAGTTGCAGTCTACGGAGCGGCAGCGTTGTGAGACGGTGTGTGAGAACTACTCTGTGCTTGGTGTATCAGTCTTACAACTTGTGACGCGCTCACGAGATCCCCATCATCACTGAGCTGAAGATATGGATGTGGGGAGCCACGGTATGGCTGCCGTTTGTAGAGGGAGACAGCATTAACTATCCTCGATAAAGGGCCGTAGCTCTGGTTCAGAGTGTCCGTGATGTGCACCTTGGCTCACCCAGAGCAAAGTTGGCAAGATGAATCTTTACCTGGTCGAAACATTGGCCGGAGCGACCGCCGACGTGGCCGCTGTCCACATTGATAATGTTTGGGACCCCACTCTATCCATCGTTCACGTAAATACCTCTTTAGTCCCGAAGTCGAAGGCGCAAGTCAAAAGCGTGTGCTCTGACACAATGCCGTTCTCCTTCAGCTTCGTTAAAATCGTGCTCACAGAAGCTGTGATGCAGCGTGAGGTGCGGCGACTGAGAACACCACGCGCGCGACGCGTCAGAACGCGGTCACATGACCGCGTCCACCCCCAGATGTAGTGGCAGTCTACCATACGATCCCTTGATCTACTCAAGCTCGTGTTGGCATGACTCTTTTGTTGTCAACTCACTCAATTTTCCTCGCTGAAAAGCCACCCTCGAAGCCATCGGATTATTTACTCAAGACGCCACTCGCAGACGGCGTGCACGGCGCGCTCAACGACGGGTTTGAAGCCGCTGCCGATAAAGTTGGCAGGATATAACGCGCATGAAAAGACCCTGTGCGCACTGAGCAGCGTATTCGCGGCGCTAAACTCGATATTTGGATGCCGTCCAGTTCTTGTTCCGCAGGATACCTTCACTCAGGCCCAATACTCCCACAGCTACCTGCAGACTCATCCGACGACCATCGACCGTCGAGCCTGTCTCAGTCTTGCAGCCGCTTCGCCGTCTGGCCAGCAGTATCGCCTCGAGCACGGCACTGTCCGCAACGAACGCAGCTCACAGGGTCACGATCCCAGTCGCGACAGCAGCGAGACGTGGAGACGTTGCCGCCATAGTAGCAAATTTTGTATGAATATAGTGATAACAGAGACCCAAGGAAGTAGATGTTCCAAAGCGTAACTGGGGTGATCTGAGAATCAGCGACCACGAGGTTGACAAACCAAAAAAAGGGCGGTGTGTCATAAACAGAGACGTTCACTGGACATATGCATGATAGACCTGAAGCGGTGGATCACAGTGGTCGCGCTATGCGAATGTCCTTCTATGTTAGTGGGTACCCTCGCCAAGAGAGGTGGAGCGCTGAGAGCCATAATTGCGGGGGTTCTATACTTGATTGCAACTCGGCCATTGTGTTTGCCGTTCAACGCCTGGCTATGCAGCACTTGGTCTGTGGAGGTGAACGCATATAACCAAGATGTAACAAGTGCAAGGAATCAGACAGTCTCACCATTGGCAATGCGATGCATCTAGTATCACTACACCCTTCTCTCGCGTACCGCACGCGATGATGTGCCCATGGACGGACCAGAACCGCTCGGAGTACGACTCATCATACCTGAAGGCAGGCGGAATCCAGCAAAGGCGTTGACTACCAATGTCAGGCTCAGACGACCAGAGCCATCCGTCCTTGTAGAAGTAGACAGGCGGTAAGGAAAGGTCATTTTTATGAGAGGAGAGAGGGCGAAGTTCAGCTGGCACAACAGTGTAGCTCTCGGAAGAGACGAGCCACTGGCCGTCGGGGGAGAAGGATATCTGCTCAACTTGTTGCTGGCTTCCGGTGCTGAACTCATACTCTGGCACAATCGGGGCCGAACCAGGGTGAGGGAGTGGAGTGGACGCATTGGAACTGGTCGTTCTGTGAGGGAGAAGCTGGGTAAGGTCGTAGAGCAGGATTCGGCCATCGTATAAGCCTGCCACCGCGCGTGTGCAGTCGTCGGAGAATGCGAGAGAGCTGATCCCGTCAATGACGTGCTCGATCCAGAGAACGCGCCCGGAAGCCTCGTGCAGGCGTAGTGTCGGATAGTAGCCGTCATTGACAAATGGCTTCCTGGAAGGCTTTGCAATAAGGTCGGGACTTGACAGGTCCGGGGGAGTCCTGTCACGCGAGCCAGAGAGCATCCACTTGCCGTCAGAGGACACAGCCAATTCACGGATCCTCCCGTCGCACTGGAAGAGAATCGCGGGCGAGGGATGTGTTTCGTAGACGTTCCAGCGAAGGATCGTGCCATCCTCTGACGCAGACAGGACATGCTGCTCGTCGCGCGTGAAGTGTACAGCGCGTACCCGATCCGAGTGACCGGCGAGCCTCCTGATGCGTCCGCCTGGCTTCGTCTCCCAGACACAGACATCCTTCTCATCATCGCCCCACGCTACGAAGCTGGTTGTAGGAGACCACACGATGGGTGATCTGACGACCCAGCTTCTGTACTCGAGTGTATGCATGACATCGCCTGTAGAGACCTCCAATAACAAAGCCTCGTTGTTGAGCACAGCGACAACAAGACGTCCGTCCGGGGAGATGGAGAGCCCAAGGAAATCCTCGTGGTTGTGACCACCGGCCGCTGTGGATGCTGGAACATGGCTGTCCAATTCGGAAAGCTCAGTGTTTTGCCCGCTTGGTCCAAACGTTCCGGAGCGATCCGTCGGCCATCGGATGATGTGCACTGCTACACCTGTAGAGACCCCGATGTGGACGCCGTCTGGCGAGAACGCAACAGCGCGGACCGTTAAAAACATGGTAAGCGACCTGGTCAACGCCTCTTTCGTATGAACGTCCCACAGGATGAGCGATGAGTCATTGTACGCGGCAGCGAGGGTACCGTTGGCCCGAAAAGCAAGAGAGATGACTTGCGCTGATCCAGGGAGCAATTGAAGCTTAGCCCCGTCGGCTTTGCTCCAGAGCATAATTTCGCCATCCCACTGACCACACGCGACGATCTGGCTGTCGGGAGACACGGCCACACAGCGGACTTCCGAGTCGTGTTCCAGGGTCCGGAGCAGGGATTTGGTGCGCATATCCCAGATCTTGCAAGTCTTGTCGTATGAACCAGAGATGAGCGCCCCGTCGCACGAAAAGACAACACTGTTGACCTGGCCATGGTGACCGGAGAGCGTGCTTGACTCCTCAGGGGGGTCGACGCTCCACAGGACGATCTTCCCGTTGGTGGAGCCAGAAGCCGCAAGTGTCCCATCGGACGACCATGCGACTGAGGGGATCCGGTCGGTGTGTCTCTTCCATCTGCCCAAACGCGCACCCGTGGCGACGTCCCAGAGGGTGACAAACCCATGCGCGTCGCTGGACAGAATTGCCTTTCCGTCAGGTGCAAAGCAGACACTGATGATCCAACTTTCGCCCGCCAAAACGTGCGCCTCCGCCCCGGTTTGCACGTTCCGTAACTCGATGCCCCCGTCCTGGGTCCCGCATGCGATGACATTACCATCAGGAGAAAAGTCAAGACATTCAACAAAGCGGTTGTTCGCTGTGGAGGTGAGAGTGGCGCTCCATGCAGTCTCCCGACCGCGGCGCAGTAGAACCATCCCCGGCAGATGCGCTGCATGTCGTTGACGGAGGGGCGAGCTGAGCGGCGCAAATGTGGCCGTCGCCCTGAGCACTTCGAAGAACGATGCGCTAATTCCTTCGTAGAATGCCCGGACAATGCGCTCGCAGTCGTACAGCAGTGCAGGGGCATCTGTGGGAGGGGGCGGAGGCTGCGAGTTCTGTCATAATCGCTCTTAGTCAGAAGGTTCCAAGAAGCCACAAAAATATGCATGTACCGACCTTCAACGTTTGCTGTGCGGATTGCAAAGCGGCCACAGCCACATCCACACAGCCCAGCAAGCTCAAGGCCTCGAGCCAGTCCAGGAGGTGGCTGTCGCAGAACGCTTGCAGTGCGCTCAAAAGTTCCTCGTCGACCGCGGCGTGACGAAGATGGTGGGCCCAGTACTTGACCGCGTACTGACGCTCAGGAGTCAGGTGCCGTGCGACCTTCTCCTCCAAGTCGGGAATCTCGCTGTTGAGCAGATGACCATACTTCAGCTCGACGTCGCAGATGTTGTGTCGTAAGGTCAACAGAATGCGAAGGCAGCTTTGAGCGAGCGATGTGTGATGGTGAGAAGAATCAATGAGGAAGGCGGGCTCGGTACAACGAGTCGAGTCGACGATGAAGTTGGCAAAGGACAGATGGATGAGTCGGATCGGCGACGAGTCATCTCCGACATCTGGTAGAATCAAAATTGCAGTCAAACGGGAAAGAAACCGCCTCGTAGACCCAGGGCCCATCTCCAGCAACGCCTCCAACGCCGTTGGCCCAAGCCGCTCCTTTGCGAGGACGACCGCTCCGAGGATGCGCCTCAACTGAGCGAGTGCCCCTTCTCCCAGAGCTCTCCTTACGCTGGCCAACACCTGGCGGTATAGCGCATCCAGGATCCGGAATGGAGACGTCCTGCTGTTGCCTATGGTCGCCGCCTCGCTACCAGCTCGAAGAAGCTCCAACAGTCGACCTTCAGGGTCCATGGCCTCCAGGTCTCCGATGAATCGCACCGCTGTCGCAGCGAAGATGAACAACAGCTCTGTCAGGCTGACAAGACGCTTCAAGACATCTCCCGATGGCCAACCGGGTCCTAGATAGTTGCGACTTGCGATCTCCCGAAGACGTTTCTGGAGGAAGAACGAGATGTCGTCTTCTGTGAGATTATCAGGGATGGCGCTGAGAGGGAACTCCTGGGTGTTCGCAGCGAGCGTAGGGAGAGTAAAACCCGCCTTGATGTTTGGCTCGGGCCGGCTGGTAACGAGGAACTTCAAAGGAGCAACGCGCTCGTGGTGTAGCGACAATGACTTGACAACCACCGAGACCGCCTCGTCGTCCATGCACTCGTCGAGCGCGTCTATGATAACTACCAATTCGTCGAATGCGTGTGATCCGCTGTCCAAGGCTGTGCGAAGCGGTCTAACAATCAGCGTCTGTAGCTGCGAGGCGACCGACATCTGGTGAACGTTCGGGTTGTCCACCACTGCTTCCCGGAGCGCCTGCCGGAAGACAACACAAAGTCGCGCCAGTTGCTGCGCAATGGTGGGCATGATGGCAAGCACGTTGCTCCGGTCGCCGTCGCGCGCACAAAAGAAGCTAGCTGCCAGAATTCGTCGTAGGGCACACCATTCCGCAGTCGTCTGCGCAAGTGTGCTCTTGCCTGCTCCGGCGAGCGCGTAGAGCCACATGATCGGACGGTGGTGGTCGACATCGAGGACTGGCGGAGGAAATGCGGAGAGATCGGGGTGACCGGGTCCGAGGATCCATGCGTAGATTGTTGCCAGAGCCTCCTTCCTTGTCTCTGGCTCACACTCGGATCGACCGCCTTCGTTGTCGTTGTACATGGCCGAGAACGTGGGATGTAAACCCGGTATGCCAGTGGCTGGAGGTATAGATGTGTGATGCGCACGTTGGCGTAATGAGCAATACAGGACACCTACCACCAGCCTGGAGTATTATAGTGAGTGCATATTCCCGAACGAGGACAAGGTTGTGCGTACCTGGTCACGGGGATTCTGCGAGGCCTGCAGAAGCTCCTGCAGTTGACCGGTAATGTCTTGCCGAGCTTCATCCACCTTATACTCTACTCGCTAACAAGGTGGAAAATGCGTCAGCGCTGTCCGATACCGCACTCACGGACCTGCACTCTACTACTGACATTGATTCCGAGTACTGTCGCGATCGACCCGTGCATCTGTAACCAGTTGTAGTACTCCGTATGGCCGTTTGTGTACAATTACACTAGTGCAACAAAGAGACTTACCGTGAAGGTTGCCACCAGCTGTCCCAGGGTCTTGACGCAGTCTGCAATCTGGCCGGCTCGTTCCTGCGCATTGAGCACTCGCTCTAAGGACCGTTCAGACTGCAGCTTCACCACCCGGTCTTCGACCTTCTGCAATCCACTAGGAAACACGTCAGCATGCCATCGAACCGAGAACCATAGACAATCGTCTACCTGGTCAGCTCTGATACCCTCGTCCTAAATGCAACAGGCCAATCTTGAGATGGAGGCAGCGTGTCGGGAGCGATCACCTTGTTTAGCAGCTCGACATAGCTCAGTAGCGCGTGGAGATTGTTCTCGTTTGAGCACGTTTGCTGTGATGGAAAGATCAGTGATGTCGTCTCGGAGATCTCATGTGAAAAATTCGTTGCGGAATCCTGCTCACCTTCACTACTTTTGTAATCGCGGCGAGCGAACCGGCCACGGCCTGTAGAGGCGGAAACGCAGCTCCTGCCTTCTCGGTAACATCCAGCGCCAACGTGAGTCCGTTGGTCACGGTGTCCGGCCAGCGACGTCTGCGCAGGCTTGAGTGTCGTTCCAGCGCTGACCCTGACAAGTGATGACCCTGCCGCGCTGCCTCTGACCGTAGGCCTGCAGGCATCGATTGCGATGTATGTTCAGGATCTGGCTCGAGTGTGGAATCCAACATGGGCGCGAGCTTCGGCCGACGCTCTGATCGTGTCTGCCCCGTCTGGGAGGAGTCTTGTAACGAGCCGAGTTCACTCGGCGTTGCCGGAGGAACAGCGATAGCGTGCTCACGGCCGACTACTTGCGCACTCTGCCTCACCGGGTCACCATCCGCTGGGAGACTGTCGGTGGAGCCTCTGTTGGACTCTGGTCGAGGTGAACGGGATCGAAAGCGCGCGAGCAGTCCACTGCCTGATCTCGACGATGTCGGGACCCGATCGTCCGGCCCAAGTGAGTTTCGTGGGGAAGAAGTCAGCTCTCTGGGCAGCGTTGTATCAGGGGATTTTCTTCGCCCGCTGAACATGTTCTTCAACCGAGAAGGAGTCATCTCAGCGCCGAGGAGGAGATAGACAGTGGTCGAGCAAGAGGTGGGGGGTTTGCACCTGTTGTAGGATTCGCAGCTCTCAGGCTATCGCCCCCCTCGGCGCTGAACCATAACAGATGCCAAGCGCTGAGCGCTGGGTGTCATCAGCTAACTTACTTGGAAGCAATGCAACGTGTAGCCGGTACCGTGCGGCCAGGAGAAGCGATGCACGCCGGAGACTCTGCATTGCACGGCTCCCCCATATTAGAATTTGCTTTGATGCCTGTCGGTCTTATCTCGGTATGCGTTGGATTGTACGCATGAACATACTACCGTCTACCCATACCGTTTCCCCAGCCCTCCCGTAGTCTCTTCAAGGCGACGTTGATAAGTGCAACCTGTCAGGGTCGCTGGAGGAGAGCGTGACGGTGGAATTGCTGGAGAACACCCGAGAGAGTACTTACCCAGCAGAGAGGAGACGTGGGAAAGCCTCTCTTGACGTTGACTGTGGGCACATCCACGTTCCTGCTGCTCCAGCGGACGACATTCGCGACCGTCCACTCCGGTGACTCACACCGTGACGTAGATCTCTTCACTCCCGAGGTCGAAGGCATCAACCGCGGGTGCGCACTGCGAGTTGATACAACTTGGAAAAGGCTTCACTGACCATCAATGTTCACTCAGCGTTGTTGGTTTGACGCTGTCAGAAGCTGTGGAGGGCTATTTGAGCACAGATCTCGCGGAGCTGCGAAATCGCTCCGCATTTCGAGTGGCGTTGATTGGATACGGTCCACTCAGCGAAGAAGGGTCTGAAGCGGCTGTCGAGAGAGTGAGCAGGTGCGTTCGGGAAGAATCTGCGCGCTGTGCGCAATGTAGTATCCGAAGCCCGAGAAGTCTATCTCTCGTCCATGCCCCGTACCTGCAGGGGATTATGACTCCTGGTCATTCCTCCCATAGCTAAGCGTTCGAAGACCCATCGTGGGATCATCGAGCCGGCTCAGTCGTGTGCACGCCAGCAGTTGCGCCTCGGGCACATGATCCATAGCGAACGCGACGCTCTGGGTCTCAGGCGCGGCTACTTCCACCACGTTCTCTGCCGCATCAGTAGGGCACCCAAAGGTGGATCGCAAGCACGTTCGTGCCCACCGGACCTGCCGCAACCAATTCACCCAAGTCCACGCCGTCCATAAATACTGCCGGTCCATCCGACCTGGCTTGTGGGCCCTACAGCGTGTCGGCGGCAGCGTTGGAAACGAGGCCATGTATCCACCCGAAAGCGCTGAAGATGCTGGAGAGAATTGAGCAGATCTGTTAGGGCAACATCTCGGCGCCGGCGGACGTGCACAGTGGTGCAAGCACGCCCCCCAACGATGACCCGAGCGTCGCATACACGTCTACGCGCTGCTCATCAGTGTCTTCGCGCCTGCGTCTTTCAATCATCGAGGTTCCCGTCACTCTCGGACCCTTTGTTCGTCCGCGAGCTCCACGTACCACACTCCACGCCTGTTGCCGCGAATCGCAGAGCGTGCTGTAGGAACAGTCTGAACAGATCTTCGCAACGCCACTCCCGACAACCTACGGGGGTCTGTACCCACCACTGTAAGCCTGAGTAGTGATGATTTCTTGCAATATAAGTGATAAATTTCGCATTTCGTCAGTTATAGTGATGGGAAAGTGATTGTATGCGAAAATGTGACGAAAACCGCCACCTTCAGAAATGCGACATAAAGTGATGAAGTTTCATAACCTCTTCGGTGCTTATCATAGACGCCCGAAACTGTGTTGCTGGCTTCCGGCGCTTGAGGTTAAGGCGCTGGCGTTGACGTTGAGCGCTTCCGTCCACATCTTCTTTCTCCTCCACGTCGACGTCGACGTCGTCTAGTGCGGACTCTCTGCTGGCGTCTGGCACTCGCTCTACTGCCCTGGGTTTATTGACTGGTACAGGAGCGCACCTCTCTGTGACTCTACCTGGGTGGCTGTGCTGTTCTCATGTCTTCCGAGTTCTTGCTTGCGTCACTCTGGGCTGGTACCGGTATCTCTGGGTCTGCGTACTTGTGGGTTCTCTCCGGCGCTCCTCCTGGCGTTCCTCTCTTGTTCTCCCTCAGGCTTTATGTGGCTCCTTCATTGCTTGGCCTCTAGGTGCTCGAAGCTGGTATTTGCCTGCAGTCCGTCTCCGTTCACCGGTACCGTCCAACAGCTGCTGCGAGGGTCAGTTGCTTGGCATTGGTTTGTCTATGGTAAGTCCCCTGACACTGTATAGCAGGGTCATCAGGAGAATTACAGGAGCATGGGCGGCGGCCCGCGGGTAGTGGGTATGGCGCCGGAGCTACAAGATCTTCGAGTTTTGTCGAAGTGCATTGTACTTATGGGTACGGTTTCCGAGGAAGGTTGCGCCGGCGCTTGATCGGCCTGCAATGCGCGTGTGCATACAGTGGCGCTCAAAAGTCCTGCCTCGGGGTATGTCAGACCCCTATTTTGTCCGTAGCACATCGAGTACTGCACGCTCTGCTCTCAAAATTTGTACAGATATACTTGAGTACTTCAGAAATATATTCCATACATTTTTGAGGGGATCCGTGCATGATTACAAGCATGAGGGGAGAACGGCGCTTGGGCGCTTATTTTGACCTCGTTAGCGCCCGTGTTTTTCGATGGTACCATCATCTTTCAACACTTTTTTCTGAACAATCACCTTGTCAATCTGTCCCACTCAACATCTCTGTCACTGCCCCCTCACCATGGTTGAACTCACACCAACCAAGAAAGCCAGACTCTATACTCTCATGGAGCATGGTGCAAAGCCCCGGGATGCTGCCGCGGAGATTGGCTGCGACCCTTCTACTGCGCGCCGCAACTATGCAAAGTTGCAGAAGAACCCCGATTTCAAAGCAAAGCCCCACCGTCCTGGCCGCCCTCGCAAAATCCATGAGCGTGGGTTGCGGCAGGCTGAGCGATCTCTCAAGAAAGGGGAGTGTCGTGATGCCGCTGACGTGAAACGGACGTTCTTCCCGGAAGCTGGGGAGTCCACTGTGCGGCGGAACCTTGCGGAAATTGGCCTTCATGGCCGTATCCGTTGGGCGAAGCCTCATCTACGTGATGAGCACGTCGCTGCTCGATACACATGGGGTATCGAGCATGCAAACTGGACGGTGGCGGATTGGTCGAGGGTGGTCTTCTCCGACGAGTCCATTTTCAAGGTCTTTGGCTCCGACGGGAAGCAGTACTGCCGGAGGCGCACCGGGGAGGCACTCCAACCTCAAAATGTCAAGAAGACGGTCAAGCACGGTGGTGGGAAGGTCACGGTCTGGGGGTGCCTGACCTGGAATGGCCCCGGGCGACTTTACCGCATCGATGGCAACCTGAACGCTGCGCAATATGTCAAGATCCTCGAGGATGCGTTTTTTGGGACGCTCTCGGACTACGGTTTATCAATCTCCGACGTCATCTTTCAGCAAGACAACGACCCGAAGCACACATCGAAGACTGCGGAGGCGTTCTTCCAGGCGAACAACGTCAAGAAGCTCCCATGGGCTGCTTCCTCCCCTGACATGAACATCATCGAGAATGCGTGGCACCACCTTGACAAGCAGGTTCGCAAACGCTACCCTCTCCCAACAAATCCCAACCAGCTCTGGGCCGCACTGGAGGAGGAGTGGAGGAAGCTTGACTTGGGTTACATTCGGCGGCTTTATGAGTCAATGCCGAATCGTGTTTCTGACCTTTGTGATGCGGAGGGTCTCTGGACTGACTACTGAACCATCTGCATACACCTGGTGGGTTGCTAACCAGTAGTTGTCATAAAATTGTGACTCATTCCTCGAGAGTAGGGTGACCGGGTGTGGGCGCTAACGAGGTCAAAATAAGCGCCCAAGCGCCGTTCTCCCCTCATGCTTGTAATCATGCACGGATCCCCTCAAAAATGTATGGAATATATTTCTGAAGTACTCAAGTATATCTGTACAAATTGTGAGAGCAGAGCGTGCAGTACTCGATGTGCTACGGACAAAATAGGGGTCTGACATACCCCGAGGCAGGACTTTTGAGCGCCACTGTATGCGATCAGCGGCAGCGTGTCTGTTGTACTGTAGTACACTGGATGCCATGTACTTAAGTTAGGAGTATCTGCTGAAATAGTATCCGCAAAGATCGATTCTCTCATGTGTGCGAGTAGCTGGGAATATAGCTGGGAACCGGAGGGATGGATATCCCACCGAGAGTGGTGATATTCGCGATGAGAAGTGATGGAAAGCGTCAGTGCACCTGCAAAACACGAAGTGACGAAAGGGAAAGTAGAGTTTGGAAAAGTGCAACTTTGCGCCCTGACTTCAAGTGACGATTTTCGCGATTCCAATTCTCAGCGCTTACGGCGAAAACTTGCATTTTCCATCATGATTGCTGACAGGTTTTGTCACTTATTCGTCACTTCCGGAGTTGTAAATTTCACAACTTCCCGGGCACACAGTGCACGCTTCCTCACACAAGTCATTCACACTTCTTGGAGCAGTGTCCTACTCACTGCGCATTGAACGAACCAGCGCTGAATTCAGCAAACCTGCAAGTCCGGAGCATCTCGCGAAATCCTCGAAGGTCTGCTCCTTGAGAGGAGAGCTCCTTGAACGGAACGTTCTGAAGCGCCTACAGTGTTGTGGGTTCAGCATATGTGGAGGTGACAGCGCAAAGTTTGTATTGGCAAGTCCACATCCAGCAGGAGAGCCTGAACACAGAGAATGTGCGCTCATGTGTATGTGCATTAGCACCAGGCGCTCACAGCATCCCTCTCCCTCGACCGCGATCGTACGGTATGCCGCTGTCTCTGCGCGTTCACACATCCTGACTTGCTTCCCCGCCGCAGCACATTCTGTAGGTCTGGTATTCCTCCTACTGATCCGATAGACGTTCCCCGTGCAGCAGCACATATCAATGCCATGTACCTCGCTTCTGACTGTCGCTCGGATTTACAGTGCCCTCGATGTCGGTTGCGCTATTACAGTCCACCCTGCGAATGAGACTTAAACGTCGTGTGCTATCACGACACCCGGCACATGGGAGGTGGTGGTTTGACGGCCTTAATCATACTTGGAATTGTACCTGCACATCATGATGTATCTGCATGCCCTGGCGTTGATGCAGGAGATCAGCTTGGTGGCGAGCGGCCCGTAGGATTTGAACAGTGGTTAATTGACGGACGTGCGGCACGTCTCGCTTCACCAGCTGTGGAAGTATTCTCAGCAATATACAGAGAGACGACAACCTACCTGCCTTGCATACTGACCGAAACACTGTCGATGAGCGGCATCAAACATTCCCACCCGCTGCCAATGAAATTCAGGGCCAGGTTGGATGAAGGTACGCGGCGTACGTTCCGGCCCCGCGGGATTTGCAGTGTTGAGTGCCGCAGGTATCATCGTACACGTTACACTGAATATGGTTCACCGACTGCAAGGTGGAAGAGGAGGGCCGAAAGTGTCAGCTTGACCGGTACGTTGGAAGAGTGGGACGCCCGCGCCCAAGCCCGCGACTACGAGCTTGTGGTAAGTGCAGAGCGTTCAAGCGCGAGCTATGGTCTCGGTTGTGATAGCTCGCCTCAAAACACCAATCCGAGCTGGTGCAGGACGAAAATTCGGTGAAGGCAGAGGCCGCGCTGAGACAATGACGACAAGATACTGTACGTACTGACCTATAATGCGCTACTCACACGCAACGCCTGCGCGAATGATACCCGACTGCGCAAAAGACTCTGCGCGTTCCTCACCTCCTTGAGCCGCGTGAACACGTCAAGAGTGCCCTTCCACGTGTCGGTTTTGGTCCGTTTCTTATATAGTCGTAACACTCCTCGCGCTGAGCCTCCCGAGACGGTCAAGGGCAGAGTCAAGCGTTAGAGGGACAAAGTTCGCACTAAGCACGTTGATGGCTGGCTAAGTGCACGATGCGCGACTGGCAGATGGGTGCGAGCGAGGAGCAGATGTCGAGGTGTAAAGATTGAGCAGTAAAACAGATGGCGGTTGGTTACGCGCAGGAGAGGATGCACGCAGTGCTGGACATGCGACCGCTCGGGACGTGAGCCGATGACGGGCGCATGTCCTTGATCCGCTGGCGTGAGCGCGTGCTCACATTTGTGCCCAACTACGACCGGGATGCGAACGTAAAACAGGAAGGAGAGGATCCGGGCGAGGCGTACGCCCGGCAACCATAGGAAGCTCTATACCAAGGGTACGAAGAGCACACGCAGGAGAGTCGTCGCGCATATACACATACATGACACGTACCCGATGACGGATGCATACTCACCTGCGTCGCGTTGCGGCATTCATGAGGCGCAGATTGTCTCCGGCGGGGATGTACACTTTGCAAGTCTGCGTTGCGCGATAGGCGACATGGGGAGCTTAGAGAGTAGCGAGACAGAAAACCAAACTGAAGCGGAAGAGACGACCAGGATATCTAGAAGAGGAACATGCACAGAACAGAGGCGAGAGATAGGAGGACGTCGGCGGACAAGAGGTGACAGGTCGTGCAGAGGACGTCTGTAGCATATACAGAGGACTCACCGCTGTCGGTGCCATCAAAGTCCGAGCGATGCGTGTGTACGTAGCGGGAGCCTGGAGGAGACCGGACCACGGATCCAGTGGGGCCAAGCACTACCCGAGTAGTACTGGTGCGAGGTCGGAGCTGTACTACGTACCTTGAAGTTGATGAGTGCATGCAGACACTGGGAGGACCGCAGCGTAGGCTGCGTAGCGCACGGTGAGTGGTGGCAGCGTGGTGGCGTGGGAACACAGCCTGGAAATCGGTCAGTTCAGTAACCCCCACCCGCGCTGCTCTGTCACTTCAGTCCCGAGCGCGGCCCCAATCAGACATGACACCTACGCCCTCTCGTCTCCCAGCCCTCTCGTCTCGTTTTCCATCCGAGAAGGCTGCACGTACATGCTCAGCCCAGGTATATACTAGCGATGTCACCCGCCAACATCGCAATGGCCGAGCACACCGCGTGCTCACCCATGATGCATGATGGGTCGCGCCGCGGTACCTACGCCTACAGCGTGAACATTCCCATCGCGACTCTGATCGACATTTCCGTCCACACAATCGCCATATGGGAGTCGCGTCAGACAACGTACACAACACTGCAGACGTTCGCAGCGATTGCGGTAGCTCAGGGTAACAGCCATCCTTTACCAAGACGCATCTCACCTTCCCTCTCCCGTCGTGGAACAGCATGCCCAACAGCGTTCATCCAACTCTCACAAGGCCGCGATGCATATCCCAATCAGAGTCCACGACGACCCGCCCAAATGGCACACCACCCGCCCTCCCCCGACCCATACAGCCATCGTCTCTGTTGGATGTCGCCAGCGCGGCCGGCGCAGTACGAGGTGACGTACATCGCAGGACCACGATATGTCTGTGCTAATGGCACGACAATCTCCGACAGGTCGCTCACCTAGTATGGCGCGCGCTCACACCATGCAACGTATAACGTCCCCGCGTGCTCGCGCACAATGCACGAAAATGCTCATACGCAGAGCGCGAAGGGCACGGTGTCGCTCATGCAGCCGAAGCGTATGTTTCCAGCCCGCAGGCCGCCTGGAGACTCCCGTACGAGCTACTACGTACGGCCGCACACTCCCCACACTGCTCACCGAAATGTATTCTCAGAATCTCGGCCTCCTCGTCGGACGCCTGTCGCGAGGCACCGAGGTCATAGGTACGCGTCATGCGACCAAGAAGGCGCGGACGTCGTCGCGGACGCTGCCGCTGTCGGTCAACGGTCAAGGACGCAGAGCGCGAGGGTATACTATGAAGCATACGATGCGTTCCCGGTGCCGCAGAACGAACCACGCGTGTTCAGAGGTCAGCGAAAGTGTACGGCGACAGCGGGGATGATGGGCTGGGTATGAGGGCGACGGTTCGTCTCGCGGCGGCCCTTGACATGTTCTCAGACCGGCATTCGAGGGCAAGTGTATCAAGTAAGTGGTCGCTCCGCTTGAATACGTGGTGGGGAGGTAGCTATCGATGATCTTGGAATGTTGCTACCCGCAAAGAGAGCTAGGGTAGTACCCGTAAGCGTTGGAAGTACACGATAAATGCGTAGGGTATCCTCACGCCTCCGACGTGTGCCCGTGCAGCGCATATGAATCGACTATCATAACGTTCAACAAAAGTCTGATTCCCCTGAGAACCCCTTCCCCGATGGTGTCGCTGCTCATGTCCTAGGCATATGTACTACAGTACCCTCCGAGGAGAGGCTACGTGTTGACGGCATCCCACTGTAGGAAGATAACGAGGCGATGCACCCTCTTTGCGTCAGCAATGGTCGCAACAACCGCCAACGTCGCCCCTACTCAAGTTGAGGATATCTCGGACTGTCTACGGTGACCGTTCGCGTACATATCTCTTGATTTCTGAAGTCGGAGGCCAGAACAAGAAGTGCGTAGCTCGTGCGGTGCACGACCCTCTGCTGACGTTTTCCTTCAGCTTCGTCGCAATCATGCTCACAGAAGCGGTGTAGCAGTGTCAGGTACAGACGACAGACAACACCAGCCGCGCGACGCGTCGGAACGCGGTCACATGACCGCGTCCGTCCGCCCCTGGTTCAGCAGTCTACGTTACGATCCTTCCACCTGCTCAAGCTCGTGTTTGTATGACTCGCTTTATGTACAGCGCCGTCAATCTCTCTGGCTAGAGTCATCTCTTGCAAGCTATTGCTGAAGCCCTCGGCTCGCCAGCAGCCAGTCGCAGACCTACGAAATCGCTTTGAGCTCGTGTTGATCGAATATGGCCCGCTCAAGGACCTGGTTGCAGCGGCGGCCGACGAAATGGACAAAAGCCGCAGCACATCCGCAAACGGAGTCACAGAGGGGATGGAAGTAGCGAAGGACACGCTACAAGAGCGGTTGAAACCCTCGAAATGACCACGGTGGGTAGGCTCGGGACGTCGCGGATGGCAGGAGATGGACAGATTATGGTTGTTACAGAGAAGTGCTCAGCGTAACGGATCGATGAACACAAGATGTGGAGAAACTGAGCCCGTAGTACCGAAGTGCCTGAGCAGTACAGTGGTGACAGAGACCCAAAAGGGTAGGCATTCCGATGCGTAACTGGGGTGCTATGAGAATGTGCAGCAATGAGGCTAAGAAACTGAACGAGGTGCGGTGTGTCATAAACAGAGACATTGACTGGTCAATATGCGTGTGGTTACCTGAAGCATTGGAACACAATGATCACGCTATGCGAATGTCTTTCGATGTTAGTGGTTACCCTCGAGGATAGAGGTAGTTGACATACAGCTATGATTGTAGGGGTTCTATACTTGAATGGGACTCGGCTGTCCTGCTCTCCGTTTAAACGTTCCACGCCTGGCTATGCAGCCCGTGGTCTGTGGAGGTAAAAGCATATAGATAAGACGCAACAACTGCAAGGAATCAAACAGTCTCACCGTGGACAATGTGATGCATCGAGTATCACCGCACCCTTCTCTCGTGTATTGCATGCGATGATGTGCCCATGGACAGACCATGAGAAACAGGAGTACGGCTCGTCATTCCTGAAGGCAGGCGGCATCCAGCAAAGGCGTCGACTACCAATGTCAGGATCAGAGGACCAGAGCCATCCGTCGTTGTAGAAGTAGGCAGGCGGTAAGGAAGGGTCATTATTCTGAGAGGAGAGAGGGCGGAGTTCAGCTGGCACAACAGTGTAGCTCTCGGAAGAGACGAGCCCCTGGCCGTGGGGAGAGAACGCGATCTGCTTCACTTCTCGCTTGCTTCCAGTGCTGAACTTATACTCGGGCACAGTTAGGGACGACTCAGAGTGAGAGAGTGGGGTGGACGCATCGGAACGGGTCGTTCTGGGAGAGAGAAGCTGGGTAAGGTCGTAGAGCAGGACCCGGCCGTCGTCCAGGCCTGCCACCGCGCGGGTGCAGTCGTCGGAGAACGCGAGAGAGCTGATCGACCCAGTGACGTGCTCAATCCAGAGGACGCGTCCAGAAGCATCGTGCAGGCGCAGAGTCGGATAGAAGCCGTCGTATTTGAATGGCTTACTGGAGGGCTTTGCGAGAAGGTCAGGACTTGACGTGTCCGGTGGAGTCCTGTCAAGCGAGCCAGAGAGCATCCATTTGCCATCAGAGGAGACAGTCAATCGATGGATGTTCCCTTCGCACGGGGAAAGAATCGCGGGCGAGGGATGTTCTTCGTGATCAAGGTCCCAGCGACGGATCGGGCCATCATGTGACACAGACAGGACATGCTGCTCGTCGCGCGTGAAGTGGACAGCGCGTACCCAGCTTGTGTGACCGGCGAGCCTCCTGATGCGTCCTCCTGGCTTCGTCTCCCCGACACAGACATCCTTTTCGTCATCGCCCCACGCTACGAAGTTGGTTCTAGGAGACCACACGATGGGTGAGCTGACGACCCAGCTTCTGTACTCGAGTGTATGCACGACATCGCCTGTAGAGACCTCCAATAACAAAACCTCGTTTCTGAGCACAACGACAACAAGACGTCCGTCCGGGGAGATGGAGAGCCCGAGCACCTCCTCGCGGTTGTGAGCACCGGCCGCTGTGGATGCGGGAGCATGGCTGTCCAATTCGGAAAGCTCAGTGTTTTTCCCGCTGGGTCCAAGCGTTCCGGAGCCATCTGTCGGCCATCGGATGATGTGCACTGCTACGTCTGTAGAGACCCCGATGTGGACGCCGTCTGGCGAGAACGTAATATCGTCGGGTGTTGCAAACGTGGTAAGCAACCTAGTCAACGCCTGTCTCGTACCAACGTCCCACAGGATGAGCGATGAGTCCTTGTACGCGGCAGCGAGGGTACCGTTGGCCCGAAAAGCAAGAGAGATGACGTTTGCTGATCCAGGGAGCAAGTGAAGCTTAGCCCCGTCGACGTTGCTCCAGAGCATGATTTCGCCATCCCACTGACCACACGCGACGATCTGGCTGTCGGGAGACACAGCCACGCAGCGGACTGGCAAGTCGTGTTCCAGGGTCCGGAGCAGGGATTTGGTGTGCGTATCCCAGATCTTGCAAGTCTCGTCGTATGATACGGAGACGAGCGTCCCGTCGGAGGCGAAAACAACACTGTTGATCCGGCCTTGGTGACCTGAGAGCGTGCTTGACTCCTCGGGAGAGGCGACGCTCCACAGGACGATCGTCCCGTCGTCGGAGGCAGAAGCTGCAAGTGTCCCATCAGACGACCATGCGACTGAGCGGATCGAGCGAGAGTGTCTCTTCCATCTGCCCAAACATGCACCCGTGGCGACGTCCCAGAGGGTGACAAAGCCATCCATGGCGCCGGACAGAATTGCCTTGCCGTCAGGTGAGAAGCAGATACTGGTCAGCGAGCTTCCACTCGCCATGACGTGCGCCTCCGCCCCGGTTTGCACGTTCCGTAACTCGATGCCCCCGTCCTGGGTCCCGCATGCGATGACATTACCATCAGGAGAAAAGTCAAGACATTCAACAAAGCGGTTGCTCGCTGTGGATGTGAGAGTGGCGCTCCATGCAGTCTCCCGACCGCGGCGCAGTAGAACCATCCCCGGCAGATGCGCTGCATGTCGTTGACGGAGGGGCGAGCTGAGCGGCGCAAATGTGGCCGTCGCCCTGAGCACTTCGAAGAACGACGCGCTAATTCCTTCGTAGAATGCCCGGACAATGCGCTCGCAGTCGTACAGCAGTGCAGGGGCATCTGTGGGAGGGAGCGGCGGCTGCGAGTTCTGTGATAATCGCTCTTAGTCAGAAGGTTCCAAGAAGCCATAAAAATTGCATGTACCAACCTTCAACGTTTGCTGTGCAGATTGCAAAGCGGCCACAGCCACATCCACACAGCCCAGCAAGCTCAAGGCCTCGAGCCAGTCCAGGAGGTGGCTGTCGCAGAACGCTTGCAGTGCGCTCAACAGCTCCTCGTCGACCGCAGCGTGACGAAGATGGTGGGCCCAGTACTTGACCGCGTACTGACGCTCTGGAGTCAGGTGACGTGCGACCTTCTCCTCCATGTCGGGAATCTCGCTGTTGAGCAGATGGCCGTACTTCGGGTCGACGTCGCAGATGTTGTGTCGTAGCGTCAGCAGGATGCGAAGGCAGCTTTTAGCGAGCGATGTGTGATGGTGAGAAGGATCAATGAGGAAGGCGGGCTCGGTACAACGAGTCGAGTCGACGATGAAGTTGGCGAAGGACAGATGGATGAGTCGGATCGGCGACGAGTCATCTCCGACATCTGGTAGAATTAGGATTGCAGTCAAACGGGACAGAAACCGCCTTGTAGACCCAGGGCCCATCTCCAGCAACGCCTCCAACGCCGTTGGCCCAAGCCGCTCCTTTGCAAGGACGACCGCTCCGAGGATGCGCCTCAACTGAGCGAGTGCCACTTCTCCCAGAGCTCTCCTTACGCTGGCCAACACCTGGCGGTATAGCGCATCCAGGATCCGGAATGGAGACGTCCTGCTGTTGCCTATGGTCGCCGCCTCGCTACCAGCTCGAAGAAGCTCCAACAGTCGACCTTCAGGGTCCATTGCCTCCAGGTCTCCGATGAATCGCACCGCTGTCGCAGCGAAGATGAACAACAGCTCTGTCAGGCTGACAAGACGCTTCAAGACATCTCCCGATGGCCAACCGGGTCCTAGATAGTTGCGACTTGCAATCTCCTGGAGACGTCTCTGGAGGAAGAGCGAGATGTCGTCTTCTGTGAGATTATCAGGGATGGCGCTGAGAGGGAACTCCTGGGTGTTCGCAGCGAGCGTAGGGAGAGTAAAACCCGCCTTGATGTTTGGCTCGGGCCGGCTGGTAACGAGGAACTTCAAAGGAGCAACGCGCTCGTGGTGTAGCGACAATGACTTGACAACCACCGAGACCGCCTCGTCGTCCATGCACTCGTCGAGCGCGTCTATGATAACTACCAATTCGTCGAATGCGTGTGATCCGCCGTCCAAGGCCGTGCGAAGCGGTCTAACAATCAGCGTCTGTAGCTGCGAGGCGACCGACATCTGGTGAACGTTCGGGTTGTCCACCACTGCTTCCCGGAGCGCCTGCCGGAAGACAACACAAAGTCGCGCCAGTTGCTGCGCAATGGTGGGCATGATGGCAAGCACGTTGCTCCGGTCGCCGTCGCGCGCACAAAAGAAGCTAGCTGCCAGAATTCGTCGTAGGGCACACCATTCCGCAGTCGTCTGCGCAAGTGTGCTCTTGCCTGCTCCGGCGAGCGCGTAGAGCCACATGATCGGACGGTGGTGGTCGACATCGAGGACTGGCGGAGGAAATGCGGAGAGATCGGGGTGACCGGGTCCGAGGATCCATGCGTAGATTGTTGCCAGAGCCTCCTTCCTTGTCTCTGGCTCACACTCGGATCGACCGCCTTCGTTGTCGTTGTACATGGCCGAGAACGTGGGATGTAAACCCGGTATGCCAGTGGCTGGAGGTATAGATGTGTGATGCGCACGTTGGCGTAATGAGCAATACAGGACACCTACCACCAGCCTGGAGTATTATAGTGAGTGCATATTCCCGAACGAGGACAAGGTTGTGCGTACCTGGTCACGGGGATTCTGCGAGGCCTGCAGAAGCTCCTGCAGTTGACCGGTAATGTCTTGCCGAGCTTCATCCACCTTATACTCTACTCGCTAACAAGGTGGAAAATGCGTCAGCGCTGTCCGATACCGCACTCACGGACCTGCACTCTACTACTGACATTGATTCCGAGTACTGTCGCGATCGACCCGTGCATCTGTAACCAGTTGTAGTACTCCGTATGGCCGTTTGTGTACAATTACACTAGTGCAACAAAGAGACTTACCGTGAAGGTTGCCACCAGCTGTCCCAGGGTCTTGACGCAGTCTGCAATCTGGCCGGCTCGTTCCTGCGCATTGAGCACTCGCTCTAAGGACCGTTCAGACTGCAGCTTCACCACCCGGTCTTCGACCTTCTGCAATCCACTAGGAAACACGTCAGCATGCCATCGAACCGAGAACCATAGACAATCGTCTACCTGGTCAGCTCTGATACCCTCGTCCTAAATGCAACAGGCCAATCTTGAGATGGAGGCAGCGTGTCGGGAGCGATCACCTTGTTTAGCAGCTCGACATAGCTCAGTAGCGCGTGGAGATTGTTCTCGTTTGAGCACGTTTGCTGTGATGGAAAGATCAGTGATGTCGTCTCGGAGATCTCATGTGAAAAATTCGTTGCGGAATCCTGCTCACCTTCACTACTTTTGTAATCGCGGCGAGCGAACCGGCCACGGCCTGTAGAGGCGGAAACGCAGCTCCTGCCTTCTCGGTAACATCCAGCGCCAACGTGAGTCCGTTGGTCACGGTGTCCGGCCAGCGACGTCTGCGCAGGCTTGAGTGTCGTTCCAGCGCTGACCCTGACAAGTGATGACCCTGCCGCGCTGCCTCTGACCGTAGGCCTGCAGGCATCGATTGCGATGTATGTTCAGGATCTGGCTCGAGTGTGGAATCCAACATGGGCGCGAGCTTCGGCCGACGCTCTGATCGTGTCTGCCCCGTCTGGGAGGAGTCTTGTAACGAGCCGAGTTCACTCGGCGTTGCCGGAGGAACAGCGATAGCGTGCTCACGGCCGACTACTTGCGCACTCTGCCTCACCGGGTCACCATCCGCTGGGAGACTGTCGGTGGAGCCTCTGTTGGACTCTGGTCGAGGTGAACGGGATCGAAAGCGCGCGAGCAGTCCACTGCCTGATCTCGACGATGTCGGGACCCGATCGTCCGGCCCAAGTGAGTTTCGTGGGGAAGAAGTCAGCTCTCTGGGCAGCGTTGTATCAGGGGATTTTCTTCGCCCGCTGAACATGTTCTTCAACCGAGAAGGAGTCATCTCAGCGCCGAGGAGGAGATAGACAGTGGTCGAGCAAGAGGTGGGGGGTTTGCACCTGTTGTAGGATTCGCAGCTCTCAGGCTATCGCCCCCCTCGGCGCTGAACCATAACAGATGCCAAGCGCTGAGCGCTGGGTGTCATCAGCTAACTTACTTGGAAGCAATGCAACGTGTAGCCGGTACCGTGCGGCCAGGAGAAGCGATGCACGCCGGAGACTCTGCATTGCACGGCTCCCCCATATTAGAATTTGCTTTGATGCCTGTCGGTCTTATCTCGGTATGCGTTGGATTGTACGCATGAACATACTACCGTCTACCCATACCGTTTCCCCAGCCCTCCCGTAGTCTCTTCAAGGCGACGTTGATAAGTGCAACCTGTCAGGGTCGCTGGAGGAGAGCGTGACGGTGGAATTGCTGGAGAACACCCGAGAGAGTACTTACCCAGCAGAGAGGAGACGTGGGAAAGCCTCTCTTGACGTTGACTGTGGGCACATCCACGTTCCTGCTGCTCCAGCGGACGACATTCGCGACCGTCCACTCCGGTGACTCACACCGTGACGTAGATCTCTTCACTCCCGAGGTCGAAGGCATCAACCGCGGGTGCGCACTGCGAGTTGATACAACTTGGAAAAGGCTTCACTGACCATCAATGTTCACTCAGCGTTGTTGGTTTGACGCTGTCAGAAGCTGTGGAGGGCTATTTGAGCACAGATCTCGCGGAGCTGCGAAATCGCTCCGCATTTCGAGTGGCGTTGATTGGATACGGTCCACTCAGCGAAGAAGGGTCTGAAGCGGCTGTCGAGAGAGTGAGCAGGTGCGTTCGGGAAGAATCTGCGCGCTGTGCGCAATGTAGTATCCGAAGCCCGAGAAGTCTATCTCTCGTCCATGCCCCGTACCTGCAGGGGATTATGACTCCTGGTCATTCCTCCCATAGCTAAGCGTTCGAAGACCCATCGTGGGATCATCGAGCCGGCTCAGTCGTGTGCACGCCAGCAGTTGCGCCTCGGGCACATGATCCATAGCGAACGCGACGCTCTGGGTCTCAGGCGCGGCTACTTCCACCACGTTCTCTGCCGCATCAGTAGGGCACCCAAAGGTGGATCGCAAGCACGTTCGTGCCCACCGGACCTGCCGCAACCAATTCACCCAAGTCCACGCCGTCCATAAATACTGCCGGTCCATCCGACCTGGCTTGTGGGCCCTACAGCGTGTCGGCGGCAGCGTTGGAAACGAGGCCATGTATCCACCCGAAAGCGCTGAAGATGCTGGAGAGAATTGAGCAGATCTGTTAGGGCAACATCTCGGCGCCGGCGGATGTGCACAGTGGTGCAAGCACGCCCCCCAACGATGACCCGAGCGTCGCATACACGTCTACGCGCTGCTCATCAGTGTCTTCGCGCCTGCGTCTTTCAATCATCGAGGTTCCCGTCACTCTCGGACCCTTCGTCCGTCCGCGAGCTCCACGTACCACACTCCACGCCTGTTGCCGCGAATCGCAGAGCGTGCTGTAGGAACAGTCTGAACAGATCTTCGCAACGCCACTCCCGACAACCTACGGGGGTCTGTACCCACGCTTCCTCACGCAAGTCATTCACACTTCTTGGAGCAGTGTCCTACTCACTGCGCATTGAACGAACCAGCGCTGAATTCAGCAAACCTGCAAGTCCGGAGCATCTCGCGAAATCCTCGAAGGTCTGCTCCTTGAGAGGAGAGCTCCTTGAACGGAACGTTCTGAAGCGCCTACAGTGTTGTGGGTTCAGCATATGTGGAGGTGACAGCGCAAAGTTTGTATTGGCAAGTCCACATCCAGCAGGAGAGCCTGAACACAGAGAATGTGCGCTCATGTGTATGTGCATTACCACCAGGCGCTCACAGCATCCCTCTCCCTCGACCGCGATCGTACGGTATGCCGCTGTCTCTGCGCGTTCACACATCCTGACTTGCTTCCCCGCCGCAGCACATTCTGTAGGTCTGGTATTCCTCCTACTGATCCGATAGACGTTCCCCGTGCAGCAGCACATATCAATGCCATGTACCTCGCTTCTGACTGTCGCTCGGATTTACAGTGCCCTCGATGTCGGTTGCGCTATTACAGTCCGCCCTGCGAATGAGACTTAAACGTCGTGTGCTATCACGACACCCGGCACATGGGAGGTGGTGGTTTGACGGCCTTAATCATACTTGGAATTGTACCTGCACATCATGATGTATCTGCATGCCCTGGCGTTGATGCAGGAGATCAGCGTGGTGGCGAGCGGCTCGTAGGATTTGAACAGTGGTTAATTGACGGACGTGCGGCACGTCTCGCTTCACCAGCTGTGGAAGTATTCTCAGCAATATACAGAGAGACGACAACCTACCTGCCTTGCATACTGACCGAAACACTGTCGATGAGCGGCATCAAACATTCCCACCCGCTGCCAATGAAATTCAGGGCCAGGTTGGATGAAGGTACGCGGCGTACGTTCCGGCCCCGCGGGATTTGCAGTGTTGAGTGCCGCAGGTATCATCGTACACGTTACACTGAATATGGTTCACCGACTGCAAGGTGGAAGAGGAGGGCCGAAAGTGTCAGCTTGACCGGTACGTTGGAAGAGTGGGACGCCCGCGCCCAAGCCCGCGACTACGAGCTTGTGGTAAGTGCAGAGCGTTCAAGCGCGAGCTATGGTCTCGGTTGTGATAGCTCGCCTCGAAACACCAATCCGAGCTGGTGCAGGACGAAAATTCGGTGAAGGCAGAGGCCACGCTGAGACAATGACGACAAGATACTGTATGTACTGACCTATGATGCGCTACTCACACGCAACGCCTGCGCGAATGATACCCGACTGCGCAAAAGACTCTGCGCGTTCCTAACCTCCTTGAGCCGTGTGAACACGTCGAGAGTACCCTTCTACGTGTCGGTTTTGGCCCGTTTCTTATATAGTCGTAACACTCCTCGCGCGGAGCCTCCCGAGTCGGTCAAGGGCAGAGTGAAGCGGTAGAGGGACAAAATTCGCAGTAAGCACGTTGATGGCTGGCTAAGCGCACGATGCGAGACTGGCAGATGGGTGCGAGCGAGGAGTAGATCCTAGATGTCGATGTGCAAAGATCGAGCAGTAAAACAGATGGCGGCTGGGTACGCGCAGGAGAGGATGCACGCAGTGCTGGACATGCGACCGCTCGGGACGTGAGCCGATGACGGGCGCATGTCCTTGGTCCGCTGCGTGCGACGTGCGTCAGGGGCGGTAGCGTGAGCGCATGCTCACATTTGTGCCCAACTACGACCGGGATGTGAACGTAAAATCACAGAAAGGAGGGACTCCGGGCGAGGCGTACGCCAGGCAACCATAAAAAACTCTATACCGAGGTGAGTACGAAGATCACACGGCAGGAGAGTCGTCGCGCGTATACACATACATGACACGTACCCGATGACGAATGCATACTCACCTGCGTCGCGCTGCGTCATTCATGAGGCGCAGATTGTTTCCGTCGGGGATGTGAACGCGAGTCTGCGTTGGGCAATATGCGACATGGAGAGCTTAGTGAGTACCGAGACAGAAAACCAGATTGGAGCGGAAGAGAGGACCAGGATATCTAGAAGAGGAACATGCACAGAACAGAGGCGAGAGAAAGGAGGACGTCGGCGGACAAGAGGTGACAGGTCGTGCAGAGGACGTCTGTAGCATATACAGAGGACTCACCGCTGTTGGTAGGGCCGGTGCCAGCGAAGTCCGAGCGATGTGCATGTATGTAGCGGGAGGAGAGCAACGGACGCGGTGGGGGCAAGCACTAGAGTACTGGTGCGAGGTCAGAACTGGGGAGGACCGCAGCGTACGTCCAAATACTGTGAGCTAGGAGGGGCCACGGCAGAATTGAGAAGGCGAGAGCGCTGCTGTGGCATGGCCAGCTCTCTGCGATCTGAGTGGACTCTCCCAGCCTCTCCCGGTGAGTAGTTGCCGGTGAGTGCGCTGAATCTAGAGCTGTTCATTGTCATCCTCACTGGGCCACTCGCAGGAAGCGCACGGTGAGTGGTGGCAGCGTGGTGGCGTGGGAACGCCGCCTGGAAATCGGTCAGCTCAGTGAGAGAGAGAGAGAGAGAGAGGTGCAACGTCGACCCCTCACTGCGTCGGCACCCGCGCTGGTCTGTCCCTTCCGTCCCGAGCACGGCCCCAATCAGACTTGACACCTACGCCCCCTCGTAAGCCTGCAGGTACGTACAGTACATGCTCAGCCCAGATACCAGCGATGTCATCCGCCGACATCGCGATGGCCGAGCACACAGCGTGCTCACCCATGCTGCATGATGGGTGGCGCCACGGTACCTACGCCTACAGCGTGAATATTCCCATCCCGACTCTGATCGACATTCCGTAGACACGATGGCCAGAGAGGCGCGTCAGACAACGTCAGACAACGTACACAACACTTCAGGCGTCCACAGCGATTGCGGTAGCTCAGGGTAACAGCCATCCTTTACCATGACACATCTCACCTTCACTCTCCCGTCGTAAAAAGGTATATTCAACAGCTTCCATCAGACCCTCGCAATGCCGCGATGCATCTCCCAATCACAGTCCACGATCACCCACCCAGATGGCACACGACCGCCCTTCCCCGGCTCATACAGCCATCGTCTCTTTTGGATGTCGCCAGCGCGGCCGGCGCAGCACGAGGTGACGTACATCGCAGGACCACGATGTGTCTGTGCTAATGGCACGACAATCTCCGACAGGTCGCTCACCTAGTATGGTGCGCGCTCACACCATGCAACGTATAACGTCCCCGCGTGCTCGCGCACAATGCACGAAAATGCTCATACGCAGAGCGCGAAGGGCACGGTGTCGCTCATGCAGCCGAAGCGTATGTTTCCAGCCCGCAGGCCGCCTGGAGACTCCCGTACGAGCTACTACGTACGGCCGCACACTCCCCACACTGCTCACCGAAATGTATTCTCAGAATCTCGGCCTCCTCGTCGGAGGCCTGTCGCGAGGCACCGAGGTCATAGGTACGCGTCATGCGACCAAGAAGGCGCGGACGTCGTCGCGGACGCTGCCGCTGTCGGTCAACGGTCAAGGACGCAGAGCGCGAGGGTATACTATGAAGCATACGATGCGTTCCCGGTGCCGCAGAACGAACCACGCGTGTTCAGAGGTCAGCGAAAGTGTACGGCGACAGCGGGGATGATGGGCTGGGTATGAGGGCGACGGTTCGTCTCGCGGCGGCCCTTGACATGTTCTCAGACCGGCATTCGAGGGCAAGTGTATCAAGTAAGTGGTCGCTCCGCTTGAATACGTGGTGGGGAGGTAGCTATCGATGATCTTGGAATGTTGCTACCCGCAAAGAGAGCTAGGGTAGTACCCGTAAGCGTTGGAAGTACACGATAAATGCGTACGGTATCCTCACGTCTCCGACGTGTGCCCGTGCAGCGCATATGAATCGACTATCATAACGTTCAACAAAAGTCTGATTCCCCTGAGAACCCCTTCCCCGATGGTGTCGCTGCTCATGTCCTAGGCATATGTACTACAGTACCCTCCGAGGAGAGGCTACGTGTTGACGGCATCCCACTGTAGGAAGATAACGAGGCGATGCACCCTCTTTGCGTCAGCAATGGTCGCAACAACCGCCAACGTCGCCCCTACTCAAGTTGAGGATATCTCGGACTGTCTACGGCGACCGTTCGCGTACATATCTCTTGATTTCTGAAGTCGGAGGCCAGAACAAGAAGTGCGTAGCTCGTGCGGTGCACGACCCTCTGCTGACGTTTTCCTTCAGCTTCGTCGCAATCATGCTCACAGAAGCGGTGTAGCAGTGTCAGGTACAGACGACAGACAACACCAGCCGCGCGACGCGTCGGAACGCGGTCACATGACCGCGTCCGTCCGCCCCTGGTTCAGCAGTCTACGTTACGATCCTTCCACCTGCTCAAGCTCGTGTTTGTATGACTCTCTTTATGTACAACGCCGTCAATCTCTCTGGCTAGAGTCATCTCTCGCAAGCTATTGCTGAAGCCCTCGGCTCGCAAGGAGCCAGTTGCAGACCTACGAAATCGCTTTGAGCTCGCGTTGATCGAATACGGCCCGCTCAAGGACCTGGTTGCAGCGGCGGCCGACGAAGTGGACAGAATCCGCAGCACATCCGCAAAGTCCCGGAATTGTACGTCGTCCAGCACGCACATTGCCAGAGAGCTTCACTCATTGTAGTTGCTCCCACAGCTGTCCAAAGTCTCCTCCGACCATCGAACCTATCTCAGCCTCGCGACCGCTGCATATTCCAGCAAGCAGCGGTGCGTTTTAAACACAGTCCATAGCAAGCGCAGCTTACCGGGCCACGGGCGCAGTCACGTCCACCGCATTTGCTACCGCAGGGTGTATCACGACTACTTTGCTAGCCACCAACCCCGCTGGGATGGAGAAGCTCAACTCGGCGGCGCGGGGCGTGTCCATCATCGTGCACGGAGTCGCAGAGGGAACGGAAGTAGTGAGAGACACGCTACAAGAGCCGGTGATCGAAACGCTCGAAAATGACCACGGCGGGGAGGCTTCGAACGTGGCGCATGGCAGGAGATGAACCCATTAAGGATGTTACAGAGAAGTGCTAAGCGTAGTGTATCGATGACCACAAGACGTGAAGACGTTGCGCCCGTAGTACCATATTGTTTGTGGAGTATAGTGATACAAGAGACCCAAAAGGGTGGACATCCCGATGCGTAACTGGGGTGATCTGAGAATCAGCAGCAATGGTGCTGAAGAACCGGAAGAAGTGCGGGTGGCATAAATAGAGACGTTGACTGGCCAATATGTGCGTGATTACCTGAAGCATTGGAACACAATAGTTATGCTATGCGAATGTCTTTTCATGTCAGTGGGTACCCTCGACGATAGAGGTAGTTGACATACAGCTATGATTGCGGGGGTTCCACATTTGAATGCGACTTGGTTGTCCTGTTCTCCGTTCAAACTTTCAACGCCTGGCTATGCAGCCCGTGGTCTGTGGACGTAAAAGCATATAGCCAAGACGCAACAACTGCAAGGAATCAAACGGTCTCACCGTGGGCAATGCGATGCATCGAGTATCACCGCACCCTTCTCCCGCGTACCGCATGCAATGATGTGCCCATGTACGGACCATACGTTTCCGAAGTCCGTCTCGTCATACCTGAAGGCAGGCGGAATCCAGCACAGGCGTTGACTACCAATGTCAGGTTCAGAGGACCAGAGCCATCCGTCCTTGTAGAAGTAGGCCGGCGGTAAGGAAAGGTCATTATTCTGAGAGGAGAGAGGGCGGAGTTCAGCTGGCACAACAGTGTAGCTCTCGGGAGAGACGAGCGCCTGGCCGTGGGGAGAGAACGCGATCTGCTTCACTTGCCGCTTGCTTTCAGCTCTGAACTCGTACTCGGGCACAGTTAGGGACGACTCCGAGTGAGAGGGTGGGGTGGACGCATCGGAACGGGTCGTTCTGGGAGGGAGAAGCTGGGCCAGGTCGTAGAGCAGGATTCGGCCATCGTATAAGCTTGCCACCGCGCGTGTGCAGTCGTCGGAGAATGCGAGAGAGCTGATCCAGTCAATGACGTGCTCAATCCAGAGGACGCGTCCAGAAGCATCGTGCAGGCGCAGAGTCGGATAGAAGCCGTCGTATTTGAATGGCTTACTGGAAGGCTTTGCAATAAGGTCGGGACTTGACAGGTCCGGGGGAGTCCTGTCACGCGAGCCAGAGAGCATCCACTTGCCGTCAGAGGACACAGCCAATTCACGGATCCTCCCGTCGCACTGGAAGAAAATCGCGGGCGAGGGATGTTCTTCGTGATCAAGGTCCCAGCGACGGATCGTGCCATCACTTGACGCAAACAGGAGATGCTGCTCGTCGCGCGTGAAGTGGACAGCGTTTACCCAATCCGAGTGACCGGCGAGCCTCCTAATGCGTCCGCCTGGCTTCATCTCCCAGACACAGACATCCGTTTTGTCATCGCCCCACGCTACGAAGTTGGTTCTAGGAGACCACACGATGGGTGAGCTGACGACCCGGCTTCTGTACTCGAGTGTATGCACGACATCGCCTGTAGAGACCTCCAATAACAAAACCTCCTTTATGAGCACAGCGACAACGAGACATCCGTCCGGGGATATGGAGAGCCCAAGCACATCCTCGCGGTTGTGACTACCGGCCGCTGTAAATGGGGGAGCATGGCTGTCCAATTCGGAAAGCTCAGTGGTTTTCCCGCTTGGTTGAAACATTCCGGAGCCATCCGTCGGCCATCGGATGATGTGCACTGCTACACCTGTAGAGACCCCGATGTGGACGCCGTCTGGCGAGAACGCAACAGCGTGGACCGTTGAAAACATGGTAAGCGACCTGGTAAACGCCTGTTTCGTACGAACGTCCCACAGGATGAGCGATGAGTCTTGGTACGCTGCAGCGATGGTACCGTTGGCCCGAAAAGCAAGAGAGATGACTTGCGCTGATCCAGGAAGCAAGTGAAGCTTAGCCCCGTCGACGTTGCTCCAAAGGGTGATTTCGCCAGCCTGGAGGCCACACGCGACGATCTGGCTGTCGGGAGACACGGCCACGGAGCGGACTCCCGAGTCGTGTTCCAGGGTCCGGAGCAGGGATTTGGTGTGCGTATCCCAGATCTTGCAAGTCTCGTCGTATGATACGGAGACGAGCGTCCCGTCGGAGGCGAAAACAACACTGTTGATCCGGCCTTGGTGACCTGAGAGCGTGCTTGACTCCTCGGGAGAGGCGACGCTCCACAGGACGATCGTCCCGTCGTCGGAGGCAGAAGCCGCAAGTGTCCCATCGGACGACCATGCGACTGAGCGGATCCAGTCGGAGTGTCTCTGCCATCTGCCCAAACACGCACCCGTGGCGACGTCCCAGAGGGTGACAAAGCCATCCATGGCGCCGGACAGAATTGCCTTTCCGTCAGGTGCAAAGCAGACACTGATGATCCAACTTTCGCCCGCCAAAACGTGCGCCTCCGCCCCGGTTTGCACGTTCCGTAACTCGATGCCCCCGTCCTGGGTCCCGCATGCGATGACATTACCATCAGGAGAAAAGTCAAGACAATTAACCAAGCGGTTGCTCGCTGTGGAGGTGAGAGTGGCGCTCCATGCAGTCTCCCGACCGCGGCGCAGTAGAACCATCCCCGGCAGATGCGCTGCATGTCGTTGACGGAGGGGCGAGCTGAGCGGCGCAAATGTGGCCGTCGCCCTGAGCACCTCGAAGAACGACGCGCTGATGCCTTCGTAGAATGCCCGGACAATGCGCTCGCAGTCGTACAGCAGTGCAGGGGCATCTGTGGGAGGGAGCGGCGGCTGCGAGTTCTGTGATAATCGCTCTCAGTCAGAAGGTTCCAAGAAGCCACAAAAATATGCATGTGCCGACCTTCAACGTTTGCTGTGCAGATTGCAAAGCGGCCACAGCCACATCCACACAGCCCAGCAAGCTCAAGGCCTCGAGCCAGTCCAGGAGGTGGCTGTCGCAGAACGCTTGCAGTGCGCTCAACAGTTCCTCGTCGACCGCGGCGTGACGAAGATGGTGGGCCCAGTACTTGACCGCGTACTGACGCTCTGCAGTCAGGTGCCGTGCGACCGTCTCCTGCAAGTCGGGAATCTCGCTGTTGAGCAGATGGCTGTGCTTCCGGTCAACATCGCAGATGTTGTGTCGAAGCGTCAGCAGAATGCGAAGGCAGCTTTTAAAAAGCAATGCGTGATGGTGAGAAGGATAAATGAGGAAGGTGGGCTCGGTACAGCGAGACGGATCGACAATGAAGTCGGCAAAGGACAGGTGGATGAGGCGGAGAGGCGACAGTCTGTCCCCAGAAGAGGGCAAGGCCAGGATAGCATGCAAAGATGGTAGCAGACGCATCGCCGTTCCCGCAGGGAGATCTAGCAGGGCTTCAAGTGTTGCGGGAAGAAGCCGCTCCTGCGCGAGCGTGACTGTCGCGAGCATCAGCTGCAGCTGAGACCCCGCTTCTTCTTCGAGGTCATTCAGCCCGAGCATTAAAGCTTGGATGTATATCGCATCGAGCACCTTGAACGGCGATGTCTTGCTGCTACGAAGCGCTGATGCAGCTCTGCCGGCCTCTAGAAGGCGGTCAAGTTGAGCTTTCGGATTTCTCGCTCGTTTGTCTCCAACGTACAAGACCGCCGTCGCAGCGAAAATGAAGAGCAGTTCGGTGAGAGCAACAAGACGAGATAGTTGATCCTCCGACGGCCATTCGGCTTCCAGGTCGTAGCGACGCCTCACTTCCTGAAGGCGAGTCCCGAGAAAGTGCTTGATATCACGAGCGGTGTGTTCATCGGGTATTTTGCTAAGAGGGAACTCCTGGGTGTTCGCGGCGAGTGCAGGTAGGAGAAACCCCGCCTTGATGTTTGGCTCGGGCCGGCTGGTAACGAGGAACTTCAGAGGAGCCACGCGCTCGTGATGTAGCGACAACGACTTGACAACGACCGAGACCGCCTCGTCGTCCATGCACTCGTCCAGCGCATCTATGATCACTACGAGGTCGTCGAATGCCTGTGATCCGCCGTCTAAGGCCGTGCGAAGCGGCCTCACAATCAGCGTCTGCAGCTGCGAGGCGACCGACATCTGGTGAACGTTCGGGTTGTTCGCCACTGCTTCCCGGAGCGCCTCCCGGAAGACAACACAAAGTCGCGCCAGTTGCTGCGCAATGGTGGGCATGATGGCAAGCACGTTGCTCCGGTCGCCGTCGCGCGCACAAAAGAAGCTAGCTGCCAGAATCCGTCGTGAGTCGCACCACTGCGCAGTCGTCTGCGCAAGCGTGCTCTTGCCTGCTCCGGCCAGCGCGTAGAGCCACATGATTGGACGGTGGTGGTCGACATCAAGAACTGGCGGGGGAAATGCGGACAGATCGGGGTGACCCGGTCCGAGGATCCATGCGAAGATTGTCGCGAGAGCCTCCCTCCGTGTCTCCGGCTCGCACTCGGATCGACCACCTTCGCTGTCGTTGTACATGGCCGAGAACGTGGGATGCAAGCCTGGTATGGCTGGGTCAAATTCGGATATTAGAATCTCAGTCATTGTGGTCATCGTATCGTTTGTACTCACCGTCCCCGGGCCCTTGAGGCTGAATGGGATAAATGGTGAGTAGACTCTGACAGATGCAACGAAAACAGATCTCACCTGATTGCGATGTCTCTCTAGAGCCTCATCTATATGCGTATGCACACCGAGAAACTGTTCATCCAAATGCTGCACGCCTCCGTCAATCTTGCCCTCCACGCGCTAAAGGACATTAGACTCATTAGCGGGGCCCTGCAGGCGTCGAGGCAGCTACGAACCCCAATCCCAAGTTCCGTCGAGATCGTCCCCCGCGCCTGCATTCCGACTCGGTCAGATCTGCCTATGGCAACTGTCGTCCTAACTCACAGTGAATGTTTGAACGACTCTTCCTAGCGATTGGACATGTTCGCTGACTTTCCCCGCTCGTTCCCGTGCGTTCACAACCCGTCCAGCGCGCGTCTCCGATGCCAAACACTGCATGTCCTGTTCGATCTTCTTCAACTCCCTGTACATCCCATCAGCAGGTGCTGGATACTGGCGTAAGCTGCTGTGAAAAAGTACTTCACAAAGTCGTCCAGTCTCTTCTTGAATTCAGACGGCCATTGTGCCATCGGAGGCAACGAGGTGGGTGAGACCATGTTGTTCAGCTGCACGACGTACGCCTCAACTGTGCGAATGTCGGCTTTGTTTGTGGAGACTTGCTGCGAGCGAGAAGAATGCATGAGTGACGCATGCAGAAGGTGAGCGCAACTCTTACTGGCAGCTCACCTCTACAACATCAACGATAGCGAGGAGCCCCCCGGCTACGGACTGCAGCGGCGGAAATGCGGCTGACGCTTCCTTCATGACATTCAGCGTAATCTTGAGCCCGTTCATTAGCGTCCTGCCCAAGTGGCGTTCTGGCACCACGGGTTGTCGTGGCACCTCTTCAACATCTGGTCCCAGCGTCCCCATATGCAGTGGACTTTTCTTCTCGGATGCTAGCTCCGGCGGACACTTGTGCGTTCCGGGAGACCGACCGCGCTCCGACCCTACCACCGACAAACGCTGCTGGTCGAGGGGAGTAGCAGCTGAGAAACTGTCGTCAACGACACCGATGGTTCCATCAGTCGAGGCCGGCAAAGGAAAGTCTTGCACCTGCGATGTGGGCGCCGGTGAAGTCTCCTTTTGCTGTACGGTTTCCTGTGGTGCGTCGTGCGCGGGTCGAGGCGTCGGCGAGTATTGGCGCTCGGTCTCTTGCAAAGGCGTGTGTATACCGGCTGAGCGAACATCAGGAGGAGCGCTCCTGGGCCTCAGTGTCGACCACCATCGAGAAAGAATACCAGCCTGGGGTTTGGGGGGTTTCTGTTCCTGGCGGTCTGAATGTAAAAAAGGTCTCAACGGCGGCGCTGACTCGGCGGCAGACGCATCGGCGTTTGGAATGGGCAGAACACTGTCGCGGGACGCAGAACTACTTCGATATTTTCCCCAACGATTCCTGAGACAAGGGGGAGCCATGGCGCGGCAACGGAAAGGCGGATCTTGAGACGAGAACGACCGTGTAGGTATCAGAAGGGGAAGAGCAGTGGGAGGCTTGCGGAGACTATCCTGATCGCACAGCTACTTTGAGGTCGTCAGTGAGCGCTGAGTGCTGACAAGAGCCGAGAAGTACTGCAACGCGATGAACGTGCTGTTACGGCGCGGCCACGGCAAGCGCTGAATCCTACATTGCAGATGCACTGGTCGTCCAGTCGCGCTGTAGAGATTCAAAACTGGAATACCGCCCGCCTAGACAGGGTGTTCCAACGGCATGCTGCGTGCCTGCCGCCGGTCCAGGTGGACGAGCTCACCACAATCGAGCCGGTACTTTCAATTGAAGAATCATCGAAGCAGACTGATATGAAGCGGGTATTGTCATACGCTGAACTTTAACCTTGTAAGATGTGGTTCTGGACTCACTAGGAGGTAATGACAATGAAGAGCATCACCGCTCCGAGTCCGAGCCGGAGGGACGATGTCGCCTGTCGGTTGATCAGCATGGACAGTGTGAGGGCAGTTCACCGTGATTGAGCCAGGCTCAGTTGCATAGTGGCAACCTCTTGAAGAGCGATATAACCACCGTCCAGGATGTCCGGTATGGCTGGAGTAATGGAAAGCCGTTGCCAGTGCGTAGTGTCCATTGGCAGTCGTGCCTCCGGGTCTATATTCGCGGCCCGCGTGACAGCAACTTCTGTACGTCGGACAAGGCGTTTAGTAACAATCAGACCAGAGTCGCTGAGCTATAGCCAGTCGTAACGCACAAGCCAGAGGAACTAGCTTACTGTCCACTATACCAATGTTGACGACTACTTCTGGGCCAGTAGGTTTTGGCCAGTGGGACAAGTTACTACGGCTGCTTGAGGGGCAATGCCAGTGGTCGGACGCGTGCTGGGAAAGCGGACGTACAGTAAGCGCCTGCTCTTCACTGGCGCTTCAGGTTTCTCAGTCTCCGAGTCGAGCTTTCTCTCGCTCGACACTGACAACATGGATGTAAGTTCCCCCAGATTGCACTCTGGCGTACACTGTCTCGTCAAACAATCATGCAGATAACAACGGCTTAACACGCCGCTTATGTGCAAGTGTGCAGTGCCCAGCAATCGATCTCCGAACGCACCGAATCGACCCCCCTGTACTGACGAAGCTCGACGTCGACACGAACGTCTGTGCACACATCTCGTCTTCGCGGCGTCCACGCCTCCTAGGTGCAGGGTACCTCCGCTCGTCCCCGTCCTTCCGTTTCCTGACATCAGCGTGATTTCACCTAAATTATTTGCTTCCACTGCCACTGCTTTCGATACAGTGCTGTATGCGCCTATGCGTCTCCCGTCGGACTTTGGCTATTCACTGTACCTCTCCTGACCATCCATGTCTGGATGACGCATCGTGCCTCCCTGCGTTTTGACATGAACAGATCGCCAGTGGATACGGGGGCTTAGCCTTAAGCCACATATCGCTCGCGCTCTCGGGATGTCCGAGTCCGAGTCCCGCCGGCAAGTCGAAAGACAATGCTATATATCGGACAATGTGTCAAGTCAGGCATCACACCGTAATGGACCAGCGGAAGCTGATAATGATTCCCTTCAACCCTACCGGCGACGTAGGCCATCTCTCTGCGCATTCACACGTCCTGACCTGCTTCTCCGCCATGGGGCGTCCTGTATGTCTTGTATTCTGATGTCAGTTGCGCTATTGCAGTCCACCCCTGCCAGTGAAAGCTACGCCCGGTGGGCCATCACGACACCTGACACATGCGAGCGCGCAATGCTGCGTTGACATCGATAATGTTCGGACCTTTCGTGCACAAAGTATCTGTATGCCCCGACGTTGAAGCAGGAAGACGTCGAGGTGCTCGGGATTTGGACGATGGTCAACGGGTGGATGTGCGGCAGGCCTCGCTTCACCAGCAGTGAAAGTATTTGCCGGGATGTTCAGAAGTATACGATGAACCTGCCCAGTGCCTTCCACACCGACATCGCAAACATCGACAAGCCGCTAAAATCGTGGCGCGATCGACTAAACGTACGCGGTGCAAATTCCAGCGTGAGATCTGCAGAGGGTGGAGTGTCATAGTTGTCGTTGTATACAATACGTTGTATAAAGGAGCACCGACGGTACCAGATGAAAGATGAACTTGAAGGCTGGAAGCGTCAACTTGACCAGTACGTCGCAGGGCAGCGGAGAGTGGGATGCCAAGGACCCGGTATGCAGTTGCTTCCCCGTGGGACTATCTTACTGAACAATGACTACATCGACGCGCTCCCTCTTCCCGCTTGTCTCGCTTCGAGACACAGCGTATGGTGGATGTCACGGGTGTTCGCGCACGACATAAGTACTGGGAGACGCATGCTCGGGGACTCCGGCAACATGATCACGGGCTCGGCGACGAGGCTGGGTGCGGTCGTGCAGGAGCTGCGCGCCGACTCGCTTGCCAGTGCGTTGGGTATCTAACGACGGTCCTCGCATGCAAGGGCGCACTTTGATGATATTCCATCTCGGCTGTGATAGCGCGCCTCAAAGCACCAATCTGAACTGGCGCAGAACGAAGACTCGATGAAGGCAGAGGCTGCGCTGAGAGAAGGACGTCAAGGGAGGTACTGACCTGTAATGTGCAACTCACACGCAACGTCTGCGCGAATGCATTGTCGCGCTCCCCGCTCCTCACCTCCTTGAGCCGCGTGAAAACGGCGAGAGTGCGCTTCCACGTGTCGTTCTCGGCCCATTTCTCCTGTAGTCGTGACACTGTTCGCGCGGAGCCTCCCGAGTCGGTCAAGGGCAGAGCCAAGCGGTAGAGGGACAAAGTTCGCACTAAGCACGTTGATGGCTGGCTAAGCGCACGATGCGCGACTGGCAGATGTGTGCGAGCGAGGAGCAGATGTCGAGGTGTAAAGATCGAGCAGTAGAACAGATGGCGGTTGGGTACGCGCAGCACAGGATGCACGCAGTGCTGGACATGCGACCGCTCGGGACGTGAGCCGATGACGGGCGCATGTCCTTGGTCCGCTGCATGCGTCAGGGGCGATAGCGTGAGCGCATGCTCACGTTTGAGTCCAACTACGTAGACCGGAATGTGAACGTAAACTCACAGGAAGGAGGGACTCCGGGCGAGGCGTACGCCGGGCAACCATGAAAAACTCTATACCGAGGTGAGTACGAAGATCACACGGCAAGGGAGTCGTCGCGCGTATACACACTGTATACACGTACATGACACGTACTCGATGACGAATGCATACTCACCTGCGTCGCGCTGCGTCATTCATGAAGCGCAGATTGTTTCCGGCGGGGATGTGCACTTTACATGTCCACGTTGCGCGATAGGCGACACGGGGAGCTTAGAGTGTACCGAGACAGAAGACCAGACTGGAGCGGAAGAGAGGACCGGAATGTCTAGAAGAGGAACATGCAGGGAACAGTGGCGAGAGACAGGAGGACGTCGGCGGACAAGAGGTGACAGGTCGTGCAGAGGACGTCTGTAGCATATACAGAGGACTCATCGCTGTCGGCAGGGCCGGTGCCATAGAAGTCCGAGCGATGTGTATGTACGTACCGGGAGGAGAGCAACGGACGCGGTGGGAGCAAGCACTACCCGAGTAGTACTGGTGCGAGTTCGGAGCTGTACTACGTACCTTGATCGACACTGGGGAGGACCGCAGCGTGCGTCCAAATACTGCGAGCTAAGCTCTGACGCGAGAGGGGCCACGGCGGAAGGCGAGAGCGCAGCTGTAGTATACATGGCATGGTAGGGCATGGCCAGTGGCTTCTCCCGGTGAGTAGTTGCCGGTGAGTGCGCTGGGAGAGCTGTTCATCGTCATCGTCACTGGGCCACTCGCAGGAGGCGCACGGTGCGTGGTAGCAGCGTGGTGGCGTGGGAACACGGCCTGGAAATCGGTCAGTGAGAGCACCGATCTGCTGCACTCAAGTACGTATAAGTACTAGTAAGTGACGTCGACCCCGCAACCGCTCTGCTTTGTCCAGCGCAAACAGTCCCGAGCGCGGCCCCAGTCAGACTTGACACCCAGTGAGAATCGACACCAAGGAAAGCCAATCACACCCAACGAGTCCCAATGGCCTCCAATGAGCTCTGGAATTTGTAGAGAATAGTAGTGATTGGAATTCAATAGCCCCTTGTCCCATCCTTGGGTTTCGCGCGATTGAAATCCAATCAATAGTCCAAGGGCGTCCAACCCAATCCAATGAAAGCCGAACATATTTGTTTTAATCAGTTCCTAAGATATATACATGCATTGACCCCGCTCTTGCCCGTCCTCCAACCCGTAACAGCCCGACGTCCACCCACCGCCCGCCGCCCGCCGCCCGCGCTTGCCGCCCACCGCCCGCCGCCCGCGCTCCGCCCGCCGCCCGTGCTCCGCCTGCTGCCCGCCCTCCACCCCCGTCCCCCGCTACCTACTACCCTCCGGCACCGCCCGTTCTCGCAGCACCGGTGCTCTTCGTCGGATATGCCATGGCACTCACCTGGGGCAGTCCTGTGACGTCCACCACTTCCGGGCTCCGACTTGATGGCCGCCGTCATTGTAATGATCAGCTTAGAGGCAAGCAAAGGTCTGAGGAGATTAAATGAGCAAAAGTCGAACATTTAAGGCCGTGCTCTGGCATGTCGACCTACCAGAGGTTCCTCAAGATACGCTGTTAGAACACGGTGAGTCTGATCTAAGTGCTGGAGTTAAGGCAAGCTCACTATATGCGCTGACTGCCCTACTATCACGATATTCCCATGCTGTTGAGTGGCCGCGTGAGCAGGAGGGGATGGCAGAGTGGTGTGGCGGTGTGCACGATGGCAAGAAGGTGAATAGACGAGCTCGGAGGTAGTAGTGAGAGGGGCGAGAGGATAGAGGAATGAAATGGGCCGAGCAGTTGCGACGATGACATACCTTTATAAGGCACGGCGGGCGGTCACACAATGATGTCATGTACGGGAGTGCACGTACGAAGGTCCCGAGCGACAGGCCATGTTATTGAGTGAATGTGTGAACGAGAGCGAGTAAGTGAAGGGGTGGGAGAGTGAGTGAGTGGCAAGTGAGTGCGCGCCGAGGGAGTGAGTGCAGGCGTAAGTAAGTGATCGCGATGAGGTTATCTCGAGCCCTCGCACGCTGAGTTGGACGGCATACAAGCGCCCACGTATTATATCCTCATTAGTTTTCATTGGAAACATTACCCCAGCAATTGGATTTCCTTCGAGTTGATTAGATATCAATGGTTTTCCTTGGTGTCGATTCTCACTGGGCTTGACACCTATGTCCCCTCGTCTCCCATCCGACAAGGCTGCATGCTCAGCACAGATACCCGAGGTGTCACCCGCCGAGATCGCGATGGCCGAGCACACAGCGTGCTCACCCAAGATGCACGATGGGTGGCGCCACGGTACCTACTCAGAGTCCGCGACGACCCGCCCAAATGGCACACGACCGCCCTCCCCCGACCCATACAGCCATCGTCTCTTTTGGATGTCGCCAGCGCGGCCGGCGCAGTACGAGGTGACGTACATTGCAGGATCACGACGTGTCTGTGCTAACGCCATGACATTCTCCCGACAGGTCGCTCACCTAGTATGGTGCACGCTCACCTTATGCAACGAATAACGCCCCGGCGTGCTCGCGCACAATGCACGAAAATGCTCATACGCAGAGCGCGAAGCGCACGGCGTTGCTCATGCAGCCGAATCGTATGCTTCCAGCCCTTAAGACGCCTGGAGACTCCCGTACGAGCCACTACGTACGACAGCACACTCCCCACACTGCTCACCGAAATGTATTCTCAGAATCTCGGACTCCTCGTCGGAGGCCTGTCGCGAGACACCAAGGTCATCCCCCCTCACGACGTACCGTGAGCTCGGAGTGGTACTCGGCGTGCGAATCACGAAGGCGCGGACGTCGTCGCGGACGCTGCCGCTGGCCGTCAACGGTCAACGACGCAGGAGCGCGACGGAGTTCGTACGGTGCACGACCCTCTGCTGACGTTTTCCTTCAGCTTCGTCGCAATCATGCTCACAGAAGCGGTGTAGCAGTGTCAGGTACAGATGACTGACAACACCAGCCGCGCGACGCGTCGGAACGCGGTCATATGACCGCGTCCGCCCCTGGTTCAGCAGTCTACGATACGATCCTTCCACCTACTCAAGCTCGGGTTTGGATGACTCTCTCTTTTCCAACGACGTCAACCTCTCTGTTTCTTGGATTGAACGACCGGTGCTTACTGCAACTTCGTTATGACCTCAATGGGGTTGGGTGGCTGAGCGCTGAGCGCTGACCTCTTGAGCTTCCACCACCACTTCCGCTTTTTCTTCCTAGCCATCACCGTACATACCGGACGGCGGACGCCCATGACGGACACGACAGGAACACTACTCACTATCCCTGGCTTCACCGCGCACCGCGTGCTCGGCGAAATGAAGGTCACCTGAGGCGCGGGTGATCTGAACATCGTCCGATCCACAGGCGGAGACCGAGGCTTGAAATTGACCGTTGGAGGAGCTGCCTTCTCGCTCGACGAGAAGACCAAGTTCGGAACACTTGAAGAATACCCACGTGTGTATGTGTTCAGGTCGGATATCGAGGGCGTAAGTGGCGGGTGAGTGGTCTTTTTGTGTGAATGTGTCGCATGGCATGACCAGGGAACCGCTCAGATACTTCGAGCTAATCTTACCCGAGGGGGTGATCGAGGAAGAGGTCGAGGCTATTGGAGATGCAGACCAGGTTCAAGGAGATTTTGATTGAGCATGGTATGTTTGCAGCCCGCCGCAGAAGAGGCCAGTACCCGGAACCGAATTAAGGATGTTATCCGAATGTAGGGTGTCCTTGCGCCTTTGAAGTGTGTCTATACAGCTCATGCGATTACTGGTTTGATCAGCCAAACTGCGGATCCCATTATAGCCCTCCCTGGTGTTGTCGCGGCTCATGTTCTGGGCGAAGAAACGACCGTGCTCTCCGAAGGGACGCTACGTTTCGATGTCATTCCCCAGCAGGAAGGCGACGAGGTAAAGCCCCTCCTGACGCTCACCGTGGGCGCAGCGACGTTCCCGCTGTTCAGATCAACGACATTCGGGACGCTCGCCGGCGACTCACGTACATACGTCTTCACTCTCGAAGTCGAAGGCGCAAACAAGGGGTGCGTTCTCCGAGTGTTGCGATGCCCTTCACTGACATGTCCCTCTAGCTTCGTTGCAATCGTGCTCCCAGAAGCTGTGGAGCAGCCGGGCGCAGACCTCGCGGAGCTACAGAACCGCTTTGAGCTCGCGTTGATCGAGTATGGCCTGCTCAAAGACGGGTTCGAAGCGGCTGCCGACGAAGTGGGCAGCAGTGTCCGGGAAGACTCTGCGCGCACCGCCCAGCGCATCCGCGCAGCCCGAGATTTGTACGTCGTCAAGTCCGCGCATCGCAAGAGCCTTGACCCATTGTAGTTGCTCCCACAGTTACCTAAGGACTCATCCGAGGACGATAGAGCCGGTCTCGGTCTCGCGACCGCTGCAAAGTCTAGCCAGCAGCAGCGCCTCGGGAACACAATCCGTTGCTAATGCAGCTCACTGGGTCTCGGGCGCAGTCACGTCGGCCGCATCCTCTGCCGGAGCGTGGATCGCGAGTACAGTTGTACCCGCCGACCCCACTGCCACCGACAAGCTGAACTCGGCGGCGCGCGGCGTCACCGCGGTCGTGCACGGAATCGCAGAGGGGACGAAGGATGTCAAAGAAAAACTGAGAGATTCGGCTGGCGACGTGGTCGAGAACGACTATGGTGGAGAGGCGCGGGACGTCGCGGGCGATATGGGTCAAAGCCTGGATAACGTGGGTGCGGTTGCGGGCGATGTGGCGACTGTGACGAACGGTGCTGCGCTGGCTGTTGCGGGACTGCAGGGTGCAGCGAGTCGGCAGGACGAGGAGCAGGATGTGTCCGGCCCTGGTGCTGGAGATTGAGGCGACAGAGTTGCAGTCTACGGAGCGGCAGCGTTGTGAGACGGTGTGTGAGAACTACTCTGTGCTTGGTGTATCAGTCTTACAACTTGTGACGGGCTCACGAGATCCCCATCATCACTGAGCTGAAGATGTGGATGTGGGGAGCCACGGTATGGCTGCCGTTTGTAGACGGAGACAGCGTTGATAATCCTCGACAAAGGGCCATAGCTCCGGTTCAGTGAGTCCATGATTTGCACTTTGGCTCATTGAGAGCAACGTTGACTAGATCAAGCTTTTCCTGATCCAACTATTGGGCGGAGCGACCGCCGACGTTGCCGCTGTCCATGTTGATAATGTTTGGGACCCCACCGTGACTCCGGCGATCGTTCATGTACATACCTCTCTACTCACGAATTCAAAGGCGTAGATGGGAAGCGTGTGCTCTGACACAATGCCGTTCTCCTTCAGCTTCGTTAAAATCGTGCTCACAGAAGCTGTGATGCAGCGTGAGGTGCGGCGACTGAGAACACCACGCGCGCGACGCGTCAGAACGCGGTCACATGACCGCGTCCATCCCCTGATGTAGTGGCAGTCTACCATACAATCCCTTGATCTACTCAAGCTCGTGTTGGCATGACTCTCTGGTTGTCAACTCTCCCAATTCTCCTCCCTTAAAAGCCACCCTCGAAGCCATCGGATTATTTACTCAAGCCGCCACTCGCAGACGGCGTGCACGGCGCACTCAACGACGGGTTTGAAGCCGCTGCCAATAAAGTTGGCAGGATATCGAGCGCAACCACGAGGCTGAAACACCAAAAGAAGGGCGGTGTGTCATAAACGGAGACGGTCACTGGATATTTACATGATAGACCTGAAGTGATGGATCACCGTGGTTGCGCTATGCGAATGTCCGTCTACATTAGCGGGTACCGTTGACAATAAAGATAGTTGACATACAACCATGATTGCGGGGGTCATATACTTGAATGCGACTCGGCCATTGTGTTCGCCGTTCAAGGCCTGGCTATGCAGCACATGGTCTGTGAAGGTGAACGCATATAACTAAGATGTAACAAGTGCAATGAATGCGACAGTCCCACCGTTGACAATGCGAAGCATCTAGTATCACCACGCCCTTCTCTCGTGTATTGCATGCGATGTGCCCATGGACAGACCATGAGAGACAGGAGTACGGCTCGTCATTCCTGAAGGCAGGCGGCATCCAGCAAAGGCGTCGACTACCAATGTCAGGATCAGAGGACCAGAGCTATCTGTCTTTGTAGAAGCAGGCAGGCGGTGAGGAAAGGTTCTTATTCTGAGAGGAGAGAGGGCGAAGTTCAGCTGGCAGGACAGTGTAACTCTCGGAAGAGACGAGCCCCTGTCCGTCGGGAGAGAACGCGATCTGCTTCAGTTGTCGCTTGCTTCCCGTGCTGAACTCATACTTGGGCACAATTAGGGACGACTCAGAGTGAGAAAGTGAGGTGGACGCATCGGAGCGGGTCGTTCTGTGAGGGAGAAGCTGGGTAAGGTCGTAGAGCAGGATCAGGCCATCGTATAAGCCTGCTACCGCGCGTGTGCAGTCGTCGGAGAACGCGAGAGAGGTGATCCAGTGAGTGACGTGCCCCATCCAGAGGACGCATCCGGAGTCATCGTGCAGGCGCACAGTCGGATAGTAGCCGCCAATGTCCAATGGCTTCCTGGAAGGCTTTGCAATAAGGTCGGGACTTGACAGGTCCGGGGGAGTCCTGTCCGGTGGAAACCTGTCAAGCGAGAAAGAGAGCATCCACTTGCCGTCAGAGGACACAGCCAATTCACGGATCCTCCCGTCGCACTGGAAGAGAATCGCGGGCGAGGGATGTGTTTCGTAGACGTTCCAGCGAAGGATCGTGCCATCCTCTGACGCAGACAGGACATGCTGCTCGTCGCGCGTGAAGTGTACAGCGCGTACCCGATCCGAGTGAACGGCGAGCCTCCTGATGCGTCCGCCTGGCTTCGTCTCCCAGACACAGACATCCTTCTCATCATCGCCCCACGCTACGAAGCTGGTTGTAGGAGACCACACGATGGGTGATCTGACGACCCAGCTTCTGTACTCGAGTGTATGCATGACATCGCCTGTAGAGATCTCCAGTAACAAAACCTCGTTGTCGAGCACAGCGACAACAAGACGTCCGTCCGGGGACATGGAGAGCCCAAGGAAATCCTCGTGGTTGTGACCACCGGCCGCTGTGGATGCTGGAGCATGGCTGTCCAATTCGGAAAGCTCAGTGTTTTGCCCGCTTGGTCCAAACGTTCCGGAGCGATCCGTCGGCCATCGGATGATGTGCACTGCTACACCTGTAGAGACCCCGATGTGGACGCCGTCTGGCGAGAACGCAACAGCGCGGACCGTTAAAAACATGGTAAGCGACCTGGCCAACGCCTCTTTCGTATGAACGTCCCACAGGATGAGCGATGAGTCATTGTACGCGGCAGCGAGGGTACCGTTGGCCCGAAAAGCAAGAGAGATGACGTCTGCTGATCCAGGGAGCAAGTGAAGCTTAGCCCCGTCGACGTTGCTCCAGAGCATGATTTCGCCATCCCACTGACCACACGCGACGATCTGGCTGTCGGGAGACACAGCCACGCAGCGGACTGGCAAGTCGTGTTCCAGGGTCCGGAGCAGGGATTTGGTGTGCATATCCCAGATCTTGCAAGTCTCGTCGTATGATACGGAGACGAGCGTCCCGTCGGAGGCGAAAACAACACTGTTGATCCGGCCTTGGTGACCTGAGAGCGTGCTTGACTCCTCGGGAGAGGCGACGCTCCACAGGACGATCGTCCCGTCGTCGGAGGCAGAAGCCGCAAGTGTCCCATCGGACGACCATGCGACTGAGCGGATCCAGTCGGAGTGTCTCTGCCATCTGCCCAAACACGCACCCGTGGCGACGTCCCAGAGGGTGACAAACCCATGCGCGTCGCTGGACAGAATTGCCTTTCCGTCAGGTGCAAAGCAGACACTCATGATCCAACTTTCGCCCGCCAAAACGTGCGCCTCCGCCCCGGTTTGCACGTTCCGTAACTCGATGCCCCCGTCCTGGGTCCCGCATGCGATGACATTACCATCAGGAGAAAAGTCAAGACATTCAACAAAGCGGTTGCTCGCTGTGGATGTGAGAGTGGCGCTCCATGCAGTCTCCCGACCGCGGCGCAGTAGAACCATCCCCGGCAGATGCGCTGCATGTCGTTGACGGAGGGGCGAGCTGAGCGGCGCAAATGTGGCCGTCGCCCTGAGCACTTCGAAGAACGACGCGCTAATTCCTTCGTAGAATGCCCGGACAATGCGCTCGCAGTCGTACAGCAGTGCAGGGGCATCTGTGGGAGGGAGCGGCGGCTGCGAGTTCTGTGATAATCGCTCTTAGTCAGAAGGTTCCAAGAAGCCATAAAAATATGCATGTACCAACCTTCAACGTTTGCTGTGCAGATTGCAAAGCGGCCACAGCCACATCCACACAGCCCAGCAAGCTCAAGGCCTCGAGCCAGTCCAGGAGGTGGCTGTCGCAGAACGCTTGCAGCGTGCTCAACAGCTCCTCGTCGACCGCAGCGTGACGAAGATGGTGGGCCCAGTACTTGACCGCGTACTGACGCTCTGGAGTCAGGTGACGTGCGACCTTCTCCTCCATGTCGGGAATCTCGCTGTTGAGCAGATGGCCGTACTTCGGGTCGACGTCGCAGATGTTGTGTCGTAGCGTCAGCAGGATGCGAAGGCAGCTTTTAGCGATCGATGTGTGATGGTGAGAAGGATCAATGAGGAAGGCGGGCTCGGTACAACGAGTCGAGTCGACGATGAAGTTGGCGAAGGACAGATGGATGAGTCGGATCGGCGACGAGTCATCTCCGACATCTGGTAGAATTAGGATTGCAGTCAAACGGGACAGAAACCGCCTTGTAGACCCAGGGCCCATCTCCAGCAACGCCTCCAACGCCGTTGGCCCAAGCCGCTCCTTTGCAAGGACGACCGCTCCGAGGATGCGCCTCAACTGAGTGAGTGCCACTTCTCCCAGAGCTCTCCTTACGCTGGCCAACACCTGGCGGTATAGCGCATCCAGGATCCGGAATGGAGACGTCCTGCTGTTGCCTATGGTCGCCGCCTCGCTACCAGCTCGAAGAAGCTCCAACAGTCGACCTTCAGGGTCCATGGCCTCCAGGTCTCCGATGAATCGCACCGCTGTCGCAGCGAAGATGAACAACAGCTCTGTCAGGCTGACAAGACGCTTCAAGACATCTCCCGATGGCCAACCGGGTCCTAGATAGTTGCGACTTGCGATCTCCCGAAGACGTTTCTGGAGGAAGAACGAGATGTCGTCTTCTGTGAGATTATCAGGGATGGCGCTGAGAGGGAACTCCTGGGTGTTCGCAGCGAGCGTAGGGAGAGTAAAACCCGCCTTGATGTTTGGCTCGGGCCGGCTGGTAACGAGGAACTTCAAAGGAGCAACGCGCTCGTGGTGTAGCGACAATGACTTGACAACCACCGAGACCGCCTCGTCGTCCATGCACTCGTCGAGCGCGTCTATGATAACTACCAATTCGTCGAATGCGTGTGATCCGCCGTCCAAGGCCGTGCGAAGCGGTCCAACAATCAGCGTCTGTAGCTGCGAGGCGACCGACATCTGGTGAACGTTCGGGTTGTCCACCACTGCTTCCCGGAGCGCCTGCCGGAAGACAACACAAAGTCGCGCCAGTTGCTGCGCAATGGTGGGCATGATCATCAGCAATTTCTAACCCATCCTTATGGTTCCTTATCTCCTGTGACAAGGAGCTCAGGCAATGGCCAGGAAACAAGGCAGGTATTGTACTTAAAACAGTCTGGAAAGATCTGGACTACCAAGGGTTTCTGTTTTGCTTGGAAAGGTCTTTCCGCCCCTGGCGGGAGTTGATATCAGCTCATTTCCTGTGTCTCCTGAAAGGAAGAAAATCACCTGGTGGCCTGTGTACCTTAGCACACTACAGTCCTTATATTCTCTGAGTGTCTCACATGACAACAAATCACCTGTTGTGTCTGGGAATACCTGATCTGATTGTGGTCCTTCCGCACCTCTTGTTAGCTGAATGACTCATGGATTCTTACCAACTTGATGGTGCACGAAGTAGCACGTTTTCTGGTGTACTGGTAGTTCCTTTGGGCCGTCTTATCTGCCAATTCAATCAGGTATCCCGCCAGAGATTGGATGACTTTCAAGGCTGGATTCAGGCCACACAGCCAGCAGATGCTAAGTGCTATAGCAGTCAACGTTCCAGGTCATGGCCAGGACGTACGGGCTCCAAAGGCCGCTCTGAAAGAGATCACTACTCAAGACATAATGAATTAAGCATAGTGATGCAGGGTCCAGTTGCAGGACCGGTCAAAAACCGCAACACGACTGCAACCGTACACTTTTTAACTGGACCATGACTGCTAAGATATCGGTCCAGTTTGCAGTCACGGTCCAGTCATTAAGTCTGCACTGACTCTGTAAGACCGATACGACCGGTCATAACCAGTTAATGACCCGCAACAATGACCGGTCAAGACGGGTGCCCACTGGTATGCATGAGATCTTTAGATTCCGATGAGCATCCGAGGGACCGGCACAAGCCCATGCATGACACAATGACTAGGCACCATTGACCGCATGATTTTACACCATGGAACTTCCTAGAGCTACACTAGCCAGGGCAGAAAAACCTAAAACGACGAGGACTCGGACTGAGCGTACGCGACCTCACGAACCCTCCTTCGAAGTCTAAACTCTAATCCATCGCACCCGCGATGGCTCCTTCTACTTCGCAACGCTCCGGCAAAATCGACAAACGCAAGCGAACGGAGGTGTCCGAGTCATCCTCCGACTCGGAACCTGAGACCATCAGCAAGAATTCGAAAGGGACGGCCGTGACGGTGAATGAGACGAAGGGGAAGCTTGTCGCCAAAAGACCTGTAGCTGAAGTGCTTGCCGGCGAGCGTCGCTCCGGGCGTCAGCGCAAGAAATCGCGGAAAGCGCGGCAGGCCGCCAGAGAGTACAGCGATGAGGACGTACCTCAGGCTCCAAATGGCACTGATGAAGACTCGGTCAAGAACTGTAGCGGTGAAGAGGAGGCAGCCAGCGCGGCGGATGATGTCGGGAATGAGGAACATGACGATGATGTAGAGGACTTGAACGGTGCGAAAGGAGGTGACGGCGAGCCTATCGAGGTATGCATTTCATGTATTAGCGCATGTCATTCTGTTAATGGGACAATTCATTCGCTTACGTAGATTTCTTCCAGCTCTGAGAACGAGGAGGAGCTGTCAACGGGGAAGAAGACGTTAATGAAGGTCGACATGACAAGGGACCTGCTCACCATCTTCTCTGACAAGGTCACCGTCAAGTTCGTGGGCCCCGATGGCAAGAAGGTTGAGGAGGTGGGTAGATGGTGCTTGATATGCCGGTGAGTAGGCTGTTCCGCCAAAGTGAGAAATGAGAGGGACTAACTGCAAGCGGCGCAGAGAAAGCAAGCATGTTCAGAAGAAGAGGGGGGCGCGAGCGGGGTGGTACTTGGGTCACAACTCCACATGTCGTGCCCACATTGCTGCCGCGCACTATTCGGAGTACAGCCAGCGGTGCAAGGCTCGAGGTATTGAGGAGAATCACAGGTGTGTGCCTAAGGCGATCTTGAAGGCTCGTGAGGAGGCGAAGAAAGCGGAGGAGGGCAAGAAGGGTGGCCAGCGAACACTCGATGGTGTCCTACAAAAGGTTCAAGGCCCGACCGCATTCAGCCGTGAAGCGATCCTGAAGGGCGTCACTGAGCTGGTGGTCTGTGGATTCCATGTACGTTCTTAGAGTTAGAGTTCAGGCGGTGTGCGAACGCATTGAACTCTATTCATGCAGGCTCTCGCTCTGGCCGACGACAGGCACTTCAACAATTGCCTGGTTATCATGCGTCCGAAGACCAGGCGGTCTGAATTGCCGTCCCGGTCGACTGTCCGCACGCGCATCAACAATGATTTCGTGGACTTTTTGGACTCTCTGCGGACCAATATCTCGAACGCACTCGGCTCTGTCTCTATAGGGTGGGACATGTGGACTGCTCCACACACCTCCGACGCGTACTTCGGCCTCCTCGTCCAGTGGATTGCAGTTGACCCAGCAACCGGAGCATGGTCAATGCGGGATGAGGTAGCGGCCTGTCACAAGATCCTCGGGAACCACACTGGGGCCAATCTCGGCAAGTATTGTCTTCTCTTCCTCGACCGTGTTGCTATCACTTCGAAGGAACACAGCAAAGTAAGTCGTTCTGATTGCTCTTGATGACATGTTCATCTCAGCTTTGTGTTTCTAGCTCGGCTATGTCACGAACGACAATGCTACCAACAACGCGACAGCCGCTGAGGAAGTGGAACGGCGGCTCGAACGGCGCAATGTTCGAGGTGATTGGTCAGCTTCGCGTCGGAAACTCAGGTGTGTTTATGTCCCATTTCCTCGAGCTTACACTGACGTCTCAAGGCTCTTAGCTGCATCGGGCATGTCGTGCAGTTAGGGACAGAGTCCTTCATGGGCGAGGTCACGCAAACCGCGGTCGTGGAATCTAAGCAGGCAATCTGGGAATACGACCCGCAGGCAGAGGAGAGCGCCATCAACGGTGGACTGGACGTCATAGCCGTCATCCGAACACTTGCTGTCAAGGTACGCCAGCATGCATTCACATAGCTTGTCTGTAGCCGTGCTGGACTAATGCCCTTGACAGATCCAGGCTTCGCCGCAGCGGAAAGAATACTTTTTCTTTCTACAGCGGCAGGCCGGCATCAAAATGCCTCTCATCATCCCGCTCCATACAAACACACGCTGGGGTAGTGCCTGGGGCATGACCCGGCGTGCGTATGAGCTCCGGGCGGTAAGCATCTTACTTGAACGAGTTTCTAGACACTGACACCTCTCTACCTAGCCAATCAACGCTTTCGTAGCAACCGCTGACCTCAAGTTTGGCCCGATCACGCAGCTTCGGAAGAACGGGAAAGTCGTCAAGAAAATCCCATGGTCCGCTTTCCAGCTCTCGGACTTCGACTGGGAGCGCGTCAAACTTTGCGCCAGCATACTTGCGGTAAGCCCGATGCTGTATTCTCAGAATGTACTTCGCACTAACGAGACTCTTAGGATACCTCAAAATACCAGCAGCTCTGCTCGACAACCCACGCGCCAACCCTTCACCAGGTGTTCCCCATCCTCGAGACAATCACGTCGCGCTGGGAGGCCAAAGCGAAGGACGACACCTACGACATCTTCCACGACGCGCTTCGGGCTGGCATCGACAAGCTCACGAAGTACTACCGTCAGCTTGACAACACCCCAGCGTACGTCCTCGCACAGTGTGAGTACTTACATGCATCCGCCTTCGCGCAAGCGTGCTAATGCCAATCTTCTCTTAATTGTAGTCTGCCATGCCTACTACAAGCTTAACTATATCAATCAGAACTGGGGCGGCGAGGAGGAGTACCTCGAAGCTGTGCGCAACGGTGACCCCAACGCACGGAACTGGCAAGCCTATGCACGTGAGATCGTTGAATCCACGGTACGTCCATCACGGTCCCGTTCTATTCATAGCTGACATGTTTGTCCACGTAGATGAAGGAATATTGGCCCAAACGCCTTGGGCGCATCGAGGGCAATGCTGCTTCCGCGGCAGTGCACCCGAGTTTGTCTTCGAGCTCTACGTCGGCAACCAGCACGCCTGCTGCGGCTTCCAGCAACAACTCGGAAGATGACGATGACGAGGATGACTACGACCGTGCGCGCCTCCGCCGTCTACTCACAAGCGACTCCGAAGACGGCTGGAAGGTCGAGTTGCAGCGGTATCTCGACGATCCTGCGGCCGACGTCACGAAGAACACGGACATTGTGGAGTGGTGGTCGGTATGTTGACCTCTCTCTTTTCATTCCGATTGCTAGCAAGGCTGATGGATTACCTAGCGACATGCAACCACGTACCCGACGGTTGCACGTATCGCACTCGACATCCTTCCTATTCCCGCCGCAACCGTGGGAGTAGAGTCCCTATTCTCACGGGGCAAGGAGGTGTCAACCGACCGCCGCTCTCGCTTGGATCCTCGCGTTTTCGAGCAGATTCAATGCTTGCATTACCATTGGAAGAATAGGACCCCTGACTATGCACGCGACAACGAGAACACGGCTGAGGAGGTGCCGGAGATCTCGGACTTCGAATACTTTGATGAGGAGGAGGGGTTCATGGGTGAGCTTGCGGCTGATTAGTACCTTAGATAGCTTGCTTTAGCACTGCTGTATGTTACTTCCTGCGTAACGACACTTGCGGTGACATCTTGTCCCTTCTACGTGCGATATAACCGGTCCTATCCGGTCAATGACTGGTCATGACCGATACAGGTTATTGACCGGTTTTGACTGATAACCGGACCAGGGTTAGGTCAGGTCTGTAATTGACCGGAATCTCAGTCCGGTTCACCCGGGACCTCATCGGTTATGTCAGGTCCAGTTTCCAGTCATTTTGTGAGATGTCAAAAAACCGGACTTGACCGGACTTCGCATCACTAATTAAGCAGTCCAAGAACGTGCACAGAACAACACATGCAACACAAGTAACACAGGAGACCGGACCAGGGTGTCATCCAGATCAAGGCGAAGTAGGAGGATCAGACCAATACAGTCAATCAGGACGAGAGAACGCGACAGGATACAATCAGCTCATGCACGCAGGAATCACCATGCGCTGCCGAAGTGTGCCACGTAGCCAAGGATGGGAGCGCACTGCTCAGGTAGCAAGAAGATAGAGCAGCGTCAAATGCAAGCGACGTATGTACGGACTAGGACTGGGAACCCAGGCAGCAGCAACCGTCCGTGGAGTCTCTGGCAATATAGCGAACTTGAGGGAAAGGATGCACCGATCCCTCCTGTCCGATCGCGTACGGGAGGTCTACTCCTGCAAATACAGATATGTCAGTAGCCGTGATGTACATGAGCAGGCGGGCGGTGCGTGCCTCGACAAGATCCTCGAAGTTGATCTCTCCGTCCAAAGGGTTGGCGTTGGACATGGAACGCCGTGGAGCAGCAAGCTTTGCACAGGCATAGGCATCGTCGACAATCTGATCGAGGCTTGCGGGCTGCAATTTGCGCGCTGATCGCGCGCACTGGGACGTGGTCCTGCTGAAGTTGTTCGAGCTGAAGTCGGTGTCCTTCTTCTTGACCTTGCCGCTGACGGAGTCCTTGTCGTTGATGAGGCGTAGTTGGCCGCTATCATTGTAACCTAGCTTCCCAAGGTCCCACAAGACGCACATCCTGTAAGCCTGTCACCAGGTATCAATGGCCGGGCAGGAATATGAAGAGAGAGAACATACCGCCGCCGCCGCCAACCCGATCGCGCCGTACGGGTACTGATCAGAAACCGTAGAGTACAGCCCCTGGACTTCGATCGCGCCATTGATCGCGTTCATGTGGACGGCTAGCGCCGCAATGACAAAGGGCGACCGGTACAAGCCCTTCAAATGGATGAGAGATGATGAGAGGGAGTAGCACAGGTGGCCCGTACCTGCTTGGAAGATCCCTCTGGGTCCTTGAAAAAGACGCGGCCGCTCTTGATCGAAGCACAGAATTGTTGGCGGGACTCGATGTCGGGGAAGTCTGCAGGGAGCGAGGCGAAGAAGGACTCAAAACTATCCTTGGCGGCGCTGCCGAATGCACTGCGCCACTCGTACATCCGTTGCGTAGCCTTTGGGTCGGTTAGCATGATAAAACCGGGTATAGGCAGGGCACGTACCAACGCATGAACCACATCATTCACCTTGACGCTATGGCGAGGCTGATCTTCATAGACGGCATCCCAGATTGACTGCAACAAGGCGACCATTTCGATGTCGGGAACGTTCCAAGGATCCTCTCGAGTCCCGAGCGCCTTGATGAACGTTGGGAGGAACTTAGCCTTCCTGTAACGGGTGTACGCCGCACCGCCCGCGTACCAGCAGGTCGGTGCGCGAACGGCCGAGCGCCTACCCACGGGAGGTACTGTACAGTACCATCCACTACGTTAGAGCGCTTAGTTAGCTGTAGATCATCTTCTTGACACTTGGACAATCGACACTGGTTACAGTTCTATCCTGGTGTGAGGAGACACGACCTTGTTACATTTTTTTGAACTCTCCTAGTCGACAATCCAAACCGTTAGGGCAACGATCTACGGCTATAATCATGGTTGGACTATCCTCACCCGGCGACGCTGCTACGTCACGACGCGGGGCACCGCAAGCTCGCGAAGAAGCCCGCACATCGGAGGACGCGCGAATGAACGATGGGAGCCCGTCAGACGAGCGGCTGGAACGGTCGCGTGAGAATTTACGCCCAACCGGGGTGAGTCTCGAGGCGCAGGCTTCGCTGGCTTCCCCCCACCACGACCATCCGTCAACACGACAGGGTTGGTCTCCACCAGATGCCGCCAGGGCAGCGGCGCCCCATGAGGCGTTGCCTCCCTGGTTAGGACGACCTGGCACTCCTGTACCGCGTCTGCGACCGGCCAGGTTCACACCACCGTCGCCATCGCCAGGTACTCAAAACACCACGGCGTCTAGTAAAGTAGAGCCGTCACTATCTAACGACAACACCGAACCGTGGCTCCCTGGCGGGGGTCGGGGTCGGGAGGGCCTGGACGACCGTCGCCTCCGCACGCCCCCAAGCTACGGCCACTCAGAACATGAGACTGGGCCAGTAGATGAGGAACGTGACTTCTTCGGCGCCATCCAGTATCAGCGGACGTCCACACCTGTAGAGCGATCGGACCAGGACCCCGACCATACAGCCCGCCAACTGGCCACGGAGGCGGCTATTGAAGGATCATGGTCGAATCACCAGTATGAGGGCGCCGGAGCCGTCAGCCGAATAGGCGGCGACCCCGATGTTCCGCCAAAAACCAGACTGACACCGACGACGGCGAAGAGTATACTGGATCACCAGAACGCCCTTCGCTATCAGGTGACAATGCGGCAGCAGCAGCTCGCCGAGAATGCGAAGGAAATTGACATGCTGGCCGCAAAGGGTACCAGTATTGTACAAGAATACATGAACGACGTCAACGCCATGCGGGCTCGTCTCAATCGCGTGTTAAGCGATAACGCGCAGACTGTTAGGGATGTAGAGAATGAAATCGATTATTATCGACGTAGGCTGGGACTGCCGCCCTCTCCGCCAGGAGTGCCTTTGAGATATCAAGGGGCAAACCTGAGTGGTGAGCGGTGGAACGTGAAAGCTGAAGTGCGGGATAACGACTGGGAAAATCGGGCTGTACCGCATGAGGAGGCCCCACCCAGTCCGCACCGCCCGGTTAAGGCAGACCGCGATGAGCCGCCACACTTGCACGTTGGAGGCGACTCATCAAGCGGCGCGCACGTTGGACGGCGCGACCGGTACCCCGAGCCATACGGCATCACAGCTGAATCGCCACGGCGCGGTAGCGAGGAGATCGACCGATACAACCAACGCATGCAATCACATCTCAATAGTCACGCGCGAGTAAGGCAGGCACTCCGCCCGGATATACCCCAGGAAAGGGCAGCATCCGCGGTGTCGAGGGCAGCGCAATCGGTGGGGCCGCCCGAACCCAGCCCTGAACCAAGGGCTACGGGCGCAGCCACGCCGGGCGTAGATATTGTCAACGAAGTAGCCACAGGTGCTGCGCGCTATCAAGATGTATTGTGGGATCAGATACGGCGCAATATTCGATTTAAAGTCGGATCACGAATGCCTCCTCTCCCAGACGGAGTGAAGCAACCGAAAATCGAAAACCCCGGCAAGTACGCTGGCGAACATGACCATGACTCGTTCTACAAGTGGTTGGATGGATACCTGAGCTGGCTGCGTGCATACAATGTGTGTGGCCCCGAGACGGATGGCACTAGGGTGCAACTGCTCCGGTCGTACGTGGAGAACGTTGCCGAGGAGTGGTTCATTCAGGAAGTCGATCATCCGGACTCCGCCTCCCGTCGCTCCTTTGAGGAGGTCATCTGCATGATGTATCGGCGGTTTGTCCACACCAGTACTGCATCCAAGGCTACTCAGGAATACGACCGATGCCGGTACAAGGCCAGTGAGGGCGTAGACAGCTTTGCTGCTGACCTGCGTAAACATGCCAACCGCATGGTCCAGCGACCGTCCGCCTACGACATGGCCCGCAAATTCATCAGTAGCCTGCCACCAGACATTTACGACATACTGGTGGTACATCGGGGACTGCGGCCGGAATTTTGCACTATGGACGAGCTGCTGAAGCATGCACGCCAAGTCGAGGAGGCGAAGCGTATGCAGCGAGAGCGGGATCGGGAAGTGGCAGTATCATACTCGGGCAAGGCAGTACCACGCGTCGCAGGCAGACGGGAACGACCAGTACCAGAGCACAGCGCTCGTGAGTATCGATTGACGACAGACACACACCGCCCAACCGCTGCGGCCGCAGGCGTCTCGCACCGAGCAGTAGGAGCAGATTCAACTCACCGAAGTGAGGCCCGCCCCGTGACCCGTAATAGGGGAATGGGAGGTGCTTGCTTCGCGTGCGGAAAAACCGGACACTTCGCCAGTGATCCAACTTGTCCAGAATTCGGGAAGTCGGCCTCACGTCCAATGCCGGCTCGGAGCAGGGCTCGACTGCACGCGCAGCGTACAGAGGCCGAGAGCGGAGACGAGGCAGATCCGGAGGGACAACTCGGCACGGAAGTACCTGTGGCGGAGGAGAGCGGGGACTCAGATGGATGGGGTGGAGATCAATATGACTCAGATGATGATGGGTCGGAAGTAGAGCGTGCATATGCCATGCGAGTGGACGTCGAATCCGAGGAGGATTCGGTGGTCAGGATGCATGCAGGGCGTATTAAGCACTCTGCTACGGTACGACGCAAGGAATCCACCCCGGATACAGTACAACCAGTCCGTAACAAGAAGTTGAACGCTGCGCTGACCGCGTTGGTGGAGGTCAATGGGTTGCCGGCATATACACTTTTTGATTCGGGCAGCACTACCGACTCGCTGTCCCCTGAGTTCGCCTACGTAGCCAAAGTGAAGCGTGTGCCGCTGGAACAGCAGGTCACGCTACAACTGGGCTGCGCAGGGAGCCGCTCGAAGATCTCCTTTGGTACAAACACGGAGATCACGGCTTGCGGGTATCGTGGTAGCCATTACTTCGACATTGTCAACCTTGACCGGTACGACTGTATCCTGGGCACCCCATTCATGAACAGCCACGGTATACTGCTGGACTTTGAGCGGCGGTGCATACGCATCGGCGAACGAGAATACCCAGCTTTCTCCTACGAGGATGACGTCGCTTACCGTACCGAGAGAAAGGAGAAGAAAGTAGTGGGCTCAAACGAGCCAACCCCCGCTCCTCGGGCGCACGATAGTTGACTATCGGACGCGCGGTCTACGACGGCGACTGCAGGCGGGTCTGAGCAGCCGAGGAGACATCGCGTGATGATCGAGGAAGGGGAACCTGAAGCATTCATCCGCATGGACTGTGATCGCACGCTGGACCTTGGCCTACCGTTCATCGTAGAGGAGGTCCGGCGTAGCAAGCAGGATGGGAGCAATGGCCCCAACCGCAGTTCAGAAGACGAGAAGGATGAACCAACAGATCCGGAGCCATCTGTGCGAGAGGCGAACAGCACTGCATCAGATGGCAACGGAGCGCATACCACATCAACAAAGAGAAGAACGGTGCACTTACAATTCCCGGAGGATTCAGAGGAACCGCGAGTCTACCGTCACAGGTGGCGACCGGACCCCCGTAACCCGGCGTCCATGCCCGAAATTGCAATGCGCGACCGTGTGGGATTGCACTCATCTCAGGGCACACCTCGTGATTGCTGGGGTCGTGAAGACCGCTACGGTCTCAATGAGGTACTGTATGACGAAATTCTGCAGTACCTAGAGACGTTGCCGGAGCAGCAACAGATGAGCCCTCCAGAGGTGATCCCGGCACTTCGCGAGAAGTGGTTCAAGGGCTGTGAAGACCTACTGGGGCCTATCCCACTCGTGCTGCCCCCGATGAGGGAGATCAACCATCGGATACCATTGATTGACGAGGATAAGCGTTATCATTACCATTATCCACGCTGCCCTGACTCGGTACGCGATGAGCTTCGAGAGAAGATGAATCGCTACGTCGAGGCTGGGTGGTGGGAGATGCGCCCAGTCCCACAAGCGGCGCCACTGCTGTGCGTAGCGAAGAAGAACGGAAAGCTTCGAACAGTCGTCGATGCAAGGCAACGAAATGAAAATACGCACAAGGACGTGACACCGTTTCCAGATCAGGATAATATCCGGTTGGACGTTGCGCGAGCGCAGTTCCGGTCTAAGATCGACATGTCGGATGCGTATGAACAAATACGCATTGATGTGAACGATGTCTGGAAGACAGCATTCGCCACTATCTACGGAACCGCAGTGTCACATGTCATGCAGCAGGGTGATTGTAATGCGCCCGGGACGTTTCAGCGGCTGATGACATGGATCTTTCGCGACTACATCGGCGTGTTTATTCACGTCTACCTCGATGACATATTCGTGTTTTCCCGTTCCATCCGAGAACATGAGGAACACCTGCGGTTGGTATTTGAACGGCTGCGGGAACAGAAAATGTATCTCAGCCGTTCAAAGCTCGACTTGTACTCAGAGAAGATGGACTGCTTGGGCCACCGGATCGACGACAAAGGACTACACGCAGATAGCGACAAGCTCGCTGTACTTCGAGACTGGAGGACACCGCGCTCCCACCATGAGGTGCAGCGTTTCCTTGGGCTTGTACAATACTTGGCCAACTTCATGCCGGATGTATCCGCATTCACGTCGCCGTTGGAATCCATCTGCCGTAATGGGCAGTCATTTCAATGGCGACCGCTGCACGATGCTTGCCTCGCCCGGATTAAGGCACTGGCCTGTAACACGCCAATTCTGCGGCCCATTGACCCTAGCTCAGATGAACCCATCTGGGTCATCACCGACGGGTCATTGGTCGGAGTTGGTGCCGTGTATGGCCAGGGACCGGATTGGCGTACTTGCAGGCCAGCTGGATTCATGTCTAAGAAGTTCACTGCTGCACAGCGGGCATACCCCACGTATGAGCAGGAAGCGCTAGGGATCATCGAAGCATTAATGAAATGGGAAGACCGACTCATTGGCCGGAAGATCCGTTTAGTGACAGATCACGAGGCTTTCATTACCTTGCAGAAGGTCATGAGGACCACTCGCAATGCACGCTTGATACGATGGGATGAGTTCATCTCGAAATTCCAGGTGGAGTTTGAGCACATCCCAGGTGTAGAGAACAAAGTGGCAGATTGCTTGTCCCGTTACTACGAGAACGACCACCCCGATGAGACACACCCTGTGCAGGCATATGTGAATGCAGATATTCGCTTAGAGCCTGACCGGAGTGAGCTTACCAATCTACGCCAAGCCGAACTGGAGGATGCAGAGCGCCTGCTTGCATTGCGAGAGGTGGTGGAAGATCGGGCAGAAGAGGCAGAGCGCATGGCCACCGCGCAGGCGAACGGCGACGAACAGTCGATCCGTCCGTCTCCGGTACGTGTGCAGGATGCGCTGGGCGACGGACCACCGCTGGATGCGGTTATGAACACGCAGCCTGGATTCCTTGAGGCAGTTCAGCGAAGCTATGCGGAAGATTCAACGTTTGGGAAAGTGCTAAGCAATGTCAGTGCTTACCCTACCTTCTCAATCCATGAGGGGACCCTGTTCGTGGACACCCGCTTGGGAAACCGATGCATCTGTATTCCTTGGGGCAAGCTGGGTAAGCGCCGCCTCACGGAATTGGTCATTTCGGAGGCTCACTCGACACTGGGGCACCTCGGTCAACAGAAGACGGTGGAATACTTACGGCGGTGGTTTTGGTGGCCCAAGATGCACCGTGATGTCGAACGATTCTGCGCATCATGCGGGACCTGTCAGATGTCGAAAAGCAGCAACAGTGCTCCGAGCGGGCTCCTGCATGCCATGCCCATCCCTGCCTACCCATGGCAGTCGGTGGGCATGGATTTCGTGGGGCCGTTTCCTGACTCAAGAGGGTTTAACTACCTCTGGGTCATCATTTGCCGGCTTACCAGCATGGTGCACCTGGTTCCATGTCGAGTTACGGACAGCGCGACGACCATTGCCCAATACTACGTGCGCGATGTGGTGCGACTCCACGGGATCCCAGAATCCATTGTGTCTGACCGTGATTCCAAATTCACGTCAGCATTCTGGCAGGAGTTGCACCGCATCTTGGGTACCAAGCTGCTGATGTCCACCGCATTCCATCCACAAACGGACGGGGCATCAGAACGTGCGATCCGCAACATTACGCAGGTCCTGAGATCGATGGTCGACCCGGACCAACAGGATTGGGTAGATCATGTCCCGTTGGCAGAATTTGCGCTGAATTCAAGCGTCAATTCTACCACAGGATATGCGCCTTTCGAGTTGAATCATGGCCATATGCCCCGGATGGTGAGGCTAGGGCAGGAGCCGTCGAAGTTCCCGGGCGTGAGCGCATTTGCGGAGCGCGCTCGCATTCACTTGGAGCGTGCCCATGATGCCATCTTGCAGGCGCGGATCAAGCAAACGTATTGGGCGAATCAGGGGCGATCAGTGGAAAAGCCGCCTTACGTCGCTGGCGACCTCGTATACTTGTCCACCAAGAACTTGGCGTTGCCAAAAGGACGTGCACGCAAGCTCGCTCCGAAGTTCGTTGGGCCCTACCGCGTTATCCGAGCCAATGAGCGAACGTCGACCTACACCTTAGAGTTGCCAGAGGAGCTGCGCAAACGACGTATCCACCCGACGTTTCACTCGTCACTACTCCGGCCACACCAACCGAACGACTCTGAGCTGTTCCCGGGCAGGGAGGCGCAGAGGTTCTATGATTTTGGAGTGCCAGATGAGCAGGAGTGGATGGTGGAGGCTATCGTCGGGCACCGGTGGAAGGGGCGAGCCATTGAATTCCTAGTCCACTGGACACTAGGAGATCACACATGGGAGCCGCTGGCTCACTGCGATGAGTTGCAAGCGCTGGATGAGTATCTGGCTTTGATGGGAGTCGATGACTGGCGGGAGCTGCCGCGCAAGGCATCGGCCCGCTATAAGCAGTAGATGGCGGAGGTGATTTCGCAGAGTGCTACTTATGGTTCGGAGGCTGCGATGATTCAGATCGCGTTGGTATCATCAGGCGATCTGGGATCTCACGCACCGAACCCAGGCACTGGCGTCTGTGGCGATGCACAGGCGCTCAGAGGCGCCCATGCTCGGTGGCTGATTAGAGTTGGTACTCCGACACCAGCGCTCTGGAAGCACGGTGACAGGGTACCACTCTACCAGCGACGACTATCATGGAGCGCAGCCGCCGCACAGAGCATGAGCAACACAATCGACGAGAAAACACACCAAACCCGGGAGGAAGTGATGCAGAATCGCGACCTGCCGGAGATGGGCCAAGAATGGACTACAACACGAGGGCGATGGAGCCGGGAACGGGCATGCAAGGCTCACACGCCTTCAGCCCGTACGCCCAGGGAACGTATCCACAGGCTCGCGCCGTGGGTGCGTTCCTCCCGTCACCCGTGCAGAGCGACCCACTGCAAACAGTGGTGCAGTTGAGCTCGCAAAACATGGCGCTGATGCGGGAGATCACCGGGCTCCAGCTGCAGATGAAAGATCTGCAGCAGGAGAACGAGTATTTCCACCGCGAGCACCAGAAGGAGTACGACACAGCGGATAACTTATGGCAGGAGTTGGAACACCTCAAGGACAGTCATGCGGCGGTTGAGCGCGAGCTACAATCGACGCAGGACGACCTCGAGCGCACCCGGAGGGAGCTCAACCGTCTCAGGGACAAGCAGCGCGCGCGTGCATGGGTGCGGCCGCCGCCGCGGAGGGAGTGGCACCAGGATCGGTCCCCAGAGCGTCCAAGCATCCGACGGCGTGGTCGAAGCCGCAGCCGTGAACGACGCACACCAGCGCAATCACCCGTGCAGTCACCAAGGCGCGAACGCCGGGGGGGCGCGCGGTCGCAATCACAAGCCGATACCCGGGATGCTGCCCATCGCAACCGACTTCGGTCTCGGTCGCCACAGACAGCTACAGGAGGTGGCAGAACACCATCACCCAAGGGCACAGGGAGCCGGCACACTCCATTATCTCTGGCGGATCGCCTTTCGACGGCTCCCGCAGCGCGTGGTGCCGACGTGCCAGACCTGTCGCCGCCGCTATCCAATGAGGCCGAGGAAGCGGCAATCAAGGATCGTCAACACCAGCTGGACGCCGATCTCGAGGAGTCTACCCAGCCTCGGTCTTCATGGTATACCCGGTGGTCCGGTCAAGTCCCCCTTGCCCAGGCATACGAGGAGCTGGACCATGATGACGGCAGCGACGACGCCATGGGCGCACCTCACCTTGCGCCGTACGACCCGGACTTGGTCATCGAGGACGAGTCGCCGTTTCCCGATCCTATTCTCAGTCGCGCGCGTGACATGACAACACGCGCAGAGCGGCTGGAGGACAGTCGGGTCAGCCGGGCGATTCGGGCAGGCAAAGCGAAGCAACACGAACATACTAGTGGGCCATCGGGTGAACCGTTGGAGGGGCCAGAGTTTGGAGCGTGGAGTGGACAGGTGGTACGATCGGTGGTGCAGGTGCACAACCTGCGCTGGCTCGCGATCGTCGACCGTGATCCAGCCGCGCTGGCGTACTTTCGCGCGCTGTACCGGCTGTACCAGAATCCCACTTTGCGACGGTCAGCGGCTCTGCGGTACCTGATGGCAAACGCGAGCGAGGATCTCCGGACCGTCAAGGATATTCCGAGGGGGGAGGGGCTGCCGCCGCCACCACGACCGGCAGCATACCCACCAGCTCACGCGGACATGGCCACCGTCCGGGAATACTATCGACAGGTGCCAACGTCAATGTGGCCGAGGACGATGAGGCAAGCTAACGGTACTGAGCCTACTCGAGGGCCGTCAGCCTTTGCAGAACCGTTTCTACCGGACGCGTTCGGAGTGTTCGTGCTTAAACACACCCTGCCACATTCCCCGAGGAGAACACAGATCCGAGCGCACACCGCCCGGATAAAGAAGGCCATCATCCAGCTGTTCTCCGTGAAAGGAGTATACCGCTGGATTGCGGACCAGGGCGCGTACGACGTCGATCACGAAACATACCCTGCGGTCTACCCTTACGACACGCCAAACCTATCCATGATTCATATGGCGGCCTGGCTGGCGGACCACGGGGTTGGTAGTGAGTCGGGCACCATCCACTATCTCGAACGATTCGCGCACGCCGCACGCAATGCCGCGCTCGGCCGCGACCCTGACGACGACTCACCATGGCCGGATGTCCCTCGCACTCTGGAAGACGTCCGTTCGCTGGATAACGGACTGGTGATACCTGCTCGGGCGCAGATAGCCTGGGGCCAACTCTTGGATACTCGGGAGGACGCAGAAGTGAACACGGAGTCGACGGAATCGGGGGTTGCAAACACCAACGATCTTGATATTGCCATGGACTCTACTTAGGACGAACCGTACATTCGGTCCTGAGGGGGAGGGTGTAACGGGTGTACGCCGCACCGCCCGCGTACCAGCAGGTCGGTGCGCGAACGGCCGAGCGCCTACCCACGGGAGGTACTGTACAGTACCATCCACTACGTTAGAGCGCTTAGTTAGCTGTAGATCATCTTCTTGACACTTGGACAATCGACACTGGTTACAGTTCTATCCTGGTGTGAGGAGACACGACCTTGTTACACTTCCAGAGGCTGTTGCGATGGGCGCCCTCTGGCAGGCTGCCGTTCCTGGGGAGGACACGGGACTTCCCCGTTGAGGACTTCTTGCTGGATCGCTCGCTCAGGTCGTCGAGGTCGAGCTGGATGGGCTGGGCGGCCATGGTCGTGGGGCATTTCATGACGTCAAGGAAAAGAAAACGCACCTTGCCTTGTGAGCCGCTCTCGGAAAAGGCCGCAGAACTAGACGCAGTAACAGTGCTTGATACTGAGAGGACGCGCTTCATCGCGCCCTTGACGGCTCCCTTCGGCTTGGTAGGACTTGCTAGATCAACATCTTGTGCGCGGACAATTGCCTGAAGGAGGCGCGTGAGGTAAATACCCAAGGCGACGCCGATTGCACTCACCTCGCTCGTCTTCCGCACTCCGTTCTTCACTGGGCTAGCCTCAGCAGCAGCAGCCTCCATCCCTTCGTCCTCTGTACCAACGAAACCCTGCTCGATCACCTCTGCATCACTAACTGGCTCTGCCTTGACCTTCACGGCCCTTGGGCGCACTTTGACCGCCGCCTTGACGACCGCCTTGGGATGACCGGGATCGTTTGAGGGAGCTGCGTCAGCTTCGAGCTTGCGAGTGTCACTCTTCTTCCCCTTCTTTTCCTCGAGCGCTGCTGCGTAGGGGGTCGGAGGGACGGCAATGGTGCGCGCGCCAAGAGTTGTACGGGGCTTGGCGGTAAGAGGGGTAGATGCAGCGGACTTCGTCATGCCAGCCGCCCAGGCGGAGATGCGAGAGCGATTTCTGCGAGGAGTGGAGGTAGGGTGCAGGCAGTTGGGTGGCGGTGGTGCAGGAGGGAGGTACAAATGGGTGAGAAAGGCTTGGACTTAGCTGCGGAAGAGACAAGTGACGCATACTTCTGTGTGGCGGTGCTTGAGCTTGTGGGCGCCTCCGAGACGGCATCTGCCATGTCGACGTCGAATTCGGCAAGTCCAGTTTTTACCGCCTCGACTCTCTGCCGGAGGGACTCTTTGACCTTGTTCGTCGCCTTTTTAGCCCTCTTCTTAGGCGGCTTCGGAGTCTCCTCGACGACTATACCATCTTCTGAGCTGGACCAGCCTCCAATCGGCTCTGAAAGCTCGGACTCGGACTCAGAGTCGGACTGCGTGACGTACGGGGAAGGGGTCGGGGCGTCGCTCTGAGACGCAGCATCGTCAACAGACTCCTGCACCTCAATGTCCTTGGGCTTCCTCTTGGAGGACTTGTTTGTACTGCCAGGTTTGGACTCCCGCTTTCGCTTCCCAGCGGCTCTTTCTGCGGAGCCCAGCATTTGGGGGAGAAGAGCGTTGCCAGTGATGTCTGAGACAGGTGAGCATGCGATTCCGGCACGTACCAGAATGCTTCTCCCGTGACTGACGTATCACCTTCTCTTCAGCTGCCATCTCTATCTCCTTTCTTGCGAGGGTTTCTGCCCGTTTTCTATCCCGCAGCTTACGTTTAACCTCCTCGGCCTCCTTCGCGGCCTTCGCAGCCTTCACCTGGTCGTGACTACGACGTGGGTTCGGCACGTCAACCACACCTGGGTGGTTCTCAGAGTTGGAGGATCGAGTGGACACAGGCATGCGGGCGACGTGGCTCGTGAGATGGTGGTTGAAAATTGAGCGTTGGCCCGCGGAGTCCGGACGACTTATATAGCAGCGCCTGTTGGATGATGGATGTATCCACGAGGGGCTGAGTAGAGATCCAATCGACACAAAACTCCTGATATAGCTACCTAAAGCCTCAATATTCTCGGTGCGCATACGTGCCTCGAGCAAATTGACGGGCTATTCTTCCCACCACCGTGGCGATTGGCGAAAAGCGCCAAGTTCCCTCTCTCCACCACGAGTGCCTCATTTGCCATGACTGCAGGACTGTGAGTTGCGTCTCAAGTATCGCACATCTACTCATACTAGCGCAGCTTACCACCTTTCTGACCATGCCACCGCCGATAGTAGTGCCATCCAACAGGAGTATACAGCACAGCAGGTCGCGGCGCAGGGACTGCACCGCCGTGTGCTCGATTACAGCCGGCCTGAAGATCGACACTATGACTTTGCCATCCGCGACGTCCCGAGCCTACCCACCGTGGTCATTTTCGAGGGTTTCAACCGCTCTTGTAGCGTGTCCTTCGCTACTTCCATCCCCTCTGTGACTCCGTTTGCGGATGTGCTGCGGCTTTTGTCCATTTCGTCGGCCGCCGCTGCAACCAGGTCCTTGAGCGGGCCATATTCGATCAACGCGAGCTCAAAGCGATTTCGTAGGTCTGCGACTGGCTCCTTGCGAGCCGAGGGCTTCAGCAATAGCTTGCAAGAGATGACTCTAGCCAGAGAGATTGACGGCGCTGTACATAAAGCGAGTCATACAAACACGAGCTTGAGCAGGTGGAAGGATCGTAACGTAGACTGCTGAACCAGGGGCGGACGGACGCGGTCATGTGACCGCGTTCCGACGCGTCGCGCGGCTGGTGTTGTCTGTCGTCTGTACCTGACACTGCTACACCGCTTCTGTGAGCATGATTGCGACGAAGCTGAAGGAAAACGTCAGCAGAGGGTCGTGCACCGCACGAGCTACGCACTTCTTGTTCTGGCCTCCGACTTCAGAAATCAAGAGATATGTACGCGAACGGTCGCCGTAGACAGTCCGAGATATCCTCAACTTGAGTAGGGGCGACGTTGGCGGTTGTTGCGACCATTGCTGACGCAAAGAGGGTGCATCGCCTCGTTATCTTCCTACAGTGGGATGCCGTCAACACGTAGCCTCTCCTCGGAGGGTACTGTAGTACATATGCCTAGGACATGAGCAGCGACACCATCGGGGAAGGGGTTCTCAGGGGAATCAGACTTTTGTTGAACGTTATGATAGTCGATTCATATGCGCTGCACGGGCACACGTCGGAGACGTGAGGATACCGTACGCATTTATCGTGTACTTCCAACGCTTACGGGTACTACCCTAGCTCTCTTTGCGGGTAGCAACATTCCAAGATCATCGATAGCTACCTCCCCACCACGTATTCAAGCGGAGCGACCACTTACTTGATACACTTGCCCTCGAATGCCGGTCTGAGAACATGTCAAGGGCCGCCGCGAGACGAACCGTCGCCCTCATACCCAGCCCATCATCCCCGCTGTCGCCGTACACTTTCGCTGACCTCTGAACACGCGTGGTTCGTTCTGCGGCACCGGGAACGCATCGTATGCTTCATAGTATACCCTCGCGCTCTGCGTCCTTGACCGTTGACCGACAGCGGCAGCGTCCGCGACGACGTCCGCGCCTTCTTGGTCGCATGACGCGTACCTATGACCTCGGTGCCTCGCGACAGGCGTCCGACGAGGAGGCCGAGATTCTGAGAATACATTTCGGTGAGCAGTGTGGGGAGTGTGCGGCCGTACGTAGTAGCTCGTACGGGAGTCTCCAGGCGGCCTGCGGGCTGGAAACATACGCTTCGGCTGCATGAGCGACACCGTGCCCTTCGCGCTCTGCGTATGAGCATTTTCGTGCATTGTGCGCGAGCACGCGGGGACGTTATACGTTGCATGGTGTGAGCGCGCACCATACTAGGTGAGCGACCTGTCGGAGATTGTCGTGCCATTAGCACAGACACATCGTGGTCCTGCGATGTACGTCACCTCGTGCTGCGCCGGCCGCGCTGGCGACATCCAAAAGAGACGATGGCTGTATGAGCCGGGGAAGGGCGGTCGTGTGCCATCTGGGTGGGTGATCGTGGACTGTGATTGGGAGATGCATCGCGGCATTGCGAGGGTCTGATGGAAGCTGTTGAATATACCTTTTTACGACGGGAGAGTGAAGGTGAGATGTGTCATGGTAAAGGATGGCTGTTACCCTGAGCTACCGCAATCGCTGTGGACGCCTGAAGTGTTGTGTACGTTGTCTGACGTTGTCTGACGCGCCTCTCTGGCCATCGTGTCTACGGAATGTCGATCAGAGTCGGGATGGGAATATTCACGCTGTAGGCGTAGGTACCGTGGCGCCACCCATCATGCAGCATGGGTGAGCACGCTGTGTGCTCGGCCATCGCGATGTCGGCGGATGACATCGCTGGTATCTGGGCTGAGCATGTACTGTACGTACCTGCAGGCTTACGAGGGGGCGTAGGTGTCAAGTCTGATTGGGGCCGTGCTCGGGACGGAAGGGACAGACCAGCGCGGGTGCCGACGCAGTGAGGGGTCGACGTTGCACCTCTCTCTCTCTCTCTCTCTCACTGAACTGACCGATTTCCAGGCGGCGTTCCCACGCCACCACGCTGCCACCACTCACCGTGCGCTTCCTGCGAGTGGCCCAGTGAGGATGACAATGAACAGCTCTAGATTCAGCGCACTCACCGGCAACTACTCACCGGGAGAGGCTGGGAGAGTCCACTCAGATCGCAGAGAGCTGGCCATGCCACAGCACCGCTCTCGCCTTCTCAATTCTGCCGTGGCCCCTCCTAGCTCACAGTATTTGGACGTACGCTGCGGTCCTCCCCAGTTCTGACCTCGCACCAGTACTCTAGTGCTTGCCCCCACCGCGTCCGTTGCTCTCCTCCCGCTACATACATGCACATCGCTCGGACTTCGCTGGCACCGGCCCTACCAACAGCGGTGAGTCCTCTGTATGTGCTACAGACGTCCTCTGCACGACCTGTCACCTCTTGTCCGCCGACGTCCTCCTTTCTCTCGCCTCTGTTCTGTGCATGTTCCTCTTCTAGATATCCTGGTCCTCTCTTCCGCTCCAATCTGGTTTTCTGTCTCGGTACTCACTAAGCTCTCCATGTCGCATATTGCCCAACGCAGACTCGCGTTCACATCCCCGACGGAAACAATCTGCGCCTCATGAATGACGCAGCGCGACGCAGGTGAGTATGCATTCGTCATCGGGTACGTGTCATGTATGTGTATACGCGCGACGACTCTCCTGCCGTGTGATCTTCGTACTCACCTCGGTATAGAGTTTTTTATGGTTGCCTGGCGTACGCCTCGCCCGGAGTCCCTCCTTTCTGTGATTTTACGTTCACATCCCGGTCGTAGTTGGGCACAAATGTGAGCATGCGCTCACGCTACCGCCCCTGACGCACGTCGCACGCAGCGGACCAAGGACATGCGCCCGTCATCGGCTCACGTCCCGAGCGGTCGCATGTCCAGCACTGCGTGCATCCTGTCCTGCGCGTACCTAACCGCCATCTGTTTTACTTCTCGATCTTTACACATCGACATCTAGGATCTGCTCCTCGCTCGCACCCATCTGCCAGTCGCGCATCGTGCGCTTAGCCAGCCATCAACGTGCTTACTGCGAACTTCGTCCCTCTACCGCTTCACTCTGCCCTTGACCGTCTCGGGAGGCTCAGCGCGAGGAGTGTTACGACTATATAAGAAACGGGCCAAAACCGACACGTAGAAGGGTACTCTCGACGTGTTCACACGGCTCAAGGAGGTTAGGAACGCGCAGAGTCTTTTGCGCAGTCGGGTATCATTCGCGCAGGCGTTGCGTGTGAGTAGCGCATTATAGGTCAGTACATACAGTATCTTGTCGTCATTGTCTCAGCGTGGCCTCTGCCTTCACCGAATTTTCGTCCTGCACCAGCTCGGATTGGTGTTTTGAGGCGAGCTATCACAACCGAGACCATAGCTCGCGCTTGAACGCTCTGCACTTACCACAAGCTCGTAGTCGCGGGCTTGGGCGCGGGCGTCCCACTCTTCCAACGTACCGGTCAAGCTGACACTTCCGGCCCTCCTCTTCCACCTTGCAGTCGGTGAACCATATTCAGTGTAACGTGTACGATGATACCTGCGGCACTCAACACTGCAAATCCCGCGGGGCCGGAACGTACGCCGCGTACCTTCATCCAACCTGGCCCTGAATTTCATTGGCAGCGGGTGGGAATGTTTGATGCCGCGCATCGACAGTGTTTCGGTCAGTATGCAAGGCAGGTAGGTTGTCGTCTCTCTGTATATTGCTGAGAATACTTCCACAGCTGGTGAAGCGAGACGTGTCGCACGTCCGTCAATTAACCACTGTTCAAATCCTACGGGCCGCTCGCCACCACGCTGATCTCCTGCATCAACGCCAGGGCATGCAGATACATCATGATGTGCAGGTACAATTCCAAGTATGATCAAGGCCGTCAAACCACCACCTCCCATGTGCCGGGTGTCGTGATAGCACACGACGTTTAAGTCTCATTCGCAGGGCGGACTGTAATAGCGCAACCGACATCGAGGGCACTGGAAATCCGAGCGACAGTCAGAAGCGAGGTACATGGTATTGATATGTGCTGCTGCACGGGGAACGTCTATCGGATCAGTAGGAGGAATACCAGACCTACAGAATGTGCTGCGGCGGGGAAGCAAGTCAGGATGTGTGAACGCGCAGAGACAGCGGCATACCGTACGATCGCGGTCGAGGGAGAGGGATGCTGTGAGCGCCTGGTGGTAATGCACATACACATGAGCGCACATTCTCTGTGTTCAGGCTCTCCTGCTGGATGTGGACTTGCCAATACAAACTTTGCGCTGTCACCTCCACATATGCTGAACCCACAACACTGTAGGCGCTTCAGAACGTTCCGTTCAAGGAGCTCTCCTCTCAAGGAGCAGACCTTCGAGGATTTCGCGAGATGCTCCGGACTTGCAGGTTTGCTGAATTCAGCGCTGGTTCGTTCAATGCGCAGTAAGTAGGACACTGCTCCAAGAAGTGTGAATGACTTGCGTGAGGAAGCGTGGGTACAGGCCCCCGTAGGTTGTCGGGAGTGGCGTTGCGAAGATCTGTTCAGACTGTTCCTACAGCACGCTCTGCGATTCGCGGCAACAGGCGTGGAGTGTGGTACGTGGAGCTTGCGGACGGACGAAGGGTCCGAGAGTGACGGGAACCTCGATGATTGAAAGACGCAGGCGCGAAGACACTGATGAGCAGCGCGTAGACGTGTATGCGACGCTCGGGTCATCGTTGGGGGGCGTGCTTGCACCACTGTGCACATCCGCCGGCGCCGAGATGTTGCCCTAACAGATCTGCTCAATTCTCTCCAGCATCTTCAGCGCTTTCGGGTGGATACATGGCCTCGTTTCCAACGCTGCCGCCGACACGCTGTAGGGCCCACAAGCCAGGTCGGATGGACCGGCAGTATTTATGGACGGCGTGGACTTGGGTGAATTGGTTGCGGCAGGTCCGGTGGGCACGAACGTGCTTGCGATCCACCTTTGGGTGCCCTACTGATGCGGCAGAGAACGTGGTGGAAGTAGCCGCGCCTGAGACCCAGAGCGTCGCGTTCGCTGTGGATCATGTGCCCGAGGCGCAACTGCTGGCGTGCACACGACTGAGCCGGCTCGATGATCCCACGATGGGTCTTCGAACGCTTAGCTATGGGAGGAATGACCAGGAGTCATAATCCCCTGCAAGTACGGGGCATGGACGAGAGATAGACTTCTCGGGCTTCGGATACTACATTGCGCACAGCGCGCAGATTCTTCCCGAACGCACCTGCTCACTCTCTCGACAGCCGCTTCAGACCCTTCTTCGCTGAGTGGACCGTATCCAATCAACGCGACTCGAAATGCGGAGCGATTTCGCAGCTCCGCGAGATCTGTGCTCAAATGGCCCTCCACAGCTTCTGACAGCGTCAAACCAACAACGCTGAGTGAACATTGATGGTCAGTGAAGCCTTTTCCAAGTTGTATCAACTCGCAGTGCGCACCCGCGGTTGATGCCTTCGACCTCGGGAGTGAAGAGATCTACGTCACGGTGTGAGTCACCGGAGTGGACGGTCGCGAATGTCGTCCGCTGGAGCAGCAGGAACGTGGATGTGCCCACAGTCAACGTCAAGAGAGGCTTTCCCACGTCTCCTCTCTGCTGGGTAAGTACTCTCTCAGGTGTTCTCCAGCAATTCCACCGTCACGCTCTCCTCCAGCGACCCTGACAGGTTGCACTTATCAACGTCGCCTTGAAGAGACTACGGGAGGGCTGGGGAAACGGTATGGGTAGACGGTATGTCACGGTTCATGCGTACAATCCAACGCATACCGAGATAAGACCGACAGGCATCAAAGCAAATACTAATATGGGGGAGCCGTGCAATGCAGAGTCTCCGGCGTGCATCGCTTCTCCTGGCCGCACCGGCTACACGTTGCAAGTAGCTGATGACACCCAGCGCTCAGCGCTCATCTGTTATGGTTCAGCGCCGAGGGGGGCGATAGCCTGAGAGCTGCGAATCCTACAACAGGTGCAAACCCCCCACCTCTTGCTCGACCACTGTCTATCTCCTCCTCGGCGCTGAGATGACTCCTTCTCGGTTGAAGAACATGTTCAGCGGGCGAAGAAAATCCCCTGATACAACGCTGCCCAGAGAGCTGACTTCTTCCCCACGAAACTCACTTGGGCCGGACGATCGGGTCCCGACATCGTCGAGATCAGGCAGTGGACTGCTCGCGCGCTTTCGATCCCGTTCACCTCGACCAGAGTCCAACAGAGGCTCCACCGACAGTCTCCCAGCGGATGGTGACCCGGTGAGGCAGAGTGCGCAAGTAGTCGGCCGTGAGCACGCTATCGCTGTTCCTCCGGCAACGCCGAGTGAACTCGGCTCGTTACAAGACTCCTCGCAGACGGGGCAGACACGATCAGAGCGTCGGCCGAAGCTCGCGCCCATGTTGGATTCCACACTCGAGCCAGATCCTGAACATACATCGCAATCGATGCCTGCAGGCCTGCAGGCAGAGGCAGCGCGGCAGGGCCATCACTTGTCAGGGTCAGCGCCAGAACGACAATCAAGCCCGCGCAGACGTCGCTGGCCAGAGACCGTGACCAACGGACTCACATTGGCGCTGGATGTTACCGAGAAGGCAGGAGCTGCGTTTCCGCCTCTACAGGCCGTGGCCGGTTCGCTTGCCGTGATTACAAAAGTAGTGAAGGTGAGCAGGATTCCGCAATGAATGATTCACATGAGATCTCCGAGACGACATCACTGATCTTTCCATCACAGCAAACGTGCTCAAACGAGAACAATCTCCACGCGCTACTGAGCTATGTCGAGCAGCTAAACAAGGTGATCGCTCCCGACACGCTGCCTCCATCTCAAGATTGGCCTGTTGCATTTAGGACGAGGGTATCAGAGCTGACCAGGTAGACGATTGTCTATGGTTCTCGGTTCGATGGCATGCTGACGTGTTTCCTAGTGGATTGCAGAAGGTCGAAGACCGGGTGGTGAAGCTGCAGTCCGAACGGTCCTTAGAGCGAGTGCTCAATGCGCAGGAACGAGCCGGCCAGATTGCAGACTGCGTCAAGACCCTGGGACAGCTGGTGGCAACCTTCACGGTAAGTCTCTTTGTTGCACTAGTGTAATTGTACACAAAAGGTCATACGGAGTACTACAACTGGTTACAGATGCACGGGTCGATCGCGACAGAACTCGGAATCAATGTCAGTAGTAGAGTGCAGGTCCGTGAGTGCGGTATCGGACAGCGCTGACGCATTTTCCACCTTGTTAGCGAGTAGAGTATAAGGTGGATGAAGCTCGGCAAGACATTACCGGTCAACTGCAGGAGCTTCTGCAGGCCTCGCAGAATCCCCGTGACCAGGTACGCACAACCTTGTCCTCGTTCGGGAATATGCACTCACTATAATACTCCAGGCTGGTGGTAGGTGTCCTGTATTGCTCATTACGACAACGTGCGCATCACACATCTATACCTCCAGCCATACCGGGTTTGCATCCCACGTTCTCGGCCATGTACAACGACAACGAAGGCGGTCGATCCGAGTGTGAGCCAGAGACAAGGAAGGAGGCTCTGGCAACAATCTACGCATGGATCCTCGGACCCGGTCACCCCGATCTCTCCGCATTTCCTCCGCCAGTCCTCGATGTCGACCACCACCGTCCAATCATGTGGCTCTACGCGCTCGCCGGAGCAGGCAAGAGCACACTTGCGCAGACGACTGCGGAATGGTGTGCCCTACGACGAATTCTGGCAGCTAGCTTCTTTTGTGCGCGCGACGGCGACCGGAGCAACGTGCTTGCCATCATCAGCAAAATGTGGGATTGCCTTTTCACCTCCTTTCAGCACTTGATTTCTGAAAGTTTGTGGTTCAGACTTTTAAGCTCAATAAGTGAGTGGTCATGAAATAATGCAGGTTTTACGGGCGCCAACGGAGCATGAAAGGATAGCACAAAGTCATGTACCAGAATCATAGGCCCGTCAGAGCTTCAGACAACAAGAAGTGCCACTCATGTTATACACAAGGGGATAATCAGGATTCATAAGTGAAAATGATTATATACAAGAATCGCGGCAGAGCAGGGGAACCGCGAGTCCGATAGACTGAATGGGCTGATCGGCTCTGAGTGAACTCAGACTGGCCCGGCATGCCATGTGGATGGGATTCTTGGATGAAGTAGTCACAGTGGGTCTGCGAGGTCGCTGGTGAGGGTGAGGACGAGGACGAGGACACGGGCGAGGGCGAGGGCGGGGGTGAGGACGAGGATGAGAGAGGGCGAGGACGCGGGCGAGGACGAGGACGCGTCCTGCGGGCGAGTACGCGGGCGAGGACGCGGGCGCGAGAGAGCGCAAGGACGCAGGCGCGAGAGAGCGCGAGGACGCGAGCGAGGACGTGGGCGAGGACGCGGGCGAGAGAGACTCGGAGGGCGAGGGCGAGGACGCGGGCGAGGACGTGGGCGAGGACGAGGACGTGGGCGAGGACGCGTCCTGCGGGCGAGGACACGGGCGACGACGTGGGAGAGGACGCGGGCGAGGACGTGGGAGAGGACGCGGGCGAGGACACGGGCGAGAGAGACTCGGAGGGCGAGGGCGAGGACGCGGGTGAGGACATGGGCGAGGACGAGGACGTGGGCGAGCGCGAGGATGCGGGCGACGACGCGTCCTGCGGGCAAGGACCCGGGCGAGAACGTGGGCGAGCGCGAAACGTCGGACGTGGGCGAGAGCGGGACGCCGGACGTGGGCAAGAGCGAAACGCCGAACGTGGGCGAGAGCGGGACGTCGGACGTGGGCAAGCGTCAGAGGGTGGGCGAGAGCCAGAGAGAGGGTGAGAGCCAGAGAGAGGGCAAGGGCAACGACATTCACGTGGACGAGGACGAGGCAGAGGGCGATGACGTGCGCGAGAGCGAGGACGTGTGCGTACAGGAATGCGGATGTACGAAGGCACGAGCGCACGGGAGTGAGACCGTGCATTCAGCGGCGTGACGGGGTTCAAGTGTACAACTTGAGTGGGCGAATGCAACTTGAACTTGGAGATACAGGAGCAACTCGCCGGCTTCAAGTTGCAAAAGCCAGAGCAAGGGCGCACGATTCGGAGCGAGCAGAAGTGTTGCAGCGAGCGTATGAGGGCGAGGGCAGGTACTATAGCGAGGACGTACGATAGCGTGCACTTGACGGTCGCGGCTTTGATGCGGTAGAGTAGTAAGCAGAAGGATTGAGAGCCTCCTAGATGCTGAGACCGTGGTACAAAGCCCACCCGCATGCCATTGTCGCGTCAACATTACATGTCAGGCGGAATTCAAGGGATCAGATCAAAGGTGGAGCTGTTCCACCCGTATCTTTCATTGAGCAACTCTCCTAGGCTGCCAGTACAAAGTGCAGTGTCAGATCACATTGGCAGAGGATGGCATAGAGATACCGAAAAGAACCGTACCGGCTAGAAGCTTTACGATCAAAGTAGTTATTGCCCTTCTGGTGTCCGTGAGGCTGCCGTTCAGCTTGTCAGTCCAGAGCACGCTGGTGGGACTGCCGGACGGGGTCAACGTGTCGCGTGGGGTACTGGTACAGTACCTTGTCCCAGGAGAACGGAATGAGGGCCTTGCCTGGCTCGGAGACCTTTTCAGGTGGGGTGAAAACACGTTTGGAGCCGCTTTTCCCGCTCTTGCCGTTGATGCGCGTATTATCCACGGAGAATCCAATGGACTGCATGGCCTCCGAGGGCATAAGGGCGTGTCAGAGACATGCATGAGAAGCGACGGCTTACCTTAATGAAATCCGACCAACGTAGCAGTGCCTTCCGCCCCTTTCCAATGGAGAAGATAATGCTCATCACCTGCGCGTTGTTAAATCCCGACCGAGAGAATCCTTGAGGCCGAATTCACTGTAACACTGTACCTCATAAGTGTCAGCGTCGACCTGAATGCGAACCGGCATTGTATGGGATTGTACCCGGTTTCTATTCGTTGGGTGCTGGTCGTCGATCAGTGCAGTAGCGGGGGTAGCGGGGGAAGCTCAGGAGGGAGTGGTGGCTGGGAGACTCAACCAGCAAGTGCCGAGCGCGAGCGTGCGTATAACCGCTCGCGTCCTCGGCGGTCAGAGTCCTGGGACGCTACATTTGCAGTTGCAGATCGACATGCAATGCTACAGCATGGGAGGATTCGATAGCTGGGCTTGACAGCTATGTTTCTTGGGGGCTGCCTGCGATATACATGCGTTGCATCAAAACGGCGCACTGCGCCCATAGCATTCTGACAAAACCGACATGCCGCACTGATGTTATTCATTAGTTCGTTCGACACAGCAACGTGACACACGGAACTCACCAAATCATGGGCTATACATCCATCAATCCATCCATGAGTGGTAGTAACATATGAATTGTTTCTCACAAACTCGTCCTCAGGTTCACCCCCTCGCTGTTTCTTTTGATACAAACGACGTATGGCTATTTCTCTGCCCTCTAAAACAGTCACCCTGCGGATGGGAGGCGCGTCAGTCACGGCCCCGCAACATAGGGTGTTAAAAGGCTTACAGTGCTCCTCCAATTGGCTTGAGTTGGGATGTTGGAACCAGTGACACTGCAAACGTCGCCTGATTCCACAGCTCCTAATCGTGCAGATATCCGTATGTACATCTTTGCCCCCTCTGCTACGTTGTCGCACGAACTGCTCGTTCCAAACGTACGCCTCGCAGGTGCGCTCTTGACGATCATGCCGACCTGCCTCCAAGGCGGGCCCTCCTTGAGGTGCTTCCGGACGCCCTCCGTGCCGATTGACGCTCCATAATCGCACCTATTCTTGCCTGCGCCTGTATCAACCATCTGTCAATCGAATTCACATCCAAAGAAACCCACCAATGACCCACGCGAGCGCATCCTCGATTGGCGGCATGTCCTCTTTGAGATCCTGGCTATACAGACATATGCCCACCTCGAGGCGCAAACTGTCGTGCGCACCGAGGCCAGTAGGCTGCATGGGCGGCTTCGAGAGCAGCTGCGCGACGTCGACGTCTGTGACAGCGGGATGGAAATCTGCAATACATCTACGCGCGTCAGAACGCACACGGTGGAGAGGGGGCGAGACCGCGTCCGAGCGCACCTCGGAGCCGTCTTCGCCGGTATAGCCGCTGCGCACGACGTGGAGGTTGAACCCCTCAATGGGGACGAACGCACAGTCGCCAAACGTGAGCCGGCGGAGGTCAAAGGGTGCCAAGCCCCGCATATACTGCGCCGCCTCCAGGCCTAACACTTGCTCGTCAGCATGCCCTCTCTTTGCAGAAATGCGCGCTCAGACGGGCGGACAGCAACACACCCTGCAGCGCAAGCACCCCCAATCATCCGGGACCTCGTGCTCGACCTGGCCCTTCTAGCGCGCGAGCTCGCCCGTGTTCCACTCGTCGAGGCGCTCCTTGAACCAAGCGAGGTCGCGCTCGCGGCGGCCGGGGTCGGTGATGGCGCAGAAGGCGTCCTCTGCGTGCTTGGTGATGATCGCGTTGTTGATGATGCCCCCTCGCTCGTTGAGCAGGACGGAGAGCGCTACGGGCAGCCATTCACAGTTCAACAGGGCAGCTTCACACGATCAAATTTGAATGTAGGGGCTGTCGATATGGCTCTGGGTGGTGTCACCTGGTATACTCGCTACACGACACCGTGATGACAAGCCCTTCGGGAACCACTGAGGTGTACGACCTACATGTCCCACTCAAAAGTACATTCGAGTGGCGTTTTGCAGGGTATTTGATTCGCCAAGAGGTTCTTCCTATGCTGAGCAGACCTTGCGTAGATGTCAGCATACTACGGTCCTCAATACGCACAGGCTCAGGCTCTACATACCTTGTCGAACAGCACAGCCGCACCATCCTCTTCTGTAGGACATAGGTGCACCGCGGAGAGGCGGCATAGGGGAAGGTTTGTTGCTCGATGCTGTCCCTCGGTGCACCAGGATCGTAGAGCCACCACAATTATAGTATGTTCGTGACGTTCGGATGTTCAGAATGCTTGAGCGATTGGTGTTCGGCATTTATGCCCGAGGTGAGTAAGTCGATGACGAGGACGCAGAGAAGTAAGATAGGCGCTTAAGCCAGCTCTCTTACAATGTCAGCAAAGTGCCACCCATGTGACTTGTCTGGATTAACACTCTCCGATCGCACGGACCCGGGAGTAGCTAATTATTACTACACTGAGGGCGCTGTCTAAGTTCGGACTACCCCAGAAGATCGAGCACCATACATAAGTGGGCGAGTCTTAGACCGCGAGTGAATTCACGTAACTCATCGCAACTTGAAGTTGGCTGAGCTCGCCAGTGAAGCCCGAGGTGCCACTGCCGGTTCAAGTTTTGGCACACCGTTGAACTCAGCGAAGGCGCGATACAAGGCATTAGTACAGACTCAGGCTAGGAGTACTAGTTGCATTTCAGCCAGCAACTAGGCTACTATAGAATGACGCTGCTATCGTCGCCAGGCAGGATGGTTCGAAGTGGGCAGACCGACCACTTGAACGCCTCTGTCATATCCTCCTGGCACCGGGGACCTGAGTCAGAGCCAGCGTTAGTTGTGATGTTCGTCGCAGAAGTTACTAGCAACTCCGAGTCGGACCTACCAAAAGTATGAGACATGCCAACTTGAAAGGACTTCTGAGTGATCTTCGGCAGGTAGAGAGACGGGGTCGAGTTGGACGAGTCGGCGTTGGGCAGCAGATTCATAGGGGAGAGGACGTGGGTGAGCCCAGTGAGAGGCTTGAAGCAGATGCAGATATATTTCGCGAGTTGTCTGATCCGAGGCTAGGTTGGGGCCAACGCTGGAGAGGCGTTCAATGACATACCACCAGTAGCTTGGAGAATAACTAACCTGCCATTCAGGTTGCTAGCGCGGCTCTGTACGGGGATCATTTGGAGGGCGGTGCATAGTGCAAGAGTTCGAAGGCGTGGTGGTCCACGTACTTGTTGACATAGAAGGTCTTGAACTTGTCTAGACTGCTGTGGCTTTCTGTGCCTTGGGGAACTCGTTCTCCGATCGTCGCCCCGATCAAGTGAGCGCCCCGAACGATGGTGTCGAGATGTATGACAGAGAGTAAAGGAGTGCGCCTATTGACAAACGATGGCTCCACCAGCCACATACCGGTGTCTTCGTCTACAACGTCGGCTATCCGCTTGAACCAGTGTACCAGAGCGCATTCGTAGCGGCGTGATCGGTATCTAAAAGCGAAGAAAAGCCGTACCCTTGCGACGTCCATGCCTAGGAGCCCAGGCAGATCATTGGATCTGTTCACGAAGATGCAGTCAAAGCGACTAGATCGCTTGCGCCATTCTGGTGCTGCCCGTATGATCTCCCTGCGCATGCCGCCTAAGCCACTTGGATCACTAGGCGCGCAGAAGATTGCCGTGGCAGAGTAGTAGACAGAGATGTGCAGTGAGTTGCTTGGAAACGGGGGGCAGTCTGCAAGAGGAAGTGCTGAGCCGCTTGGTGGGACGACGCAGCCTTGGCGTAATTGATAGTACAAGAAGCGTCGAATGAGTTCGCTGAAAGATGGAACAGCGAACTCAGCGGCAAGGCCATCTGCAGTTGAGGCATGGCGCGTCTCTGCAAGTGGCGATTAGCGCGGGCGAGCAGACTGAGGCTATTGTCTTACTTGCGGTTGCTGCCATCGTGACGGAAGCCATCACGCGAGGCCCGGGGACGGCTCCGTCTTCATCAGCGAGGGGAGGGTGGGCGGACTTCTTGGGTTTCCGCGGCTGATTTTCAAGCGGCGGTGGGCTCTGGTGCTCTGGATCTTGGTTGCCATTGGCGAACAACCGTCGGTCATGGATGCAACGCGTAGCAGCGGTCCAACTTACCAAGCATGAGCTGCATAGCCGTAAGGCAATTGCCTTCCAGCATTCCGCGGTGAGCATAGTCTACACGAGCGGCGGCGAGCTTGTCAAGTCGTTGATTTGTGGTCAGCATCTGTCCAAGGGCTTCGTATCTATTCGAACGTCGCCATGGCTCCTTTACCGCCTTGATGTGTTTGGATTCAGTGATGGACGAGCATAGGCCGTTCGGAGAGCCGTATTCCCAAATGTGATCTACGTAATGTTCGATTGAATGCTGGCGAGGCAGGGAGCTGAATCCGCCCGAGCGTACGCCGCACTCACGAAATGATTCCCTTTCTACCCGAAACGAAGCCAGTGCTTCGCGAATTTGCGCGATGCTTGCCTCAGATTGAACGTCGCGGCGAACCAGGTAGCAGAACTCGAGGAAGAATCTAATGGACCGCACCATTCCGCGTGGAATGAGCCCGTCAACGGCGGGGAGGTACACCTGGAGCCGCGAGATCACGCCAGAGACGTCAGTGCCCGGAGCTCAAACGGTGAAACGAACAGATTCACACCTTCATCAATGCCTTCGAGTCGTCCCCGGTCCATTGTTTGAAACCGCGTCCTTCGTGGAAGTGTCGAAGCTGAGAGAATGGGGGGACTACGGCAATGCTGCATGAAATCACAGACATTAGCCGAGAGCAACGGAGTGGCAACTTGGAGGCAATGCTTACCGACGATCGATTTCGGCTAAGTATTCTTTGGAGATCGCTTCGCCATACGTCTGCGTGAGGTATTGCTCGATCCATGTGACAAGATGGTCTTTGAATGTCCCCTTGATTACTTGATGAAGGATATCCGGGGCCAGCAGTTTGTGGATGTCCGCACGCGGGAAGTCGTTTGTAAAAGGCTATGGATGGAATGAGGTGAGTCCTTCAAGCCTGTTGCTTTGGTAAATTGCGCGTACCACGATGTCCCCGACAATGCCGTACTCATTCCATAGCTTACCAAGCTCGAACTCGCGCACTATGAGCTCTGTATGATCGCGACTTCTTCCAAGCGAGATGCCTTCCTCCAGCTTGCCCTTCGGAGTTAAACAACTTGGCACGGAAGACGATTCCAAGAGTAAAGATCAATTGCGCATGCCCAGGATACTTCTTACTTACATCGGGCACCAGCCTTGTACAACGCACGCAAGCAATGCCTGCTCGGGATAGTCCGCTATGTACGGCCCAATGCCGTAGATTACCTTGCGAAAATGCCCGTCGCCACATAGGATTACCTCAGGCCTTTCCATCCATTGCCTCAGAGGATGCAGTATCCGTCCCAGCGACGTGTGGAAGAGCTGCCGGCGAAATCTACGGAAGTCCGGATCATTGGCGTAGCGTCTGTCGGCTGTATGCAGGTATTATTCCGTCAGCTACCTCGGGCATGGCGCAGATGAGCACTATGAAATGTTGCTGCACTTACTCTTCGGAATAGCGAGGAAACCCAGGACCGCGACGGCGTTCCGGTGCGCCCGCCTTACATTGTTGTGCACGTTGCCAATTGAGCAATACAGGGGATAGTATTCGTTCTGGCCAGTTGCCACAGACACCGTGGTTTTGTCACTTCCAAGAATCACTGGGATGAAGGACGCGCCTTGGGCAGCGTTCAAATCTCGAGCAATCACGTTCTATAAGTCAACGGGTGCAATGAGCACACAGTCCCGCACAACTTGAAGTCATGACTTACCGCCTGTCGCCAAGCCCATTCACCCGACATGAAATTCTCCAATCTTCTTGCACCGTTGTGGTCCACTTCGCGATACGGGGCATAGTCAATGTTGTCCTTGAAATCTGGGTTGCCTAGCATGTTGTGGAGGATGGCAAGGGGATCTCGGTAGAAGACGCTGTACGACGCATTCGTCCAAGGAGGGATCGCAGAGGAGTCTGGCAGATCTCCTGAGTACTGCAGTTCGAAGGATTGCCACTTGGCGTCACCAAGCGGTGTGCAGTCGATTGCGTTGTACATGTCGGCAACGGAGGCGAAGGGTGGGCGACCGCCATGCTCGACCAAGCCCGCGGCCCAAAGCTGAAGTAAGGACTTGACGTTGGATGCCGGCATCTGCTCCCTGCGGTATAGGAGGTCTGCTAGTTCAAAAGCTACACGGTCGGCGTACGGAGTCCAGTCGCTTGCATCACGAGTGGGAGGGGGTCTCGCGGGTGCGTTTTCAGGCAACGTGCGCCCGCTCGAATCGCACAGTTTGCCTACGCATTGCACATTTTCAGTAAATATCACTGCTGCGAGAACCTAGTAGCTCAAGCTCACCATTGACAGCAGGATGGACCAATCTGGATGTTGCAGCTGTGTAAGGAGAAGAGTCGCGTGGCGAAGCGGCCTGCGATGCATCCCGCTCTGCGACCGAAGGGCTGCGGCCCATGTCAAAGAGCCGTTCGTTTTCAGAGCCTGACAGGAATGGAGTATCCCGCTGATTGGCAGGCGCAGGCACTAATCATATGATTCCGAGTCGCAGTCAGTACCAATGCTGCAAAGACACATATCAGATTACAGTTGCATACCGTCAATTCCAACCGCGTTCCAGTCCTCTTGGCTCAGCGGAAGCGCCATGTCGCTCTCAACCAAGTCGTCCTCGCTCCAATCATGATTCTCGAACAGCGACTGCGGCTCGCGATGGTTGGTATCCGCCGTTCCCCATGAAGATCCAGGACTTGGTGGTGGGCTCATCCAATCGTCCTCGCGGTCACTACCGCCCTCACTACTGGTAGCTTCGTCAGAGTGGCTACGATAGAGCGTGCCTCCGCTGGGCCCAAAGTCGACTCCTGGTGAGAGGCGGGCTGCTCCATCGCTGCTGCCTGTTCAAGCGGCGCAATGAGTGGATGCTGCGGCATTTGACTGGGATACTAATCAACCTACCTTCTAGCTCGGATGAATGTATGGACGGAAAGATGGGGAGCGGCCGCGCACTCCGTGCGTTGTGACCCGCTTGAACGCCATCTTCGAGGTCACTGCTGTCTTCGATCAACAAGTCAGACAATAGCGGTATAGAGTCGTCCGAGCCACTGTCATTCTCCCCTTGAGTTGACGGGGGCAAGGCAGCATCAAAGCCGTCGTTGGTAGGGTCATGAGAGCCAGTCGCAAGGAGAGGCTGCTCCGAGTTGCTACTATAGAGCAAGTCAGGGTGCATGGCGCGCATGTGCTGCGTCAGGCCGCCCCAGCTTTTGAGTACTCGGGTACAACTGAGAACGTAGCATGGAAAGGGCATGGTGGTTCCGTTCAGCAGTTGCACTAGCGAGATGGTGAGAAATCCTACTGAGGAATGCCGGCCTCAGTGGCGCATTACTTCAGCTTTTTATACGCTCATCGGCGCTTGGAGGGCCTCAACAAAGTTGTGCGGCTGTCGCCGCCGGGTACGATCAGCGAAGTGAACCTACGGTGCGCATCGAAACACCGGAAGCAACCGCTGAATAGCCTGCACGTCAGAGAGTGCACTTTGTTCCTCTGTTGGCCGCTGAGCGATCTCCACGCACTTCGATTGGGGCGTCGTCCGCGCGATCAGCAGCGTCAAGCACTTCTTGACCGTGCCGGAGAGGTTCTAGACGCAAGCAGGCTGAGCGCGATGTGCAAGTAGAAGGGCCCCTAGGTACCACTTACCTTTCACGCTGGAGCAGCGCCGTTGAAGGCGCATGCCCTCGAAGTTGGAGAAGGCAAACTCTCCGCATTCTGATTGCGCGCAGACTCGGACAGAGGCGAGGCGGCCGCTAACTTGGCCAGCATCTCATTTCTGCATGGCAGGAGAATTTGTAGTCAGGCGGCAAGGCGCCTTACAACAGCCGCCGGCTACTAGTAGTACTGTAGGCAATCATCAATGCATAAGTAGGTCGCGAAGCGTACTAAGGCGGGATAGGCCGCTGTTCCAACGCTCCTTCCCGGTCATACCATGGGAATGACCCGCAGCGTCAAAGGCCTTTTGCGATTGAAACCCGCACTCTACCCACCGGAATAGCCCGCCGGCTGAGTACTGAGTTAGGGAGTACCGTGTTTCGTGAGGCTGCACCGCGGTGTTTGAATGGCAAAGGAGAGCTGACGGGATGAGCACGGTGGCACCCGGGGGGAACTCGATGATCAGTCCCAAGTCCCAAAGGATCAGGTGCCCGCCGAGCCGATGGTCAAAACTTCCAAGGGCTGTGATGGCGCAAAGCCCGGCAGGGAGGTTCAAGTGATCGATGTGCGGATCCGTGGCGGTCTGGGGACCGAGGTTAAACGTGGCGCTGCCGAATACTGAACCTGCGAAGTTACGCCGCAGGGAGGGATGGTGCTGAAGTAGGCCATTGAGAGTTTGCGAGTAGTAGTTGTAGAGCTTTGGCGCGTATGCCTGGAGTGATGCTGGTGCATGTCAGCCTGTCTGCCTCACCAAAGCTCCAGGTGCGTACCCACCGCTGCTGAATCCCGTGATGCGCTGAATTGCGCGGTGTGCCAACAAAGAGTCCACAACGCGCTGATGACCCGGCGAATTGTTGCGATTGCACGGCTCCTATAGGCGTAGTGGGCGGGTAAGCGGTGTGTAACTTGCACAAGCATTGCAGGCGTACCGTTTGGCCCCCTCCGTAAGAGATGCCGCTGGCTACTAATGAGAAGCAGCCACGGCGATGCGCGGTGGGAGCGGCGTTCCCGTAGAGAGTGCTGCGAGCTGCTTCCAGCACGGAGGACGCCTCTGATACAACAGTCCCCCAAGCTTCATCCCGAGGCCTTCCAACAAGGGCGCCGATCACGCGTTCCTCCTTGTCCAACAGAGCATAGGGCATACTGCAATAGGCGTGAGTTGAGGGCGCACTCCCGCCCAACAACGTTCAAACCCTACCGGCCATCCCACGCAATGTATCTAAAACCCCGCGCGAGGATCTGCTGCACCGTGGGAGCTGAGCCCCCTGAAGGCATTTGTTTGAGGTTGCGTGAGACGAAGGCCGTCGAAGCCACCGGCAAATGCGCGGGGATGGCGTCCACGGCAGTCGTCGCAAGCCCAGTCTCGATGATCAGGGACTTTGCGGCGCGCCGTTTGGCTACCTGCTTAGCTGCAGGGCCGTTATGGGATGACTTCGCCTGCAGCATCCGCTTCTCCCTGCGACGATCCTTGAAGCGCGCCTTGTCCCGCTGCTTCTGCCGCGAATTTGCCGAGTGCGTTTCTGAATCCATTCCCTGCGGTATCTTCGGGGCGCGGAGGCATGGCGGGGGAATGGGAAGCGCGGGCAGGGATTCACTGAGGCGGAGGTGCGTGGCGGACTCCGTCGAGGCCTCCAGCGACCAATCTCCTACCGCTCTGTGTGCCGTGGGGTCTGCATCGCCCAGAGTGCGGGCGTTTGCTTCACCCCGTCGTCCGCAGCTCTCTTCTGTGAGCCTTGCCGCCGCTGGAAGCTGCGTGGGTGCATAATCGCGGCCGGTGCTGCACTTCAGTTCATCCTCTTCATCTGCATTCGGCTTCTCCATGGCATTGATGCTCTCCGCGGCCGCCGCTTCAAGCTGTAACGCGGTATCAAACGAGGGAGGTGCCCTCAGAATCCGGATGTCGTTGCCGGACCATGGCGAGAACGCATGGCCCGAGCGGGTCTATGGGCGGGATAGTAGGGCGATATAGATGGCTGCAGGAATGAACTTGAAGGCAAACGCACCTGCCGAAACAGCTCATCGATGGGAGCTGCCATAGTGATGTGGCCGCTGCATTTCACGCCGTGGGTTAGCACATCGCGCAGGAGAATTGACAAATGCAATTTGGCGCACCTGGTCGCCTTGAGACTCCCCCAATTCAAGACCACTGGCAGTATTCGCTTGCTTCTAGGCGCATGCATGTCAGCGGGTGGGAGGTGAGGAGCGCGCTCTTCGTTAATAGTCGCTGGCGTGGAGAGGCAGACGGGTTCCAGGGTCGGATCCACGTGCCACCGCATCCTCCGCAGCCGACCATTGCGAGCAAGAGAGGTAGTATGCAGAGGGTACACTCACAGAGCCTGAGGGGAGGAAAGCAAAGGCAGGGGCGCGCGGCGGACGCGTTGGCGCTCGCATCCAAGTCGCGCTGGACGCCATCACGTGGTCGCGTTTACTGCAATCCAAAAGGGAAGTCTGCAAACCTACGGCAGGCCCGTGAGAGGCAGCACCTTGCGCTCAGGGCATCTTGGTTCGAACTTTGCAGAGAATTTTCGCTCTGCTTGTACTCCGCCAGCATCACACCCTCTGAGCCCTTGCGTAGGCATGCCTCGCCTCCGCAGTCGCACGGTCGTGTCTGCCCCTCGACAGCCTGGCGGTCGCTTTGTTGAGGCCGGTTTTGCGGCCTTGACTCGTCCAGGCAACCCTCCTGGTCCCGCCGAGGAACATTCAGCTGAAAGAACGGATGCTTCTTGTATCCCAACTGCCTACACCCACCAAGAAGGCCACAGCCGGGGCCCTGAATCCGACGAGCCTGCAGCACTGGCCGCCGATTCTCACAGCGCCCCTCACAACTCCAGCGAGGTAACTCAAGCCGCAGATGTAACACGGGACTCGACGCCCACACGTGAACACGCCCCTGGCAGCTATGACGAAAACGGCCACTACGTTCCGGCAGAGTGCTACAAGGAGGAATATGCGCTAGCTCGACAGCGCGTTCGCTGGGCCTCCAAGTGGTGGGGCACGAGAGAGGCTCTCAGCACCCGCTTCGCCTTCCACGGGTTCCTTGAGTATGAAGCCCTCCAGGAAGAACTCAAGAGGTTGGAACATAAAGAGGAGGAGCGCCGCATCAACCCGAAGCCGAAGCGGGTGCGCCCCCCGAGAGACGAGTCCATTCCTTCAGACCTCGCTGAGACTGAGGCCCCCTCCGACTACTCTTCCTCCGACTCGGACAGCTTTGAGTGGGAAACCACCCCGTCGGACGAAGAAGAGGCCTCCATGCCGCTTGTTGCTCCTGCCGCGGGTGCCAAAAGAGCATTCCTTGCCCCATCCCTTGCTTCGCTCCCAAACAAAAAGCAGCGCACTGACCACAGTTCGGCTGACTCTGGTCGAGCGCACGGGTCAAATGCGGCCGAACCTAGTGGGCAGTCTAGGTATGTAGACCCGTTTGAACTTGCTCACAATGAACGTACTGACCGCAACCAGCTGCGCTCCGTCACAGGAGCATTACGACTCTCAGGCTCGCAATGAGTTGGATGGAGGGACTACCCCATCTGCGTCGAAGACACGCTCCGACCGCCCAGACCGGCGACTTGCTCCTGACTCCGACCAAGCGGTACGTAGCCTTAGCTCCCGTGCATAAGGTGTAATTACGAACGCAGTGTCCGTAGGACCTTCTGGACTGGTCGACGCAAAGGTCGTCGCTCTGGACCTTCCCTTCGTCGATCGCCAGCAAGGCATACAAAGGGCCGGTGGCCCGGGGGCAGTGAGCAGCAAATCGTACACAGGCGTGCGTTACTGCCGCCGCCATGCTTCCCCCCGCTGTCCGATTATAGGAGTTCTTTCTTGTCTTTCTTGCACAGTGCCGTCCGTGACCCATTATCGAACCGCCTCCCACCTCTGTTCTCCTTACAGCACACCATTACTTACGCGCCCGCGGAGTCTGAGTTGGACGCAGGGCATTGTATACTATACCATCAATGATCTATGACTGATTAAAGAAAGGGTGCTACGATTGCATACAACTGCGCTGTTCAGAAGTCCGTGCCTTTAAAGCAATGTCATCTGGGCGATGGCCTTGGATAAATCAATCAATATGTCTGAATCATTGGCTTGAAGTGACGCACCCCCTGGAATAGTGGCGCCTCCTGCCAGTCTGCATGCCCCAGGGAGATGTGATTCGTGGTGAGCATGGGGAAGGCGCGTAACAGAGCCTGGACAACGTGGTAATGAGCGACCTCGCGGCCATCGTAACCGACAGACTCCATGACGCGGAGATTCCCGAACTCGACGTTCGAGAGTGGATGCTCCATTTTGTTAGGGATGTCAGCACGGCTAATGCACACCTCCAGGACAGGGAGCGATGCATGTTTCAAGTTAGGGCAGAGTGCGGCGAATGTGCAGAACCCGAGGATAGTGGGAGGGGTCCGGTTCGGCTCGTTCCAAGTCCGCGTCGGACGAACCGCATCGAAGTTGAGATCGATGGCTTCGAGCTGGGGAAATGCCTTCGCAATAGCCAGCATCTCGCCTTCGGTAAAGTAGAAGGCCTGGCGAGTAAACAGTATGTCAATGTAGCGAAGTTGTTGCAGTTGTAGTATGGGTGCGATGACGTCGAGGATACTCGGGGCATCTGAGAGGGGGATGCGGAGGTTGGAAGTGATTTGGATTGCGCGAAGGGAGGGGGTGAAAAACCAGTGAATTGTTTTCAGGCTGTTAAATAACCCTAGAGACTCGCTCCAAGAGGCGAGCTCAAATTCTTGAAGCGCGATGCAGGATCTGGGCTGCACCTCGTAATGGTGTCCGTGCGCTGCAAAACGGCTGTTGAGCGTCATCAAGGATTTAAAACTGACATACGTGCTCACCATCGATGCCTTCCACGGATATGGGCAGAGTGTAGAGGGTGTCGAAATAGGACGTAGCCGATTGAGAAGGGGGTTGTCGCCCGTAGGATCGAATCGACAAGGACTTGAGGCACGGCATAAGGACGCAGAGCATCTCGCAGAAACGAACCATCCATCTTGTGAACGACTCGTCATTCAGGCTGCCACCACGAACATGAGGCACGCTTATCGCCAGACGCGTGACCGAGGGCGCAAGGAGATAGAGGAGATGATCTCCTCCCAAGATGCTCTCTTCCCACTCGAGCTTCTGGAGTGAGCATAGAACCGGCAGTCCGCCCGGTATGAGGTGAGATATTGTAGCCAGGTAGTCAGCAGACAAGGTTCCTGAGCGAATACGGGCAGTCTTGATGAGGCTGGCGTAATATAGGAAATGATTCCATGGCAGGGATTGATGGACGCGCTTCACAAAATCTGGAGGGAGTCTGCAAACGGAAAGTCAATATTCCTCAATAGTGCGGAGGCTGCGAGTGACTCACGGTCCAAACTTTAGCTGTTCCGGCCTATACTCATGGCCCACAGATCCTCTCAACAGCAATGTACCGCTTGGAATGTGGTACAGGATCCCAAGGAGTCGATATAAGTCTCTAGTCTCCGAACAGGAGCGCCACAAGAGCTTGGTTGCCGGGTAAAAAAACAGCTTCGTTCCTAGCATGACTTCTACGAGCTCTCGATGGCCCTGGCGATCGTACGACGCTTGTTCAAAGCAGTTGATGACACGTTCAATGATGTCCTTGTTTCCAAAGAAACGTGCCGTGGCGGAAGAATCTTCGTGATTCAAGAGCGAGATTGATACGCCGTAAGGGACAGATTATGGTTGTTACAGAGAAGTGCTCAGCGTAACGGATCGATGAACACAAGATGTGGAGAAACTGAGCCCGTAGTACCGAAGTGCCTGAGCAGTACAGTGGTAACAGAGACCCAAAAGGGTAGGCATTCCGATGCGTGACTGGGGTGATCTGAGAATCAGCAGCAATGGTGCTGAAGAACCGGAAGAAGTGCGGGTGGCATAAATAGAGACGTTGACTGGCCAATATGTGCGTGATTACCTGAAGCATTGGAACACAATAGTTATGCTATGCGAATGTCTTTTCATGTCAGTGGGTACCCTCGACGATAGAGGTAGTTGACATACAGCTATGATTGCGGGGGTTCCACATTTGAATGCGACTTGGTTGTCCTGTTCTCCGTTCAAACTTTCAACGCCTGGCTATGCAGCCCGTGGTCTGTGGACGTAAAAGCATATAGCCAAGACGCAACAACTGCAAGGAATCAAACGGTCTCACCGTGGGCAATGCGATGCATCGAGTATCACCGCACCCTTCTCCCGCGTACCGCATGCAATGATGTGCCCATGTACGGACCATACGTTTCCGAAGTCCGTCTCGTCATACCTGAAGGCAGGCGGAATCCAGCACAGGCGTTGACTACCAATGTCAGGTTCAGAGGACCAGAGCCATCCGTCCTTGTAGAAGTAGGCCGGCGGTAAGGAAAGGTCATTATTCTGAGAGGAGAGAGGGCGGAGTTCAGCTGGCACAACAGTGTAGCTCTCGGGAGAGACGAGCCCCTGGCCGTGGGGAGAGAACGCGATCTGCTTCACTTCTCGCTTGCTTCCAGTGCTGAACTCGTACTCGGGCACAGTTAGGGACGACTCCGAGTGAGAGGGTGGGGTGGACGCATCGGAACGGGTCGTTCTGGGAGGGAGAAGCTGGGCCAGGTCGTAGAGCAGGATTCGGCCATCGTATAAGCTTGCCACCGCGCGTGTGCAGTCGTCGGAGAATGCGAGAGAGCTGATCCAGTCAATGACGTGCTCGATCCAGAGAACGCGCCCGGAAGCCTCGTGCAGGCGTAGTGTCGGATAGTAGCCGTCATTGACAAATGGCTTCCTGGAAGGCTTTGCAATAAGGTCGGGACTTGACGTGTCCGGTGGAGTCCTGTCAAGCGAGCCAGAGAGCATCCATTTGCCATCAGAGGAGACAGCCAATTCACGGATCCTCCCGTCGCACTGGAAGAGAATCGCGGGCGAGGGATGTGTTTCGTAGACGTTCCAGCGAAGGATCGTGCCATCCTCTGACGCAGACAGGACATGCTGCTCGTCGCGCGTGAAGCGGACAGCGCGTACCCAATCCGAGTGACCGGCGAGGCTCCTGATGCGTCCGCCTGGCTTCGTCTCCCAGACACAGACATTACTTGCCACCCCCCACGCTATGAAGCTGGCTACGGAAGACCACACGATGGGTGATCTGACGACCAAGCTTCTGTACTCGAGTGTATGCACGACATCGCCTGTAGAGACCTCCAATAACAAAACCTCATTTCTGAGCACAGCGACAACAAGACGTCCGTCCGGGGAGATGGAGAGCCCAAGGAAATCCTCGTGGTTGTGACCACCGGCCGCTGTGGATGCTGGAGCATGGCTGTCCAATTCGGAAAGCTCAGTGTTTTGCCCGCTTGGTCCAAACGTTCCGGAGCGATCCGTCGGCCATCGGATGATGTGCACTGCTACACCTGTAGAGACCCCGATGTGGACGCCGTCTGGCGAGAACGCAACAGCGCGGACCGTTAAAAACATGGTAAGCGACCTGGTCAACGCCTCTTTCGTACGAACGTCCCACAGGATGAGCGATGAGTCATTGTACGCGGCAGCGAGGGTACCGTTGGCCCGAAAAGCAAGAGAGATGACTTGCGCTGATCCAGGGAGCAATTGAAGCTTAGCCCCGTCGGCTTTGCTCCAGAGAGTGATCTCGCCATCCCACTGACCACACGCGACGATCTGGCTGTCGGGAGACACGGCCACACAGCGGACTTCCGAGTCGTGTTCCAGGGTCCGGAGCAGGGATTTGGTGCGCGTATCCCAGATCTTGCAAGTCTTGTCGTGTGAACCAGAGATGAGCGCCCCGTCGCACGAAAAGACAACACTGTTGACCCGGTCTTGGTGACCGGGGAGCGTGCTTGATTCCTCGGGGGAGGCGACGCTCCACAGGACGATCTTCCTGTCGTCGGATGCAGAAGCCGCAAATGTCCCGTCGGACGACCATGTGACTGAGCGGATCGATTCGTAGTGTCTCCTCCACCTGCCCAAACACGCACCCGTGGCGACGTCCCAGAGGGTGACAAACCCATGCGCGTCGCTGGACAGAATTGCCTTTCCGTCAGGTGCAAAGCAGACACTCATGATGCAGCTTTCGCCCGCCAAGACGTGCGTCTCCGCCCCGGTTTGCACGTTCCGTAACTCGATGCCCCCGTCCTGGGTCCCGCATGCGATGACATTACCATCAGGAGAAAAGTCAAGACAATTAACCAAGCGGTTGCTCGCTGTGGAGGTGAGAGTGGCGCTCCATGCAGTCTCCCGACCGCGGCGCAGTAGAACCATCCCCGGCAGATGCGCTGCATGTCGTTGACGGAGGGGCGAGCTGAGCGGCGCAAATGTGGCCGTCGCCCTGAGCACCTCGAAGAACGACGCGCTGATGCCTTCGTAGAATGCCCGGACAATGCGCTCGCAGTCGTACAGCAGTGCAGGGGCATCTGTGGGAGGGAGCGGCGGCTGCGAGTTCTGTGATAATCGCTCTCAGTCAGAAGGTTCCAAGAAGCCACAAAAATATGCATGTGCCGACCTTCAACGTTTGCTGTGCGGATTGCAAAGCGGCCACAGCCACATCCACACAGCCCAGCAAGCTCAAGGCCTCGAGCCAGTCCAGGAGGTGGCTGTCGCAGAACGCTTGCAGTGCGCTCAACAGTTCCTCGTCGACCGCGGCGTGACTGAGATGGTGGGCCCAGTACTTGACCGCGTACTGACGCTCTGCAGTCAGGTGCCGTGCGACCGTCTCCTGCAAGTCGGGAATCTCGCTGTTGAGCAGATGGCTGTGCTTCCGGTCAACATCGCAGATGTTGTGTCGAAGCGTCAGCAGAATGCGAAGGCAGCTTTTAGAAAGCAATGCGTGATGGTGAGAAGGATAAATGAGGAAGGTGGGCTCGGTACAGCGAGACGGGTCGACAATGAAGTCGGCAAAGGACAGGTGGATGAGGCGGATAGGCGACGAGTTGTCCCCAGAAGAGGGCAAGGCCAGGATAGCATGCAAAGATGGTAGCAGACGCATCGCCGTGCCCGCAGGGAGATCTAGCAGGGCTTCAAGCGTTGCGGGAAGAAGCCGCTCCTGCGCGAGCGTGACTGTCGCGAGCATCAGCTGCAGCTGAGACCCCGCTTCTTCTTCGAGGTCATTCAGCCCGAGCATTAAAGCTTGGGTGTATATCGCATCGAGCACCTTGAACGGCGATGTCTTGCTGCTACCAAGGGCTGCTGCAGCTCTACCGGCCTCTAGAAGGCGGTCAAGTTGAGCTTTCGGATTACGTGCTCGTTTGTCTCCAACGTACAAGACCGCCGTCGCAGCGAAAATGAAGAGCAGTTCGGTGAGAGCAACAAGACGAGATAGTTGATCCTCCGACGGCCATTCGGCTTCCAGGTCGTAGCGACGCCTCACTTCCTGAAGGCGAGTCCCGAGAAAGTGCTTGATATCACGAGCGGTGTGTTCATCGGGTATTTTGCTAAGAGGGAACTCCTGGGTGTTCGCGGCGAGTGCAGGTAGGAGAAACCCCGCCTTGATGTTTGGCTCGGGCCGGCTGGTAACGAGGAACTTCAGAGGAGCCACGCGCTCGTGATGTAGCGACAACGACTTGACAACGACCGAGACCGCCTCGTCGTCCATGCACTCGTCCAGCGCATCTATGATCACTACGAGGTCGTCGAATGCCTGTGATCCGCCGTCTAAGGCCGTGCGAAGCGGCCTCACAATCAGCGTCTGCAGCTGCGAGGCGACCGACATCTGGTGAACGTTCGGGTTGTTCGCCACTGCTTCCCGGAGCGCCTCCCGGAAGACAACACAAAGTCGCGCCAGTTGCTGCGCAATGGTGGGCATGATGGCAAGCACGTTGCTCCGGTCGCCGTCGCGCGCACAAAAGAAGCTAGCTGCCAGAATCCGTCGTGAGTCGCACCACTGCGCAGTCGTCTGCGCAAGCGTGCTCTTGCCTGCTCCGGCCAGCGCGTAGAGCCACATGATTGGACGGTGGTGGTCGACATCAAGAACTGGCGGGGGAAATGCGGACAGATCGGGGTGACCCGGTCCGAGGATCCATGCGAAGATTGTCGCGAGAGCCTCCCTCCGTGTCTCCGGCTCGCACTCGGATCGACCACCTTCGCTGTCGTTGTACATGGCCGAGAACGTGGGATGCAAGCCTGGTATGGCTGGGTCAAATTCGGATATTAGAATCTCAGTCATTGTGGTCATCGCATCGTTTACACTCACCACCCCCGGGCCCTTGCAGCTGGATGGGATAAATGGTAAGTAAACTCTGACAGATGCAACGAAAACGGATCTCACCTGATTGCGATGTCTCTCTAGAGCCTCATTTATATGCGTATGCACACCGAGGAACTGTTCATCCAAATGCTGCACGCCTCCGTCAATCTTGCCCTCCACGCGCTAGAGGACATTAGACTCATTAGCGGGGCCCTGCAGGCGTCGAGGCAGCTACGAACCCCAATCCCAAGTTCTGTCGAGATCGTCCCCCGCGCCTGCATTTCAACTCGGTCAGATCTGCCTATGGCAACTGTCGTCCTAACTCACAATGAAGGTCTGAACGACTCTTCCTAGCGACTGGACATGTTCGCTGACTTTCCCCGCGCGTTCCCGTGCGTTCACAACCCGTCCAGCGCGCGTCTCCGATGCCAAACACTGCATGTCCTGTTCGATCTTCTTCAACTCCCTGAACATCCCATCAGCAGGTGCTGGATACTGGCGTAAGCTGCTGTGAAAAAGTACTTCACAAAGTCGTCCAGTCTCTTCTTGAATTCAGACGGCCATTGTGCCATCGGAGGCAACGAGGTGGGTGAGACCATGTTGTTCAGCTGCACGACGTACGCCTCAACTGTGCGAATGTCGGCTTCGTTTGTGGAGACTTGCTGCGAGCGAGGAGAATGCATGAGTGAGGCGTGCAGAAGGTGAGCGCAACTCTTACTGGCAGCTCACCTCTACAACATCAACGATAGCGAGGAGCCCCCCGGCTACGGACTGCAGCGGCGGAAATGCGGCTGACGCTTCCTTCATGACATTCAGCGTAATCTTGAGCCCGTTCATTAGCGTCCTGCCCAAGTGGCGTTCTGGCACCACGGGTTGTCGTGGCACCTCTTCAACATCTGGTCCCAGCGTCCCCATATGCAGTGGACTTTTCTTCTCGGATGCTAGCTCCGGCGGACACTTGTGCGTTCCGGGAGACCGACCGCGCTCCGACCCTACCACCGACAAACGCTGCTGGTCGAGGGGAGTAGCAGCTGAGAAACTGTCGTCAACGACACCGATGGTTCCATCAGTCGAGGCCGGCAAAGGAAAGTCTTGCACCTGCGATGTGGGCGCCGGTGAAGTCTCCTTTTGCTGTACGGTTTCCTGTGGTGCGTCGTGCGCGGGTCGAGGCGTCGGCGAGTATTGGCGCTCGGTCTCTTGCAAAGGCGTGTGTATACCGGCTGAGCGAACATCAGGAGGAGCGCTCCTGGGCCTCAGTGTCGACCACCATCGAGAAAGAATACCAGCCTGGGGTTTGGGGGGTTTCTGTTCCTGGCGGTCTGAATGTAAAAAAGGTCTCAACGGCGGCGCTGACTCGGCGGCAGACGCATCGGCGTTTGGAATGGGCAGAACACTGTCGCGGGACGCAGAACTACTTCGATATTTTCCCCAACGATTCCTGAGACAAGGGGGAGCCATGGCGCGGCAACGGAAAGGCGGATCTTGAGACGAGAACGACCGTGTAGGTATCAGAAGGGGAAGAGCAGTGGGAGGCTTGCGGAGACTATCCTGATCGCACAGCTACTTTGAGGTCGTCAGTGAGCGCTGAGTGCTGACAAGAGCCGAGAAGTACTGCAACGCGATGAACGTGCTGTTACGGCGCGGCCACGGCAAGCGCTGAATCCTACATTGCAGATGCACTGGTCGTCCAGTCGCGCTGTAGAGATTCAAAACTGGAATACCGCCCGCCTAGACAGGGTGTTCCAACGGCATGCTGCGTGCCTGCCGCCGGTCCAGGTGGACGAGCTCACCACAATCGAGCCGGTACTTTCAATTGAAGAATCATCGAAGCAGACTGATATGAAGCGGGTATTGTCATACGCTGAACTTTAACCTTGTAAGATGTGGTTCTGGACTCACTAGGAGGTAATGACAATGAAGAGCATCACCGCTCCGAGTCCGAGCCGGAGGGACGATGTCGCCTGTCGGTTGATCAGCATGGACAGTGTGAGGGCAGTTCACCGTGATTGAGCCAGGCTCAGTTGCATAGTGGCAACCTCTTGAAGAGCGATATAACCACCGTCCAGGATGTCCGGTATGGCTGGAGTAATGGAAAGCCGTTGCCAGTGCGTAGTGTCCATTGGCAGTCGTGCCTCCGGGTCTATATTCGCGGCCCGCGTGACAGCAACTTCTGTACGTCGGACAAGGCGTTTAGTAACAATCAGACCAGAGTCGCTGAGCTATAGCCAGTCGTAACGCACAAGCCAGAGGAACTAGCTTACTGTCCACTATACCAATGTTGACGACTACTTCTGGGCCAGTAGGTTTTGGCCAGTGGGACAAGTTACTACGGCTGCTTGAGGGGCAATGCCAGTGGTCGGACGCGTGCTGGGAAAGCGGACGTACAGTAAGCGCCTGCTCTTCACTGGCGCTTCAGGTTTCTCAGTCTCCGAGTCGAGCTTTCTCTCGCTCGACACTGACAACATGGATGTAAGTTCCCCCAGATTGCACTCTGGCGTACACTGTCTCGTCAAACAATCATGCAGATAACAACGGCTTAACACGCCGCTTATGTGCAAGTGTGCAGTGCCCAGCAATCGATCTCCGAACGCACCGAATCGACCCCCCTGTACTGACGAAGCTCGACGTCGACACGAACGTCTGTGCACACATCTCGTCTTCGCGGCGTCCACGCCTCCTAGGTGCAGGGTACCTCCGCTCGTCCCCGTCCTTCCGTTTCCTGACATCAGCGTGATTTCACCTAAATTATTTGCTTCCACTGCCACTGCTTTCGATACAGTGCTGTATGCGCCTATGCGTCTCCCGTCGGACTTTGGCTATTCACTGTACCTCTCCTGACCATCCATGTCTGGATGACGCATCGTGCCTCCCTGCGTTTTGACATGAACAGATCGCCAGTGGATACGGGGGCTTAGCCTTAAGCCACATATCGCTCGCGCTCTCGGGATGTCCGAGTCCGAGTCCCGCCGGCAAGTCGAAAGACAATGCTATATATCGGACAATGTGTCAAGTCAGGCATCACACCGTAATGGACCAGCGGAAGCTGATAATGATTCCCTTCAACCCTACCGGCGACGTAGGCCATCTCTCTGCGCATTCACACGTCCTGACCTGCTTCTCCGCCATGGGGCGTCCTGTATGTCTTGTATTCTGATGTCAGTTGCGCTATTGCAGTCCACCCCTGCCAGTGAAAGCTACGCCCGGTGGGCCATCACGACACCTGACACATGCGAGCGCGCAATGCTGCGTTGACATCGATAATGTTCGGACCTTTCGTGCACAAAGTATCTGTATGCCCCGACGTTGAAGCAGGAAGACGTCGAGGTGCTCGGGATTTGGACGATGGTCAACGGGTGGATGTGCGGCAGGCCTCGCTTCACCAGCAGTGAAAGTATTTGCCGGGATGTTCAGAAGTATACGATGAACCTGCCCAGTGCCTTCCACACCGACATCGCAAACATCGACAAGCCGCTAAAATCGTGGCGCGATCGACTAAACGTACGCGGTGCAAATTCCAGCGTGAGATCTGCAGAGGGTGGAGTGTCATAGTTGTCGTTGTATACAATACGTTGTATAAAGGAGCACCGACGGTACCAGATGAAAGATGAACTTGAAGGCTGGAAGCGTCAACTTGACCAGTACGTCGCAGGGCAGCGGAGAGTGGGATGCCAAGGACCCGGTATGCAGTTGCTTCCCCGTGGGACTATCTTACTGAACAATGACTACATCGACGCGCTCCCTCTTCCCGCTTGTCTCGCTTCGAGACACAGCGTATGGTGGATGTCACGGGTGTTCGCGCACGACATAAGTACTGGGAGACGCATGCTCGGGGACTCCGGCAACATGATCACGGGCTCGGCGACGAGGCTGGGTGCGGTCGTGCAGGAGCTGCGCGCCGACTCGCTTGCCAGTGCGTTGGGTATCTAACGACGGTCCTCGCATGCAAGGGCGCACTTTGATGATATTCCATCTCGGCTGTGATAGCGCGCCTCAAAGCACCAATCTGAACTGGCGCAGAACGAAGACTCGATGAAGGCAGAGGCTGCGCTGAGAGAAGGACGTCAAGGGAGGTACTGACCTGTAATGTGCAACTCACACGCAACGTCTGCGCGAATGCATTGTCGCGCTCCCCGCTCCTCACCTCCTTGAGCCGCGTGAAAACGGCGAGAGTGCGCTTCCACGTGTCGTTCTCGGCCCATTTCTCCTGTAGTCGTGACACTGTTCGCGCGGAGCCTCCCGAGTCGGTCAAGGGCAGAGCCAAGCGGTAGAGGGACAAAGTTCGCACTAAGCACGTTGATGGCTGGCTAAGCGCACGATGCGCGACTGGCAGATGTGTGCGAGCGAGGAGCAGATGTCGAGGTGTAAAGATCGAGCAGTAGAACAGATGGCGGTTGGGTACGCGCAGCACAGGATGCACGCAGTGCTGGACATGCGACCGCTCGGGACGTGAGCCGATGACGGGCGCATGTCCTTGGTCCGCTGCATGCGTCAGGGGCGATAGCGTGAGCGCATGCTCACGTTTGAGTCCAACTACGTAGACCGGAATGTGAACGTAAACTCACAGGAAGGAGGGACTCCGGGCGAGGCGTACGCCGGGCAACCATGAAAAACTCTATACCGAGGTGAGTACGAAGATCACACGGCAAGGGAGTCGTCGCGCGTATACACACTGTATACACGTACATGACACGTACTCGATGACGAATGCATACTCACCTGCGTCGCGCTGCGTCATTCATGAAGCGCAGATTGTTTCCGGCGGGGATGTGCACTTTACATGTCCACGTTGCGCGATAGGCGACACGGGGAGCTTAGAGTGTACCGAGACAGAAGACCAGACTGGAGCGGAAGAGAGGACCGGAATGTCTAGAAGAGGAACATGCAGGGAACAGTGGCGAGAGACAGGAGGACGTCGGCGGACAAGAGGTGACAGGTCGTGCAGAGGACGTCTGTAGCATATACAGAGGACTCATCGCTGTCGGCAGGGCCGGTGCCATAGAAGTCCGAGCGATGTGTATGTACGTACCGGGAGGAGAGCAACGGACGCGGTGGGAGCAAGCACTACCCGAGTAGTACTGGTGCGAGTTCGGAGCTGTACTACGTACCTTGATCGACACTGGGGAGGACCGCAGCGTGCGTCCAAATACTGCGAGCTAAGCTCTGACGCGAGAGGGGCCACGGCGGAAGGCGAGAGCGCAGCTGTAGTATACATGGCATGGTAGGGCATGGCCAGTGGCTTCTCCCGGTGAGTAGTTGCCGGTGAGTGCGCTGGGAGAGCTGTTCATCGTCATCGTCACTGGGCCACTCGCAGGAGGCGCACGGTGCGTGGTAGCAGCGTGGTGGCGTGGGAACACGGCCTGGAAATCGGTCAGTGAGAGCACCGATCTGCTGCACTCAAGTACGTATAAGTACTAGTAAGTGACGTCGACCCCGCAACCGCTCTGCTTTGTCCAGCGCAAACAGTCCCGAGCGCGGCCCCAGTCAGACTTGACACCTATGTCCCCTCGTCTCCCATCCGACAAGGCTGCATGCTCAGCACAGATACCCGAGGTGTCACCCGCCGAGATCGCGATGGCCGAGCACACAGCGTGCTCACCCAAGATGCACGATGGGTGGCGCCACGGTACCTACTCAGAGTCCGCGACGACCCGCCCAAATGGCACACGACCGCCCTCCCCCGACCCATACAGCCATCGTCTCTTTTGGATGTCGCCAGCGCGGCCGGCGCAGTACGAGGTGACGTACATTGCAGGATCACGACGTGTCTGTGCTAACGCCATGACATTCTCCCGACAGGTCGCTCACCTAGTATGGTGCACGCTCACCTTATGCAACGAATAACGCCCCGGCGTGCTCGCGCACAATGCACGAAAATGCTCATACGCAGAGCGCGAAGCGCACGGCGTTGCTCATGCAGCCGAATCGTATGCTTCCAGCCCTTAAGACGCCTGGAGACTCCCGTACGAGCCACTACGTACGACAGCACACTCCCCACACTGCTCACCGAAATGTATTCTCAGAATCTCGGACTCCTCGTCGGAGGCCTGTCGCGAGACACCAAGGTCATCCCCCCTCACGACGTACCGTGAGCTCGGAGTGGTACTCGGCGTGCGAATCACGAAGGCGCGGACGTCGTCGCGGACGCTGCCGCTGGCCGTCAACGGTCAACGACGCAGGAGCGCGACGGAGTTCGTACGGTGCACGACCCTCTGCTGACGTTTTCCTTCAGCTTCGTCGCAATCATGCTCACAGAAGCGGTGTAGCAGTGTCAGGTACAGATGACTGACAACACCAGCCGCGCGACGCGTCGGAACGCGGTCAAATGACCGCGTCCGCCCCTGGTTCAGCAGTCTACGATACGATCCTTCCACCTACTCAAGCTCGGGTTTGGATGACTCTCTCTTTTCCAACGACGTCAACCTCTCTGTTTCTTGGATTGAACGACCGGTGCTTACTGCAACTTCGTTATGACCTCAATGGGGTTGGGTGGCTGAGCGCTGAGCGCTGACCTCTTGAGCTTCCACCACCACTTCCGCTTTTTCTTCCTAGCCATCACCGTACATACCGGACGGCGGACGCCCATGACGGACACGACAGGAACACTACTCACTATCCCTGGCTTCACCGCGCACCGCGTGCTCGGCGAAATGAAGGTCACCTGAGGCGCGGGTGATCTGAACATCGTCCGATCCACAGGCGGAGACCGAGGCTTGAAATTGACCGTTGGAGGAGCTGCCTTCTCGCTCGACGAGAAGACCAAGTTCGGAACACTTGAAGAATACCCACGTGTGTATGTGTTCAGGTCGGATATCGAGGGCGTAAGTGGCGGGTGAGTGGTCTTTTTGTGTGAATGTGTCGCATGGCATGACCAGGGAACCGCTCAGATACTTCGAGCTAATCTTACCCGAGGGCGTGATTGAGGACGGGTCGAGGCTATCGGAGATGCAGACCAGGTTTGAGGAGATTCTGATTGAGCATGGTATGTTGCAGCCCGCCGCAGAAGAGGCCAGTACCCGGAACCGTATCAAGGATGCTATCCAAAGGTAGGGTGTCCTTGCGCCTTTGAATTGTGTCTGTGTAGCTCATGCACTCACTACGTCGTTGAGCCAATGTGCGGATCCCCTTTAAGCCCTGCCCTGTGTTTTCGCTGCTCATGTTCTAGGCAAAGGAACGACGGTGTTATCCGAAGGGACGCTACATCTTGATGTCATTCGCCAGCAGGAAGGCGACGAGGTAAAACCCCTTTTGACGCTCACCGTGTGCGCAGCGACGTTCCCGCTGTTCAGATCAACGACATTCGGGACGCTCGCCGGCGACTCACGTACATACGTCTTCACTCCCGAAGTCGAAAGCGCAAACAAGGGGTGCGTTCTCCGAGTGCTGCGATGCCCTTCGCTGACATGTCCCTCTAGCTTCGTTGCAATCGTGCTCCCAGAAGCTTTGGAGCAGCCGGGCGCAGACCTCGCGGAGCTACAGAACCGCTTTGAGCTCGCGTTGATCGAGTACGGCCTGCTCAAAGACGGGTTCGAAGCGGCTGCCGACGAAGTGGGCAGAAGTGTCCGGGAAGACTCTGCGCGCACCGCCCAGCGCATCCGCGAAGCCCGAGATGTGTACGTCGTCAAGTCCGCGCATCGCAAGAGATGTTCGCTCATGCTCGATACTCCCACAGTTACCTGAAGACCCATCCGAGGACGATAGAGCCGGTCTCGATCTCGCGACCGCTGCATAGTCTAGCCAGCAGCAGCGCCTCGGGAACACAGTCCGTTGCTAATGCAGCTCACTGGGTCTCGGGCGCAGTCACGTCGGCCGCATCCTCTGCCGGAGCGTGGATCGCGAGTACATTTGTGCCCACCGACCCCGCTGCCACCGACAAGCTGAACTCGGCGGCGCGCGGCGTCACCGCGGTCGTGCACGGAGTCGAAGAGGGGACGAAGGATGTCAAAGAAAAACTGAGAGATTCGGCTGGTGACGTGGTCGAGAACGACTATGGTGGAGAGGCGCGGGACGTCGCGGGCGATATGGGTCAGAGCCTGGATAACGTGGGTGCGGTTGCGGGCGATGTGGCGACTGTGACGAACGGTGCTGCGCTGGCTGTTGCGGGACTTCTGGGTGCTGCGAGTCGGCAGAACGAGGAGCAGGATGTATCCGGCCCTGGTGCTGGAGATTGAGGCGACAGAGTTGCAGCCTACGGAGCGGCAGCGTTGTGAGACGCTGTCTTACAGTCACTCTGTGCCCTGTTCATCAGTCTTACAATGTGTGACGCGCTCACGAGATCCCCATCATGACTGAGCTGAAGATATCGATGTGGGGAGCCACGGTATGGCAGCCCTTTGTAGACGGAGACAGCACTGAGTGTCCTCGATAAAGGGCCGTAGTTCCGGTTCAGTAAGTTCATAATGTGCACCTTGGCTCACTCAGAGCAAAGTTGACGAGATGAAACTTTTCCTGGTCGAAACCGTGGGCAGAGCGACCGCCGACGTTGCCGGTCCATGTTGATAATGTTTAGGACCCCACTCTGGCGATCGTTCATGTACATACCTCCTTACTCCCGAAGTCGAAGGCGTAGATAAGAAGCGTGTGCTTGTAGCAATGCCGTACTCCTTCAGCTTCGTTAAAATCGTGCTCACAGAAGCTGTGATGCAGCGTAAGGTGCGGCGACTGAGAACACCACGCGCGCGACGCGTCAGAACGCGGTCACATGACCGCGTCCACCCCCAGATGTAGTGGCAGTCTACCATACGATCCCTTTTTTCACTCAAGCTCGTGTTGGAATGACTCTTTTGTTGGAAACTCTCTCAAATTTGCTCGCTCAAAAGCCACCCTCGAAGCCATCGTATTACTTACTCAAGCCGCCACTCGCAGACGGCGTGCACGGCGCGCTCAACGACGGGTTTGAAGCCGCTGCTGATGAAGTTGGCAGGATATCGAGCGCATCCACGAGGCTGAAACACCAAAAGAAGGGCGGTGTGTCATAAACGGAGACGGTCACTGGATATTTACATGATAGACCTGAAGTGATGGATCACCGTGGTTGCGCTATGCGAATGTCCGTCTACATTAGCGGGTACCGTTGACAATAAAGATAGTTGACATACAACCATGATTGCGGGGGTCATATACTTGAATGCGACTCGGCCATTGTGTTCGCCGTTCAAGGCCTGGCTATGCAGCACATGGTCTGTGAAGGTGAACGCATTTAACCAAGATGTAACAAGTGCAGGAAATCAGACAGTCTCACCGTTGGCAATGGGATGCATCTAGTATTACCGCACCCTTCTCCCGCGTACCGCATGCAATGATGTGCCCATGTACGGACCATATGTCTCCGAAGGCCGTCTCGTCATACCTGAAGGCAGGCGGAATCCAGCAAAGGCGTTGACTACCAATGTCACGTTCAGAGGACCACAGCCATCCGTCGTTGTTGAAGTAGGCAGGCGGTAAGGAAGGGTCATTATTCTGAGAGGAGAGAGGGCGGAGTTCAGCTGGCACAACAGTGTAGCTCTCGGGAGAGACGAGCGCCTGGCCGTGGGGAGAGAACGCGATCTGCTTCACTTGCCGCTTGCTTCCAGTGCTGAACTCATACTCGGGCACAGTGAGGGAGGACTCAGAGCGAGAGAGTGAGGTGGACGCATCGGAACGAGTCGTTCTGGGAGGGAGAAGCTGGGCCAGGTCGTAGAGCAGGACTCGGCCATCGTATAACCCTGCCACCGCGCATGTGCAGTCGTGGGAGAACGCGAGAGAGGTGATCCAGTGAGTGACGTGCTCAAACCAAAGAACGCGCCCGGAGGCATCGTGCAGACGCAGTGTCGGATAGTAGCCGTTATTGACAAACGGCTTCCTGGAAGGCTTTGCAATAAGGTCGGGACTTGACAGGTCCGGGGGAGTCCTGTCACGCGAGCCAGAGAGCATCCACTTGCCGTCAGAGGACACGGCCAATTCATGGATATCCCCGTCGCACTGGAAGAGAACCGCGGGCGAGGGATGTTCTTCGTGGAGGTCCCAGCGTCGGATCGTGCCATCATGTGACGCAGACAGGACATCCTGCTCGTCGCGCGTGAAGTGGACAGTGTTTACCCATCCCGAGTGACCGGCGAGCCTCCTGATGCGTCCGCCTGGCTTCGTCTCCCAGACACAGACATCCTTCTCAGCCTCGCCACACGCTACGAAGCGAGCACTGCAGGACCACACGATGGGTGAGCTGACAACCAAGCTTCCGTACTCGGGTGCATGCACAACATCGCCTGTAGAGACCTCCAATAACAAGGCCTTGTTGTTGAGCACAGCGACAACAAGACGTCCGTCCGGGGAGATGGAGAGCCCGAGCACCTCCTCGCGGTTGTGAGCACCGGCCGCTGTGGATGCGGGAGCATGGCTGTCCAATTCGGAAAGCTCAGTGTTTTTCCCGCTGGGTCCAAGCGTTCCGGAGCCATCTGTCGGCCATCGGATGATGTGCACTGCTACGTCTGTAGAGGCCCCTATGTGAACGCCGTCTGGAAAGAACGCAACAGCGCGGACAAATGCAAACTTGGGAAGCAACCTGGTCAACGCCTGTTTCGTACGAACGTCCCACAGGATGAGCGATGAGTCTTCGTACGCTGCAGCGAGGGTACCGTTTCCGTCAAAAGCAAGAGAGATGACTTTCGCTAGTCCACGGAATGAGTGCAGCTTAGCCCCGTCGGCTTTGCTCCAAAGGATAATCTCGCCATACAGCATGCCACATGCGACGATCTGGCTGTCGGGAGACACGGCCACGGAGCGCACCTCCGAGTTCTGTTCCAGAGTCCGGAGCAGTGATTTGGTGTGCGTATCCCAGATCTTGCAAGTCTGGTCGTATGACACGGAGACGAGCGTCTCATCAGAGGCAAAGGCAACACTGTTGACCCAGTGTTGGTGACCGGAGAGCGTGCTTGACTCCTTGGGGGAGGCGACGCTCCACAGGACAATCTTCCCGTCATCGGAGGCAGAAGCCGCAAGTGTCCCATCAGACGACCACGCGACTGAGCCGATCCAGTGAGAGTGTCTCTTCCATCTGCCAACACACGCACCCGTAGCGATGTCCCAGAGGGTGACAAACCCATCCCAGTCGCCGGACAGAATTGCCTTGCCGTCAGGTGAGAAGCACACGCTGGTCATCATCCTTCCGACCGCCATGACGTGCGTCTCCGCCCCGGTTTGCACGTCCCGTATCAGGATGGTGCTGTTCTTAGTCCCGCATGCGATGGTCTTACCATCAGGAGAAAAGTCAAGACATTCAACAGTGCTGTCGCTTGCTGTGGAGGTGAGAGTGGTGCTCCATGCAGTCTCCCGACCGCGGCGCAGTAGAACCATCCCCGAGAGGTTTACTGCATGTCGTTGACGGAGGGGCGAGCTGAGCGGCACAAATGTGGCTGTCGCCCTGAGCACCTCGAAGAACGACGCGCTGATTCCTTCATAGAACGCGCGGACAATGCGCTCGCAGTCGTACAGCAGTGCAGGGGCATCTGTGGGAGAGAGCGGCGGCTGTGAGTTCTGTGATAATCGCTCTTAGTCAGAAGGTTCCAAGAAGCCACAAAAATATGCATGTACCGACCTTCAACGTTTGCTGTGCGGATTGCAAAGCGGCCACAGCCACATCCACACAGCCCAGCAAGCTCAAGGCCTCGAGCCAGTCCAGGAGGTGGCTGTCGCAGAACGCTTGCAGTGCGCTCAAAAGTTCCTCGTCCACCGCGGCGTGACTAAGATGGTGGGCCCAGTACTTGACCGCGTACTGACGCTCTGAAGTCAGGTGCCGTGCGACCTTCTCCTCCAAGTTGGGAATCTCGCTGTTGAGCAGATGGCCGTACTTCGGTTCGACGTCGCAGATGTTGTGTCGAAGCGTCAGCAGAATGCGAAGGCAGCTTTTAGAAAGCAATGCGTGATGGTGAGAAGGATAAATGAGGAAGGTGGGCTCGGTACAGCGAGACGGGTCGACAATGAAGTCGGCAAAGGACAGGTGGATGAGGCGGATAGGCGACGAGTTGTCCCCAGAAGAGGGCAAGGCCAGGATAGCATGCAAAGATGGTAGCAGACGCATCGCCGTGCCCGCAGGGAGATCTAGCAGGGCTTCAAGCGTTGCGGGAAGAAGCCGCTCCTGCGCGAGCGTGACTGTCGCGAGCATCAGCTGCAGCTGAGACCCCGCTTCTTCTTCGAGGTCATTCAGCCCGAGCATTAAAGCTTGGGTGTATATCGCATCGAGCACCTTGAACGGCGATGTCTTGCTGCTACCAAGGGCTGCTGCAGCTCTACCGGCCTCTAGAAGGCGGTCAAGTTGAGCTTTCGGATTACGTGCTCGTTTGTCCCCAACGTACAAGACTGCCGTCGCAGCGAAAATGAAGAGCAGTTCGGTGAGAGCAACAAAACGAGATAGTTGATCCTCCGACGGCCATTCGGCTTCCAGGTCGTAGCGACGCCTCACTTCCTGAAGGCGACTCCGGAGAAAGTGCTTAATATCACGAGCGGTGTGTTCATCGGGTATTTTGCTGAGAGGGAACTCCTGGGTGTTCGCGGCGAGTGCAGGTAGGACAAACCCCGCCTTGATGTTTGGCTCGGGCCGGCTGGTAACGAGGAACTTCAAAGGAGCAACGCGCTCGTGGTGTAGCGACAACGACTTGACGACGACCGAGACCGCCTCGTCGTCCATGCACTCGTCCAGCGCATCTATGATCACTACGAGGCCGTCGAATGCGTGTGATCGGCCCTTCAAGGCCTTCTCTAGCGGAGTCACAATCAGCGTCTGCAGCTGCGATGCGACCGACATCTGGTGGACGTTCGGGTTATCCGCCACTGCTTTCCGGAGCGCCTGCCGGAAAACAATACAAAGTCGCGCCAGTTGCTGCGCAATGGTGGGCATAATGGCAAGCACGTTGCTCCGGTCGCCGTCGCGCGCACAAAAGAAGCTAGCCGCCAGAATTCGTCGTAGGGCACACCACTCCGCAGTCGTCTGTGCAAGCGTGCTCTTGCCTGCCCCCGCGAGCGCATAGAGCCACATGATCGGACGGCGGTGGTCGACATCGAGAACTGGTGGGGGAGATGCGGAGAGATCAGGGTGGCCCGATCCGAGGATCCATGTGAAGATGGTTGCCAGAGCCTCCTTCCTTGTCTCTGGCTCGCACTCGGATCGGCCGCTGCTGCTGTCGTTGTACATCGCCGAGAACGTGGGATGCAAACCCGGTATAGCTGAGACTTAGATGTACGATGAGCACGTCGGCGTGATGAGGAAGAAAGGCAACTGACTACTAGTCTGGATTGCCATAATGACTGCATACTCTCGAACAAGGACGAGGTGGTGCGTACCTGGTCACGGGGATTCTGCGAGGCATGCAGAAGCTCCTTCAGTTGACGCTGGCTTTCGTCCATCTTGACCTCCACTCGCTATTGGCGACGCCAGAAATCAGTGCAGCTCAGCCGTGTCTTCACTAGATGAATCGCACTCACATTGATACCGAGCTCTGTCGTGATCGACCCGTGCATCTGTAACAAGTTGTAGTACTCTATGTGTTACGGCAGTGATAGCACAGGACAGATTTACCGTGAATGTTGCCACCAGCTGCCCTAGGGTCTTGACGCATTCTGCGATCTGGCCCGCTCGTTCCTGCAAATTGAGCACTCGCTCCAGGGACCGCTCAGACTGCAGCTCCGTCACCCGGCCTTCGACCTTCTGCAATCCACTAGGGAACACATCAGCATGCTAACTAACCCACAACCATGAACAATCGTCTACCGTGCAAGGTTCGATATCCTGGCATTGAAGGCAACAGTCCAATCTTGAGAGGGAGGCAGCATGTCGGGAGCGATCACCTTGTTCAGCTGCTCGACGTAGCTCTGTAGCGTGCGAAGATCGTCTTCGTTCGACCACGTTTGCTGTGATCGATGAATCAACATATCCGCCGGTGGACATCTCGCGCAACACATCTATCGCAATACGCTGCTCACCCTCACCACTTTCGTAATCGCAGAAAGCGAACCAGCTACGGCCTGCAAAGGAGGAAAAGCCGCCCCGGCTTTCTCGGTAACGTCCAGCGCGAGCGCAAGCCCGTTCATCACCGTCTCCGGCCAGCGACGTCTGGGCGGTCCTGACTCCGATTCCGGCACTGGTGTGTTCGAGCGTGGATCCTGCCGTGCTCCAGGCAACGATTTCGGTGGGTGCTCAGGCTCGGGCTCGACCTTGGCCTCTAGCACAGGCTCGGGCTTGGTCGAAAGCTCTGACAGCGTCTGTCCCTCCTGCGAGGAGCTTGTTGAAGACGCATTTCCCACTGACACTGCTCGTGGAACTTCAACATCGTGTTTGGCCCCGACCGTTTGCGGACTGGGCTTGATTGGAACGCCTTCAACGAAAGGTCTGTCTTTGCAGTCCGTGGTCGACGCTGATCGCTGCGATCTGGATCGCAACCGCACGATGGGTGCACACCATAGTCTTGACGATGTCGGGACCTGGTCGTCGGGCCGTACTGAAGCTTGTCGGGCAGGACACGACGCTGAAGGTCCCGGGGTCGTTGTACCAGATGCGATCTTTCGCCCAGTCAGCATTTCCTTGAGACGCGAGAGAGCCATGGCAGCGCAGAGGGCGAGGTGTACTGCAGAAGAACCAGCGGTGGGAAGGCTTGCAGCTCTCGTACTAGCAGCCGTCCTATCTCAGCGCTGAATGATGATCGATGAGCGCTGGGAGTTTGCTGTCTCGGGGAAGTGATGCAACGTGTAGACGGTGCGGTACTGAGAAGCTGTGCACGGAGGCTTTTGGTGAGCGAAGCTATGCATTGCGGTATGCTCTAGACCCGACTGAGTTACGGTGAACAGCAGCTGCAGGACATCGACATGGCCCATATATATGCTGTCTCGAGCGAGTGCTAGCATATACTCGACGACGCTGCTAGTAGGCTAGTATGTCGCGACTCAGGGTACGTAAAATATGCGGCTCAGAACATGCATATATGCATACTAGAGCGTACCTGTATGTCCATGCATTTGGCGGCCGTTTTTGAAAAACTTGTCTTCGAAACATTTGCGAGGACTCGGCCGTCGCGACGGGCAGTCGCTGGGAGAGAACGACGGGCGCCTGGTTATGTTGCCCCCAGGCGTTTTAGCGCCGAGGGGAACTGGCCGTGCCCAGCGCTTGTAAGTTGCATCAGCAAAAGGGGGTCACCTCCTGCAGCAACATACATGGACCTGGAGGCAGGCGTAGGCCGCTATATGTACAGTAGGCCACGAAGTCGTCTTGTGTAAGACCTATGAAGGCTATTAGAGAGCCTGGTTGCGCTTTAGAGCCCTGTAGTACACCCAGCCCTGTCCTACAGGTCTTCATATACTACCGCGCGTTTGAATGCAGGGCTCCGTAGTACGGTGGCCTTGTGCCTACCGACCGCTGCAAATGTTCGCGCGTGAGTCTGCAGAGCGCTGCCGAGGCTAAACTTGTCTTAGGTAGGGCGCTGCCATGCTACACAGACGCGCCCCCCAAGTATAGCAGCGTCCAATCAGGTAGAAGGCCCCTTGATAGGGCGGCATGTACGCTTACGAGCCAAAAACGAATGCATTATGTTGCGTGTATGTACGAGTGCATCCAGAGGCGAGAGATGGGTCAAGAGCGGTTGGATTACCACGAGCGAAGTACAGATCCAGGGCCAGCATACCGGAGCGTCCAGATACACGAGCGAGGATGGTCGGAGAGAGCTAAGTAACAGAGGAAGCGAGCCAGCGAGCGAGTAGATGGAAGTGAGCATCGCGCAAGAGCAGGGGATGGGGATGGGGACGTGTTCGGTGCAACGACTCGGACATGCCCTGCAGCATTCTTGCCAGTGGCCACAGATGATGAGAAGGTCGTTAGCCCGAGTGAACCGAGATCGAAGTGCCAGATGGCGCTAGTACTCACATTATAGCTTACTCGTTCTCCTGGCCACCCTCGTTGGTGCCAGGTCCTTGCCTGTTGTCGCCATTGTCTTCTGGGGATTCGTCATCGTCCCCAGAGCGCTCTGGCATGTTAGTCTGGCCCATCATGATGGCATAGGCAGTGCGGCGCCCAGCCGGTGGTCCCTGGCCGTGTGGGCTATCCATGACATGCCTGCAAATGCGCGCGCGATCAGTGAACAGCAAGCTTGAGTAAATGGTGCCTCTAATACCGTTTGTACCAGCAAGTGAGCTTGTCTTGCCAGTCGATGTTGCGGATGGTGAGGGTGAGCAGTGTTCGCACGAACTTCAAGCCGCAGAAGTCGCCATCGTCGTCGGTCCAATCAGCATGCGTGTTGAGTGCATGCCGGACCTAGTGCGAGCAATCAGCTGAGGCGAATATGGGGGGTGGAGATGAGATGGTTACCAGGCATGCGACGTAGATGATTGCATAGATTGTAAATGTCCCAGTGGGGTTGTCAAACCTGTTAAGGACGGGCGGCTTGCCCTTCGGCTTCTTACGGCCGGTGGAGGCTAAGGAGGGTACAGCGGACTCTGGGCCTGTGAATACGAGTTTGTAGCACTGTCAGAGCGTCAGCAAGTATACCACAGGTGGACTAATGAACTCTACTTGCCTTGAGCAGAAGCTCGCTCCGGAAGAGCCCAGCTGTGATGTCGCCCGGTGAGTGTTCATCCATGTCGTAGAGGAACATGGGCCAGTCGTCTCCAGTCACCCAGAAGCGCTTGTCTCGGAGATCCCGTACACCACGACAAAAGCTGTGATTGAAGTCAGCGAAATGAGCACCAAATAGGAAGGCATGAGTACTACGTACTCTTGAGGGTCTTCATCAAATGTGTCGAGCTGCGTGACCGGGCAGAGCAAGCGGCCTGTAACGATATGGTTGAAGCCGCGCTCGCATTTCGTCTTGAGTGCTTCATCCGTCCAGCCGGCTATCTCATAAATGTATCTTCTGACGCGTCCTGCATCATCGCTGCGTGCCTTTGCGGCGATCGTCGACATCTAGCAGTCCGGGATCAGAGTGCTGCAACAGATTACAGATGAGGCACCTTACAAATTTGGCCATCTTTGTGACTAGGTCAGCGTCCTCGCATAGATACCGGTGATGGTCGGTTAGCCCAGGAAAGGCCTTGTTTATTTTGCGGAAGTAGAACCGGACTTCCCAGTATTTGTTAAAAACCCTAAGTGACAGTGCTTGGTCAATGAGGGCTCAACAATGAATATATGCGCACCTTTCGAGATAATCTGGGTCGTCGGAGCTGTATGTCCCATAGTTTGCGAGTCCTTTGGACATTACCGTATTGTAGTCGACATATGCGCCCACAATTCGTGGAAGGAGGCGCGCAGCTTGGTATAGGTGCTCATAGCCTCCGGCGAGGCGCGTGAGGAACCTGCAGAAGAACATTACATTCAGACAGGTACTATATGCGCCCATACGTACTGTGCACGGTGATCCAATGCCCTATATGCGCGGATCACATGGGGGTCATGCTCGGGGGCATCCTCGAGGTCGTCTTCCTGCTCATTCGGTTCCGGTTCCGGCGAAGGCGAAGGCGAGCCAGACTCCTGGACTTCTGGCTCCTGTTCGTATCGGACCCTCTCCTTTTTGCCTTTCTTTCGGCGGTCCCTGGCTTCACTGTTGCTTGAAATCTTCTTGGGCGGAGGCTGGTCATGGTCAGCGGGACGAGGGCGCTTCTGGCCGTTGACGCGAGTGAGACCAGAGAAACCACCAGTCATTGCAGAGAGCTGGAATGTGGTGGTGGAGGGAAGAGGGTGTTTGCAATGTTCCGGTGCGTTCTCTGGCTTTTATACGTATGTGCGGAAGGCACAGATGACAGGGGATGGTGGAGAAGACGGTACATGAACACGGTCACGTGGCATTACACTCAACGCGTCCTTCACGCGACAAACGCTCATTGTTCCCTTCCACTGTGCTATGTTCAGCTGTCCATCATCTGGCTGCCGTTTCTCGTCGACGACAAAACGTGGCCTATCTGTGCATCGCAATGCCTGCAAACTGAAGGTACCAACAATTGCCAGAGGGATCAATAAACGTGATGCGGTAGACGAGGACTTGGACGAGCTCAGAGGCGACCAACGCGCTCGAAAGCGAGTCAGAATAGAGGAGGCGCACGTCCCAGAGGTGCAAGTCAGTGCCTCAGTCTTTCTTTTAATCTAAGGGTAGCTGACCACATGCATACAACCAGGTTGCTGCCGCGCCGAGCCCACCCTGCAGCCGTTCGGGTCGCCAAATCCGTGTACCCAAGCGCCTGGAGGACTTCATCCCTATTGTTCAAGATGAGCTCCCCGCCCACCTCGTTGACGCATTCCCGGAACCAGTTCCACCACTCTCACCCAGTTCGCAGCGGTACCGCTCACCTACAGTCGAAGATGTGGAAGACGAGGAAGACGTCTTCGAGACTGCTCCCTGTATATTCCGGACATTCCGTAGATACGCCGTACCTCCGCAACGCGATCCAGAGGCCAACAAAGACATAGAGAGCATCTGTGAGATCTCGCTTGCACCAGCCCAGCCTTCCCATCTCCCTGCCCACAGCAACATTCGGTGGCTCTCACGTCACACCGAAGAGCTAGCTTCAGACGACCCCGAACCCTTTGACGGTGAACAGGAACAAGCCTCCCCATCTCTAGGTCCCTTCGACAACCCATCTCAGTTTCGTTTATATGACTGGCACTACAACGCCTCCCTCACTAAATCCAAGGATGATTTCGATGATTTACTAGATGTTCTGCGCTCGGATGGGTTCTCTGTTGGTGATCTCCATGGCTTCAGTGCCCACGTTGGGCAGGAGAAGCTCGACAACTATGAGCATCCCAGCGGGATCTTCTCTGCCGACGATGGGTGGCTCAGTGCCACGCTGGAGGTCCCGCTGCCGAAAACTCGACGCCAGTTTGCGTCGGAGGAGATCGCACCACATTATGAGGTCGGCGGTATGTATTACCGCCGACTTACTGATCTCATTCGGGCGGCAGCTGAAGACAGTCGCTTTGCCGACCAATATCATTGGGTGCCCCACATGTACTTCTGGCAGCCGACACCTGATGCATCGCCCTCAGCTGGTGTTGAGTCAACGCCTGCTGGCTCCCCTGACTCCTCTCCTACTCCCCCCCCACCACCGTCTCCATCCCCTCCTCCTTCTGGCAGTCTTCCAACTGGATCTCCATCTCCTTCTTCCTCAGACAGTCACTCGTCATCTAGAACAACTCCTGGGCTCCAGGAGGAGAACATACGGATCTTCACAGACGTCTACAACTCTGACGCCGCTTTGCATGAGTTTGAGGCCATTCGGAATCAGCCACGTAACCCTCAAGATGCACCCGATGTTGAGTATGTCATGGCCCCTCTACTCTTCTGGTCGGACGCGACCCACCTCACCTCTTTCGGTTCGGCGTCCCTCTGGCCTATCTATATGTACTTTGGTGCGCTCTCGAAGTATATGCGTGGCATGCCCACTGAGTTTGCCACACACCATGTTGCATACATCCCCTCGGTATGTGATCTCTGATCCTCTCAGTCTCTGTTGTTGACGCCCCCTTTGTACAGCTTCCGGACGGGCTGCAAGACTACTACATGCATGTCTACGGCACCGCCATCTCAAATGATGTCCTCACCTTCTGCAAACGCGAGTTGATGCAGCGAGTATGGCTCCTGCTCCTCGATGATGACTTCCTTGAGGCATACAAGAATGGCATACTAGTGAAGTGCGGTGATGGCGTGACTCGCCGGATCTTCCCGCGGATTCTAACGTACTCCGCAGACTACCCGGAGAAGTACGTCCTCACCATGGCCTGTAGCTCTATACTGACTTGATACCCATTGCAGGATTCTCATAACTGCGCTCAAGCCACTCTCCAAGCACCCTTGCCCTCGCTGTCTTGTCTCGAAGGATGACTTGTGCTGGGCGGGCACTCCTGAGGACATGGCTCATCGCCGCGAGAATCAGCGGACGGACACCCCCGCCTTACGGCGCGATATTGCAAAGGCACGCAAGCTTGTCTTCAAAGGCGCTGCCTTAGGTGGCAAGCGCGTGCAATCACTTCTTGATTCACGCTCTCTCAACCCTGTCCAGGTATGCATCTGTCGCACTGCCAGTGCACATCGTCTGCTTCTGCTATGTCCGACGCTGATGACCTCACAACAGAGTGCCTTCTCCACCCGCTTGGCCAGCTTTGGACTCAATCATTACCAGCTATTCGCCCCCGACCTTATGCATGAATTCGAACTTGGTGTCTGGAAGAACACTTTCATCCACCTTCTCCGTTTGCTCATGGCGCAAGGTGGCACGACGGTACAGGAATTCAACCGACGGTGCGCTCTATTCTGCTAGCATTCTCCCTAACCATGCTGACTCTATAGTGCAACATTGTATCAAACAGAATGCGCAGCATGCCCACATTCGGGCGCGACACGATCCGCAAGTTCTGGCATGACGTCTCCACACGCAAACAGCTTGCTGCGCGAGACTTCGAGGACTTCCTCGCCGTAGGTTTCCAGCTCCATCTCAATTGCTTTGCATGAGCTCATGTCAGCTATTGCAGTGCATTATGCCCGCTTTTGAAGGCCTCCTGCCTGTTGCAGACGACCAAACCATTGCTGACATGCTCTTTGAGTTAGCAAATTGGCATGCCCTCGCCAAGCTGCGTCTGCATACGACGGTCACCATCACCATCCTACGGGGCGCCACAGAACACATGTGCCGTGCAATGCGAGCCTTTGCCCGTACGACGTGCAAGCGCTACGAAACTCGAGAGTTGCCCAAGGAGACCGAGGCTCGCGTGCGGCGGGCGGAGAATGGCAAGCGTGCTGTGGACCGCATGCCCAAGGTCGTGCGGTTCAACGTCCTCAACACCTATAAGTATCATAGTCTGCCAGACTACCCTGATTTCATTGAACAGGGCGGGACAACCGACAACTACAACTCACAGGTGGTATGTACTACCTGCTGTTAATAATCTTGCTCGCTCACTTTGCTGACCTATTGAATTGCTGAACCACAGGCCGAGCTTGAGCATCGCCATGCGAAACGATACTACCGACGAACAAACAAGATCGGCTACGCCCTCCAAATTGCGAAACATCAACGTCGCGCCGCACTGCTCCGTGCCCTCCGTGAGCTCGATGACTATGTCCCACGGCGTGAGCGTTTGCGTATCCGTCAAGAAGCCAATGAAGAGCTGCATCGCCGTTGCGGCACTGTCCCAGTCCAGCAGGACGACCCTGACTCTGACGGCGACGATGGAGAGGATTCCTTGCTGCCAGCCCCGCCTCTTGAACGATATGTGATCTCCCAGTCGACGCGTGCACCTCTTCGCTTATCAAAATGGCTCACACATCAAAAACAGGACGCCGCTATCAAGGTATGATGATGTGCACCATGATTGACACACGTTCTGTACTGACACATCCTACAGAACTTCATACCGATGCTCCGTGCCCATATATTTGGACGGCTGATGGGTCGCCAGGATTGCGATGACTTCACGCCTGAAGAGCTGGACCGCGTACACATTGAGGCGGAGCGCATCTACCCGCACAAGGTCCTCCGTGTCAACTACACAACTTACGACATGCGACGCGCGCAGGATGTCATTAGTTCACGGACCCACTTTGACCTCATGGTCTATGCAGACGCCTCACCAGACACGCCGTACTGGTACGCCAGGCTTCTTAACATCTTCCATGCCTATGTCCGATACGACGGCCCTGGCGCAACCTCAGCAAGTCGCCAATGGCAGCGACTCGACTTCCTCTGGGTACGCTGGTTTGAAGACGACCCTGACTACGTGTCAGGCTTCCAAGAGCGGCGGCTTCCACGGCTGCGCTTCATCAATGCGAATGACCCCGATGCTCTTGCCTTCGGGTTCATCGATCCACATGAAGTCATTCGTGCTGCCCACCTCATGCCTGCTTTCGCGCATGGGACAACAGCTGACCGCCTTGGACCCTCTAGTCTTGCTCGACGCGGACAGGAGATAGACGAGGATTACGAGTATTATTATGTGGGACTGTGGGTACTATCTATTGCTAACCTCCCAACTTGTTGCTGACAATTACCATTAGCTTCGCAGACCGTGACATGTTCATGCGCCATTTAGGTGGCGGCGTTGGCCATCGTGGCGCTGGCGTGAGTCTGGCTCAGTCACGCGAACATGCCCTTCGCCGTGAGTGGAACACCACTCCGGATGACCTATCCGATGCAGAAGAAGATGGCGAGGGCTCTGCAAACGTGGTGGAAGACACTGCCTCACTCAATTCCGACGGAGAGGATGGAGAACTTGAAGGCGCGGTGGACAATTGGATGGATGACTTCGATGCTGGCGATGACTGGCACTTTGATGTCGGGTTTGGCGGACTGGTAGACGATGAGGTGGACGGAGTTGCAGTGGACGAGTGTTACGAGCTGACTCATGCTGACTCATTCCTGACCCATTCGGACTCATACACATTCATTTGCTTACACACACGCTTACTTAGCCAACTACACTCGCTGACTGATCCAGTCTTTACGCTTACTCATGCACAATTCCTGTATTAGTAATGGTGCTACGGTAGAATATATATACACCAGTGGGGCTGCGGTAACACCTCAGTCTTCGCTTGGTACGTTTTACCCGGCAAACATCAGTCTGCTGTATCAACGAGGACGCCGGTTATTACGATGATGATGGTGCACTAGCGGATCCATACGCAATGGACGGCTTTGCGCCCTTGTAGTACCACTGCTAAGTGCTATTTTACCTATTTTACGATCTTTAGCGTCTGCTTCACCCATTGAGACCGCATCAGGACTTCGGCAAGATTTCTACACTCCCGACATCAGCAAAAGGTCGCGCCATACGACTTGTTCAGTCTTACCAATGGCTTATCATTTGTATGGAAACGCCACTCCCTGTTTCCATGGATTTGCTCTAATACGCTGTAGGTAACTCACTTCGACGCTGGGATTGACTTACGTCGGCTTACTACCCTTGAGAGTTGCACCGAGACTAGGTCGGGCGTCAGATGCAGTGTCAGAACTTAGCGCTCATGGAACGGTCACTAGTATGTGACCAACCTCAGCATGTGCTGTAGCATACAATGCACATTTTGACGCTTCAAAAACTATTTTGAAGCTCAACAAGCAGGGGTTTTATATCCAAATAAGCACTTTACAATTCCACAGCTCTCGATGGACGCGGGGCACAATTGAGCGTGACAGGAGTTGAGCATATGTGAAGCTAAGCGCTTGCGTGACACTTCGTGACGCAATGGTCAATCTGGGCCCTCCCTGCCGTGCGCTATAGTGTCTCGACGCTCACGATGAACAGCTACAAATGCATACATTGATTGGTATGTCTCGACTACAGCTTCTCGACGTCCGTCGTGTGCTACGAATACCTACAAGGCTATGTACGGTCACTGCGAGACTCCGCCGCATCCGAATGGCGCCTCTAGCGCCCTGCCGGTCCTCATCCGGCGCTACGGCGACCTGTATCCGATTGCTCACTTTGCTGATGTGTGGCTAGCGCCTCATCAACTCAAGTTCAACCACGAGAACGTCGATGTGCTGCACAATATACAACGGTCAAATCCAGTCTGCGTTCACTTCTGAGGTACATTCAGTCCTTTGCGTGGTATTTGACGGGCTGAGCTGATCACACTTGTCGCTCAGAATAGTCATGTCCGTGGTCCAGACACGCCACGGCGCTCGCAAACGCGCCACACAGTGGCAAGGAGCACTCTCAATGGTCAGTACATACTGGTGCTGCTATGCGGACTCAATGCGAGCGAAGGATAGAGATGCTTATACGGACTTATTAGAGCCCAGTTCCAATCTTGCGGCTCCCTTCAGAACTTCACTGCATCATTATTGAGCACGCGTTTCCCGGTTGGTCGCGCGAGCTATCGTGGTTCGCATCCCTCGCTACTGTCTGCAGGACCCTGCTTCCGCACGTAGAAAATTGTCTTTACGGTCGCCCACGGCTCTACAAGTGCAAATCCGCCAAAGTGTTTCTGCGCTCAGTGAACAAGCCCGAAAGCCGTCATCGAGCCACCGCCGTCCGAGCTCTGACCTTGGATATCACCAGGGCTGCCACGATCACTTCACTCTTCAGCCACGCATTCCCCAACTTCACGAACCTGAATGAACTGTGCCTCCGCACGACCACGATGGTCCTCTTTGACGTTCTCCTGGAGACCCGGCCTCATCTTCGGCAACTGCATGTGTCTGGCTCCGAGTATCCTCCCCGTTTCCACGACATGCTACGTGCTCAACCGCAGCTCGAGGACTTGCTGTTCCACTTTAGTCCACGTTACAACTCTGCCGACTACCTCGTACCTCTTGCAGAAGAAGGAGGCGGAACGGAGCAGCAGTTCCCACCGCTGGCCGACGGTGCGCTCCTGCCGAGCCTCAAGGCGCTCTGCTTGGCAGCATCTGTCTTTCCGCCAACGCTCGTCACGTATGCGTATCCCATCACCACGCTGATGCTCCTGACGCCAACGCATAAACAAATCATCTATGCGCTCGGCCTGTTCAGCCCAACGCTTATATCGCTCTCGGTGTGGCAGCCGCTCAGCTCGCACTGCCCCACTCGCTGTTTCTGGCCGACATCGGTGCTGGACGGTGTGCGGCTTCCGAAGCTCCGGATACTCACAGTCGTCCAGCAGTGTTCGTACGAGCTGAGGCCACATATGGAACGGTCCGACTATCCAGGTATTGATGCGAAGTCGATTATGGCCTTGCGAGAGTCGTGTGGGATGCTCGAGACGATCATATGGGGAGTAGAGTGTTACCTGCTCAAAAGTTTGTATGCCGGTCGAGAGTCCGGCAACGCGCCGATCCAGCGGTATGCGCGTCTGATCGTCGATACGATTCCTCATTTGGTACGCTTCGCCGCGTACAACGCGCTGAGAGGACACAATACGGTCGACGGGTACATCCACGGAGACATCTGGACACGGGCGAGCCCGCATCGCGACGAGCCAGTGAACGACCTCGTGGACGAGTTGGTGTGGGAGAACGACGCTATCGGTGAGCAGCGCTTTCTTGATTTACAATACAGGGAGACTCACGCTCACGACATGGTCCCAACGTTTCTCCCAGCTGCGGAGCAAACAGAGTCTTCATAACCAACAACGATCAAGAGATCAAGTCAGGTTCTGAAGGACCGGTGTGAATACGGCGCGCAGCACGCTGAACACCCAGGTCTACCTTGTATTCTTTCCATGAATCCACAGCGCGCTTTGTGGTGCCACTACGTGACTTTCTGCCGCGATAGTAGATACTCACAACCTGACAGAACGTCCATATCCGGGATTGCATCCCTTGCCAAGCACCGGCCTTGTCGCAAGCATTCAGTGATGGCGTTGATGCCCTCTTGAAAGACCTGAATGTCAAAGTGCCACTGTCACTGTACGCGACTCAGAGAGCGACGTATTTACCGTGGCAGCCGAAGGTGAGTTATAGGGCGACAGGCAGCTCTCTAGTCTGTGGCCCGAGCCCCGTAAATATGCATTCGCAGACAGTGCCTGCGCTCGCATTCTTTGCAACTATCGTAGGCTTGTAATTGACAGAGGGCCTCTACGCGCACCACTGAAATGCAGCTGTGTCGGGGCTTGTTCGAACATTCCCGGAGCAATTGCTCCAGTCAATCGTCAAGATGATGAGCTTTATAGGCCGACTGCAGGAGGCCCTCGACCTCAACAGGACATGGAAAGCCATGCAGATCCGGCGACTGCGCACAGCGCCTAGGCTCCAGGTTTAGCAGATGAGTCCTGATATTGGTTCCGGTAGAGAAGATTGTATTCTACATGTTGCCCAGGACTTGCAAAGCAGCACCGCGATACTCGAGTGCATGGAGCGCATAGTGAGCGCACATGGCCACAGCATGGTGACCACTCATGCACAACGCGCGGAACGCCACATATGGATTTGCTTCTGACATGCATGCTCACTGGGACACGCGAGTAGCAGTAGTATCAGTCGAAGTGAGGAAGACAGCTGTCTTGTGTTAACGTTGTGCTATTGTCTGCTATTGTCGAAAAAATGGTCCCTCCAGCGTGATTATAAATGTCAACAACAAAGCACTTGCAACAACAATAAGCGGCACGCAGAGTGAGCAAGGCGCATAAACAACTGGTTCCGGCCCGGGGGAACGAAAAGGCACAAGCGTCTCAATACCACGGCAGCAACAACAACAACACTAACAACAACACAACCGAGACAAGACAAAAACACACCATGTCCGACAACGCAAAGTCCAGAAGAAGACGAAAGGAGGGGGTCGTCCGTCGTCCGAGCGAAATACTACCGAACGGGGAAGGCAAACGACCAGAAATGTACGCATGAGAAGTACATATCTACACAGCGAGCGCGGCCAACGCGTCCGGACCAAAGCGGGTTGGCCAGAAGAAAGAGAATAGGTAGCATATAGTTCGAGCAGCGAGTCTCTACGGTTCAGAAGATATGGCCTGGTCAGCGCGTCGAAACACGGGATTCAGCCCCTCGGGGAGGGGAAGAACCCATGGGAGGACGACTGGCGTGGCGCATTAGTCCATCGGCAGTTGTACTAGCTGTCCGTTCGTTTCGTACGACGTCGTGCGTCATCGTCATCTTCGTCAACATCGTCGCCGCAGACGACACGCCGCGTGCCGTCTACGCGTTTTTGCTCGTTTCGTTTCGGTTTCGTCGAGGATTGGGCAAGGAAAGAGGGGTCGCTGGTGGGGAGGGATAGGGTAGAACGGGGTTGCGCGTCGAGGAATCCGGTGGCGGGGACAGACTACGTTCTACTCATTCGCTCTCAAAGTAGAGGGCCTGTAGAAGGCGTGAGTGACATTCGCAGCAGGTGGCCACAGAAGCGCAGCGAGTGCAAAGTCCGACTGCGATGATGACACGGGGCGACACTTACCACTTCCGACAGAGGTTCGTCCGCGTGCGCCTGGTTGTAAGCGTCGACGTCACCCGTCAGGAGGAGGGTACCGTTATGCGCATTGTACGCTACGCGCGTTTTCGGGTGGGAGCCGTCAGGGTTCACCCAGTGCGCTACACGCCGCCACAACCGCCCCCGCCGCAGTGCTCTGGTCAGTCTCTGCCGCCATACCGCAGCCCGAAGTATGCAGATGACGCACCTGTCAGCGCCTGGGTCGACACATCGAACGTCCAGATCGCGGACTCGCCGCCGGTCAAGGCAGGCCGTGCGTGTGGGGCGGCTGCAAACAAGGTTGGCGTTAGTGTGTGTATGGGATGGTGAGGGTGGGCGTAACGCAGGACAGGAGAGGGTTTCTGAGTTTCGGCTGCGCGATCGGGGCGCACACGCCTCTGACGTTCCCCGAGGGGGCGCGCACCTCGCAGAAGACCAGGGCCGGAGTGCTCGTACGGGGTCGAAGACCGGAGCCAAAAGCTGGGTCTGTCGCGCGACGGACCGAGCAAGAGCGCTGGACGGGCGCCACACTCCGCGAGACACCAGAGTTACGGCATATCATAGGCGCAGAATAGGAGACAAGAATGTGCGGCCATACTCACTTTGCTTCACAGTCTCGAGCGTCACCGCACTAATGACACGAGGTCCCAGAAGACGCAGATATGGTCAGAGATTGAGTGGGAGACAGGCAGGATGTACGTACTTCGCGGAGCCGGCGCCGAGCGCAAAAGTGCCCGATGCACCGATGAGAGACGCTTCGTGCGCGGATGATGCTTCTGCGTCAGACTGTATGTTTTCGCCGCGTGAGTTCGCTGGACAAACGCACGCGAGATGAGATGTACGGAACGTACGCTCGTGCCGTTACTGATGCTGAACAGTGCGTTGCCGCCAGGTGTCTTGAAAGCGACGGTCGTGCTGCTTTCGTTGCTGCCCAGCGAACTACAGTCGCATCGAATTGGGTGTGCAACAACGACGCATGACGACAAATGAAGATCAGGCACCGGCGCTCCTCGTTAGCTATGCTGCGATCGGCTGCTGCGATGGGGTGGATGGCACACTCACACACCGGACGAGAGGGCCCGCAGATATCCTACCACATCGTCGCTTCCGGGATGGCGCGCGACAATGCGCCCAGAGTAGTTCACGGCGCTACAAGAAACTCTCTCCATGAGTCTAACCTCACACCTTCGGAGTGGCGCGACTCACGGTCTGGCGTGCGCGAACGGACTCGGGCTCGGACTAGGCGCTGTGCGCTTGACCGGGGCAGGCGCGAGGGGGTTCGCAGCAGTGGGCGTTGCACGCTTGTAGGTGCGCGGGGCACGCGGGGGCAGGCCGGCAGCGAGACGTTGAGCGTTGGTCCACTTCTCAGGAGCGCGCGATCGCAAAGACTTGACGCGAGGCGGCGACTTCAAGTTCGGCGGGATGCTCAGAGCGGAGACGGGCGAGTGGGCAACCAGCAGGCAGAGCGCGAGGAAAAGCACAGGGAGACATGAGAGGCTAGGGAAGCGCATCGCGTCGGACTTGCTTGGCCGGTGAAGGCGAGCGGAAGAGAGGTGAGGAGAGAGTGGAAGGAGCGGAGGGGGATGTGGACAATTGAGCTCGGCAGAGTCGAGAACAAGACAAGGAGGTGCGGAGTGCGAGAAGGGGGAGGAGAAACGATGGCTCACAATGCAGCCGACTTGTATACCGTGCGCGAGTCTGCCCTGGCCGTGCCCGGACGCCATAATCAGACATCGGACGGCCCCACGAGGAGAATAGTCTGGATCACAAAGCGCGTTCGCGGGGAATTCGAGGGCACGCCTTGGCCCCGCGCCCGGATCAGGCTTCACGGACGCTAAAGGAGAGATTTCGCCGAGCGCGGCGGCATGCCTCCTGCTCTGTCTGTGCGACAAGACGCTCACTGTGTTGTAGCTCGCGTTGAGGAGGCGCGTTACGCTCTCCGATAGTCTTCGGCAGCGCCTGAACTAACTGCAAGTATTACGGGTCACACGCATGGGCCTTCGGCGTGCACTGTCCGTACGACCATGGCCCGAGCAGCTAACAATGAGCCACTCGGCGTCTGCAAAGGGGTGTGCGGCGGGCCTCTGCAGCCGATGCCCTCAAACACAAGAGCATAGCGGCGAAGACGGCGTAAGAGGAGAGGAGTGCAGCTCGGCCGGCGGGCAGATGCCGTAGAGAATGACTGGATTCCGGACTGAGTACAGTACTGACCTGTCTGGTGCATACGCAGGAGGAGAACATTCGAGAGCTGCCGGGGGCTAGTGCATTGCGCTTGTGCGAGCGGTGTGCGAATGGAAGGCAGGGACTCCTCTACACGAGGCTGCTCGAGGACGGGTTGGTTGGGAAGTCCTCTACCCGACCGCGTGTACTCCATCACCAGAGTCGGCCTTGACGGCCCGGAAATCGCTGAAGCTAGTGGCTAACTGTCAACGCACAATTTAAGGCTGTAGACAAAAGCTCTCTGAACCGTAGCGAACAGCAGCAGAGCAAGTTCCAGGGAAGTTCTGACGCAACTGAAGTGAAGCCTGCAAGCCCTGGCGAACAAGACCAGGTGGCAGGTGGCAATGGCATGAGCCCAGCGGTTGTTTAAATTGCAGTTCTCAGCACGTGATTTTTCGCGTCGCGTCGCGCGATCTACAGTATTGCGCTTCTCAGTCCGAGTCGTCGAGAGGATCGACGAGATCGAACAAATCCCTAACAAGTTGCGCAACCGGCGCTGTTACCATCTACCGAATAGTAGGATCATCCACTCCGCTGTGTTTACCCGCTGACATGTACAAACGAACAGCTCTTGCCATCATCGCAAGTTGAAAGGGTTGACACACATCACTATTCATTTACTGCACGACGTGCCGGCATGTAACACACTCACTCAGGCATATCCTCCAGTTTAAACTGCAGGTAAACGTTGTATGGAGGTTATCCTAGTCTTCATAATCCTGTCTGGGCTGTCACACAAGGCCTATGTCATAACAACGTTTGTCGGACAGGCAGTACGGCCAATTGGCCGAATATCCAAACACAAGAATTGCACCCAACTCACAGAGCTACTATTCATCAATCCCGCGAGCTGTTCGAACGTCAGCTTTCGAGCTTTCTGGATCACATCTTGAACCGCTTGTCCGCACACGTACCGCCCACTGTTCTTCGTGACCAGCCTTGACTAAGGGCATGTCGACGAGGACAGGTATACAGCGAGCAGATACTCACCATTCGCTCCGCTTGTGCTGCCTGGTCTCGGGCTGAGTATGCTACGCACCTTCGTTGTACAGGTCAGACGCTCCAGAGCTTACTCACAGAACTTATGCACAGCTGACGCGCGCCGCTTACAACCATGCATGCGTTACATGGGTTCCGATACCATCATCTGCGGCGCACATACCCGGCCCAACCACGGCGGATCTCAACTCCCAGTCCCGGGTGGTCGCTACGTTCAAGTCCACTTAGCCAGGAGCACCAACGGGAAAGTACAAGGCGAAATGCGCGTGAATGAACACCGAGAATGCCGTCTGGGCTGATGATCATGTTCAGAGGCACATACACACGCTTGTGCGAGGTCAGCATGACTGCACACGAGGAAGGATGCTGCGGTACACAGTGCTTACAGGCGGTGAGGAGTTGACATTCCGCCAGCAATAATTGACCGAAAGATGAACGTGACATTCCGCCAGTAATATAACCGAAAACGTAGGAAGCGGCCACATTCTATAATGCCACTATTCCGTGTGCTGCGTAGGGGCGTGCAGCGTGCATGTCCGAGTCACCCAGTGGATAGATATTATCGATAACGATCTTCTTGCGCCGCAGCTGGGAGACACATCGGGACCATATGGTGAGTCTCCGTGTATTGTAAATTCAAGAAAGCGCTGCTCACCGATAGCGTCGTTCTCCCACACCAGCTCGTCCACGACGTCGTTCACTGGCTCGTCGCGATGCGGGCTCGCCCGTGTCCAGATGTCTCCGTGGATGTACCCGTCGACCGTATTGTGTCCTCTCAGCGCGTCGTACGCGGCGAAGCGTACGATTCGAGGAACGGTATCGATGAGCAGGCGCGCATACCGCTGGATCGGCGCGTTTCCCGACTCTCGACCGGCATACAAGCTGTTGAGCAGGTAACACTCTACTCCCCATATGATCGTCTCGAGCATCCCACACGACTCTCGCAAGGCCATAATCGACTTCGCATCGATACCTGGATAGTTGGACCGTCCCATATGTGGCCTCAGCTCGTACGAACACTGCTGGACGACTGTGAGTATCCGGAGCTTCGGAAGCCGCACACCGTCCAGAACCGATGTCGGCCAGAAACAGCGAGTGGGGCAGTGCGAGCTGAGCGGCTGCCACACCGAGAGCGATATAAGCGTTGGGCTGAACAGGCCGAGCGCATAGATGATTTGTTTATGCGTTGGCGTCAGGAGCATCAGCGTGGTGATGGGATACGCATACGTGACGAGTGTTGGCGGAAAGACAGATGCTGCCAAGCGGAGCGCCTTGAGGCTCGGCAGGAGCGCACCGTCGGCCAGCGGTGGGAACTGCTGCTCCGTTCCGCCTCCTTCTTCTGCAAGAGGTACGAGGTAGTCGGCAGAGTTGTAACGTGGACTAAAGTGGAACAGCAAGTCCTCGAGCTGCGGTTGAGCACGTAGCATGTCGTGGAATCGGGGAGGATACTCGGAGCCAGACACATGCAGTTGCCGAAGATGAGGCCGGGTCTCCAGGAGAACGTCAAAGAGGACCATCGTGGTCGTGCGGAGGCACAGTTCATTCAGGTTCGTGAAGTTGGGGAATGCGTGTCCGAAAAGTGAAGTGATCGTGGCAGCCCTGGTGATATCCAAGGTCAGAACTCGGACGGCGGTGGCTCGATGACGGCTTTCGGGCTTGTTCACTGAGCGCAAAAACACTTTGGCGGACTTGCACTTGTAGAGCCGTGGACGACCATAGAGACAGACTTCTACATGCGGAAGCAGGGTCCTGCAGACCGTGGCGAGGGATGCGAACCACGATAGCTCGCGCGACCAACCGGGCCCACTGGCAAAGGCGTGTTCAACAATCATGCAGTGAAGTTCTGAAGGGAGCCGCAAGATGGAAACTGGGCTCTGGAGAGTCCGTATAAGCGTCTGTATCCTTCGCTCACATTGAGTCCGCATAGCAGCACCAGTATGTACTGACCATTGAAGGTGCTCCTTGCCACTGTGTGGCGCGTTTGCGAGCGTGGCGTGTCTGGACCACGGACATGACTGATCTGAGCGACAAGTGTGATCAGCTCAGCCCGTCGAATACCACGCAAAGGACTGAATGTACCTCAGAAGTGAACGCAGACTGGATTTGACCGTTGTATATTGTGCAGCACATCGACGTTCTCGTGGTTGGACTTGAGTTGATGAGCCGCTAGCCACAACTTACAAGCGCTGGGCGCTGTGCGCGGTTGATTGGGCGCTAAAGCGCCTGGGGCCGCGAAGATCAGACGCCCGTCGTTCTCTACCGGCGACTGCCAGTTGCGCCCGCCGAGTCCATGGAAATGTCTCTGAAGACAAGCCTTCAGAGACGGCCGCCAAATATATGGACATGCAGGTACGCTCTTATATGAATATATGCATATTCTGAGCCGCATATCTCACCTACCCCGACTCACGACATGCTGGGTCGAGACAGTAAGTATATGGGCCATGTCGATGTCCTGCAGCTGCTGTTCACCGTGACTCAGTCGGATCTAGAGCATACCGCAATGCATAGCTCCGTTCACCAAAAGCCTCCGTGCACAGCTTCTTATCACCGAACCGTCTACACGTTGCATTACTTCTCACCGACAGCGGACTCCCAGCGCTCATCGATCATCTTTCAGCGCTGAGCTAGGACGGCCCTAGTATGAGAGCTGCAATCCTCCCACAGTGTAACTCGACCTCTTCGCTGCCATGGCTCTCTCGCGTCTCAAGGAAATGCTCACTGGGCGACAGATCGCATCTGGTACAACGACCCCGGGACCTTCAGCGTCGTGTCCTGCCCGACAAGCTTCAGTACGGCCTGACAACCAGGTCCCGACATCGTCAAGACTATGGTGTGCACCCATCGTGCGGTTGCGATCCAGATCGCAGCGATCAGCGTCGACCACGGACTGCAAAGACAGACCTTTCGTTGAAGGCGTTCCAATCAAGCCCAGTCCGCAAACGGTCGGGGCTGAACACGTTGTTGAAGTTCCACGAGCAGTGTCAGTGGGAAATGCGTCTTCAACAAGCTCCTCGCAGGAGGGACAGACGCTGTCAGAGCTTTCGACCAAGCCCGAGCCTGTGCTAGAGGCCAAGGTCGAGCCCGAGCGTGAGCACCCACCTGAATCGTTGCCTGGAGCACGGCAGGATCCACGCCCGAACACACCAGTGCCGGAATCGCAGTCAGGACCGCGCAGACGTTGCTGGCCGGAGACGGTGATGAACGGGCTTGCGCTCGCGCTGGACGTTACCGAGAAAGCTGGGGCGGCGTTTCCGCCTCTGCAGGCCGTAGCTGGTTCGCTCACTGTGATTACGAAAGTGGTGAAGGTGAGAAAGATACCGTACTCAACGGTTCGCATGAGATCTGCATGGACGACGTTCCTCATCTATCTATTGCAGAAAACTTGCTCGAACGAGGACGATCTCCGCGCGCTACAGAGCTATGTAGAGCAGCTGAACAGGATTATCTCTCCTGACACGCTGCCTCCTTCTCAAGATTGGCCTGTTGCATTCAACGCGAGGGTATCGAATCTAGCAAGGTAGACGATCGCCTATGAGTGGTGGTCCAACAGCATGCTGATGTGTGTACCAGTGGTTTGCAGAAGGTCAAAGACCGGGTGGTGGATCTCCAGTCGGAGCGGTCCTTGGAGCGAGTGCTCAATGTGCAGGAGCGAGCGGGCTTGATGGCGGACTGCGTGAGGACTCTAGGGCAGCTGGTGGCAACATTCACGGTAAGCTGTACTGAGGTAACCGAGAAGTCATACGGAGCACTACAACTGGGTACAGATGCAGGGGTCAATTACTACAGAACTCGGCATCAATGTAAGTAAATTTTATGGCCGCGAGTGCGCTATCGGACTGCACTGACGCTTTTTCTCCATGGTCTATCGGACTGCACTGACGCTTTTTCTCCATGGTAGCGGGTAGAGTTCAAGATGGATGAAACTCGGCAACACCTTGACGGCCAATTGAAGGAGCTTCTGCACGCCTCACAGAATCCCCGTGACCAGGTACGCACAACCTCGTCCTTGTTCGAGAGTATGCGCTTACTATGGCAATGCAGACCGGTGGTAGGATGTTGTTATTGTTTGCAACGCCAACATGCTCATCACACAATTATGTCTCCAGCTATACCGGGATTGCATCCCACGTTCTCTGCGATGTACAATGACAGCAGAAGCGGCCGATCTGAGTGCGAGCCAGAGACAAGGAAGGAGGCCCTGGCAACGATCTTCACATGGATCCTCGGACCGGGTCACCCCGATCTGTCCGCATTTCCTCCACCAGTTCTCGATGTCGACCACCGCCGCCTGGTCATGTGGCTCTACGCGCTCGCAGGGGCAGGCAAGAGCACGCTTGCACAGACGACTGCGGAATGGTGTGCCCTACGACGGATTCTGGCTGCTAGCTTTTTCTGTGCGCGCGACGGCGACCGGAGCAACGTCCTCGCCATCATGCCTACCATTGCTTATCAACTAGGCCTACTTTGCGACATCTTCCGGGAGGCGCTCCGGAAAGCAGTGGCGGACAACCCGAACATCCACCAGATGTCAGTCGCCTCGCAGCTGCAGACACTGATTGTTAGGCCGCTGCGTGAGGCATTGGAGGGCGGATCACAGGCATTTGATAACTTTGTGGTGATTGTAGATGCTCTGGACGAGTGCATGGACGACGAGGCGGCGTCTGTCGTCGTCAAGTCATTGTCGCTACATCACGAGCACGTCGCTCCTTTGAAGTTCCTCATCACCAGCCGACCTGAACCGAACATCAAAGCGGGGTTTATCTTACCTACGCTCGCTGCGAACACTCAGGAGTTCCCTCTCAGCGCGATCCCCGATGATCGCACCAAACACGACATCTCGCTCTTTATCCGAAAACGCCTCCAGGAGATTGCTAGGCGCGACTACCTCGGTCCAGGTTGGCCATCCGAGGCTCAACTGAAGGATCTCGTATGTCTGACGGAGCTCCTGTTCATCTTCGCTGCGACGGCAGTGCGCTTCATCGGAGACCTCGAGGCCATGGACCCTGAAGGTCGACTGTTGGAGCTTCTTCGAGCTAGTAGTGAGGCGGCGGCAATAGGCAACAGCAAGACGTCTCCCTTCCGGATTCTGGATGCACTGTACCTTCAGGTGTTGACCAGTGTGAGGAAACTTCTGGGAGAAGCGGCACTTACTCAGCTCAGGGTCATCCTTGGTGCTGTCGTCCTTGCAAAGGAGCGGCTCGGGCCAGTGGCGCTGGAGGCATTGCTCAATCTGAGCCGTGGGGCTGCAAGGCGGTTTCTGTCTCGCTTGAATGCCATCCTAATCGTACCTAGTCCTGGGGATGAATCATCGCCTATCCGCCTCATCCATTTGTCCTTCACCAACTTCATCGTCGACTCATCTCGTTGTACCGAGCCCGCCTTCCTCATCAATCCTGCGCTTCACCACACATTGCTTGCTAAAAACTGCTTTCGCATCTTGCACACGCTACGACACAATATCTGCGATGTTGACCGGAAGCACGGCCATCTGCTCAACAGCGAGATTCCCAACTTGCAGGAGACGGTGGCACGGTACCTGACTGCAGAGCGTCAGTACGCGGTCAAGTACTGGGCCCACCATTTCCGTCATGCCGCGGTCGACAAAGAGCTTCTGGACTCGCTGGATGCGTTCTGCGACAGCCACCTACTGGACTGGCTCGAGGCCCTTAGTCTCATGGGCTGCGTGGATGTGGCTGTTGCGGCTCTGCAGTCCGCGCAGCAAACGCTCAAGGTCAGTACACACACATTCCTTATAGCTCTGTCTTATCATCTGACTATGAGTGACGATCACAGGACTTGAAGCTGCCAGTGCCTCTCCCACCTACAGATACCCCTGCGCTGCTGTACGACTGCGAGCGCATTGTCCGCGCGTTCTATGAAGGAATCAGCGCGTCGTTCTTCGAGGTGCTCAGGGCGACAGCCACATTTGCTCCGCTCAGCTCACCCCTCCGTCAACGACATGCAGTAAACCTCCCGGGGATGGTTATACTGCGCCGCGGTCGGGAGACTGCCTGGAGCGCCACTGTCACGTCCTCAGCTAGCAGGAGCCGGGTCAGATGTCTTGACTTTTCTCCTGATGGTAATGTCATCGCATGCGGGACTCACGGCGGGGCCATCCAGTTACGGAACGTGCAAACCGGGGCGGAGGCGCACGTCATGGCGGGCGTAAGCTGGATCATCAGTGTTTGTTTCTCACCAGATGGTCAGGCAATCCTGTCAGGCCACGTGAATGGGTCTGTCACCCTCTGGGACGTCGCCACGGGTGCGTGTTTGGGCATCTGGAGGAGACACCACGAGTCGATCCGCTCAGTCGCGTGGTCGCCCGATGGAACACTTGCGGCTTCTGCCTCCGACGACCAGAAGATCGTCCTGTGGAGCATCGCCTCCCCCGAGGAGTCAACCACGCTTTCTGGTCACAACCGCTGTGTCAACAGTGTTGTCTTTGCGTCTGATGGGGCGCTTCTCTCTGGGTCAGACGATAAGACTTGCGCGATCTGGGACACGCGCACCAAATCCCTGCTCCGGACCCTGGAACATGAGTCGGGAGTCCGCTCCGTGGCCGTGTCTTCCGACAGCCAGATTGTCGCGTGTGGCCTGCTGTATGGTGGGTTCACTGTCTGGAGCAAAGTCGACGGGTCTAAGCTGCACTTACTCCCTGGATCAGCGGAAGTCATCTCTCTTGCTTTTGGGGCCAACGGTACCCTCGCTGCAGCGTACAAAGACTCATCGCTCATCCTGTGGGACGTTCGTATGGAACAGGCGTTCACCAGGTTGCTTACCAGGTTTGCAATGGTCCGCGCTGTTGCGTTCTCGCCAGACGGCGTCCACATCGGGGTCTCTACAGGCGTAGCAATGCATATCATCCGATGCCCAACAGATGGCTCCGGAACGTTGCGACCCAACGGGGAAAACACTGAGCTTTCCGAATTGGACAGCTCTGCTTCCGCAGTCCCAGCGGCCGGTGGTCACACCCACCAGGAGGCGTTCAGGCTCTCCATCTCCCCGGATGGACGTCTTGTTGCCGCTGTGCTCAAGGACCAGGTTGCCTTATTGGAAGTCTCAACAGGCGATTTTGTGCACACGCTCCAGTACAGAAGCAGAGACTTCATCAATCCATCCTTCGTGTGGTCCTTTGGTGCCAGCTTCGTAGCGTGGTGGGTGGAGAAAGATGTCTGTGTCTGGGAGACGAAGCCAGGACGACTCGGACGCATCAGGTGGCGCGCCGGTTACACAAGTTTTTTACACGCTCTCCACTTCACGCGCGACGAGCAGCATCTCCTGTCTGCGTCAGAGGATGGCACAATCGGTCGCTGGAACGTCCACGACGAACATCCCTCGCCCGCGATTCTCTTTCGATGCCACGGGGAGATCCTGGCACTCGCAGTCTCCTCTGACGGCAAATGGATGCTCTCTGCCTCGCGTGACCGGTGTCCACCGGACACGTCAATTCCTGACCTTCTTGCAAAGCCTACCAGGAAACCACTTCAAGACGATGGGTGCTATCCAACTCTCCGCCTGCACGATGTCTCAGGACGCGTCCTCTGGATTGAATCCATCACTGGCCGTATTACCTCTCTAGCGTTCTCCGATGACTGCACGCGCGCGGTTGCAGGCCTGTTTGATGGCCTGATCCTGCTCTATGACCTCTCCCAGCTTCTCCCTCCTAGAACGGCCAGTTCCGATGCGTCCACTCCTCTCCCTTACCCTGATTCAACCCTGATTGTACCCGAGTATCAGTTCAGAACCGGAAGCCAGCGAAAAGTCGAGCAGATATCCTTCTCACCCGACGGCCAGGGGCTCGTCCATTGTGAGGATTACAATGTTCTTCCAGCTGAACTTCGTCCTCTCTCCTCTCAGAATAAGGACCCTTCCTTACCTCCTGCCTACTTCTACAAGGACGGATGGCTCTGGTCTTCTGTTCCTGACATAGGTGGTCAACGTCTCTGCTGGGTGCCGCCTTTCTTCAGGCATGACGTGGGCTACTTCAAGCACTCGTGGTCCGTCCATGGGCACATCATCGCATGCGATACACGAGAGAAGGGTGTGGTGATACTAGATGCCTCTCATTGCCAACGGTGAGACTGCTTGATTCTTCAGGCTTGCAGTTTTTACATCTTGGCTATATGCCTTCACTTTCACAGACCACGTGCTGCATAGTCAGGCGTCAAACGGCGAGCAGAACGGCCGAGTTGCATTCAAGTGTAGAACCCATGCAATCATAGCTGTACGTCAACTACCTTTATTGTCGACGGTACCCGCTAACATAGAAAGACATTCGCGTAGCGTAATCATTGTGCTCCAATGCTTCAGGTAACCACGCACATATTGGCCAGTCAACGTCTCTGGCACACCGCCCTTCTTCCGGTTCTTCAGTACCATTGCTGCTGATTCTCAGATTACCCCAGTTACGCATCGGAATCTCCACCCTTTTGGGTCTCTGGTATATCACTATACTCCACAAACAATATGGTACTACGGGCGCAACGTCTGCACGTCTTGTGGTCATTGATACACTACGCTTAGCACTTCTGTGTAACATCCTTAATGGGTTCATCTCCTGCCATCCGCGACGTCCTGAGCCTCCCTACCGTGTTCACTTTCAAGAGTTTCGATCATCGGCTCTTGTAGCGTGTCCTTCCCCCTCTCGTCCCTGCTGCAACTCCGTGCACGATGGTGAACACGCCCCGTGCCGCCGAGTTGAGCTTCTCGATCCCAGCGGGGTTGGTGGCTATCAAAGTAGTCGTGATACACCCTGTGGTAGCAAATGCGGCGGACGTGACTGTGTACGCGGCCCGGTAAGCTGCGCTAGCTATCAAACTGTGTTTCCAAAGCGCTGCTGCTGACTGGACTATGCGGGGGTCGCGAGACTACATTGGGCTTGATGGTCGTCAAATGAGTCTTTGATAGCTGTGGGAGCAACTACAGTGAGTGAAGATCTCTGGCAATGTGCGTACTGGACGACGTACGGTTTCCGGGCCTTGTTAATGCGCTGGGCACTGTGCGCAGAGTCTCTCTGGACGCTTCTGTTCACTTCGTCGGCAGCCGCTTCAACCAGGTCCTTGAACGGTGTTAGACTCACTGGTGCTCCTCTGCACCTCTATCCCAAGTACGCTGGGCCGGGCTGTATTGCTCGGGCATACTCGTAGGGATGGTGAGGGTAAGAGAAGACTTACCCTCACCAGACGCCCAAGTTCCGAACACTTGGGCGCCGTACGCGGCAAGAATTATATACATTATATTTATATATACCGCTATCTGGGCGCTGGTTGCACCCGCCATGTCCAACGTACTAGAAGTACGGCCGTACAGCCGTCCTCTAGTATTGGGTACCGTGCACCAGGCACGGTGCCCTTACACTCTCCCCCTCCAGACCCGTTCACGGGTCGCTTGTTGCATAGTCCATATAATATATTTATCTATTTTTTGGGGACCGCGGAGATAAGCGGTCAGTCGCTGCATATAGTGGTGACCACCCGACAACGTACAGCGTGACGCTGGCGGGTAGTCGTATAATCGCGCAAGTGGCGCGGGGCATGATAGTATTGAGGCTGCAACTAGCAGCCGGCCTGATGTAGTGGTACACGAAGTACAGGTGGCCTGCTGGTACTTCAGCGTGGTGGATCACGCAAGCGGCCGCGAATAGAAGCGGGCACTGGAGGAGGGCGATGCTCTAGGAGTTGCGACTAGCAACAACGGGGGAGCCTAGAAGCTCTCGATGAGCACATACCGAGTAGTATGTGCTGGCGGCCACTAGCCTCAGTGGTCACTGGGTGTGGACAGAATATCGTCCCGGTCCAGTGGGTAGTTCGCCAGAGGAAGCGATGAGGCAGATGTTGCGACAGAGTCGTCATCGATCATCTCTTCGTCCTCCGGGAGGGGCTGGTTGCCCGTAGATACCGCAGCTCCGTCACCAGTGTTGGTGTCGGTGGGCCCGGTGGAGGTAGAGGCAGGCGCAGGTTGCGCTGCCGTGGAGCTGGTGGGGACCTAAGCGGAGGTGGGAGGAGCCGCTCCCGCTGGCGCAGGCCCGTAAATCGACGTAATACTGGCAAGGTAAGGGGGCTCGCCGGCCACGACATCGCCAGGGTTGAGGGGCCCAAGTTGGGCGATAGTGGGCACAGTGCCCGCGTCTTGGATGACGTTCCATTCCCCGTTGAATGGAGCGGTGTCGTCGAGCATACGTCCTGCACGCTCGTTGCGTGTGCGATGCACCATGCGGACGAGGCGAGCAGCTTGCTCAAGGGACACACTGATGTGCGCGTACCACCGAGCCACATGGAACACGGTGAGGTGTTCCAAGGACCCGGTGTACCGCCGCATGGCGAAGATGGTCGAGATGGGGTAGTGACCCCTTTCGACTATGTGGCGGTAAAGGCCAGGAATGCCGAACAATATGCTCGACATATTGACTCAACGGCCTTGGTCGTGAAGGTTGGTGCGAGCCGGCAAGGCGCGGCGCACCAACAAGTGGAACTCGAGACTTGCGATGGTCGGTCGGCCATCTGCCTCCCGATCCATCCAAGTCGGAATGCGAGATTGGTGCACGGCGAACCAATCCTGCCAAGTCATCACCGACTCGGCATACGTAGGCTGGCTGCGACCTGCGGCGGTGTTGGTGGCCGGGGCGGCAGCAGTAGTAGCTGCTGTCGTGGGGGTCGTCGCGGGAGTGCGTCCATGTTGACGCGCGGGGTTTGGCCTACCCAGTGGCCGCGGGAGGTGCGACGTGCTGGCGGGCACGAAACCAGGTGGGTTAAAGGCCCGCGGGGAGGCAGGGCGTGGCCCGACAATCACCGGCAAGTCGCGGCGATTGTCGGGGTTGCGCCACTGGGACTGCAGTAGTTGCAGTCCTGCAATCCCGCTCAACTCCGGGCAAGCATTGACCTGGGACAGCAAGTCGCTGATCCGGGTCCGCGCCTCGCCCATGTCCATCTGCGCCGTCCTCATGAGCTGGCGCGCGTCTTCCCAAGTCATTGGTACATAGTTGTACCAGTGGTTGGCCTGACGCGGGTCCGAGTCGGTCGGGGGTAGGAGGAGGTGGTACGGCCACCCAGGTACGCCAGGTTCCCCAGGTTGGGGTCTGGGCCCAGTGGCCGGAGGAGGGAGGTTGCGCCTGGCGCGCTGATCTCTCGAACGAGCTACTAACTGCCTGATGCGGTCCTCGTCGATGACATCGTACTCAATCTGGGCCTCCTCGTCCCAGATTGAGGAGTTATTGGGCCCAAATTGGGCCGGCGGCAACATCGGGACAAGCTCGTCATCCGACTCTGCCTCCATCGGCTGCGACGCCAGGCGCATCGACGCCGAGGATGTGGTGTCCCGGAAGGAGGACCGAGATGGTCCTGCTTCTGAAGAGGGTGGCCCTGAGTTCCACGACGAGTACGAGACAAGTTGTCTCGTCTCACCATGAGACGGGCCCGCATATGGCCCATGTTGGCACCTCCGGGGGCTCTCTTCGCGCAGGTCACGCTCACGGGCACGCTTGGGGTACGCGGGCTCGGTCGTGGACCGCAGCTTGCGGTCCTTCACCTCGAGCTTGGCAAGGAGGCGGGTTTGGTTCTTCTCACATTTATGAACGCCCTCCTTGAGCTTGTGGATCTGTTGATGGAGATCCTTGCATGTCTCCGTCAACTGATCGTTCTTCTTCTGCGCCTCGTCAGCGCGAATGGCTCGGCGGTCTGCCGACTCCTGGCTCTCACGCAACTCGCGCTGGAGCCTTTCTATTGTCTCATCGCGCTCACGCAACTCGCGTTCACGTGCCTCTCCCCCTCCAGAGCCCGCGTGCGCCTCGAAATGCCGCCAGAACCGCACTTGCAGTTCCGCCTGCACCTGCACGGCCGCGGCCTGGAAGGATGGCTCGTTCGCTGCCGCCGCGAGGTGGCGAACGAATTCCGTGCAGGTTGCGCAGCCACCTCCATGCGCCACCAGCAGGTGCTGGCCGGGGACCGGAGCCCACGCTTGCGCGTTGATGGGCATGAGCGGGGGCATGCCGGGGGGAAGGACGGGCAGCAACGCCGCCGCTTGCGACATCGCTGCAAAGGATGCTGCCGGCAACGATGCGAATTGCATCGCCGCCTGCTGCTGGAATGGTGGGGGCTGCTGGCCGATGAGGACAGGCTGCCCGTACTGGGGGGCCACCTGGTACCCGGCCCCGAAGTTGGGGAAACCCGGGTACTGGGCGGTAGGGAAGTGGGGAGGGTGGGGATGGAAAGCCTGCTGTTGAGCAGGTTGGTAATTTTGAGGTGCTCATCTACTTGCGGTGCCTGGTGGTCGGTCTCCATCGGGCCCTGGCCCATGACCGACGCGGCGGCGTTGTTCTCTCCTGGGGCCAACACCGGCCCCAGCAGCTGTTGAAGCTGCTGTTGGAGCTGCTGCTGCTGAAGCTGCTGTTGAGCAGCGGCAGCAGCGGCGGCAATGTTTTCATTGTGTTGTTGCGCCGACATGGCGCAAGAGTGTTTTTGCTGTGGGGGGGGGGGGGGGGGGGGGGCTGCTACGTGCAGTGGCGGCGGTGGCGGTTGCTGAGCAAGTCGCTAGCGCGCCATCCACTTGGACGCGAGGACTTTGCCGATTTTCGCAAAGTCCGTTTGGCGCCGGCGGACTTTGAATCTGCACGTGCGCAGCCTGGTCCTTGCGCGCAACGCGCCAGTCTCGTGACTTCCAGTCTTTCGCGGTGCGCGACTTGCGCGCCACTTCTTTGTCCTCAGCCACCAGTCCACAAGTTGTGGACTTGGTGGTGAGCCTTCTTTGGCCACACCTCCTCGTGCGATGTGGCTATTTGCCGGATCGTCGAGGCAATTGCCTCCAAGACCGTACGCCCATTAGGCGACAGTAGTCGTCTAATGCAGCGAGATCTCTGCAATGTTCGTACGGCTCCGAAGTGTGATCGCCGAGAGTCCATCGGACATGGAAGCGGCAATTCGCCCCGTTCCATTCATGTCTGATGATCTTGTCGACCATCCACTCGGTGGTATCGTCCGTCCCCACGTCGTAGTACGACAATGCTTCCCGACTTGGGAAGACAGTGTCGTCGTTTGGCTCATGTCGCCGCAATAGCGACACATGAAACCTCGGGTGCACACGGCGTGCCTTCAACTCCGGGGGCAAGTCCAACACATAGTTGGACGTGTCCGGGAAACACGACGTGATTGCGTAGGGTCCGATGTACTTAGGGATGAGCTTCCTCGCTCGTCCCTTAAGCATCGCGAGATTCTTCGAGGATAGGTAGACTTTGTCTCCTACAACGAACGTAGGCTCGGCTTGTCACCGCTTGTTCGCCTGGTACGTTTGCGCAACTCGCGCCTCGATGAGCGCATCGTGCGCCTGCTCAAGATAAGCTCGCGCACGTTGCGCGAACTCCCTGACCCCAGGGAACTGAGTATCGGTCTTGACACCGTTCAGCGACTTAGGCAAGTAGCCATAGTTCAGCTCGAACAGGTGCGAATCCTGTAGAGGCACCGGTAGCAGAGTTTATTGCGAACTCTGCGATCGGTATCTTGTCGTACCAATTAGTCTGATCAGGAGCCACCATAGACCGGAGGATTTGAGTGACCGAACGTATTGTTCGCTCGCTCAATCCGTCGGTCTGTGGATGGAAAGCCGTTGACATGAGCAACTTAGCTCCCATCAACCGGTGTACCTCCTGCCAGAATTTGGAGGTAAACTTGCTATCCCTGTCGGACACTATCGATTCCGGGAGGCCGTGCAGTCGCACGACTTCGCGGAGATACACTAACACCGAGTCGGCTGCAGTGTCCGTAGTGTGGACAGGTACTAGGTGTACCATGGAGGTCAATCGACATACGATTACCCAGAGGTAATCGTATCCTCGAGATACTGGGAAAGGACCCACAAAGTCCATGGCTATTGAAGCCCAAGGCTGCGTGGGTATCGGCATGTTGTGAAGCCAACCATAAGGTAGCTGAGTGCTAGCCTTAGTGGTTTGGCAAGTCCCGCACGAGATGCAGAATTTATCTACATCTCGGCGGAGAGCTGGCCACCAGAACCATCGGCGCACGTAGTCAGACGTACGCTGAGCTCCCAAATGACCAAGCGTCGTATGCGCACGATCTACTATCAACTCGATAATAGATCGCTTGTTGTAAAGGGCCCAAGGCAAGCATAACACCTCGTCACCTCGACGGTTCTTGGTGTATATAAAGCCGTCGCGAATTGCGAACGCCTTATGCTGCTCGGGCTGCTCCTGCACCTTGCGCAGGACGGAGTCATGAGCATATCCCTGTCGGACAGCGGTCATGAATCTGTCTTTGCCCTTGATGTGCAGTCGCAAAGATGGTCCCGCAGAAGGCGCGTCTCCCAACTTGAGATTGGCATCCTCTTTGGCAGGTTCCTTCAGCATTGACGGAGGCTGATGTTGAGCAAGTTGCTCAGCTTCTAGCACCCACGGTTCCACAACTTGTGGTAGCGATGTCTTTGGCTGCTCGGCGGCGGCTTGTTTGGCCATTAGCCGAGAAGACTTCCGCAACACACGGCCAGCCTTGAGCTCGATCACGCGGGAAAATGGGAGTGTGTCCCCATCTGGGTCCAAATGCACATCAGTGTTGACGTACTCCCATTCTTCTGTGTGGTCGTCGACTGTATCGTTCTCATAGTAGCGCGACAAACAGTCGGCTACTTTGTTGAGCTTGCCAGGCACGTACGTGATATCGTACTGGAACCGGGCAAGGAACTCATACCAACGGATTTGCCGTCCATTCGGGCGCGCAAGTCCTTCCAAAAATTGGAGGGCCTTGTGGTCGGTAACTATGTGGACATGTCGCCCCAATAGTTTATCCTCCCACTTGAGCAACCCTTCCAATATGGCCAGAGCTTCGTGCTCGTAAGTACGGTACGCTCGTTGCGCACTAGTAAACTTCTTGGACAAGAACCCAGCGGGACGACATGTCTGCCAGTTTGGTCCTTGTCCGTACAAGGCACCTAGCCCGTACACGGATGCGTCACAAATGAGCCAAATTGGCTCATTCTTGGCGTGGTCGATAGGCTTTAGTATTGGCACCTTGCATGCTAAAGCCTTTATCTCCTCGAAGCACTTGTCGTGCAGCTTGCGCCACACGAACGGTCTGTCATTATGCACCATACTCGACAAGGGCGTCGTGTATGCTGTAACGTCAGGCATAAAGTGAGCCAAGTAGTTCACTAGCCCTAGAAACCGTTGTACTTCTTGGTAGCTACGAGGTGTCCGCCAGTTGCGAATACAACTCATTTTATCCGTGTCGGCATGTAGCCCTCGGTCATCTATTCGATGCCCGAGACAGTCTAAGTCCTTTGAGAACAAATCGCACTTCTTGCAACTCAGGTAAAGCCACGCCTTGCGGAGCTTGTTGAATACGATCACCAAGTGCTTCTCGT